>CM034708.1:129249792-129280741 GCA_020142125.1 Phrynosoma platyrhinos | reverse complement strand
AAAATTATGGATGCCGGCCATGAAAGCCAATGACTTCACATAAAAATCACAGTCTCTCAGTTTAAGAAGATGGCAATGGCAAACTCTTACTGAAAAATCTTCTCAAGAAAACCCTATGATAGTTTTCTTAGGGTCTCCATAAATCAAAAATGATTTGGAAGCACACAACAACAAATAACAATCAAGGCATTTTACTATTTCCCCTCTATATCTTCCTGATGATACAGATGGTAGTTCATAGGTACTATACACTTTTGAAGGGATAACACTAGCATTTTGAGAAATCTGATTCTTGCAAACTTGGCTAAGTTTGAGAAATTATGTCAGTCTTCATCTTTTAAAGGAAGACATTTGTCTCCAGTTTTCTTTCTTTTCAGGCTTCAGAATGCTACTTTAACTTTCATGTGACTCATCAGCATCTCCTATTCCAGAGAATCACAATGCCAAATCTATAACAAATAATGCTTCTTTGCTTGTTATGGTTTCTGCTTACCTAATTTTAGACTGGATGCTTTAAAACTAGTGATGGCTCGGATTTCCTGAGTAAGTACAGCAGCGAAGCTGTTCCTGGTTTTATTCTGAACTATGGAAGAGCTAACCAAGCTGTTGAAACTATTCTGGTGATAAAGTTCAGCACTTTGGATAGCTCTTATAGAGTTCAACCTAAAACTCTGAGAACATTATCAGTGAATTCCAAAGTCGTGATCATCCATGGCATACTATTTTGGATTTTTATGTATGATTGTGAAAGCTGGAGAGTGAAGAAATATGACAGGAAGAGAATCAACCCATTGGTGCTTGAGGTTCTATGGATACCATGGACTGCCCAAATGGTCTCTAAATGGGCCCTAGAACAAATCAAGTCAAACTGAGGCTATAATACTTTGGACATGTCATGAGATGATATGGTTCATTAGGAAAGACCATAATGCTTGGCAAAGTGGAGGCTGTAGGAAAAGAGAAAACTGCATTACAAGTAGATGGACTCAAACAAGGAAGCCTCAACTCTAAATTTATAAGACTTGAGCAGGGTTGTTGATGACAAGCTTGTGATGTTGTTTTATGATCTGGGAGGCCTCTCATCTATAGGGTTGCCATAAACCAAAACTGCCTTAATGGCAATTAGCAACAAGAAGACTGAGTCTATGGGCTTGTCTACACAAATTAAATACTGCTAATTCTATTTGAATAGAATGTGATCTTTCCACACACAATATGGAGAAATGTAGGCTTTTTATGGGAGGGCAGCACACACACAAAAAAACCCCTCAAACTCCACAGTAAAAGAAATCACAATGTTTACCTGAGTTTATGCGAATATCTGTGAGGATGCGCATTATCAAATATACAGCCGTTGTTCTACTTCACATGGATTCACATAGCTAGCCTATGGATTTTCAGCACAGGGAGGGCAAATAGATGTGAACTTACACAGCAAAGTAAAGACAATTAAGCACCAATGCAAATGTGCAAAAATCCACAGCAATTCACATAATACATTTACATGAAGACCAGCCCTAGGTTGACAATACTTAGGATGTAATTTGGAACAAGGAAAGTGTATAGAGAAACAATAAAAAGTATTCAGGATGCATTTTTCTCATTCATGAGTGAGTAAAGCAGGGGTAGGCAACCTTTCCCCTTTAAGGGCCAAGGGACTTCAGCTCCCAGAATCCCAGGAGCTATTGGCCAACATGGGACTATTGGCCAACATGGCTGAGGCTTCTGGGAGCTAAGTCCCTCGGCCCTTAAAGGGGAAAGGTTGCCTACCTCTGGAGTAAAGTCACTACCACATATACTGAGGCCAAGGGACATAATATCCAAACTAAACAAGCCTTTGTATTCCTCATTCCAGAAATACAAAGCTGTAAAGATAAAGCAATTTATGATTTCAAGTGTGTAACAGATTCCAACCAATGCTGATGTTAAGAGATTATCACATGGGAGGCACAGCATCCTCCTGCTCCTGTCATTAAATCAAATTTAAATCGTCATAATTGCGCGATCAGTGTTCACATCCCACACTTTTCTCCCGTCCTTCTCCTGTGTTTAAATCATAATGGAGCTGTTCCCGCATGCTTGTCCCATCAGAAAAGCATAATGGAGCCGTGTATGTTTGACGATGTGTTATGGAGATGGAGGACTTGAGACAGGGTTGTTATATTAAGGGTCTGCCCCAGTTTTATTGTAATGTATTTCCATTCTAAAATGTTTATAATTTCTTTACCTAAGTGAAATTAATGCTACGTTCAACTATGATGACAAATGAACATAATATAATCTCTAGTGCATGTGTTTGCTTTTGGAAAAAAAAACTTCAGTCAACTATCCAGGCAGGATAGCTTAACAAATCACCTCTTTGGCAGGTTTTAGACTACTTCTCATTTTCATCTACACCCAGGTGCCTGAGGGGAAACATGCTTACTTCATAGCTCCAGCTAAGAAGTACATCTTTACTTCACTACATTCATTTTGCTGCCCCTGGTTCTACAATCACTTGTAATTCGAAGGTCAGGTAAGACATTTTAAAATCTTCAATGTTTTTTCATACATAGTGGGAATGTCTGTATTATGCTGATATGTAGGGAATACTTTATACTGTTAGCTTGGTGCTCTGCTCTACAAACTGTTAGATGATATAAAAACCTGAACATCAACATGAAGTAACTGAGATAACATTAATTGATCATTGTTACAGCTGACAGACAATAGATTTCTAACATTGCCACGTTTATGGCAGTCTTGTACATGGTGTTGTGTCATGTAGATTTATTTCGTACTTTACAGCAATTCCTCCATTAGGAATGTCAGTTTAATAGGTGTAATTTTCCTACCTTTTAATATTACCAGCTACAAGAGCTGCCATAAGCTTTAGAAATTGTACGGTAAGAACTCACCTAGCAAAATGTTTTGAAACTTCTCATATAGTACCGAACTTTAAAGTTTTGTCATCTCTCTCTCTCTCTCTCTCTCTCATTGTCATATCCATCTATCTATCCATCCATCTATTAAAATTTATATCCCACTTTTCTACTCTTCACTATATACTTTCTCCTATCTACTTTCTACTCAACTGACTTCAGGTAACACAAGTCAACTACTGAACTTTAGTGGTTCTGAGATTATGAGGCATCCACAACTCTCCAGATGTTGAATGGTAGCTTCTAGTGTTCCCACCATTGTCTATACTGTCTGGGGGTACAGGAAATCACAGTTCAACAACATCTACAAGGTCACACAATTTCCAGAAAGAGTTCATGTTGTCTGTTACTAATCTCTCCACTATCCTGCCACTCATAACAAGGCAGAGTTGGAAGGAAATTGTACATGCTAAGCAGGAATCCTGCAAAGACATATTTGAGTGAGGAGGCTCTGTGATAGGTAAAGGTCCTTTGGAATTAATCACTCACCTTAGGAAATTATTTAATTACTAATGATGGACTTTATTTGTTGACATATAGATATTAAAGATGTTTTACAATACTTTCATTTCCTCATAAACTAAACTAACATGTTTATTAATCTATTAAATATTTCCAAATCTACATACAGTGTGTGTGTGTGTGTGAAATTCATTTAACACATGTGACTTTAACATCATTTATATTTTTTCCAAATGCCCCATTTTAACAGGAACAGTCCCAATTAATCCTCTGTTGTCCTAATTTTTCAGCAGCTTTAAAAGGTCCCAATTTTTTCTTTCCTCTTCCCACTTTCCACATTTATCCTTGACTTACTTCATTTGCTACAATCTGAGTTCCAAGTAAACGCAGTTGAGTTTGCACTCAGTTAACTCAGAAGAGAAGAGAAGAGAGAATTGAAGGGCAGAATCTTGCCTTTCCCTGTAGGCTCAGGCAAAAGCAAACCACTGCAGCCTCTCCTAGCTTGTGTATTCTTTTCCACACTCTGATATTGCTAGTCAACACATGGTCCCATTTTCATCTATGAAAGGCTGAGGGTATGTAATTGTTATTTTTATATCAATATTACTTTATTATATTGACAATATATCATTATTAATATTGTCTTTCTATCACATTACTGTAATATGTTTACCATCCATCTGTCAGTTCCAGGCATGAACTATGCACAGTTTACTACCAAAAAAACCCCTGTATTGTGATGGTCAAAGAAATGGACTGGGGCTTCAGAGATCCAGGCTATAGTCTTCACTCAGCCATGAAACTCACTGGGTAGTCCTTGCCTAATCATTTTTTCTTAGCCAAATCAACTTCACAGCATTGTTGTAAGGACAGAATGTGAATGAAGAAAGCCATGTACACCACTTTTGTTTCCTCACTAGAGGAAAGGAGTGATTATAGTAGGCCTTTGGTATCCGCTGGGGTTTGGTTCAAGGACACCTTGTGGATAACAAAATCCGTGGATGCTTAAGTCCCATTATAGACAATGGCAGAGTAAAATGGTGTCCCTTATATAAAACGGCTCAGAGAGCCTCCACACTCAAATATGTCTTTGCAGGATTCCTGCTTAGCATGTACAATGTCCCTCCAACTCTGCCTTGATATGAGTGTCAGGATAGTGGAGAGATTAGTAACAGATTTGTTAACAGGTTTGTTTTTGGGAATTCATATATTTTAAAAATATTTGCAAGCCATGGATGCTTGAATTCATGGATAAAAAATCCATGGTTATGGAAGGCTGACTGTATTTGTTGTTGTGTGCTTTCAAGTCATTTCCAACTTATGATGACCCTAAAGCAAACCTATCACAGAGTTTTCTAGGGCTGAGAGTATGTGACTTGCCCAGGGTCACCTAGCAGGTTTCCATGGCTGAGCGGGAAATAAAACTCTGATCTCTTGAGTCCTAGTCCTATGCTCAACTAATAAATAGATAAAACAGAATGACTCTACACTTATTCATTATTATGTACAGATTTCTGTCCCTTGGTCAAAATGTAATGGCATCACCACTGCTTACAAGAAATTTTATAGCTATGTTTATAGCTATATAAGGATGATTATGTAATAAACTTAATCCAGCTTTTATTTTATTATTGAACTTAATTAAATCAATAAAATAAACTCTGGAATCTACCAAGACTTCATGATATAGGGGGGTTGCAGACTGCCAGAAATAGTGCAAATTCAGTCCACTTTTAGGGTTAGGGTTAGGGTTAGGGAATCATGGGGACTGGAGTTTATTGCAGCACCAGAGCTCTCTGACAGAGAAGGCTCAATGTCCCAGAAAAAAAAAAACAATTCCCATGATTCCCTAGCACTAACCCTAACCCTAAAAGTGGACTCAATTTGCACTATTTCTAGCAGTCTGCAACCCCTGATAGATTCCTAAATGAGGAGGTAAAAGGAATGGTTACAAGAAGTAGTGTGGCTCAAACTAGATGTGAGATATTATTAGGACCACCTCAAGATGTTGTGCTGCCTAAGCAAGGGACAAGATGACAGCTGGCATCTTAGAGGATTCAGGGTGAACAATGGAAAGGTGGAAGCTACTGCTCCCCAACTGACTGCTGACAACTGAGACAGTTGTCACACTGCCTCGTGTTAGCACCATTACTATATTAACCACATCTTTCTACTTAACATGTACATTTTTTAAAAAAAAAATGTGCATTCCAGTTACCAGGAAAGGGTTAATTATTTGATTCACAACAGGTGGAACAAAGTGTTTAACCATCTCCTCCCTTTCTGTGATCCTGAGGAGAACCATTCTTCGGCTGAAGGTGTCATCTACATAGGAGGAAATCCCCTGCTGGTATCCATTTGGCATATACCTGAGATCAAATATATTCGTCTCTCCATTTTTGTGGACTTTGGGTCCATGGTTTCGGTCCTACGTGGACTGGCATGCGGGAAGGGTTAAAATGGTGTGCATGCCTATGGCATATGCACGGTTATTCAAGCCTATGGCGTTGAATATTTGTGGATTTCCATTTTTGTGGGGTGGTGGTGGTCTGGAACAGATCCCCCATGAAAATGGAGGGATGACTGTACATTAGCGGCACTCCTCTGAATTTATTTAAGAGTCTATCAAATTATAAGAAGATTGCTACATTTTACTTGTGATATGCAAGTCTCATTATGACTATATATTTATCCAAACTGTATATTTATCTGTTATGAAATTTCCTCAGATAATTTTTCAAAAATGGAATACTATATATACTCATGTATAAGTCTAGAAAGTTTAGTAAAAAAAATGACCCAAAAACCCCAAGCTGACTTATCCATGGGTCGATGTAAATACTGTATTTTAACTCTTAAGGGGAACTATCCCCCTTAATGGTGAAAGGCAAGAGTGTAATCTGTCCTGAAAGCACTGAACTCCCCTGTCTACTTTCTCATCCATCCAGCCTTTTATTATGAACACAAACAGTTATGCCTGCTGGGATTTGTACATTCTTTGGCATTGTCTTCCTTTGCTTCATCCTTTAGATTCTTTGTTACATGCCCCTAAGTTTTACCCTCAATTTATCCACAGATCATATCAAAATCCATAATTTTACCCCCCCAAACCTGAACTTGACTTATATATGAGGTCAACTTATAGTTGAGTATATATGCTAGTATTACTATTAATAATAGTATTAATATTCAGGACATCAAAGTATTATGCTTGTTTCACCTTTTTCTCTTTTTTTCTATAGTCACATTATTCCATAAAACTTAAATCTGGGTAGAACATACACATTAAAGCTATTTCTGATGTCTGGAAGCTTTGGATATTCCAAAATGTTTTCCTTTTCTACCTCACAGGTACCACTCTGACTGAAGCAGAGACAAAGCAGGGAGAATTGTGAATATGTGGGCTCTGCTGGTTATTCTTTTAAAACTCGGTAAGTTCAATGAGTTCAGAACATGTTCAGGTATAAAAAGAAAACCTGGCTACTTACTTTTGAACATAGCTGGTTAGTATGCAGAATAGAATGGCTCTTAGAGATGCAAAAAGGCCTATTTCTATAAATATGTAATTCCATGATGATGGACTCTCTTTTTTAAAAAATAGGTAGAGGATGGTTGGCCAACTGTCCAGGAAACTTTAGCTGTGGATTTTCTTTATGGGCAGAGGTCAAACTAGCTGTCCCTTGAGATGATCCTTCCAACTATAAAATTTTATAATCCTGTGACTGTGAGTGGAGAGCCATCTTGCACCCCAAATCCATGCAACTTAATGTGAGCCAGTTACTTGGCTTCTGAGTAGATGCCTATTTGAAGTGAATGAGGAATAGTAAATAGAAATTTTGCAGTTCCAGCAGTTATATTTTCATAAGTACAAACAGTTGTTTCTACAGCTGTACGATAAAGCATTCCCTTATAACCAGTACAGACTTCTTTTTTAAAAAATCCCCTCATGTATTCTGCCATAACATGTTTAGCCAAGTAATGCTAAGCAGACAAAGCCTCCAAGGGCCCTGTGCCTGTTCAGTGTTTCAGGTGCAAACATGTTTCAACAAGCCAGATAAATATGAAGAGAAAGTTTGCTTAGTGGTAGAAAGATGCTTAAAGTCATTTCAGGCAAAGGCTTTGCTCATGGTTATGTCTATGGAGATTATTGCATTGATTTTAAAACCGGCTTACCTGATCTGGTTTAAAATTTAAAGCCGGTGGCATCCTGATCTTATCAGAAGCAATTAGCCACCAAAATTGCTGCCTTGGTCCATCCCAGGTCCATCCCTGCTCCCAGGGCCGCTCCGGCGACCATTTTCTTAAGCTGGAAACGTCCTGGCTTCGAAAAGAGGCACACTGAGCACCCCTGGGAGCAGGGATGGACCTGGGTGGTGATTTTGGCACCTAAATCCTTTTGATAAGATCAGGATGCCACCCACTTTAAATTTTAAACCGGAGCAGATAAGCTGGTTTTAAAATCAATGCAATAATCTCCTACGATTCATTTAGAATTGCTTGCAGGTGAAGGAACAGTGGATTAGCTGTCTGGTTAAGCCCTGCAACAATTACTTAGGTTTCACCTTCAACACATTTTAAAATCTTGATAGAATCAGTGACAAGTTTACCACTAATATCATAATACAGTGGACCCTCAGTATCTGCAGGCAATTGGTTTCCAAATACAGATACCAAAAAACAGGAATGCTCAGGTCAGTATTTAACATTTAAAAGTACCTGGGAGATAAAGTCCCTGTACAAGGAAATCATTCTTCCTGCACTGTTTCTCACTTTCCTATCTCAAAGGCTCTGCCAGAATTTAAACCCTTTCCTGCCTTTGTTTTCCACGTTTTCAGCCTTCCCATCACAAAGCCGCTGCCAGGTTTTAAACCTTTCTGCCACTGATCCACCTCAGGGAGGGGCAGCAGAAGAAGAGGGCAAAGAGGAAAGGAAATTGGAAGGAAAGGGGTTTAAATTCTGGAAAAGAGAAGAGATCTGGAAGAGGCTTCCTTGTGAGAAAGGGGTACATTGACAGGGTATTATGGCACCAGCAGCCTGCTCCAACATCTTAAGACACAGCACTAAGCATTCTTAGTCAAGACATAGAGAGAAGTTCTGGTAATGGGGCAGCAGATACAAGATCAATAGGTTAGACACAAGGATGATCAATGCCCTGGTGGTGGCAGCTTTTACCCATTCCCTAAGAAGTCTTGGCAGGTAACTCTGGAAGAGATGGTGTAGGGAAATTATGAGGATATGTTTACAATGCCAGCTCAGATCACTAAATGCCTTAAACTGGAGCCAAGGGATTCATAAGAGGGGTGGATGTTAGTAGTTGGACTACTGGTAAAGTAGAGCCAACATGGTGTAGTGGTTTGAGTGTTGGACTATGACTCCGGAGATCAGGGTTCAGTTCCCCAATTGAGGTGACCTTGGGCAAGTCAAATAGCCACAGAGGATGGCAATGGCAAAATCCCTATGAAGGAACTTGCCAAGAAAACACTTACATTCACCATAGGGTCACCATAAGTCAAAAATTACTTGGAGGCACACAACAACAGATGCTCTTATCATCCTCCTTACTTCCTTACGTAGTGTCATTGATCTTATTAATTGAGTCCTATCAGTTGTACTGCTGGTAGAATAAAACCAAATTGCCTTCTCCTCAAACCAGCTATCATTTCATTATCATACGTATCAGTTAAACTATGTCAGACGTAGCTGACTGATGTTCTAAGAAGACAGGGTAAGACAAAAAGTAACATTAATTGCCAAATGTGAGTAGTCAACACCTTTTAAATTTTGGGCCTTTGCAGACTGCCAGAAATAGTGCAAACTGAGCCCACTTTAAGGGTTAGGGTTAGTGCTAGGGAGTTATGGGAATTGATTTTTTTTTCTGAGACATTGAGCCTTCTCTGTCAGTGAGCTCTGGTGCCACAATAAAATACAATTCCCATGATTCCCTAACCCTAACCCTTAAAGTGAACTCAATTTGCACTATTTCTGGCAGTCTGCAAAGGCCCTTTGTTTTCTTTGAAAAACAGCAAGCTTTACCGAAATCTTGTACAGAACCCTTGGAGTTATTTGTCTGAAAACTGGCTGGATTAATCCCCCTCTTTAGGGTGTAGCATGTCTCTAAATTTTCCAGCAGTGTAGAAAGGACATCCTCACACTTAAAAAACAAGTTTTGTAAATGTTATAAGTGACATAAGTGACTTAGTGCAGGCTTATTTAACTTGAGTTTTCATTGACTGCTAGCCTATAAATGTTACCCCATGTAACAAGATGCATTTCTCCTTTGTTTTGTTGACAGTACTACTGATAGGTTTTCTGTATGGCCAGAACAGCTGCGAAAATGGATCCTGTTACCCATCTATTGGGGACTTGCTTGTGGGTCGTAGTGAACAGCTAACAGCTTCATCAACCTGTGGACTCACTGGCCCACAGAAATACTGCATTATTGGCTACCTTGAGGTGACAGTATTTTAATTTATAATTTATAATTCCAATTAACTGGAAAGTTGTTCTATGTTTAAATTGGAAATCATACTGCAACATCTGTTTAAAACATCTATCACAATTTATATCTTCTCTATTAAAATGCACTCCTTTTGCATGTAGGGAGGAAGGCCAGCCCTTTCATTAGGCAGAGTAAGGGTAGCAGATCCTGGAGGATAGCAGTGGCATCTTCCCAGCTGTGCTCACAAATTCCCTAATTATTCGTCTTCAACTGAAGGAAATAAATAAATATACCATACAACTTATCCTAAGGCACTTAAACTAACCTGAGATCTATGGTCTGGCACCTCTATCCCACTGCTATTGTTGAAATAAGATTCCAAACACCTGCATTTTGACTTGGGTAAAAGTACCATTTCATCCATTGCCTCAGGCAGCAAAATGTCTTAGACCTGCCCAGGAAGAGAGCTTTGTGAGCTTAGTAGGACACATTCATACTATTCTCATACTACTGGTATGTAATGCAACATGCCTCCTTGTCTTGCACAATTTATTTCCATTTTTTATTGAAAAGTCCTGTTCTTCTTACCATTCACATCAGTGTTTGGGAGCAATCTATGCATTGCATTGAAGGTGCCTCTCAATCAATGTAATGGAAACTGAAATTACAGCAAAAACTCATTATATTTTTGTTTAGCATTTGTTAATTTAAAAAAGCAAATGAAAAGAAAACTTAGTGGCAAGATTTTGTGTTTCAAGGGTAAATGCAAGCTGGTAACCTGTGCCTCCACATGCCTCCACATGCTTCTCAGAAAATGCCATTGAAAACATAACCTTCAGCTCAGAAGGCGATAGCACCAGGTTACACATGCCTCTGCACACCAGTAAATGAAGGAACTCCACCCTTCACAGATGTTCATTCACTTCTGTTAGTCATATAATCATGCCTGAAAATACCTGGTGGTATTTAGGATTAGGCATCATGCATGGGTTAGGCACACACTAGTCACTGTGCATATTGGTAACCCTAGTGCACCAAGTGTTTTGCTCCCAATAGCTAACAAAATGATATAGTTGCACACACATACCTAAATTTATTATTATTATTATTATTATTATTATTATTATTATTATTTCTTATATCCCGCCTTTCTCCCAATATAGGGACTCATTAGCTATTGGTAACAAATAGGTACTTTTAAAATCAGTTACAGAAACTAGTTTATGAAGGATCATAGAACTGTAAATGACTATTACCTGTGATATGTGTATGACTCTGAGCAACAGTTGCCTGGGAAAAGTTGTTGCTTTGTTTAAAGGCTTCCCAGAGTACTCTAGTTCTGCAGCTATCAGAAACAGAACTCTGAATTGGATGAACACATGATTTGATCCAGCTGGATTCATCCTATGTAAACAGACACTCTTTCCTAGTCACCTCTAAGTGGATTTTGCTAATCAAACATTCCTACTTTAGCTGATTTTACACACTTGATTTTATATCTTTAGTGCTTTCATCTTCACAGCAACTTTGTGAGGCAAGTAATTCTATGCAGAGCAGAACTAAAACAAAGGGGGCATGACTTATCTAAGACCACTTCAGTCTAATTTAAAGCTTAGAATTTAAATCCATGGACCTGCCATTTAACTTCCCTTCAAACATTTAAACATGGCTATTATGTCACCGCTTAACCTACTCTTCCCTAGGCTAAACATACCCAGCTCCCTAACCCACTTCTCATAGGGCATGTTTACAGACCTTTCTCCATTTTAGTCACCCTCTTCTGGACATGTCAACATCCTTCTTGAATTGTGGTGACCAGAAGTGGACATAGGGGGGATGCAGACGTGCCACCCTGGGAAGCGGAGGATTGGGGCCGAGGCTACCGCACACCTCGGCCCCGATCCTCCCTTTTGCCAGCCTGGAAAAGAGCGGCAAAATGCTGCTCCTTTCAGGGCCGGCAAAAGGGCGCCCTAAGAGCTGCCATACGGCTCTTTAGTGCCCCTTCCGATGCAGCACGTCTGGATGCTGCGCCAGGAGGACATCCTAAGGTCATGCGCCATGCATAACGGCATGTGGCGTCATGATGTCCTCGGTGTGGGGTTGGGGCAGCTGGCATGCAGCTGCCCCTCCCCATCCCTGCCTCCAGGCCAGCCCTTTGGGCCAGTCTATAGAGGCTCATAGTGTTCCAAAGCAGAATAGAGCAGCACTATTACCTTCCTCAGTTTAGACACTATACTTCTATTGATGCAGTCTAGAATTGCATTGGCTTGACAGACATGTTTAAATATTTGAAAATATGTTCTATTGATGATGGAGCAAGCTTGTTTTCTGCTGCTCCAGAGACAAGGACATGGAGCAATGGATTTAAACTACAGGAAGAAAAATTCCACCTAAACGTTAGGAAGAACTTCCTGATGTTAAGAACTGTTGGGCAGTGAAATATGCTGCCTCAGAGTGTGTTAGAGTCTCCTTCTTTAGAGCTTTTTAAACAGAGGCTGGATGGTCACCTGTCAAAAGTGCTTTGATTGTGTATAGGTCCTGGTTGGCAGGAGATTGGACTGGATAGCCCTTGTGGTCTCTTCCAACTCTATGATTCTATTATTCTAATCCTCACCTCACTCATTCCTTTCATGTTTCTAACTAATTACTTTAACTGACTATCTCAAATATATCCATAGCCCTTCACCAACCTTAGTCAAATCCCCTCAAATATTTCATCAATCTACCAGTGGCATCACTGCAGGGGTGCAGACTGCATTGAGTGACACCATCAGAAGGGGTGACACCGATCAACTGTGAGGCATCCTAAGATGCCTCCCCTGGAAAGAAAGGAGGGACTCTTTCTGGCATGTCACTGCCCTTTGGGGGAATGAGGACGAGAGTGAAGCTATGGACCTTTCTCTCTGCTTCTCCTCTCACAGCCTCCCTGTCCCGATCTATTTGGCTCCTTTCTGCCATTATCCAGGCACAGGGAGCTGTTTGCTGTGATTTACTCCTTTCTTGAGGGTGGAGATCTTTTGTATTCAAAAACTGTTATTGCTGAGGATGGCATCTTGTCTTTGCTGTCTTGGCTGGGGGGTGGGGATGGGGGCAACAAGATGCTGGATTACATGTGGTGAGACCATCCTTCCCATCTACATCCCAATCCCAAGAGGTCCATGAAGATGACACCATGAGTTACTCTGGTTGACATCATCCTAGTGACACTACTGATCTCTATTTTTTTCCCTACATTCCATTATCTCACCCCCTACCCAACAACACGATACCTTATTATCCCTCATACACAGAGCATACGTAACCAAATGACCTTAATATATGTAGTAAATTAAACAACATTTTACACCAAAAGTGTATGACATCACATGCAATCTTTGTCGGAAAAACGGTACAGGAAAAACATGGTCGGGAAGCAACCAGTGGCCATTAAGTGACAGATGTTGCCCACTCCTGATTTAAAGCATTAGAGCATCTTACCAATCAATAAGAACAAGACAATCCCTGTCCTTAGGGTTACAGTTTAATGTTGATGAATTGTATGAAATAAATTTGCTGGTGTCCAAAACTTTCAAAGGCCCCACTGATCACATGAAACCCTGTATGATGTGAAGGATCCTGTTGGCTTCAGTGCTAAGAAGTATTCAGGTAGTGTGAGCATGATAACCCCTAAATCAGAACCACACTGTAAAACTATTGTGAATTTCTATGTCATGACCACATGATTAAAACAATTGTCTAAAAGGAATTTAATCATCAAAATCTGAACTTGGTAAATAGGCTTTCCACTCTTCAGCCCTAAGTAATCCATATATTTGAACTGCAATGCATTCCTAAGCAATCCAGATATACGTAAACTGTGCTCCATTTTGCATTCATCATTTACAAATGCTTTTATATTGTCATAAAGGAATTTAATCTCTAAACCCTCCCTGACATTAAGACAAGCTGCTTCCTAGCTCAGTCCTGCACTCAATCATTTGTCACCACTTTAAACTTTTCACTCTTGTGGGGAAAAAGGAGACACAAGAACATGTTGTTCTTATAAGATCTCCTTAGCTCCTCAGTTTGAACTAGGAACAGTGAAAGGTTTAATATTTCAAGATGATATGATAAGGATTGGAAGGGACTCCCAGTTCTCCAGTGTGACTATACTCTGTGTTTGTTAAATGCGCTAACTGCAGTGACCTAGTACACATACTATCTCCTCTTTTCCCCTTCCTTTTCTCCTAGTCACTTTACACTTCTCCTCTGCTTACTCTTCCTGTTTATATGGCCTCCTTTTTAAACATTAACTCAGTACACTTTTTCACAGCTCATTTAATTAAGATATTCAAGTGTGGCAAATACAGTATTTTCAACAAGAGGGTATAAATAGAAATGCACAGTTGTACTAAGATATAAACTTCCTGTATGGGCATTAATGAAACACATGCATATCATTTATCTTGCATAAACTGCTTTTCTAGGATGAACAGAAATGTTTCACCTGTGATTCCAGATATCCATATCACCCCTTTTTCCAAGCCAATAGTCACTTGATTGAAAATGTGATCACAGATTTTGAGACTGACCAAAAGAAGTGGTGGCAATCTGAAAATGGTGAGTGGCTTCCATTAACTTTAGGTCCTTAGCCAAAATTAATTTTACTGTGGTCTCTGTTCAAATCCTTCTTTTTTTTCATCATCAGATAGAGATGTATTTTCTTTGTGAAGTCGTAGGCTTCAAAAACTATGTATTTTCTTTGTTCTCTTCTTTACTTGTGTGTTTGTATGTGTGTGGTATTACCAGGGAAAATTTACATTGGCTTGTAATAAGGCCAGAAGTCAAGATACATAAAACCTGACCTCAAACACATCTGTGGAGCTCAGCAATATGATTTCACATAGTTTGTTGCATACAAAGAACAAGATCAGATTTCAGTTATCTTTATTAGGAATTAATGCTTTATGTTTAAATATACTAAAGTGATACTTGCCTATATGTATTGTACATGTGCATACCAGAGGCATTGTATGAAAAATGTTTTGTTTTCACTGAATACAAACCTATGGACTGAGGCCAAGAAGGATTTGAAAAGCTAAGGTCACCTAAACCTTGATCTAGGTTCTTTCTTCCAACTTGAAATCCACATGCTCCCCCTGTGGCAAAATAGGGGGGGGATTGAAAATAGACATTTCTTGACCAAGGATAATCTCAGGTGTTAGTATAGAAAATTTGTGGTTGTGTGCCTTCAAGTCATTTATGATTAATGATGACCTTAAGGCAACCCTATCACAGGGTGTGTTTTTTTTGGGGGGGCAAGATTTGTTCAGACACATACATAGTATTCGCTGGTAAGATGCATTTAATAGTCACCTGTTTTCCAATATGTTAACTGTTCATTCCTTCAGACGAACAAAGCACCTGCAGTCCTTCTGGAAGAACGATATCAAAGAAAATGAGCTATGCTTTAAAGCTTCATAAAATTTTTTGTTACAGTTCTGCTTGAGGCTACCCTTATGCAATGCCTTGAACTTTTTGATTCAGCTGTACTCTTCTGAAGCCCTAGGGGTGTTTAGATCAGCTCTGTGACGATACCTATGGTTGTTCATGGCTGCAACTGCTTTGGAATAAGATATATGCATTGGGTTTGATTGTGATGAAGACTAAACAGACTTTTAAAAGTAACTGTTTCAAAGAACTGAGCATTAAGCCTCCAAATAAATATGTGACCTATAAAAACCTGTTATCTGTTGTTTGTGAGTGTAAACCCCAATGATGAGATCAAAGTCAAAAATATTTGTATGTGTTAAATCATGCTAAATTTAAATGTGCTTTAGCATCAGCTGGTTTTTGTGTTTTTGCTTTCTAAACTGCTACAAGAAAGACTTTAAGGCTGCATCTGCTCTGCAGAAATAATCCAGTTTGACACCACTTTAACTTCCATGGCTCAGTGCTGTAGAATCCTTGGATTTATTGTTTGGTGGGGCACCAGAGCTCTGTGACAGATAAAGGTAAATATCTCACAAAACTACAAATCCCAGAATTCCATAGTATTAAAACATGGCAGTTAAAGCAGTGTGAAATTGGATTATTTCTGCAGTGCAGATGCCGCCCTAGTGTTCATTTACTGCCAGGGACACATGTTTATTGCACAGTCGGCTCTCCATATCCATGGATTCAGCCATCCACAGTTTAAATTTTTCTTTAAAAAATCCAAAAAGGAAACCTTGATTCTCTCATTTTATCTAAGAAACACCATTTTACTATGCCAATGTATTCAATTGAGCTTGAGCATACACGGATTTTAGTAACCACGGGGGATCCAGGAACCAAACCCCGGTGGATACCAAGGGCCCACTATACTGTGCAGTTTTAATCTCACTAAAATTAATCTGCCTACCAGTGGGTGAAACATAAATAAGCTTGATTTGTATATGAAATGTATTCATTAATGAGGAGGAAGTAATTCATATCGCTGAAGCTTATTTGTTCATTTTCAGGTGTTGACCATGTTAGCATTAGGCTAGATTTGGAAAACGTATTTCAGTTCAGTCATCTTATCCTGACTTTCAAGGTACATGAAAACGTAATATTTAAGTAGGTTTATTGACTTGTGATTTCAATTTGATATTGGCTTTTATGCTGTTAAACATTTAAATATTATTCTGTAGTTATTAGCTTAGACATCATACAGAAAGCAGATAGGTTTTGCAGAAAGAATGTCCATTTCATATATAACTGTTAATGCTAATCCATTCTGTTTAAGTATACTTTCAGCCTTCTGAAGGTGCTAAAATAGGAGCATAAGCATAGCTTCATGGTTCCACAATCTGTTATGTCAGATGTCCCTAAGCACTGATATTCTTTTTTTTAATTGAGTTTATTACTTAAAAAAGACAACATACAAGCACATTTACACACATATACATAAAAAAAGCTTACAAAAGGAGAATTCTTATACATAGTTCGTATTTTATATACACTCAAATTAAGATATATTCAGATTCTTCTTTTAGCTCATTAACATCCTACTTCCACTCCCTTATCTCTTTCTTTCATCCTCTACATACATCCTTCCTTTCATTTACTTTCATATCTTCTACCCATCCTCTTCATCCGTTCCTCTAAACAACCTCTCTCCTCATTCCTACCCTCTCCTCCTTCTCAACATTCTCTTACCTTCCGCTACATACCTTTTCTTTCTACCCCATACTTATCTTCTACTAATCTTCTCTACTTTCTCTTTCCCTCTCTCTTTCCTCCCTCCTTCCCTCTCTCCTCTCCTTACATTCACCCCATTGTAAACTTCCTATGTACCTTACTTCACTGGATGTGAATTGTTAGTATTGACCTCCTTGTTCCTAATTTCTTACGTTCATCTTTCCCTATTAATTCTTACACGATTATTACACAATGTAAATCTTCCCTCTCATATGTAGCAGCCCTTTTATTGTTGTACCTTGTGTGAAAACCTCCATGTATTTTGACAATATTTTCACAATTTTTGTTTTAAAAAAGCTAAGTACCTCTCATGATATTCAATCGTATATCTCAATAACTACACATCTCAATAACTACACATATAGTTTTGATATATATCAAAAGAAAGTAATTTTACTACTACTTTATCTCCCTCTCACCCTACGAAGAAACTTAAAAGGCAATTATTGCTAACTTCCCCCAATATTGTTCTAAATACTTTATTACTGGTCCCCATTCGTCCAGATTGTTTACTAAGTTATTTCCTCTTAAGTATTCAGTCATTATGTCCATTTTGATTGCATCATAAAATTTGATAATCCAATCATTCAACTTGGGCACATAATTCTTTTTCCAAAATTGACACAATGTTATCCTTGCAGTAGTAACTAGATAAAATAACAGTTTTCCTACTTCCCTTTCCAATTCTTTATTCCACATATTTAGCAAATAAAGTTCAGGTTTAAAAGCTATTTCCTTCTTTAGAATTATTTTAATTGTTTTGCTAAGCACTGATATTCTACCTTCCATGCTTCAATACATTTGTAACAAAAATTCAGTGAAGTGAGTCAAAACATGAAATTTGTCCTGATGGTGGAGAAACTACTTTGATTCAGAATTAATGCAAATATACCTAAATTTACACTTTAGAATCCAAAGCTCAATAATCCTTTGATTTCACTCTTTGAATTTTGCAGTGAGTTACCCAATAAAAACAATGCATATAAAATGTGTTTTTGAAATAAAATCTTCTCGAAGTTCAAGATGAACTGAACTTTATTCAGGTAAAAAAGTTTAGGACAAACCCAATTTAAGACTGAAAAAAATATAAAACTGGGGGGACCCCAAATTTTGTTTATTCCTACTTTGTAACACAAGCTTTGGAGGAAATATGATCCTATTTATACTCCACTGAGGTATTAGGGAGCCTTCAAATGTGCACTTGATTTAGTCCTAGATCAATGCTGATCTAGTTTATTGTTAGCTGATTTTGACCTGGGATGTTTCATACCCACAATATGTAGAAATGAAGCTATGTAAGATAAAATAGATTATGGGAGACTTCTTAAAATGGCTACTTTCTGCATACTTTTTCATTTATTCTTCTTGTGAGCTACCTTGGGTCCCACTCTGGGAGAAAGGTGGCATATAAATGAAATAAATAAATAATAATACAAAATAAATAATAAAATATTGCAGTAGACAATGAGGATCAGGCAAAAAGGAACATGCCCCTCCAGACATGCCCCTCCAGACTGCCAGATTGCAATGTGGGGCAGCTATGAATAGGATCAAAAAGTGTACCCCTCATATGGTCAAGAGTGAGGATAGCATGAAAAGGGGTGTCTCAACACGTGGAAAGAATGGCTGCAAGATTATTTTGTTTTGTTTTATTGCTATGTGCAAAAAAATCATTTATGCCTTTGGGTTTTCACAAAAAACATTTTTAACATGGAATAGTGTGTTTTGTGCAGATTAGAATATTTTCTGCATAAAAAAAGTTTGTTTTTCACAAAATACACTTTTCTTTGAAAACTTTTTAATATAAATGAAGCTTTTAACATGAATAAATTTTCCTCAAAAAAGTCCTTAAGTGCAAAAAATCAATGAAAAATTCTCAAAAGCCCTCATAATCTCACCTATCACAGCAAAAATATTAGAAACATAAATATTTGCTTATTTTGTTTCAAACATTATTAATTCTTGTATACAGAAACAAAATAATGAAGAGACACTAAAATCTTACTTTTCCCCACTTATGCATCATGGCAGAAATAACAATGACTGTATTATCTGGGTGGCTGGCTTCTGGATATAAGTACTGAATTGTCTTTGGGATATTTCTTATGCTTGGCTTAAAAGGCTGATGTGAGAATGAATGATATTATGAAGTCCGTGGACACTGGTTGTGTACAGTTGGCCACTATGCTATCTGGGGAAACTTTTTTTGGGGGGGGGAACTTCAAAAAGAGTAATTATCCCATGCTCTGATCCAGTGCTACACACATAATTCTTTTAATATTATCTTTGGATGCCATTGCAAATGCCTAGAAAACAACATTGGATCCTGTCCATGATTGGCTCACCATAAATGTAAACACCTGGGAATTTATACTGGGAGGGGGTCCTTCCTGAGGCCTACAAGCACTGAAATGGTCATCATGGTGACCATGATAGGCTCTAAATTAGGAATAATCTGACATTCTGTATTTTACAGTCCTTTCGTCCTGCTGCTATGCTGGTGGAACGTTCTGCAGATTATGGTCAAACCTGGAAGGTATACAGATATTTTGCCCAAGACTGTTCTTCTTCTTTCCCTGATATTCCTTCAAGGACAGCCAGAGGAGTTGGAGATGTTGTTTGTGATTCAAGGTATTCAGATATTGAGCCTTCAACTGAAGGGGAGGTATGTGTATTATTTAGGTATATACTGTCTTGATGGTTTGGATGCTGGGTTCATTTACAGCTCATTTCATTTACAGTTTGTCAGTGTGTGTATGTATATACATTACCTGGTCTAGAATTTCACAGGACAGAATATGGCAGCTGGCTGAGGAAGCTGGATGATGCAAAATCTGGAAAGTTTGCATCATTATTACAGACATGGAGTGTCATCGTCACACCACTTGGAAGATGTGGCCAGTGTAGCTTAATAGGCATGATACAAGAGGTTGATACATGTGAACAATTGCAGACACCTGTGTGAGGATATCATGTCATGGACAATATGTATAAATATGGGCGTGACCTATGGACAGTGTGGGATATTGTTGTTAGTGGATGGTTGATTAGAGAGTTGTTTCATGTATATAGTCCTGTATATACTCCGTAGTATAGTTTTGTAAATAGAACTTGGAGACTATTTCTTTAGCACCTTGTACAGTTAAGGTGCTGGCAGCACTGCAGAGCCCAGCAGAGAAGGACCATGAGTAGTGTGCAGCTCTGACACAGTTCAGTACATTTACAGCGCAATTCATTTACAGTTATACCAGTTCAGTGGGATTTTATCCCAGGTACATAACTGTAAATGAACTGTGTCAGAGCCTGTGTATCAGATTGTGTATCTGTGTCAGAACTGTGTATCAGAGTGCAGCTTCATCTTAATGGTGTAGTCTTTGTTCATCTGTTATATAACTTATTTCAGTTAATGTTTTTGCCCTTCTGTGCTTTAAATTGTGAACATTTTACATTTTACAGGTTGTATTCAAAGCCTTGGATCCTAGCTTTGAAATAGAAAATCCTTATGATCTGTACATCCAAGGTATGAATGTTGTTGCTGTTGTGTGCCTTCAAGTCATTTCTAACTTATGGTGACCTAAAAGGCAAGCCTATCATGGGATTTTCTTGGTAAAATTTGGTTGGGGGTTTGCCTTTGCCTTCCTCTGAGGCTGTGAGAGCATGAAATGCCCAGGGTCACCCAGTGGGTTTCCATGACCAAGTAGGGATTTGAACCCTGATCTCCAATGCTCCAGTCACAATGCCTTTAATCCTTCTTTGGTTTCCTTACAAAATGCTGTGGTAATGCATAAAAATGTGGCAACAAATCATTGGGCCAAGATTTGGGAGATCCATGTCCAAGTCTCCTCTGAACCACAAAAGTTTCTGGGTGACCTTGGGCCAATCACTTTCCTCAGCATGACCAAACTCATGAGGTTACAATGAATACAGAGGAGAGTCATGTATGATCCTTTAAGCTCACTAGAAGAAAAATGGGACATGAATGTGGTGGGAATCATTGTGATGATTATAATAATTTGACATATTTGCATATGCAGTAGAACTTGGCAAGCTTGTTGAAAAGATCCTAGCTCAGTGGTACAACACACATTAAGTCCCACATTTGATCCTTAACATCTCAAGTTTAAGATATACATTTTAGACAGAAGAACTGCAATGGACTGGAGATCCATTACCAGTTACAATAAAGAATCCTAGGCAAAATGAGATGAATGGTCTGGGTTGGTTTAAAAAGCAGCTTTGCATATCCATTTATTGTAAGTTTGAAATAAATTAACCAATTATTTCCTCATTCTTAATCCCAGAACTGATCACATTTACAAACCTGAGAATCAACTTTACCAAGCTCCACACACTTGGAGATACTTTACTTGGACAAAAACTTCACAATCCTCTAGATAAGTACTATTACGCACTTTATGAAATGGTTGTTCGTGGGAGTTGCTTTTGCAATGGTCATGCCAGCTCCTGTGGCCCTGTGCAGAATCTGCGAGGTGATGTGTTCCATCGTCCTGGAATGGTAAGTTGCAAGTCTTCTCATTTCTTTAAGAAGACTTTATTTGAGGTGAAAGCCCAGCTGCCTTGAGTCATTGCAGAGATAGTCCTAAAATTAAGTAGCACATAATTATTTGGATAATGGCAGGAAAATACCACAGCTGTAATGATGCAGGTATAATTCAGTAAATGGCTGTGCTGTGTGTAGACTTGAATAACTTATCTTGCCAAGAACAGTGTACATAAGAGAAGAAGGGAGGAAACTGCCTATGAACGTAGAAGTATAAAACTGATTGGTCCACAAGTAAAATGTGTGTGTGTGTGTTGCAATGTGTAATTCTCCTGTTTAGGGTTCCAGCCTGCTAGTCCTGCCTACTCAAAGGATACTTAATCCCATTCCCTCTTTCTCCCTCAATTGTCATTTTATCCCTTTCCAACCACCAGTCAACTCTCCATGGCCAAGGAGCATGTTTAGTTCACTCTGGACTATTCTGAGTTCCCCCTGCTAAGAAGAACCTACATTTATATTTTGATACACTGAAAACACTGTTGTTTGGTCTAGTAATTATTACAGTAAGAACCAGTGGTTAGAGAATTGTGTTAATTGTTGATATATGGTTATGGCATGCCATATGGTTATGGCATGATTCCTTTGGAGGAAGTGGTACCTTTATCCCTACTCCAGCATCTCCAAGGTCATAGAATTAATATGTAGGTCCATAACTTCAGTTTTATCTTTAGGACTAAATTCACCCTAGAATTCTACTGGAGTTCCAGGAATACTGTCTTGGAATAGTGAATTCTGTTCAATTGTGGTCCTCAAAACAAAGCCCTTGGCTGGGAATTATTTCATTCTAACTATGTATTTTACATCTCACTCTGACTAATGTATCTTAAACTTCGAGTAAAAACAACATCAACAACCTCAAATAGATCCTTCAGTCTTGAAGTCTGCCTGCCTGAGCCCTAGGTGACACAATTGGTACTAGAAATTAAAGGCTATGATTCTCAGGAGAGGGATGGCAAGGGAAGAAGAGAACTTTCTTCTCTGTTCCATTTAAGAAACTCAGGTCTAAAAGCAGTCAGCATAGCTAATTTAGTATGATATGAGATTGTAAATGCCAACATTTCACCTGACTCTAAATGTGCCTAAGGCTGGTGTACCATCCTCATTACAATATATATCTTACAATCAATGTATTTTTGAAAATGTAATGGCCAGCTGAGTGAGTGGGTTTTTGCATGTCCAGTATTAATGGAGACTTTTCCATTAAGAATGTGGGAAATTAATGGATACTTTTCAATTTGTACAGCCTGAGGATGTGGACAGGATCCTTGGAGAGGGGAGAGCCACTACATGTGTGCAGGACCCTTGTCTTTCCTGGCTTATCAAACAGGCCAAAGAGAGACTGACAGGGTGGGCGAAGGGGGGTATAATAATAATAATAATAATAATAATAATAATAATAATAATAATAATAAATTTTTATTTATAGCCCGCCCCTTTGTGTGGCAATCGGGGTGGGGTAAGTGCCTCCCTACAACAAGGCAGCATTGCAACTTGCCTAAGGAAGGCAGTTGTGAGGCCTTTGTTCAAAAAGCCTCCTGAATCCCTCTACAATGGATAACCTACTATTTTTGGGCAAAGTATTGGAGCATATGGTGGCCTCCCAACTCCAGGGCTTTCTGGATGAAATGGATTATCTACATGGCCTGGCTATGAAACAGAGACAGCCTTGGTCACCTTGGTGGATGACCTACACAGAGGTGTGAATTCTGCTGGACCTCTGAATACCTCTTCGGTACCATCAATCATGGTATCATTCTTGGTCACCTGCTGGGATAGGACTTGCAAGTACTGTTTTACAGTGGCTTCATTCCTTTCTGGAGGGGTGAACCCAAAAGCTGGTGTTGATGGATTCCTGTCCAACCTCCTGTCCATTGGCCTGTGGGGTCTTCAGGGTTCTGTTTTGTCCCCCATGCTATTTATCATATACATGAGACCACTGGAAGAGATTATCCAGCATTTTAGGTGAGGTGCCATCAATATGTTGATGATACACAACTCTAGTACTCCTTTCCATCCCAATCCAAGGAGGCTGCCCTGGTCCTAAAGAGTATCTTACATCAGTAATGGACTGGATTAGGGCAACAAATTGAAACTTAATCCAAACAAGACATAGTTGCTCCTGGTCAGTTGGAAGGCAGCTCGGGGAATAGTGATTCAGCCTGTGTTAGTTGGGGTTACACTCTACCCCAGAAGATGCAAGTTCACAATGTGGGTATTCTCCTGGACTCAGCTTTGGCTGGAGGCCCAGGAGTGCTTTTGCACATATGAAGCTGGTGCACCAACTGCACCTCTTCCTTGAGACTCCAAATCTGGCCACAGTACTACAGTTGCCCCTCCGTTTTCACAGGCGTGAAGTCCATGCTCTGCACTTTACATGGATCAGCAAGAGGGGAGACTTAAAATGGTGCACGCGTCCATGGCGTGCACTCATTCAAGCCTATGGGGCTTGCATATGCATGATATTTTGTTTTCCTGGAGGGGGGGTTCCGGAATGGATCTCCCACAAAAACAGAGGGGTGACTGTACATGTTTTAGTTATATCCCATTTGGACGACTGTAATGTTCTCTACTTGGGAAGATTACAGGGGCCATACTATTCCCCTATCACAATAGCTCCACTGGCTTGTAGTTTGTTCCCAGGCACAAATCAAAGTGCTGATTATGATCGATAAAGCCGTATTTGACTTAGGTCCAAGCTATCTGTCTGACCACGTCTCCCTATGTGAGCCTGACTGGGGCCCTGAGATTATCAGAAGAGGCTCTTCTGTCCGTCCCACCACTATCATAAGCATAGTTGGTGGGGGCATGAGAGAAGGCCTTCCCAGCGGCTGTTCCTAGACTTTGGAACTCCCTTCCCAGGGAGGCCAAAAATGACCTCCTCATTGTCCTTCCATCAGAAGGCCAAAACCTTTTTATTCAGACAGACTTTTAAAATAGAAAGTTTTAAAAGAATGGGTAGGGGGTGCTGTACAGTTTTAATTGTTCTACTTTTGAGAGCTTTTACATTTTTCAATTGCATTTTATTCTTTTAATCTGTGATATTTTTAATGCTCTTTTTGTATGTTTTTAATTGTATTGTTCTTTTAAATTTTGGGCTGCTCTGAGTCCCAGGTTTTTTGTGGGGGAAGCAAGATGATGAGGATGAGGATGATGATGGCAGAATTGCTCTATTGCATATCCAGTTCATTTCTGTGGACCTTGAGAAGAGACATTTCTGATGGCTCAGAGCCAAAGAAAGCAAAAAAATGATTACAATTTTGTATTTTAAATGTGTTGTTGACCTATTGCAGGTCCATGGGAGTTGCCTCTGCGAGCACAACACAGATGGTTTGTCCTGTGAAAGATGTAAAGATTTCTACAATGATGCTCCCTGGAGGCCAGCAGAAGGATCACAGGAAAATGCTTGCCAAAGTACCTAAAAGTGATTTACTTGTTTTTTTATTAGACTTGTTTATAGCAATCTGCCAGAATGAATTGGCTAACAGTACAGTGCACAGTAGACTGAACCTGGAGATGTAACTTCCTTTCTACATAAAGGCTGTCTGTGTCTCGTGCAAAGTAATTGGTTCTATTGAATCCAGAATCTGTTTTCACTACTTGGGTTTATATGAATACATGCTACTCTTTTTGGATTCTGTTTCAGAGTGTGAATGCAATGGTCACTCTGAAAGTTGCCACTTCGATATGGCAGTGTACCTTTCCAATAATCGTATCAGTGGTGGCGTATGTGAAGACTGCCAGCATAATACAATGGGACAACACTGTGATCAGTGCAAGCTTTTCTTTTATCGGGACCCACAGAAAGCAATTTCAGACCCTCATGCTTGTATCTGTAAGTAAAAAGCCCTTGCTGGATGACCTGCAGAGGTTAGATCCAGACTGTCAGAGGGACTTAATTTCAAAGGCATCTAAGTTCGACTGACATAGATCTAGATCCTATCAGTAGTATTAATGTTATCAATCAGTAATTTAGTATTCACAAGCCAAGATATAAAAAATAAACTGGAAGTTCAGCAAGTGATACATAACGTCAGAAACTGATTTAGATCTCATAGGGCAGATGTGAAATGAGTTATGAATAAACATGTGTGCATAAATCTCTATGCTCTTTTAAACAAAGATACATCTGTTATTTTGCTGTCAATTTACTCTGGTTTTCATTTGGTGAATAAATTCAAAATATGTACAACTCCTCTTTTGAAAATAAGTCAATATAGTCATAACCAACTATAGAGGGTGGCTCATCTCTGTTACTAAGATGAAGAGCCAGTGTTATCTGAAGACTGTTCTGGTGGTCATGTGTCCAGCATGTCTGCACTGAACACTGTTACCTTCCCACTAAACTGTACCTATTTATCTACTTGCATTTGCATGCTTTCGAACTGCTAGGTTGCCAGAAGCTTGAACTAGTGACAGGAATTAATCCCATCATACATCACTCAGGCCCCAAACAGCCAACCTTCCAATCTTCCAACCATCAGAATTGGCATCTTAACCATTAAGCCACTGCATCCCTATTATCCCACTTTTTATCCTATGCATACTCCTTCTGCTGATCAATCAATTATTCTCTGGTATTACTTTCAACCTCAGATATCGATAGATATAGATATATAATTGTGAGGTTGTCATTAAAAGAATGCTGTGGTGAATTAAGCACTGCTTAGCAAAGGCTGAGTAGTATAGTGATTCAAATATACTCACCAATAATTTCAGTATATTAAAGTTTCCATTTGATCACTTATATCAGTGTGTCTCCATGTGCTTAGCCTGCGACTGTGATCCAGAAGGCACAATGTACAATGGGCTGTGTGAAAGTCACACAGACCCTGCTCTTGGAACTATTGCTGGCCAGTGCCGTTGCAAGGAAAACGTTGAAGGTGTTCATTGTGACAAGTGCAAGCCAAACTACTATGGAATGAGTGGCAGTGATCCTCTTGGCTGTCAACGTAAGTGCCTTTCCTCCCCATTCCCCATCTAAACAGTAAAGAATGACAGAGATGAGGAAACATGATACCAATCTGATTTTCAAAACCTCTTAAGTTGTATGTCTGTGGTCCAAAACACTGCAGAAATAATCCAGTTCAAGACCGCTTTAACTGTCCTGGCTCAGTGCTAGGGAATCCTGGGAACTGAAGTTTATTGTGGTCCCAGAGTTCTCTGGCAGAGAAGGCAGACTGCTAGAAATGGAAACACAGCAAGTATAAAGAATTCAAGGCTATATGCAGTTTGACAACACTTCAACTACTATGGCTCAATGCTATGGAATCCTAGAATCATAGAATTATAGAGTTGAAAGAGACCACAAGGGTCATCCAATCCAACCCTTTGCCATGCAGGAACGATCAAGGCATCCCCGACAAATGGCCATCCAGACTCTTTTTTAAAAAATGTAGTTTGATGGGGCACCAGAGCTGACAGAGAAGGCTAAATATCTCACAAAACTACAAATCCTAGAATTTCACAGCATTGAGCCATGGCAGTAAAAATGGTGTCAAACAGCATTATTTCTGCAGTGCAGATACATCACTAGAATCATAGAATGGTAGAGTTGGAAGGGACTTCATAATTTATCATGTCCAAGTTCACACTCAATGAAGGAACTTCAGCTAAAGCATCCCCAGCACATAGCGTCAAACTTTTTTTTTTAACACATCCAGAGAAAGAGATCCCACCACTACTCTAGGCAATTGGTTTCATTCCCAAACTGGAGTTCTGAATGGAAATTCTTTCTAATGTTCATTTGAAATCCTAAGTGCAATGGTTTTCAATGTCTCACTAGCTGCAATACTAGAAATTTGGGGTCTGAAAGAAAATTTCATGGTGGAGGTAGAGTACTTATTTGGGAGGGGCAATGCCTACATTCTGCCCCCTTGTAGCTACACTCAGGGATTCTTAAACATGGTTAATGATCCTCAGTTTCTCCTCCTCTATTTTTGATGTTTCAAAGATGAAATAATATTTTGATGTAAGTAGTCAGAAAAACAAAGGACGTTCAGAATGGTTTGGCTAGCAAACTCTCATGCAACAAGTCCTACCTACATGTTTGCAGCTTTTCAACATATATTGCATATTTGGGACGTATGAAAAGACACACACACACAGTTTTGTAAGTGTGCTAACAAAGATGGTGATTGTGCCTCCTGTCCTTTCAGCTTGTAACTGCAACCCTTCTGGGAGTTTGTCTTTCTCTGTTTGCAACCCGGAGACTGGAGAGTGTTTGTGCCAGCAGTTTGCCACTGGGCAGCATTGTGAAGAATGTCTTGTATGTATTCAAGAAGCTCTCCAATATATTCCTTGCATTTCCTGTTGTATTTCAGTTGACTTCCCCCTCCCCTTTTCTTGGCTTTCAATCATTTCTTCTCTGGGATTACAAAGAAAAGCTATTATGGAACAATTACAAAATGGCTCCAAAGCAAAGAGCCATATCTCCATAATGCTTCATTGGACAATACCTTTGTAAATACAAACAAGGAGGGCTGTCCCAAGACAGCTTTTAAGGAGATTATCAGATGGAGAAAAATGACAGGAGTGAAGCGGGATGCTCCCGTCATTGTCGCACGATTGAGCGAAGATTATCACACATCGTGTGATGTCACTCTCATCCCGTTCTTCTCCCGACAGTGAAGTGGAATGGTCCCACAACTTTTTATTGATGGGATACTGTCATCAATAAAAAGTTACAGGACCGTTCCACTTCACTGAAGGAAGAAAGATGGGGTGAGAGCAACTTCTCAGGACACTGTGATAATCTTCACTCAGTGCGGCAATGACGGGAGCATCCTGCTTCTCTCCCGTTATTTTTCTCCATCTGATAATCTCCAAATAGTGCTTCCCCTCTCCCATGTCACAGTGCCTACTACCCAACCTCAGGTGGCACTTGAGGCAAAAAATAAAAATCTACAGGCTCCTGATTTGTATTACATTGCATATTAAATAATTACAATTTTCTGCTATTTCATTACATCACAAATGTGAAGCAGACATCTCTCTGCAAACAAGGAGAAGCAAAGCAGGAGAAGTGAATAGAAAATTATTTGTTTTGTATTCATTGCTAAGGAGTAAAGCATGGGTGAACCTATAAAGTGTTACTTGCTTCTAGGTTATCGGTTGAAACAAGCAGAGGGGAGTTTTGTTTGTGCTTTAGAAAATGCATAGCTTGTTTTGGATTTATTTTCAGAACAATCTAGCACCTTACCTCCTTTACCTGCCTCCATACTTTTTTTTCCTGTGGGAATCTGTTCACACACTCATTTGGAATGGAATCCAATAATCCAGATGAAGTAAAATTAAATAAGAAAAGTAAATCCAATTTGTAATGTCATATTGGGGTAACCCATTGTCTTTTCCTTTTAATTAATTAATTTTATTTTTACTGCAGCAAGGATACTGGGGCATTGGAAGTAATTTATATGGATGTTCTCCATGTGACTGTGACATTGGTGGTGCCCACAATAACTTGTAAGTCTTTGAGAGTCTGTTTCAAATCTTTCATTGCACCAAGAACTCCCCTTGAAAATAGTATTTCCCTAGTAAATTTCCCTAGTAAATCATTTATCTATGATTTTAAGTTGTGTTGAACTACTTCTCTTCCTGTCCTTTCTGCTAGGTGTTCCTCTACCAATGGTCAGTGTGAGTGTCTGCCCAACATAGTCGGTCGTCAGTGTACTGAACCAGCTGCAGGCCACTTTTTCTTACCTTTGGATTATTATATATATGAAGCAGAAGACTCAGTGCCACTTCATGGATCTTCACCACTGGTATTTAATTTCTTGTTACTGTCCAGATTTAGAGAATACCTATAGTAATACAAATCAAAATATGTAGAGGATTCAAATTAAAATTAGACAGCAGGAAACCTATAGAATCAAGTAGCCAACCTGCCTGCCTGCCTTTCCATTCTATTCAGCTCCGTTCCTTCTAGGTCACAAAAACCTCTTTGTTTCTTCTCTCTCCCTACATCTAGAATAAACTAGAATAAATTATGCAGAGAAGTAAAGACTGCAGAATGGCGCCTTATATACATTCCAACTTTTCTTCATGCAGAATATTCAGTGCCAAAGTATAAAATTTCAATGTCCTTAGCCTAGAATAGGCACAGGCCTGCTTGTAATAATCCATCCCTATCTCCAGAGAATCCCTTTCATTCAATACCTTCATCATTTTCATTCAATACCTTCTCAGTTCCGAGGTATTTAAAAAATAGATCAATAGCTCACAATTAATGTGATGTTCCTTCAATACTCTTATTCCTACCTCATTTTGATTTTAGTCATTATTTTAGTTTGACTATCTTGGATTTATAGACATCCATCCACCAAAGGGACAGTTTTCAGTTTGTAGCTCAATAAAGACAAGCAAAGAGTTCACTTTACTTGTGTAGCTGCAGTGCTTGCCAAATTGTACATAGTTTGATTGAATATCTATATCCTTGACAATGAAAAACAAAACAAAATACCAACAATCTAACAGTGCTACTACTTCAGACATCTGTTTATAAGATTCAACCCACAGCTATGCCACGGTGTGATGTCTATTTTCGACAAAAAGGTTATGATTTCACAATGGAAAATGGAAAAATCATCTTGAACAGGAATAAGAACCGAGGCATAAGGAAAGCAGCAGCTGGACAGGTAAATTAAATATTTTATTAATTCTCCTGAAAGGAATGGGAAGAAGAGTGTTTGTCAAAATGTCAGGGTGGCTGGGGACCATTGCACAAGTAGTTTATAGCTCTTTCAAAAGGTAACTTCCCCAAATAATTGGTGTCACAATGGCTTGTTCTGCATGTGGGAGGTCCCTTAGATCTCTGGTAACACTACTGGGAGGATATTAGAACTGACGCCAGTCAAGGTACATACAGATGAAGTTAGATGGACCATTGGTCTTACATTGATCTGCAAAATAGTTCTCCATGTTTTTCAGTATTAATAAATGGGGTACCTTGTAAGGCAGTCCAGTCTTACAGATTTATTTATTTTAAGGCTTCAGAGAATTTCCAAAGGATATAAATTGTCTCAAAGAAATGAAATGGAGAATTAGCCCACTTTAGAACATTGTCCTAAAATACTAACATAGTAACAGTACATGAAAACCTACCGATGTGCAGCACAGTTCCAGCATATTCCTCATTTAGCCAGCTCAGCTAAGTTATAAAGTATAATGTTGATAAAAAGTTGGAATAAATTGGCTACAAAGCTGAAGTGCTGAAGTTACTTCTTTCTTAGCACTTGAAATATATGCATGGATGTATACCTGGTTCAGAACTAGTAAGGATATGGTGGCCATATACCTCATCCATTTTGAGTTGAATAGACATAGTGGGCCTTTGCAGACTGCCAGAAATAGTGCACATTAAATTGA
>CM034708.1:129235347-129246005 GCA_020142125.1 Phrynosoma platyrhinos | reverse complement strand
CAAACAAATGGATCCTAGAGCAGATCAAGCCAGAAACCTCCCTGGAAACCAAGGTGACCAAACTGAGGCTGTCATACTTCGGACACATCATGAGAAGGGAAGACTCATTGGAAAAGACAATAATTCTGGGAAATGTGGAAGGAAGGAAGAAGAGAGGAAGGTTACATGTCAGATGGATGGACTCTATTAAGGAGGTCACGGGTATTAAGGGGCTGCAGAAATTAAGCAGAGCAGTGGAGGACAGGGGGGCCTGGAGATGTCTCATCCATAGGATCGCCAAGAGTCGAGATCAACTTGAGGGCAGTTAACAACAACAACAACATGGGTCATGCTGAAAACACCTAATACAGGCAAGCCTTACCTGGTTCTGAGTTGAGAGAGAGAGGTGTCTCCATTTTCCAGCTTCACTTTAGTTATAACTCCCTTGAGTTCCATGACTCTAAGGGCTCATTCCCACTTGCATGTAAATTGGTTTGTGAGTCACACTGACACACAGTCGCTGAATCAATTAATACCGATGCGTAGTTCCCACTATTGGAAGCAAATTATTTCATTATTCCATGCATTCGTGTCTTTTTAACATGATTGTCATTCACACTAGATTTGCACCGCTACAAAATGCATGCTTAGTATCAAATGCGATCAATCCATCCTGGCCTTTGTTTAAAAAATGCCAGTCATACGATGCACATCTATGTGTTATCAGTGACACAACCAGGAGACCCATTACATGCTCTAAAGAACCTACAGAAATGCGAGTGATCCCAAAATCTGTTATTTAGTGTGTGTTTAAAAAACAACAACATGCTAACCCTCCTTCCCAAGGAAAGCACTCTCAGAGTTGACCTACCTCTTGAAAATATAAAACAACTGGATCGGGACCAATGAGATTTACAGAGACCACTTGGCAGTGTTTAAAGTCTAAAATTGAAAGCCACCACAGTAAAAAGACAGCACTGAGGCAGCACTGAGAGGAGAGGAAATGGCAGCTTTCCCAAAACCTGGGCAGGATGGGTTACATACCTCTGCCAACCCTCCGCCATATAGGCCCTCCCCTCCAGTGTGATGTGATTGAGATCTGAACATTGTTCACATTTGTTGAACATGCTTACAAAACAATTCTTTTCAAAAGAACCACTAAAAGATTCCTTTTCAAAAAATGTGATTCTTTTGCATTTGCCTCTCTTCACCTCAATTTTCTACGATTCCGACCGAATGCAGTCATGTCTGAAATCGTTTCCAGTGTGAACGAGGCACATATAAACTGATCAACAAATCAGTTTAAATCATGGTGGGAATGAGCCCACAGTGTACAACCCATTGAAGTCCTAAAAGGGCTCATTGCTGTAAATCCCACAGCTCTATGGAAATCTTCTTTCACTCTGAAGGCCCCTCTGGATGACCACTCATATATCACTCCTATGTGTCCTATCTATACATCCCTGCCCAAGTTGTAACTATCATTTGATAACATCACCAACACCAACCAATAATCAAGCATCCCTAGTGGTTCAGAATAGGTAGAGGGGGGAAACCAAATGTCCTTTGATGGTCTGGGAGATAGGCAAAAATAATGCCCTCTTCATTCTCAAGTGGGTGGGATTGCAAATGGAATAAGGTACTTATACTCATGCATCTTTTATGCTTCTGCACCAGTTGTCCATTCAGACTCATGAAAGTTATCCACAACAACAACAACAGCCAAAAAGCAAATCTTGATTTTGCCATTTTATATAAGGGACACTGTTTTACTACCCCATTGTAGATAATGGGACTTGAGCATGCACAGATGTTGGTATCCATGAGGATCCTGGAACCAAAACCCAATGGCCCGCTGTAATTGTTGTTGTTTGTTTTATTTATACCTTGCCTTTCCCCAAAAAACTGGGAGTCAAGGCAGCTTATAAATTAAAATTAGTACAGTATAATTAAAGACATACCAAAACAAATAACATTAAAAATCAACATTAAAATAGAATTAAACTATTAATCATGAGAGTGATAAAAAAACAATTAACAGAAAATATAATTAAAGCTTTAAAAACCTTTTACTTTAAATTCTTCAGTTCTAAAAGCCTTTCAGAATAAAAAAAAAAGTATTTGCTGATGGGAGGACAGAAAGAAGAACATTCTAACCTCCCTAGGGAGGGAGTTTCAGAGCCGGGGGCAGCCACTGAGAAGACCCTCCCCATGTTGCCATCAGGTCTACCTGTGCAGGTGGTGGGATAGAGAGAAGGGCTTTCTCAGAGGATCTCAAGCACAGGAAGATTGATAGAGGAGATTACTGTCCTTCAGGTAACCTGGACCCAAGATACAGGGCTTTCAGGGTCATAAGTAGAACTTTGAATTGTGCCTGGAACTGAACCAGCAGCCAGTGGAGTTATTGCAAGAAGAGAGTTGTGTGCTTTTAGCCAGCTTAGTTATCAGTCTGGCTGCAACTCTTTGGATAAGATGGACTTTCCAAACACTTCAAAGACTCATGGTTAATTGTGCTTATGAGGGTGATGGAACAGAGAGAAGGGTCTCTCCTGAGGATCTCAGGGCCTAGAAGGCTCATACAGGGAGACACAGTCCCTCAGATAGCATGGACCAAAGCCATATAGGGCTTTATAGGTCATAAGCAGCACTTTGAATTGTCCCTAGAAAAGACCAGCATCCAGTACAACTTTTATAGATGGGGAATTGTATGGTCCCTATATCAGCTCTTGTACCAACTGGAGTTTCCAAATAGTCTTCCAAGTCAGACCACATACAATCTGTTACAGTAATACAAACAGGATGTAACTGTGGACAGATCAGGTGTCTCTAAGAATAAGCATTGATGTGAAATATTCAGCGTATGCTGCATACGAGATTCAAATCTACAACCAAGGAGGGGAATTTTTAGTTTGGGGATGCTAAAGGTCTTTGCAAATCCGGAGTGTTTAGAACAAGGACCGGCAACCTACAGCCCAGGGGCCGGTTAAGGCCCCGGTCCCTGGACTTACCGGCCCAGGCCAAAGGTAGCCGCTGCCGCGCACTGCTGCGCGCAGCCACCACGGTGAATTTTTCCACTCTGTGGCGCACTCGCTGCAACCGCCATTTTGGAAATCAAAATGGTGGTTGTGATGCGTTTGCGCATGCGCAGTACTCTTGTGCATGCACAAACATGTTGTGGCCGCCATTTTGATTTCCAAAATGGTGGCCGCGCGTGGGGGGGGATCGTGTGCGGCAGCGGAGGGTGAACACTCGCCACCATCCCCCCCCCTCGGCCCAGCCGAGACCTGGGCTACGGGAGACCGGCTCAGGTCTTTAAAAGGTTGCCTTCCCCTGGTTTAGAAGGTTCTACTGAATGGACTATAATGTTCACAATCAACATTTATATGAATAGTTAGACAAAAAATAATTCTAGTGTAAATAAACATTATTAATTCAATTCTGCTGTTCAGTAAGGTTTAGGTAATGTAGACTTTTCTGTTCAGTTGGTTAAAATGTCTATTTGCTTTTCTCATTCTGTAGCTTGGACTTATTCCCAGAATCAGTTCTGTGGAAAACTTTTGTGACAAAAATGATTTAGAAGAGTATCAGCAGTACCACTGTATTGAAATAGCTTCAGAAATTGGACCACATATCCTACCAGAAGCATGTGCCAAGCTAATAGCAAGTTTGTCTGCCCGTATTCACAATGGTGCAGTTCGTAAGTATCAATCCTACTTGCTTTTTTTACTACTGCCTATGTGTGTTGGATGTACTTTCCAAAGAGTCACAGAAGTGTAAATAATTTCTGTGCTTCTGCCTTTAAGGACAGCTTAAAAAAACTTTCCTTCTATATGATATGGTATCTGGTACTGCTCAACCTCTCTAACAAAGGAGATTATTGCATTAGCTTCGCTGCCTGGATAAACTTTTCTTAAGGTGGATCTTATCTCATTCACCCATTGCCAGGCAGTATGCGACCCATATGCAACCCGAGCTTCTCTGGGCTTTTCAAGAGCAGGAAAATCCTGTTCTTGAAAAGCTGCGAGAAAAGCCCAGATTGCATATGGGCTGCATACTGCCCAGCGATGGGTGAATGCAATAAGATCTGCCTTAAGAAAGTTACATCCAAGGTCTATACCGGCAGCAAAGTTAGGGCGATAATCTCCAAAAATTTACAACCACATGAACCTATCCAGATATTTCCTCCCTATTAATCACAGTCAGTCAAGGTACAATGGGCCCTTGATATCCACTCAGTTACAAAGTACAATGGGCCCTTGATATCCACTGGGGATTGGTTCCAGGACCTCTGTGGATACCCACATCCATGGATGTTCAAGTCCCTATTAAATATAGTAAAATGGTGTCCCTTATAGAAAATGGAAAAATCAAGGTTTGCTTTTTGAAATGTATATATTTTTTGAATATTTTCATGCAACAACAACAACATTTATTATTATGGCACACAGCCAGCACAAAGAAAAAGACAATAGTCAAAACATTCAACAGTATATGCACATGTACACACGGCATAAGCAACATAAGATTACAACATCAACCTTGAAAATATCCAAGGTGTAAGTTGTGTATATTTTCATCAAGGGAAGCCGATACTGATCTCAAGTATACTGGTCAAAGTAATTCATCCAACATAATTGGACCACATAGTGGACACCTTTACTCCTAGCACTGTATTAACTGTGGCACCTAAGTCAACTGTGCATTTCTTTTCAAAATGACTTGAAATCATTCCTGTACAGCAACAAACGTACAACCAATTGTCTTGTAAGTGTCTTGGGGTGTAAGTCTTCCTTCACTTGCATTCTAGCCATTGTCCCACATGCTTTGCTGACATCAGGAAAGAGGGCAGGAGCATTTAGGTGCAATTATGGGAACTATTGGTGATACCTCTGTATCCTACATAGTAACCAGGCCATCAACAGGAAGAAAATATCAGCAGCATAGTCTGCCAGAGGACTTTATTACACAAGCATCAGTCTCACCTTGATCTTGCTGCAATTGCATTTTTTAAAGAGCAGAAACACAGGTTTGAGGCTTTTATTATCACACTTCTCTTCAATAGTGCAAAGAGGGTGTTTGGTGCCATTCATGGTCCACCATGCTCTCTTCTGCATTTCCCCTTAACTCCACCTTCCTGCTCTATGGCCTACTCAGCATGCCTTTCTTTTTCTTTTTCTTTTTCTTTTTTAATTTGCAACACAATTCCAGAGTTATATAACAATAGTAAATACATTTCTATACCACTTGTCAGTGTACTGAAGCACTCCCTAAGCAGTTTACAACATGTAAGCCAATTGCTCCCAACAAGCTAGGTCAGTGATGATGAACCTTTAGGCACCAAGTGCCCCAAATAAATGGCATTCCGGCATTGGGTGTTACCCCATGCTGGAGGAGGGACTTTTTGGGGGATCAGGACTTCTGAGGTGGGACTTCTTCACACCACACACACACTTTCCCAGACCTTCAGCTGCCTCTCTGTAGGCAGCTGAAGGCCAAGAACAGCTGGAAGGAGGAGGAGGAAAGAGTGCACACATTTTCCTCCTCTTCTCTAGTTTGTGTGCCAGGGAAAATGGCTTCGCGTGTCATCTCTGGCACGCATACCATAGGTTCACCAACACAAAGCTAGGTACTCATTTAGCAGTCTTGGAAGGATGCCAGGCTGAGTCGACCTTGAGCCCTTGGCTGGGATTGAACTCACAACCTTGTGGTTTGTGAGTGAGCAGCTGCAGTACAGGCATTTAACCACTGCACCACCAGGGGTCTTATGGGAAAACAATTTAGTAAAAAAAAACGTGGTGGGAATTGGATAAAGAAAACAGTCTACTTGGGAATAAGGAGGGGGAGGGGGAGACTGGGAGTGGAGGAGAGTGACACCACATGACTGCTCAATATTGGGACTGCCACAGACTGTCACTTATCGCACCTGTAGAGTAATGGGATGACAGTGTGATTGGCTGCTTATTGATGAATTTTCCCATCTGTGAAAAGATGCCCTCTAACAACATTTCAGAGACATGACAGCAATGGATCAAAAGCAACTTCACGAGATCTGTGCTGTTCTCTTGCTATGATTGTGGTTTAAAACCTGTGTGTGATAAAAGTCTTCAAAATCCAATACTTTCCAGGACCAGACCAATTGGATAGGTCTTCTGTCGTTGAAGAAGAGAAAAGCCACGGAAAGTCTAAACCTCATTAGGAATTGATATGACTCAGATAAGGAAATCGATGTTAAGTCCCTTCTCCTTCAGATACTCCTCCTCCTCCTGCCTAAATGGGAAAACTACACCCAAAGTGTGCCCTGCTACCTATGCTGCATTGGTGACATTTGGAATTGGCAAAACTGGAGGCATGTCTCAAATTGGTCAACAGATGATTGCTTGATTACTGAAAAAGCCCAAGGAATTTTGGCCTATATATATATATTTTGCCCTTCTTCAGGAGTTACATAAAAACATAAAAATAATAAAAATAAATAAATGGAAAAGGATAATATATAATGATATAATAAAAATAATATATCATAATAAATATCATTTTAATCTTTGTACACTACATAGAGCCTGCACATATCAATTTGAAATCTGACTACAGAAATTTCTGAAGCTGAGAATCTCATAACATTTGCTGGGGTAGGAGAAGCTCAGGGATTTTATTAATATTAGTAGAGAAAAAGAAAGGAAGAAAGAAATATACAGTGGTCCCTCCACATCCTCTGGAGTTAGGTGCATAGGACCCCTGTGAAAAGGGAAAAAACACAAATTTAAAAAAATACTGGATTTTTTTAATTTTTTTTTACCTGAGAGAAGTTTTTGGTTCTCTTTGATGAAATCTGGGGCTTTTCCTGACAACCTGGTACATGTTGAATTATGTGCCAATGTTTTTTGATGGAACCCTGTAAACTGGAAATATGATTGAAAATAAGACTGCAACTGAGATGATTGGATTGTGGTCTATCTTCAGTTTTGTGTGGGTTTTTTAGTAGTACAGAATGTGGTATTGAGATGCCTTGTGTAAACCATGAACCACCACATCATGTAGATATACCTTCTATTAGTTGATTGATCAATATGCAGGCTTCTTTTCTGAAGTCACTTTCATTGGAACAGTTCCATTTTAATCTAAGGAACTGTTCATAGAGGAGATTACATGTAAGAGATCAGAAATGTGAGCTCTCAAATTTTAAATTATAGTCTGCCCTCTGTATCCACAAATTCTGCATCCATTGATTCCACAATCCATAGCTTGAATATACAGTCACTCCTCTGTTTTCCTGGACTTGATGTCCGTGGTCTCGATTATTCACGGAGGGACAACCCCATTGGCTAAAATGGCACATGTGGCCATTCAAGCCAATGGGGCTTGAATATATGTGAGTTTCCGTTTTCACGGGGGCGAAGTCCAAAACGGATCCCCCACAAAAACGGAGGGGCAACTGGATATAGATATAGATATAGATATAGATATATTCCAGAAAGCAAACCTTGATTTTGCCATTGTATATAAAGGACACCATTTTACTGCCAGATTATAAATAATGGGACTAGAGCATCCATGGATTTTGGTATCTACAGTGTGGGTCCTAGAACCAAACCAATTTCAATTCTTAGGTTCAAAGCTTAGGTTCAAAACAAGTGTTTGTGTCGGCTTTCTCACTTTACTTGTTATGTTGCTGTTTTAAACTGTTTTCAGGTTGAATTGATAGTATCTTAATCTGTTTTGGTTGTTCTTGCCCTGAAGGAGGACAGAGTGTAAAAATAATTTGAATTTGATGGTGGCATCGGTTTTTCCAGTTCTATGGAATTACAGAATCTGTATTTCTTTACAAAGCTTGCAGGTGTCATCCACAAGGTTCAATGAGCTCTAATTGTGAGAAGCTTGGAGGCCAATGTCAATGCAAACCAAACGTCATAGGCCGCTGTTGTGATAAATGCTCTGCTGGAAGCCATAGCTTTGGGTCCCAAGGTTGTCTCTGTAAGTACTAATCTGCTCTCATTTTAAGATGTAGCTGTTGTTCTTTATAGGTTTAGCAGATGATGATGATGACACATTTCCTGCCACTATGGCCTATCTTTCTTTGAACTGAAATCTCATGATAGCCCTCCCTCCATTCTAACTGCTATTGCCCTGGCCTCAGAGGAAGAAAATAAGAGGCAGGCACAACTCCACTGTCCCTAGCTCAGAGGCAGAAGAAGGGCTCTCCATCCACTCCAATTGCCTTCATCATGGCCTTGGAGGGGGAGAATAAGAGGCAGTTTCTGATGGACTTGATCTCTTCCCCCACTGCCATCTCCCTTCCTTGTGTGTTCTGTCTTTAGATTGTAAGCCTGAGGGCAGGGAATTGTGTAATTACCAATTTGTAAACTGCCCTGAGAACATTTCTGAAGAGCGGAGTATAAATACAATAGATAAAATAATAAATAATAAAAATATGCAAAAGGATCTTGTAGCAGCTTTGAGACTGAGTGAAAGATGTTGCAGCATAAGCTTTCATAGATGCATCTGAAGAAGTAGATCAAACCTACAAAAGCTTATGCTACAATGGCCTTGGTTCATTTAGTCTCAAAGGTGCTACAATATGCCTTTGCATACTTATATTCCAGACTAACATACCTATGTCTCTGAATCAGACATGAATGTAAAGGATGAACTCACACAAATAATTGTTTCACACCCTTATTCCTTTATCCGTATAAAGGAATTAGGCCTGACAGTGCATTTATGGGAAAGGATATGATATGGGTTTTAAGGCAAGTAAGACTGTACATAGGCTTGAATAGTCAAATGAAAGAGCAAGAGAGAGCTACAAAGACAACTGGGTTTGCACTGAGGCTGTTATAAATGGATAGGTAAATAATATGTCATCTGAACTATCATCTCTATTTTCCCCCACCAAGCATGTGATTGTCATCCTCAAGGATCAGTAAGTGCTCTATGTGACCAGGTAACAGGGCAGTGTTTGTGCCGTCCAGAAGTAGATGGTCGACAGTGCAATCGCTGCTTAGCTGGATACTTTGGATTTCCCCATTGTCGGCCTTGTCCTTGCAATGGCTTTGCAGAACTTTGTGACCCCCAGACTGGAGCATGCTTAGACTGTAAAGAGTTTACAACTGGAGACAACTGTGAAAGGTATGGGTAAACAGCTACTTAGTATGTGCTCATTTATTACAATATACTTGTTTAAATTATTGGGAAGAAACATTGCAAAAAATGTTGGGGTTTACTAAGGATAAAATTACATGAAGGCTTCATTGGGGATATGGGAGACACACCAAAACCTTTCATTCCCCACAATGGACTTGGGGCTGCATTTGTGCTTGCACATTTGACCATATACAGTCACAGAAAGAGGGGACAGGGAAAATAGGGAGTGAAACAGGAAGTCAACCAGATTGCCTCAAAATATAAAGAATTTGGGGGGGAGGGGTTATCTTGATTGTACCTGCACATTCCCTTGCTTGGTCTCTGTTGAATCTGTGTCCTAGAAACAATAGCTGTGTAACTGATACATTTCATTTTTGAAACTACTGGGTTAATTTAAATTGACCTGTGTAGTGGGGAAAGTCTTTGGCAATGTCAGGAGCTTCCTAGTGTGTTTCCATGAAGAAAATGTTGTATGGATCTGCAAAATAAACCTGGTTTGTACAGGGGAAAAAGCTGGCATTCCCTGAGACTTTTTTCTCATCTGGAAGTGCCTGTTATTTTAAAATATGTTCACTATACCTTTGGCAGATGTATTGATGGCTACTATGGAAATCCCCTCAAAAGAGAGCCCTGTCACCCATGCATGTGTCCGGATTCTCCAACAAGCAATAGATACTTTGCACATTCCTGTTACCAAGATCCTTGGACCATGCAACTAATCTGCAACTGTTTGGTAGGCTACTCAGGTAAGAGACTTTCTTTTTTCTAAGAATTCCATGTTTTTTGTACTCTGGTGTCAAAGGGTGAGGAAGATCTCAATGCTTATGCTGTGTGTTCAACTGTATTTCTTTCTTCTTTTTGAAAAAAGATTGTGGTAGTTCACTTATTTTGCCTACTTAGTGTTTACCTATTAGTTTTATAAAATGAAACAATCTTCATGCCTTCTTTGTAATCAGCAAGGCCTATAAGCAATAAAGTGTTTCTCAAGTTATGGGTAATGACTGAAAAATGAGGAATGGTATGTCATTGATTTACAAGGTCACATAGAGAGAACACAGGAACAAGAGCTGAGAAGTGACATGGTAGTAGTAAATAGGAAATGTATGACACTCTCATTGAGGGCAGGACCAATGAAAAACTGATGGAGGAGATTAGTACATGTGGCTTTTAAACCACAATTAGACCCCAGAAAAAAGTAACTTTGGCGATACGTATCACACAATGGCCTGTAGCTGCTGCGTCATTGACAGGGGAATCCGTCAATGACCTCCCAACCACACTAATCCCCAGGTGCAAAATATCACTGCTGGGGCAGTTGTGATATTAGCAATAACGTGGTGTCACAGTCTCCTCTCTGCATATCCTCCCTCTCCCTCACTATTCCCAAGCAGCCTGGTTGCCTTTTTTATTTTCTATTTCTTTTCTTTTTTTAAACTTACATCACAGTAGCAGAAATCCAGAATTGCATGAAAAAGTTAAAATAAAAATAAATAAAAATAAAATTTAAAACCCCAAAGGCATGCTGCATAGGGCATAGG
>CM034708.1:129215202-129231053 GCA_020142125.1 Phrynosoma platyrhinos | reverse complement strand
TGTAGGTTTTTAGATGACAGAACAAGAAGAGAAAATAAGTGTCTGCATACAAATAAATCAACAGTTTAATTAGGCAAAACATATTTTGAGAGAAGATATACATACAAATAAGTGAACAGTTTAATTAAGCAAAATGTATTTGCAGAAAAGACAGAAAGACAATTCATTTCTTAACTGTAGACTCTTTACAGGTTACAGGTCAGTGTTCATGTAAATTGGGCTATACTGGAAGGCGTTGTGACATATGTGATGAAAACTATTTTGGTGATCCTCAGATCCATTGTATTTGTAAGTAGACATTTGTAAGACTCAACATAATAACAATTACAAAAATAGTAATAGCAAATAACAAAAATTCTGAAATTACTGTTTTAAATATAATATATGTTTTAATAGAGACTTAAAATATTGCTTTCACTAGGCAGAAACTTTCCATTGCTTCTTACAACTTGCCCAGCACATCCATCTTCATTGGGAAATAAAAATGATACCCTCTTGCTTTTCTCCCCTCCAGCATGCAAGTGTCACAAGGATGGAACCCTGAAGCCTGAATGTGATAAAGACACTGGAGCATGCAACTGCCGTGTTGGAGTCACTGGAAGATTCTGTGACCAATGTGCTCGGGGTTATGACCAGGACTTTCCATCTTGTTCTCGCTGTCATATCTGTTTTGATCAGTGGGATAATGTAGTGACTTCCCTATCTCAGAAAATCCAAACGTTAATGAGATTTGCTGCAACACTAGGAGACAAGACGAACACAGTGCCAGGCTGTGATGTAGACATTAAAGGCCATGAAAATATGATTTCTGAAATAGAAAGAATTTTAAGAAGCCCTATTCTGTCATCAGAGATACTCTCGAATATTAAAAAAGATCATGACCACATTCGGTAAAATTTATATTTGGTATAATTGGTTCCATGTAACAGGATGTAGCTTGAATCCTTATCACATGAGAAAAGAAAGCTGAAATGGAGCAGGAGAGTAGCACCTTTCTCTGTGCTTCTCCACAAGATGTTATAGCACTTCCATTTTCTTCCCAAGAGAGAAAGTGGTAAAAGTGTGCCTTTTGTTGTGCTGGAAAAAATCCATTTAACAAGAGGCATGCTTTTATTACTGTCTACCATGGGAAGAGAACAGAAGTGCTGTGACAATACGCAGAGAGACATGGAGAAAGCCACTACTCTCTTGCTTCATTTCAGCTTTCTTTTCTTATGCAAAAATGCTCTCACCTGTCATGTAAGACAACCATAGTTCCAAATATTTGCTCTAGGTCTGGTCAGGATATAGGCTTAAGCAACTGAAAGCCTGTCTGGAGTCTATGTTCCACCTTCAAAGGCTTCACAGATGACCCCCAAAGAGTTCCTGACACCAAGGTCCTTGCCATCACTCCATGAAAATACTTGAAGTTGGAAAGTTATTGTTTTTTAATTGACTCATCCTTATTACACATTGTCATGTTTGAGAAACAATTTATTGCAATTAGTCATTACAGTGTCTAAAAGTGAATAAAGTGAATCCATTAGCAGTTCTGCCACTTGCAGCTTTTTGTAACTTTTTATTTTTAAAACTACATTAGGATTGATAAAACTATGTTACAAATTCAAACAATCATGTAAAAATGCCTCTAAAATGGCTAAAATCTTCTTTAAAAACAACCAGTAGCTAGAACAACAACAAGTAACTAGAAAACATTATTCGTTACACCAATAGAATAACATCTTTCCCTATTATTATGTTACTTTTAAAATGTTACTTCATAATGAGTTCATTACCAAGGGAGAGTAAATTGTTAGAGGTTAACTGTGTTACTTGGATCATGTTAGTTCCAATCTCTAATAACTATAATATTGTACCCTTCAGCTACTTTCACCCAGTCTGAAACACAAAGTGGTCACTTGATCAGCAGTGTGAAGAGAAAAAGGCACTTTCATAGAGCCTTTTGATTATGTTGTACCTTTGTTGCTCATTCATTGCACAAACCAACATATGGAGAAATTAACAAAAGCAAGTGAGATAGCTGAACGAAGAGTTTTGCCAAAGACTTTGTTTCAGGCCCAGCACAAACACCCAACATGGTGGGGAAAATACTGCAGCCCATGGTTACAAATATTAGCTCTAGGCAGAGTAATGTCTTAAGACAGGAATAAACGACTATCTGATATTGGTGTTTTTTTTAAAAAAATCTGTATATTTTAGGCCCAGCATTCTGGCAAAAAGTTCCAGGTGTATTTTAAATAAATAAATATACAGGCGCTAATGTAAACTAATGTGCACAATGCCCTGGCTAAAGTTAATTGCATATTGATCAAATGAATAGATTAGATGCTAAATCTAGGTAAAATGCCTTTATTCTGAATTACCTCTTAGATGACTACTGATCTGACATTCTTTTTAGACAAAAGGTTTCACAAATGTATCTGCAACCTGACTTTTTGGATCAGTTTCCTGACCTCAACAGGACAATAGAAGACATAAGGAAAGATGCTGACCATCTGTCTGAAACTCTGCAAAAGAAAAATGAGCTGCATCACAGAATTAATTACATGCACCTCCAAGGTAAGGCCAAGAATTAAGAACTATAACATTAAAATAGAAAAGGAAGTCTTACAATGCAGGGGTTTTAGAGCTTTAAAATTTAAGTTTGAAGGGAGGCATGCAGAATGTGTTGATGTTGGAAACTTGATTTCTAGCCATGTTGAATAACTTGCATTACATACAATGAAAGGTTCAGTCCTCCAGGTTCAGTCCTCCACTTCACAAAGCAGTGGTGTTTTTAGGACAACAGTACAATTCAGATCAAACAGTTTTGCTAAGTTTTGACTCAAAGGTAGCAATGAGAAATTTCAGCAATTTAACTTGCTACTTTGAGAAATTATTCCAAATTTATTCAGTTTTCAAAAGCAATTTGCAGTTTGGGACTTAATTCTGTGCAAAATTTGCACATGGTTCTTCTGCACAGAAAGCAGCATTTTTTGTGCATAAAATAATATTTCAATACAGAAATATTAATACCTGTGCAGAAAATGCTATTTCCTATTAATGTCAAGCATGTATGCAGAATAAATCCCCAATTACAGCATTTTCTATGCAGAAAGCAGGACGTTCTGTGTAGGAATTAATCCTGCACAGAAAATGCTGCTTTCCATGCAAAACAACCACATGCAGGTTTTGTGCAGAATTAGTCCCAAACAGCAAAGATTCTTGTCACTTGAAAATTTCTCAACACTTGAAAAACATGTTTGGAGCCATTACCCTCAAATGGGATCAAATATGTTCGCATTGGTAATGTAAATTGTTGTTGTTGTTGTATCCCTTACGGTCGTTTCCAAAGTATGGCAACCTTATCATGGGGTTTTCTTGGCAAGTTTCTTCAGAAGGGGTTTGCCACTGTCGTCCTCTCAAACTGAGAGAGAGTGACTTGCCCAAAGGTCACCCAGTGGGTTTCCATGGCTGATCTAGGATTCAAACCCTGGTCTCCAGAGTTATAGTCCAATGCTCAAACTACTACACCACACTGGCTCCCTATGGTAGGCCAGTGATATTTGTGAAATGTCAAACTGAGGACCAATTTTTGATTTTGTGTGTGTGTGTCCATGTATGAACAGCTACATAACACACATACCAACAGGGCTTCAATAGAGGGATATAGGGGGTGCAGACCACACCAGTTGACACACTAAGCAGGGGTGAGACCACTGTGATCCAAACATCTACTTGTTTGCAGAACTGGGCTGTGATGTTCACCTGTGCCCATTTAAAACTCTGAAGAGATGGGGTGAGGCTCAGCAGGAAGAGAAAGGAAAGGCCCCAGATTTTTAAAAAATAAAATTAAAAAATTCAATTATATTTTTAAAAATTAAAATTCATTTTTTTAAAAAAACTAAAAAAATTGTAAAGTCTTTTAAAATTTTCTTTAAAAACATCACATCTTACCAAACTTTCACTTGAATCATATGGAACTATGTATGTGTACATATGTTTAGACTGTGCATATGATACTGTAATTTACAGGTATAATTTTAATTTTGCTAGTTGTTTATGCCACAGCTATTACCATTACATTTAGTGATATACAGAAATTACAATTTATTTATAATATTAATACAAAAACATTATGATAGTTTATGGGAAAAGGTAAGTGGCGAGGTGACGCTATGAATTACCACACCATAAGATAAGATGCCAACCCTAGTGACACCACTGCATGCCAAATATGTTTCACAGTTAAGCTTATATTGAATGTAATGCATTGGGGGCCCTTGGCATCCTCTGGGGTTTGGTTCCAGGAGCTCCCATAGATACCAAAATCTGTGAATGCTCAGGTCCCGTTATATACAATGGGATAGTAAAATGAGATCCCATATAAAACTGTAAAATCAAGGTTTCCTTTTTAGAATTTAATATATATATATCTATTTTCAAGCCATGGATGGTTAAGTCCATGTATCCAGAATCCATGTATACAGAAGGCCAACTGTATCTATGAGCAAAGGCCAAATCTGGGTTCATTTTCTATTCATGGATATACTGAAGGTGGAATGCAACTCTCCTTTCATATTTGAAGTACAGTAATATTTTGTATTTAGGTAATACTGCATACTTACATATAAGAAAAATCTCACAAAAACTTTAATTCCCAGTATTGTTTCCAAAAGGTTGTAGGATTGTTCAAGTATGTATCAAACAATATTCAGAACCATTAAGTTTGACAATCCTATCAAAATATGGAATTCTTTAGTCACAAGGCACACTCTCAGGATATGTGATGCAGCCATCTGGCATGAAGCTTTGCAGCCTGAGTCTGTTCTAGGGTGGGATGGGAGCTTGCCTATATGCCACCTTGAGTTCTGTGATGGGATGAAGGTTGGCTTTAAATAGGCTGAAATAAGTAAATGGTATAATTGTGCAGTCCACAATTAATGCTAGTATGTAACATTTATTCTGTGCTAAAGTTTTGTGCGGAAATAACTGGGGAAGTGAACTTCCATTCTGGGGCTAGCAACAACTTTGGGAAGAGTGACACAACAGTTTTAATCAGAAATGTAGCAGGGAGAAAAGGGCTAACAAATCCACACACACTATGGCCCTAAGCAGACGACTAATAAAGTCGTCTTCTGGGCAGAGAAGAGGAGGGGCAGCTGCATGAACGGCGCCCCTTCCTCTCTCCGAGGTCGCCCCCAGAAGCGCCGGCCGTCCGCATGGCCGGCGCACCGGGGATGACCTCACGGCGCAGCGCCCACATGCGCTGCGCCGTTTGAGCCAGGGAAAGTGCGCCCGCCGCTTTTGGGGCGCACTTTCCCTTAGATCTAAAAGGAGCGCCAATTTGGTGCTCCTTTTAGATGCGCCGACGGTGCGCCGCGGTGCGGAGGCTCCGCTCCGCCGGCGCTCCGTCCGGCGGCGGCTCCAGGGCCTCCGTCTGCCGAGGCCCTATGTTCCCAGCTAAAATTATTGGCACAGCAGCTATCAACAGTAAAAGCCGAATAAATACACCAAGTGATGTTTAGCACCACATGTGCTTCATATTTTCCAATATTTCACATATGAAAACCAAAACACTTGTGGGTAATCAGAATATGGCCAAGAGGGTGAAAAGAAGAACAAGCTAGGAGAGACTGCAACAATATATTTTTGTCTGAGCCTACTGGGAAGGGCAAGATTCTGCTTCTCCTTTTCTCTTGTGGAATTAATTAAGTGCAATCCTTAGAAAACAACCTACACATTTCAATGGGTCTCATCCTAAATATTTGAGGAGGACATATGTTAGCTGCTGCTTCCTTTAAATAACTATGTTATTTAATTCAGATTTGCTCAACAAAATAAGGAATTATTACCGAATAATGTTGTCTGTTGGAGAGAGAATCAGTAGCGCAAAGTCTGTCCTAACACATGGAGAGAAAACCAGGAGTACTATAGTTGCCATGCTAGAAGATTTTGCCACAAAAGCAAGCATTGCATTGGATCAGCTGAAGATGTTCAATACTTCAGATATTCAAAATCTAAATGAAAAGGTAAGTATTAGTTGAATAAATTGTACCTTTATGTTCCAAAATAAAGACACACTGTCACCAACTAATTCATTAATAATAAGATGCGGTATACTAGTAGCAATTCTGGTGTGGCATCATATGTGTGTATTTTAATTTTTAATTTTTTGATGGTGGAAGTTGCCCTGAGAAATAGGATGTTAGTGTCTTTGGAAGCCTGGTAAAGTGGAACAGAAATTTTAAAAGTTACAGAAATCAAACTATAAACCAATTTTCCATTGGTGCCTTTCAGATATGCTTCATTGTAACTTCCATCATCCTCATCCAGCATGGCCATTTCATGGGTAGTACTGAATAACCATAAACAAGAACTGCAAATATGCTACATGAAAGCCAGCCTTGTTAACATCAATTATATAGGGGCAATCAGTTGATTTCATTATCTCCCACATTCAAATTTTGCATGTTTTGGCAATTTTTAAAGAAATGAACTGAAACAAAATTATTTTTCATCCCTAAAACCAGGGTATGATTGCAACTCCAGCAGCCTTAATCAATGGGGAGGAACGCTGGGAGTGGTAGTCAAATACCATCTCCGAATTCACACCCCAGTTAGCATCAAGGTGTTGGAGTCAAGCAGGCAGACCCTCCAGCAGACTAAATGTTGCTGCTCCTTTCATTGGTTTAGTTTGCACAGAGGGTTTTTTTTAAAGATAACTGGACAACATTTTTGTTGTTTCATAGTATTTAGGGCAATTCCAAGCAATATTTTATTCCTTCTCAGAGTATGGCTTTAAAAAAAAATCATCCAGGATCTACCTTAGCAAAAAGAAAAAGAAAAACAAAGAGACCAAAGGACTTGTATGAATTTATACTTCTGATTCATACCCGCTTCCTTAGCCATTCTTCCTCCTCCTCAGAGGGAGCACAAACCAAGTCTTATACTAATAAGTATGTTTTGATGCAGATTTGTGGAATACCAGGAAACTTGCCTTGTGTTGTGTCAGACTGTGGAGGAGCTTTATGTCGAGATAAGCAGAAGGGAAAACATTGTGGTGGCCCAGGCTGTAATGGAGCACTCCCTCTTTCTACAAATGCCATTGGAAAAGCCAGTCAAACTGCTGTATTAGTAAATAACCTGACCAAGCAAATGCAAGGATCTGAGAATAAGGTACTGTAACTGTATGGTTCAATATAGTTTGATTGCATATATAGCATTCACATTCTAAAAAGTTTACAGTCTTTATTTTGTTTGCAGGATGGAACATCATAGCCCTATTTTACACAAGGCAAGCTAAGGCTGAGAGTGAGCACCCAGTAGGGAGACCAAGGGTTACTGCACCCGAATCCTTCCTTAGGTCTGGACTTAATATAAGTTGAAGTCAGAGTTTGGCTGAGATGTCCAGATCCAAGTCTAAGTTCTTGTTTAGGAACTTACTCAGCAGTCTTAGCAGCTGAAAGCATAGGCCAATAGCCCCGTATTTCCCCCAGCCTGGCATCAACCTCTTTGTACGACACAATTCAATACCCCTGGCTGGGATCAGCCAGTATGGATGCCGATCCAGCAGTTCCTTTTTTAGCCTCACTCCTACAGTAATCCTTTTCACATAATTCAGCCTCAGTTCATGTTGTTCTTCCCTTACTACATAATGAATGGAGGCAACTGCAGGGGGAATACAGCAACTATCTATTTCCTGGAGGACTACATTTAGAATTATAGAAGCTGTTGGGTGTATAATTATTTTAAATGCTAAACCAGATGCTAGTTAAATTTCAGGTTCTAGTTAGGACTAGCATTAGGTTAAGGAAACTTGCTTGCCTTGGGATGAACCCAGGTGCTAAAAATCATTTCCTAAGACTAGATTTAAATTTGTTTTTGGTTTGCCATTTATGGTTAGAATTTAGGTTCCACATGGGCCTTGAAATCAGAGGCTGCTTTTGGGGTTGATGGGGTTATTACTATCAATAGGTTTAATACATTTTAGTATAAGCAACATACCAAGCCAGAAAAAGTTAATTCTAAAAGAATTAGGTCATTGTTTAAACCCATAGATTGGAAGTATCAGGAGAATGACTGAGGATACCAAGAAGAAAGCCACACAGATACATGGAGATCTGGAGAAAAGTAGAAATCAAATCGAAATGGAAGGAGAAAATGCCAAATCACTCATCAAGAAACTGAAGAATTTTCTTCTAGGTAAATACTCTGGAAATATCTTCTTTGATTCTCCATCCTTAACATAGCTGGATGTTCATATAATAGGTTAGAGGAATATTTTAATGCCTATTTTAGAAAATATAAACAGTACATGTTTAAACAGCTATGCTTAGTAGTTTTGAGCATTGAAAGTGCAGATATGTCATCTCACATCCATATAAGTAGTTTTGTAATATTTTTATTGCAAACAAAGAGAATACAAAACAGAGGTTACAAAAATAAATTTCTATTAGACTTATATACTCATGGTTGATTCTAATAAGAAATATAAACATTATCTGTGATAACATTAAATTTCTCATGAGTAATTTGGTTGTTCTGTAAAGTTACAAACCCTCTATGGATGGATTTTATTAAACAGCAATGGCTCTGAGGATCAGAGGTGGCCCAAGATATTTTGTTGCCTGAGGCAGAAATGCAAATAACCCAGCACCAAGGTTCCAGGTACTGAAAGCCAGGTACTGAAAGCCAGCCAAGTTATTTTTGACAACATGAAGTGGTAAATCCTACAGGCACGTGCACCATTTTAGCCAATGTGGCTTGCTGACCCACAAAGGACCAAGACCACAGACTCGAAGTCCGCGAAAATGGAGGGGAAGCTGTAGTTATGAAGAGGAGAAAAATTGGGTTAGGACTGTGAAGCTACTGAAAGAGTGATTTACCCCCAACAGTCTCTCACAAAATCTTTCTCTAAAATTGCAATTTTCCGCATAGGATAACTTTCATACAAGTATCATACAGATATCTTTTGTTGTTTAGTTACACACAATTTTATTAACAGCAGTGACAAAAATAAACTCATAAACATAAGAGTACACTGCAAAATACACCGCAAAATGATAATGAAAATTCTCTGTTTTTGTTGCTTGGCATACCAGCCTCATGGTATTAATGCTCTGGGCATGAAAGCAGGCAACTCACACCGCTTTTTCTTCATTTTTCCAAGAGGAGAGTGCCCCGCCAGAAGACATAGAAAAAGTAGCCAATTATGTCCTGGGCATCACCTTGCCAGTGACTAGCTATGAGCTAACAAATGTGCTTGAAAAACTCAAGAGGTTTATGACACACTGTGATGACTCTGCAACCTATGTGGATAAGTTAAATAAGCACATGGAAGAGGCGCAGACCCTTCTGGTAAAAGCACAAAAAGCCGAGTAAGTACAATAATCTCTGTTCTGCTGTAACATCAAAACCAGTGCTCGAATCATAGAAAATTATGTTTACACTGTGATGTGCAATATCATTGTTTGTTGTTGTGTACTTTCAAGTAATTTCTGACTAAGATGACCCTATCAAGGGGTTTTCTTGGCAAGATTTATTCAGAAGGAGCTTGCTATTGCCTTTGTCTGAGGTGGAGAGAATGTAACTTGCCCAAAGTCACTCAGTGGGTTTACAAAGCTGAGCAGGGATTTGAACCCTTGCCTCCCAGAGTCCTAGTCCAACATTCAAACCACTATATCATGCTGACTCACATATCTACATATTTTACCCTATCTTTGCCACAAGAGTGAATTTTCAACCTGAGTCATCTGAATGTTCTGAAGTTGTTCTCTGATAATGACATTCTTGTCTATCGTCTTTCTTCATCTAAGTTTTTACTGTATGCTTCATGAGAAAGAGTCAAAGACATGAATTTTATGTTCACTTCTCTGTGAAACTCCATATATTGATGGTGTTATATTGATAGAAATCTCTGTCTGCATGTTATGTATAGCTCTAACACTACAAAACTGAGGCGCATGGGACTTGGCATTGATACTGAGAACACCCTGGATGTACATCTCACAATAATATCATTGTAAGCCACTAGGTGACAGACTGTTCTTTATTGTTATCTGCCCTCAAGTCGACTTCAACCTCTGGTAACCTTATGAATGAGGCATCTCCAAGACTCCCTGTCCTCAACAGACCTGCTCAGTTCCTGCAAGGTTAAATCTGTGTCCTCTTTGACTGAGTCTATCTATCAGGTGTGCGGTCTTCCTCTCTTTCTACTGCCCTCTATCTTTCCATTATCATTTTTTTCTAGTGAGTCCTGTCTTCTCATGATGTGGCCAAAGTACAACAGCCTCAATTTAGCCATCTAGGGAAAGTTCAGATCCAATGTGCTCTTGTACCTATTTTTTAGTTGTCCATAGTATTCACAGAACTCTTCTCCAGCCACTTCAAATGAGTTGATTTTCTTTCTGTCAGCTTTCTTCACTGTCCAGCTCTTGCACCCATGCATAGTGATGTGAAATACAATGGCATGAGCAATCCTCATTTTAGTGTTCAACTGTATATCTTTGCACTTTAGGATCTTGTCTATTTCTTTCATAGCTGCCCTTCCTGGTCCAAGTCTTCTCCTGGTTTCCTGACTTCAGTTTCTGCTCTGGTCAATTATTGATCCAAGATATGGAAAATCTTTGACTACTTCCATTTCTTCATCATCCATATTGAATTTGTGAATTTCTTCCATGGTCATTATTTTTGTTTTTTTACTGTTCAACATTAAACCTGCCTTTGCACTTTCTTCTTTGAGTTTCCTTAGTAGTTATTCCAAGTTTTTGTTAATTTTTACTAGTATTGTGGTGTCACCTGCATATCTTAGGCTATTAATATTCCTTCCTCCAATATTTTCTCCTCCTTCCTCTGAATCTAAGCTGGCTTTTTGTATGATATTTTCTGCGTATAGATTGAACAAATACGATGATAAGATGCATTCTTGTCTAACTCCTTTTTCGATTGAGAACCACTCTGTTTCTTTGTATTCTGTTCTAAGTGTAGCCCCTTGTCCTGAGTATAGATTGTGCATAAGGACAATCAAATATATTGGAACACCCAGCTCTCTAAGAGCAATCCATAGTTTTTAATGATCTGTTCAGTCAAAGGCTTTGCTAATTTTGGAGACCAGGGTTTCATTCCCAGCTTGGCCATGAAACCCACTGGGTAAGTCACATACTCTCAACTTCAGGGGAAGGCAATGGCAAACCTCCTCTGAACAAATCTTGCCAAGGAAACCCCATGATAGGTTTGTCTTAGGGTTGCCATAAGACAGAAATGGCTTGAAGGCCCACAACAACAACATAAAACACAAGCTGATCTTCTTTTGGAATTCCTTGGTGTTCTCCATTATCAATCTTATGTTTGCAATCTGATCCCTAGTGTCTCTTCCTTTCCTGAACCCAGCCCATACCTCTGGTGTTTCTCACTCCATATATAGTAGGAGTCTTTGCTGTAGAGTTTTGAGCTTGACCTTGCTTATGTGTGAAATCAATATAATAATCCTATAGTTGCTACAGTCTTTTGTGTTCCCTTTTTTGGGAATAGGGATGCATATTGATTGTTCCTAATCTATCCTAAGCAGAAACAAACCTGGGCAGTTCATTTTTCCATAAAACCTGTAGGTGGCTCCATTGTCCTTTCTTCTGTAGGGGCTCTAAACAGTATAGAAACTGCACACGCAGAGAGAGAAAGAAATATATTTCTGCCTTCTTGAGAGGGAGGGTTGAATGTAAGGAGAAGTAGAAGAGAGGAAGAAGGGAAGGAGAGAAAGCCAAAAAATAAAGGAATGGGGGTGGAGGATAGGGTGATCTGGGGAATGCATTACTAATCCAAATGTTGACATTTAAGCTGGTCATAATTATTATAATAATATGTCAGTTTGTTGTGTTTCTGAACATCTGTATTTTTTGTACACTTAGGAATGTAACAAAAGCTCTTTTAACACCGGATGAATTCATAAGGAATTTAGAAAAAACTGAAAATATTCAAGGGCAAACCAAAGATGAGTTAACAAAGTTAAACGGAAAAATAGCAGAAACTAAAACAAAAATCTCAGAGGTACCCTCACATTTATTTGAGATGTTTTGAAAGCGTACATTTATTATCTCTTTTTCCTGTTCTTAGTTCAGTTGGCTTAACTTAAACATCAGATTTAGTCAAATTAAATATCAAATAATCCAGCTTTCTTTAAATGTTCTTATCATATCAACGTTAGAAAATAGCAGAACTTTTCTCGTTCACTGTACTATAAATTTTCAGACATTACACTACCAAAAAGTGATACAAATCTGAGGATATCAAAGGATGTTTCCATGTTTAAGATATTAAGATTAAGATGTCAGTTTTGAGTTTCAGTGGGACAGTAAGTAAACCAGATATCTACTTTTAACAAAAGCATGCCCATTTGTTTATTTTGTAATATTAATGTTCAGTACAACAGAATCTGAAGCAATTTATTCTTCAATGCTACTATTGAAGATACAGAAGGTCTGTCCTGTATTTAATCTGGCAGCATTGTCTGGAATGCATTCATATGAGGGATCTTTTAACCTTAGCAGTAATGCATCTCAGCAGATTTGTCCCAGTAACTCTGGGAAGTTTTGTTGAGTACATCTGGATCAAAAACATACAAAATGAACACTTCTTGGGGAATAACCTGGTTGCAAGAGATATCTATATTGATACATAATTTTAAATTAGCTGGGAAAATAGGACAACAAAGGAGTAATCAGGACTGTTTTTGCCAAACTGGGACACTGGGGGTGGGGGTTAGACCCATTGAGTCTGCTGGAGTTGCATTTAGGCCTGAGATTCTCCCCTGCACTTTATCTTGTTTCATCAGAATTTTAGTAATAATTTACAAAGGTGGTGATTATGATGATGATTTTGCTCTGCAGACTGGGAACCAAACAAAAAGAACTGATGCTGGATTACAAAACTTTTCAGAAAAACAATCAGAGCTGGAAAATGAAATTATCTCCCTAAAGACTAAAATGCAGATGAATAGGAAAAAAGTTACAAATACAGGATCAGAAGCAGACAAAGCACTGGATCGAGCTATGGCAACTAATAAGGTACTCCATCTCTGCCACATGAATAAGCAGAAAAATGTTATTCAGACGGGATACAGACAGCCCAAAAGGGGTGACTTTTAGGCTGGATTGGGGCCAGGGCAAACAGATGCCCAGCCCCAATCCAGCCAGATTCTGCTCCTTTTGGGAGCTAAAAAAAGCCACCCATCCACCCAAAGAGCCAACTTTTGCTCCCAAAAGCTGGCTCTGTGGAAAGTGGCATCTAAACACCATGCCCCTAAATGGGAGAGAAGCCGGTCAGCGTGTAATCCCCGGTCCAGCTTCCATATGGCTTGGGGATGTGGCATGTGTAAACGCCATGTCCCCAAGCCAGCCCCAAGCAGAGCTATACGGGCTAGGTTTTTTTGGTCCTAAATCTAATTAAAAGTATGATAATTAATATGCATTTATTTACTCTTGTTGTCCATGAAAAAGTTAATTGCAGGTTAGCCTGTAATTATATACACATTTATCTAAAAGTAACTCAATGGAATTTCTAGCACTGTAAATCTTCCTAGTGGAATTAAGATCGTTGGTTAGTTGGTAGATTTAAAGCACTATAGGCTGCCTTAAAACCTCTCAAGGCAGCTTAGCATGATAATGAAATGTAAGAAACCAACTAAAAACCACAGAACATAGAACTCACTTGCTGGTCACAGCTCTGCTGGCTGCTGGTCCCCTGTAAAGCCCTATACAGCTTGGCTGTCTGAAGGACCGTATCTCTAAGGGCTATATCACATGAGTCTTGGTCTCATTTCAGTCTTGCCGCAATGATGTTTTTTAAAGAGAATGCAAACATACCAATTTGGGGGCTTTTACTACTTTTACTATAATATCTTTCTTCAATAGCATGACGTGGGCTTTTTATGCCATTGATGGTCCTCTGTGGTCTCTTCCACATTCCACCTTAACCCTGTTTTCCTGCCCTATGCGCTACTCAGTATGCCTTTCATTTTTTAAAGTTGGCAGCATGATTGGCCGCTTATTAACAGCTTTTCCACATCAATGAAAAGATGCACTCTTAACAACACATCAGAGGCACAGCAGCATTAGGTCGAGGTGACGCTGTGCAACAGGCATTGCCAACGATGATATTCTCTTCCTAAATACTGCAGTTTAAAACCTGCATGTAATCAAGTCCTAAGATCTTGGGTGGTGGCCCTTTTCTTAATCCCACCACTTTCTCTGACACATTTGGTGGGAACATGGGAGCCGACTGTCCTTCCATTGCCCAAGGAAACCTTTCATGTTCTGACAGGCCTTTAGAAATTTACTGCCAGGATTTGTAATGGCATGCTGTTTTCTCGATTTTTATCCTTTGTGTTTCAATGGATTTGGTTTTAAATTGTTTGCATTTTTTCAGGGATGTCATGGGGGGTGGCTGGGGTTGCAAACCACACTGGGTGACACCTCAGAAGGGGTGAAGATCACCATCTGTCTCAAGAACCACCTGCAACCACTCCCTCTGCCAGCCAGGATGCCTTTTCCATCTGCACGCTTTGATGGCATCCCTTTCCAGGGCTGGAGGTGCTGGAGGCAGTGATAGCAGTGGTGCCCATGGAGTCTTCCCTGTCTCTAAAAGGAAAATAGTTTGTGGCCACTCCTGTCTTGCACTTTGCAGCAACTGAAGTAACTGGGAACGAGGGAGGAAAGGGGGAGGAGAGAAAAACTGAGACATTTAAAAAGCAGCTGAGAAAGTGGCAGAAAAACAGAAGATTGATTGGGAGAGTTCCTGTTGGACTGAATGCTTTGAACAGCATTCAATATTTTTTACTTTGCAGCAATCCTTACCTTGTAGTCATAAGAAGAATCCAATGATTATTACACAACCATTCCAGATGATGTGCATGCGATAATCCTACCCGGTCTCAATCTGTCCTCATGTTTGGCTAAGACAATCTCCTCCCCTCTTGTCCTAGAACGTCTACAAACTCAACTCTTCCAGTGTTGATGCAAGAAAGGTGCCACAGGCAATTTAAATCTATCTATCTATCTATCTATCTATCTATCTATCTATCTATCTATCTATGTAGATTGAATTGCATTGTGTTTACAAGAAAAAACAATGAATGCTCACTACCTAAACCTCTCGGTCACATTCTCAGTTTGGTTGTGTAATAATCATTGGATTCTTTTATCTGCTGGAAGGATGGGGTGGACTCCAAGCTGCCACGTGTTTCCAGCAACTTTTCTGTGTAGATATACTTAAAATAAGCCAGCACACCTATCAGAAGAAAGTGTTAGCTGTATGAATGAGCCATTCATTTAATTTATTTATTTCAATTTCTGGGAACCTTATGCTGTACATTCTTTTAGTTAGGAATATGATGAACAAACTGGATAATTAAATAAAATATGAGAATCTTATCCTGTTGGAAAAATATTGTCACATACATTCTTTGTTGTTGCAGGATTTTGCTAATCTTAAAAAAGAATATGTCATCTTGCAAGAAAAACTCAAAACTAAAGGCCTTCCTTTGGCAACTTTAGAGAAAATGAATCAATTGAAAATGGAGGCAGAGGAATTCGCTAAAGAAACTGAAGAGAAGATGAAGAGAATAGCAGGTAAGCATCTTACGTAGAATAGTAAGAAAATATATTGTATCATATTAATATTTTTCAATCATAATATTACCCTGGTCGGGTAAGTCGGAAACTACTTAAAGGCACACAGCAATAACAACAACAGGTGCGATAGGCTATATTTCACAGGAAGGACTGGTAAAACCATCTCTGAGTATTTCTTGTCAAAGAAAACCCTATGAAATCCATGGGCTCAGCATAAATCAACAGGCAATTTAAAGGCACAGAGAG
>CM034708.1:129196666-129211594 GCA_020142125.1 Phrynosoma platyrhinos | reverse complement strand
CAGGGACTCGATGGGAACGTTACAGGTACTAGTGTGATAAGCTTAAATATTTTGTTGCTGTGTACTCCTATTTCATAGAATCATAGAGTTGGAAGAGACCACAAGGGCCATCCAGTCCAACCCTCTGCCATGCAGGAACTCCCAATCAAAGCATCCCCAACAGATGGCCATCCAGCCTCTGCTTAAAGACCTCCAAGGAAGGAGACTCCACTACTCTCCGAGGGAGCGTGTTCCACTGTCAAACAGCCCTTACTGTCAGGAAGATCCTCCTAATGTTGAGGTGGAATCTCTTTTCCTTGAGCTTGCACCCATTGTTGCGGGTCCTAGTTTCTGGGGCGGCAGAAAACAAGCTTGTTCCCTCCTCAATATGACATCCCTTTAAATATTTAAACAAGGCTATCATATCACCTCTTAACCTTCTCTTCTCCAGGCTAAACATCCCCAGGCAGGAGATTCATATGGTGTTGTGCTCATCATTACTTGCAAACTAAAGGTCGGGATATCTTCACACACATTAGATGGCAGCATGTTGCCACTTCAAAATACATTCCACCTCTGTTAGTACTTGCAGATTGTTGTTGCGGTGTGCGTTTCAAGTCCTGAATTCAAGTCATTTCTGACTTAGGGCAAACCTATCACAGGGTTTTCTTGGCAAGATTTGTTCAGAGGGGATTTACCTTTGCCTTCCTCTGAAGTTGAGAGTATGCGACTTGCCCAAGGTCACCCAGTGAGTTTCTATGGCTGATTGGGGATTCAAACCCTGGCTTCAGAGTCAGGGCAACACTCCACACTGACACTCATGCTAGCATGCACAAACTACAAATTAAAAACATAAGATCTTCATCCAGTTCTTCCATGAAGGAAGCCACAAATAAGCCTCTGTTTAGTGATTTATACTAGTAGAAGTGTCAGATTCACAGAAGTCCCTTTTTTTTTTTTAGCAGCAGGGGGAGGCACTCCAGAAGGAGATAAATCTTCCAGCTCTTCTTCCACCAGCAGAGTTGTATTGGCCAATAGAATCTTGTTCCCAAGAGTATTCCTGCAAAAGGAAGCTAGTTTTGTTCCTATAGCTCAACCAGAACCAGAATAAAACAAAATAAAAAAATAAAAAAATGTAATATAATAAAAATACAATAAAATGCAAAATGCTATAAAATATAAATAATTAAATAATAAATAAAATAAAAATAAACAAATGAATGAATATAATATAAAAATAATAAATAAATAAATAAATAAATAAAACAAATTATAAAATAAAACTAAATAAAGTAAAAATGAAATAAAATAAATTAGTAAAACAAAAACTAAACAAAACAAATAATGAAATTAATTTTAAAATGAAATAATAATAATAATAATAATAATAATAATAATAATAATAATAATAATAATAATATTTATTTGTACCCCGCCCCTCTGAGTACAATCGAGGCAGATAGAAATATGGAAAATAGAAAAGAAATATAAAGCATAAAGCAAATAAAATAAAATGTAATAAATGAATTGAAAAATAAATAAAAATACATAATAAAACAGAAAATAGAATTAAAAATAATATAAAAATAAACAAAACACAAATAAAATACAAATAAAATAAAAAACAAATTAAATTAAAATAAAATAAATAACAAAAAATAAACATGCATAAAATATTAAATATATAATAAAACAAAGTATGAAATAGAATAAAAATGACAATATTAAAAATAAATAAAAATACAAAATAAATAAAAATACAAAATACAAAACTAAATAAAATAGAATAAAAATAAATAAAATGGAAAAAAGAATAAAAATAGATAAAAATAATATAAAACATGAAATTAAATAAAAGTAAATAAAGAAAAGAAAAATTAAAGAATAAATAATAATAAAATGATCAAATAAAACAAATAATATAAAATATGAAATAAATTTAAAAATAAAATAAATATAAAATAAATAAAATATAAATAATAACATTTAAATAATAACATTTAAATAAAATAAAATAAATTTAAAAGAAAACAAAAGAAAACTGATAAATAAATAAATAAACATAAAATATAATATCAAATATAATAAAATTTAAAATAAATTTAAAAATAAAAATAAAAAGAATAAAAACAACAAATAAAATAATAAAATAAATAAATAAAATATAAAAGAAAAATAAATAATGAATAAGATAAAATAAAAATAGAATAAAATATAATATAAAATACAATAATATAAAAATAAAAATAAAATGAAAGACTAGGGATAACAAAATTAAAATAAAAAATAAAAATAAGTAAATTAAAAATTTTAAAAATAAGATAAAATGGAAAATGTAAAATAAAATGTAAAATATTAAAATTAAAATAAAAATAATATTAAATAAATAATTAAATTAAATTAAATAATTAAAATTAAAGCAAAATAAAATTGGGGTCTTCTTCATACAACACACATAACTCAGGGGAGAAGCAGATGGAGGAAAAAAACCATTCACTATATTAAAAACCAGGCCCAGTTTTGTCCACTATGATTAACAGTGGCTTTCATTGTTCTCAAGCCAAAGTCAGTCACTTGTTGCCTAATCCTTTTATCTAGAGTTCCCAGGGATTGAATATTCAGCATGCAATGCTTGTTCTCTCCCATCTTCAATGGGTTATCAACCAGATATACCGTCCCCCAATGGGTTACCATCATTAACATCAAAAACCCACCAAACAGTGGGGCGAAACAGACGGCCCCTTTGTGGCGGCTTCCTGGCAGCTTGAGGGTGTGTCGTTTAGACAACGTATGGCCCCAGGCTGCCAGGAGGACGCCATAAAGCCACCCGACTGACCACACACTAGCAGCTTTTTGGCCCTCCGGTGGCATGGCATTTAGACACCACATGCCACAGGAGAGCCGAAAAGCCACCACCGCAACAGAAAAGCCGTTGTTTTTTCCCCCAGCTTAGAAAGGAGTGGCTTTCTGCCGCTTCTTTTTGAGCCAGCAAAGCGTTGGGTTAGGGATGAGGTGTGTGTTTATTGTAGCCCCAACCCAGAGATCAAAGGGGCTGTGTGATGTCGCTCCTTCGGGGCAGTCTGTTTTGCCCCAGTGATACCTTTTTCGGGCCAACCAAAGTGTACAACAGGGGTAGGCAACCTTTCCCCTTTAAGGGCCGAGGGACTTCAGCTCCCAGAAGCCTCAGCCATGTTGGCCAATAGTCCCATGTTGGCCAATAGCTCCTGGGATTCTGGGAGCTGAAGTCCCTCGGCCCTTAAAGGGGAAAGGTTGCCTACCCCTGGTGTACAATATACATGTCCCTTGTAGTGACCCTTAAATACATTTGAAATGACAATTTCAAGAATGCTATTGAAACTACAGGTGTTCTACTTCTAAAATTATATTAACATCAGCCCAGAAAGTGTACGTTTTCTGTTTCATCTCAACTCAAAATAGTTTATGCCACTGAGAAGTTGGAATTTCCTGTAAGATGGGAACGCTGCATGCTGTCCTAGCTCTTGATCTGACTTGGCTTTTAATTTGAAATCATTACCATCGCTCGAGACTTGTTGAGAAATGAGTTGCCCCATTGATGGTGATCCCTTCCAGAAAACAGATTTTGTTCTTAGATTATTGAGCTGCCAGATGTAGAACTGAGTGAGTTATAAATGCTTCCTTCCTCCTACAAGCCATAATGTTGGGAATGTTGTCTGAAACATTCCTAAGCAGCCAGTAAACTTAAGAGTTTGCTCCACGAAAGATAAACCATTCACAGTGGAGCCCTGGTGTTTTTATGAGCTAAGATAGTAGTAGTCTCATCTATAGTCAGTGAAAAGGGAATTTACATCAGGTATGGGCATACGTTAAATGTAGTTAAAAAGCATTCAGATCATATGTCCCCCTCATGGCAATAGACAATGTGCATTTGTTGCAAAAGCTATGGAACACAACTTTGGTTGTATCAGTTAAAGCATCATCAGCAAAGGAATGCAAAATATGTGTGGTTTAAACTTAATTGCATTTTTCCATTTTAAGAAATCAGTATGTACGGCTCCCTTCCAAATTACTATTTCGAAACACTTGCAACCTGAGGTATGCATGTTTCCTGAACATATATAGAATTGCAGCTTTAATCAGTAAATTAGTCCATTAAAACTATAATTGATTAATTAGCAGTGACAAATTTTAAGGGTATAAATTATGGCATGGCTATTTATTTTTCAAGTTATTCTGGAGTGTTACTGTAACAAACAAAACACTTTTAAGGACAGCCATTCTTGCCAAGAGATGGTCATTTTTGCTTTTTCCAGGCTAAACCAGTCCCACATACTTTTACATACAGAACTCAATGGTTCTTTTACAAGTAAAAGCTGGCAGAGGACTTCACTGTGATTCAACCAACTGCTTTACTTTATCTAAAGAAAGACAAAGAGCAAAAGGCTCCTTTAGAAAGTCACACCCACACCCACGTCTGGTTGTAGAGACTGGGTCTGGTTTAGATTATATGCTCTTTTCAATTTTTTAAAAAATTCCATAGTGGATTTTTTATAAAAAGGAAAAAGATGGAAGAAATTATGGGAGAATCTAGGAGGTTACAATACAAGTGAAGTACAACAATGTTGGGACCTTCCCTGCACTAACACCCTCAGTAAAATTCTGTCAATGAGACAGGGCCATTGCATAACAAAACTGCATCTGGAAGCACTTTAATTATATTAAAGTATTTAGAGAGAAGTATTATGCTAAATTCTTTATATTCTAGATAATTTGATGTAATATGCATCTATGTGCTCATAGGATCAGGGTCAAGTAAACTACATTTCCCATGAATCCCTAACCCTAACCCTAACCCTAAAAGTGGACTAAATTTGCACTATTTCTGGCAGTCTGCAACCCCCCTAAGGCCTAAATCTGACTGTGAGTCCCCTATAATACTGTAGATTGGTTCAATCAACTGCTGAATGGGAAATCAAAACTTATTGTAAATCCCATTGATTTAACTGGTCTGCTTTAGCTGGGAATACCAATTGCATTTAGCTATTAATTCTGAGAGTAATAGAGTACAGTCATCCCTCCACTTCTGCAGGGGATCCGTTCCAGACACCACCACCACCCCACAAAAACGGAAATCCGCAAATATCCAAGCCCCACAGGCTTGAATGGCCGCACGCTCCCGTGTGCACACCATTTCAACCCTCCCTGCTTGCCAGTCCACGAAGGACCGAAACCGCAGACTTGAAGTCCATGAAAACAGAGGGAAGAGTTTATTACTGGATAAAATGGATATTTTATCCTTAGAAAATGGGCCATTGCAATTACAGTGTTACCTGTTTACACAAGGACTGAGCCAATAGTTTTTTCAGTATCCCGAGTGACTCTCTTTCTCACTTGCTATACTTCAGGTATGCTGAATTTTTGGTCCACTAGAGGATTTTGGCCTACAGGTCCTATCTGCCACTCCCAACATGATCAGTGATAAGGAATTGTGGGAACTGCCATCAAAAACATCTGAAAAGCCCCAAATTCCCTCTCCCTACTATATTTGTTCCATACTGTGGCCCTAACACACATTTTTAACATGCAAAGAGGGAAGAGGAACAGATTGGTTTCATTCTTCAGGTCAGTTTCACTAGTGACAATGTTGTTGTGCGCCTTCAAGTCATTTTTGACTTAGGGTGACCCTAAGGCAACCCTTTCATAGGGTTTTCTTGGCACGTTTCTTCAGGGAGTTTGCCATTGCCATCCTCTCAGGTTTTTGTTTTTGTTTTGGTGTGTGTGTGTGCAAGTGGGGATTGAACCCTGATCTCCAACACTTACACCCCACTGGCTGACTAGTGACACTAACATACATTTTACAATCTTTTTACATAGATAAATGGCACATAAGAATGTATATTCATGTTATTAATAATGTGAAAATTGTCAATGTGGTATAGACCAGAGAAGGTAAATGGAAGATTTTGTGTTTGTATTATATATCAGTTTAAGCCTCAGGTATGAAAACTATGGCAAGCAAGTGAAACTCACCAAAGCAGAAATTGACTTTGTTCCTTTTGTTTCAGATTAGCAAGAAGGGTTTTTACACATGTCCTAATTAGTTGGGACTGAAGTGCATTTCCCAGCATTTAGCTAGGCTGGCTAAGGCTGCTGAGAGTTGCAGTTCAACCAACAACTGGAACGCTGCACAATTCCAACCCCTTAAAGAGATAAAAATCCAAGGTGCTTAAAAGAAAGGTTGAGGGGCATTGTTGTATAAAACATTTTCATGACCTTCCAGATGACCTAGTGCTTGTGAGACCTCCTAGGTCAGGATTCTTGAGCGCCTGGTGTTAACTATCTCAAAGTTCTTTCACACACATTAACTCCCAGGACCCACACATCACCCCCCCAGATATAAATCTTGCCTCTCCTTGCTAATTCTCAGGAAGCATCAATAGTCACAGCAGGAGGTAAATGCTTTCATCTTACACAACACTTTACTTACCAACACTTATTTACCCATGTTCCTCTTTCCCTTCTGCAATGTTCAAACCTCTTGGCCTAATGATTAAACCCATATGCCTCTTTCTGCAGCCTGGGGAGTTTAATAATTAGGTCAAATGAGTAGGAGGAGAGGCTGGGAAGTGGCTACTAGACCCACACAGCTATGCTCTCACCCTGCGTCTCCATTCCCACGTTGACGAGGAAGCAAGAAATATTATTTTTGAAAACAACACTGTAAGGACAAATTCCTTCTCCTTCTCACTAAGATCTCCTCCTATCCCCACAAAAAAGTATTGGGAAAGAAGAGGAAAATACATTAAAAATACACAATGTTTAGGAGAGACATGTATGGGAATTAAGTTTATATACAGATGTCTATGGTTCATGTTTGCATCTCAGCATTCCCAAACCACTGGTCCACTCGCATCTAATTCGTTCAGGCATGCCAACTGATGTCATATTTTTTCAGAATATTTTTCACATGGCAGTTAAAGCAGCATCATAGTGCTATAATTCTGTAGTGTGAAACAGCCCTCAGAAGAAATTCCCATTGTACCAAATGATACTTATTCCTACAGAAAGGGTGTGTACACAGAACTGCAACTTGGTATTATAATTATTACCTAAGTAAGGTTATACACTCATCTCATCACTCTCCACAGTGTGCTAGTGCCTTGCGGACCACAGAAGCACTCACTTGAAAGCATGCCGAAAAGGCACGCAAATGGTAGTCAACAAGGTAGGAATGGATGAGAGCCTGGCCAGAGATCATAGATCAATACACAAATAATGGAAGTCCTTTTATATTGTTGACTTCTACAACAAAGGCACTTTTATCAGATAAACTGCAGAAGAACTGTTATTCATCTTACCATAAAATCCACTGACTTCAAAGGTTAATGTAGGATGAAATTTCATTTGCAAAATTTTACTCGCTAAGAAAGCAGGTTCTTCTGCTAGAAAACCCATAACAGCCCTACGTATGTTTTCCTAGGAGCAATCCCTTCATGAGAGCTAGCATGGTATAGTGGTTTGAACACTGGACTATAACTCTGGAGATCAGGGTTTGATTCCCCGTTTGGCCATGGAAACTCACTGGGTGACCTTGGGTGAGTCATACACTCTCAGCCCCAGAAAACCCCATGATAGGATCACCTTGGGGTCACCATAAACTGGAAGAAACTTGAAGGCACACAACAACAACAAAGTGTTTCTACCTTTGTCTATAATACTAGATATATTTAGGGTAGGCCCACTGTATCAGTGGGCTAGCGGTCTGAGGACTAAAACGTCCTTGGATCACCCCACCCTATTATTGTAAATGGCAGCGAATGCATGCACCTGCATGTTGCCACCCATTGACTATAATGGGGCTTAAGCATGCATGTTTTTTTCTCATCCTCAGTGTCGGGGGTGAACTGAATCCCAGTGGATGGGAAGGGTATAAGACCTAAATACCTTAAAGGCACCAGATCCCATCTGATCTTGAAATCTAAGCAGGGTCAGCCCTGGGTAATACTTGGATGAGAGAATGCCAATGAATACCAGGTGTTGCAGGCTCTATTTCAGAGGAGGAAACTGGCAAAACCATCTCTGAGTATTTCTTGTCTAAGAAAACCCTATGAGATTTATGGGATCACCATAAGTCAACAAGCAATTTGAAGGCACATTGCGGCACATACAAATTGAAAGCACACACGTGTAAGTTTATCGCACGGAAGTTAAGGAACAGGAACAGAATGGAACAGAATGCAATGGAATGGAACGGAATGGCTGGGGAACAGATCGGGGACTCCCAGCGGCATCGGTGGCATTCTCCCGTGCAGTAAAATGCGCTTTTGCTCCATTCCATTTCCTTGCATTCTGTTCTATTCCCATTCTTCGAAGTGCCGTGTGATAAGCTTAATGGATTAAATAATGCCTAAAGGCCTAACTCTCACAGACTGGAGCCCAATTCATTTATATACACCATTCCGTGATTACCTAATGAATGTAGTCTTTAAAAGATGACAAGACTGTTTGTTGTTTTTGTTGTTTCAATAGACTCATACAGCTTCTCCTCCTGAAACTGACCAAGACTGAACTCTCAATGCGTAGTCTTGAAAGTTCCAATGAGCTCTGTAGTGTTATCGCCGTCAAACTGTTGCCATCTATATTACTATCATCTGCTTTGAAATAGCATAAATATAAGGAAGAGGAATGTTACCCTCAATTCAGTTCCTTGCCTGCCTACTTAAAGGGTTAACTAGTCTTAACTGTCTGTGACTTTTAAGAGCCTTCTTTGCTCTTTCTTGACTCACTTCAAAAACATGTGGCCAAGTCAATGGGTGACTGGCCTTCCCTCAGGCTGTAAATATCATAGGCACACAAACATTATCCAATAAGCACACCTTTCTCCCAATGCTGAATTATCTCCCCATTGTTGGGAGTGGGCATGAGCATGTTAAATTGTTTAATGAGTGCTAAACTTTAAAAATAAATAAAGACAGAAAACCAGATATTAACATTCTCCAAGACTGGCTTGCATATAACCAGTGTGAAATAGTTACACAAACTCCAGGCGGTTAATTCATCCAGCCATCAGTTAGAGCAGGGGTCGGCAACCTACGTCCCGTGGGCTGGGTCCGCCCCCCCGAGGCCTTTGGACCAGCCCCCAACGACCCCTGATGACCCCCACTGCTGCGGCGCACGCTGCCACCATGCCACCGTGCCACCGCCGCATACGTTTTCCAAAATGGCAGATGCGACTCATTTGCGCATGCACAGGACTCCTGCGCATGCACAAACGAGTTGCGGCCACCATTTTGGAAAACAAAATGGCAGTTGCAACTCGTTTGCGCATGCGTAAGAGTACTGCGCATGTGCAAACGAGTCACAGACGCCATTTTTTTTCCAATATGGCAGCCGTGGGGCGCGCAGTGGCAGCATCAGCCCGCGGAAGACTCGGGGCTCCCCGGACCGGCCCCAGGTAAGGGGAACTTGCCGACCCCTGAGTTAGAGCTTTATTGAGGTGCACCACAGAGTCACCATAAGGAAGAAAGACTTGAAGGCACATAACACACAATTGGCAAAAACAACTAGATTTCTCAAAGGACGTTTTCACACTTGGGGTCTCAAAGCCGCCTGGAAGCAATCAAGAATCATTCCGGAATGGATCCTGTAGCTTCAGACCAGTGAAAGCAGCATCATTCCGGAATGGTTCTTGATTGCTTCTGGCTGCGGCAACTCAATTCCTTTTTGAAAAAGGAATTGCAAAGAATGGGGATGATGCAGGGATGGCACTGGATGGGGCAGGGTGGGGCAGGGCTTGCTGCGACGTAAGTGTGAACACTCGGAGAAAGGACCCGGAATGATGCAGGATTGCGCCGGGGATGGCACTGGATGGGGCGGGGCTTGTGCAACGTAAGTGTGAAAATTTTGCAAAGGATCCGGACTGGGGCCGGAGTGAAGTAGGATTGCATCTGCCTTAAGCCCAGTGTGAAAACGTTCAAAGTGATGATGCAGCATTGACACTAACTGTTCTCTTATGACATGAATTTTCATGAGTAACAGCTTGGATGGGTAGTCACGTTAAGACTGTTGAATTTAAAAAGCCAACAACAACCCAGGAAGGAGCCTTTGGGCACATAAAATTAGACACCTAGAGTCAGCCTTCCATATCCACAGACTTTTTATCCATGGATTCAAGTTTCCATGGATTGAAAATATTCCAAAAAATATAAATTCCAAAAAACAAACCTTGATTTTGCCATTTTACATAAGGGACACCATTTTACTATGCCATTGTATATAACGGAATTTGAGCATCCACAAAGTTTGGTATCCTCAGGGATGTACTGGAACCAAACCCCAGCAAATACCAAGGACCCACTGTATATCTGTGCATTCCTTGCCCAAGAAAACCTTATCAAATTGATGGAGTCACCATAAGTTGATCGGCAACTTGAAGGCACATGAACACACACATCATGGCACAAATATTTGCAGAATACAGTCTTCTTTATTAGATGTACTACAAAAGATTTCACCTAAAACCACAGGAAGAATGTCCTGATGGTAAGAGCTATCTTTCAGAACAGCTTTAGTTATGTATTCCTTCATGGCAGGGAGTTTGACTACATAGTCCTTGTGGTACTTTCCAGTTTTATGATTCTGAGACTGCTTCTGCACTGCAAAAATAATAATCCAGGCTGGCAACACTTTAACTTTCAAGGCTCAATGCTATGGAATTCTGGGAACTGTAGTTTGTTGTGGCATCAGAGCTCTCTGATAGATAAGTGTCTCAAAAAACCCTACAATTCCCAGAATTCAATAGCATTGAGCAATTGCAATTAAAGTGGTGTCAACCTGGATTATTTATGCAGTGTGGATGCAGCCTGTGACTCTACATATAAAGTGTTGTCCTTGGTCGTCAAGCATATATTCACAGCAGTTACAGCAAGGGTGGGGATTATGCATCTCTAATATCTCGCCTCTAATTACCTCTAATTTTACTAATTTTTATTTTTCTCTCTCTTAATTAGTATTTTATTGTTCATTTTTTATTGTTACTGTTTTTAGTTTGTTTCTTTTTTATGACTGGGAGAGGGGTTGGGATAAGGGGATTATTCAGAAATGTGGATTTTAATTGTATATTGTATTTTATTGTTATTCTTGTTTGTTGTAACCTGCCTTGATCTGCAGGGAGAGGCAGGTTATAAATAAAATGCATTATTATTATTATTATTATTATTATTATTATTATTATTATGCAGCCTTCTGTTAGTGTATCTCCCAGTATAGCTCACCATTTAGGGCTCATTATGACAACATTGTTGTCATAATTTCCTACCCAATTTGATTGTGAATGAAGTTCACCAACAAAACTTTTCAAGGAGGAGAAAAATAGCTTTCATTGAAATAAACTAAAAAGGACTTACTTCTGAGTAGACCAATATACCGTACATATTTGTCTTAATCAATTATACCTGCCAAACACTGCTGCAAAACTAATGCAGTTTAATACTGCCATGGCCCAGTGCTATGGAATTACAGGATTTGCAGTTTTGTGAGACATATTAGCCTTCTCTGTCAGAGTGCTCTGCTGCCACAACAAACTACAAATCCCAGGAGTCAATAGGATGGAGCCATGACAATTAAAGCAGTGTCAAACTGCATTAATTCTGCTGTGTTGCAGCAATCCAAGTCTTACTAATGGGGTGAACTATGGGTTTATTCTGTTAATTAAATTAAACACTGCTAGGAACAAAGCTGACTTTAGGTATTCAGGGCTTCTGCATTATTTCAATCAATAAGGGCAATTCTCTCATTCAGAATAAATAAGTAAATAAAGCCTCCCAAGAAGCCAAAAACAATTGGTCACTTTGATTTGATTCTGGCGGTATTTCTTGTGCTTCGACTTAAAAGGCACCATCCAGGTATTCCACTCTCCTTTCCTTAGCAGATTTTCTGTGGTATGGAAATAGCAAAGTTGTGGTGGAAAAACACAGAACAGCCACAAATGAAAGATGATAACATCTTTACTTCCCTCCCCCAGACAAATTATCTGAATGAAGCAGGGAGATTGCACAATGAAATCTTCATTCGAAAGCACTTCAGCACTAAACAGGGGCAGGAAGGAGAGATGAAGAAAAACCCATGAAAATACACAAGGGAAATACAATCACAACTCAAAATGGTGAAACTGAATCACCTCCACTTACGCCACCACAGAGTTATTCTTTCCAGTAGCAATAGTGTTTATTTATACACACCACAAAACAAAAAGGTCATACGTTTATTCCCTGATATACAAACACAAGACTTGTGTGTGTGCAGGTATGTATCTGTGCTTTCAATTTACCTGTCAATTTATGACAATCCCATCACCTTCATAGGGTTTTTTAATATCCAGAGGTGGTTTTGCCAGTTCTTTCCTCTGAAATATAGCCTATATATATTTTTGGTGGTCTCCTATTCAAGTACAAACCAGGGCTGGCCCTGCTTAGCTTCCATGATCAGACAGAATCTGGTGCCTTTAGGGCAGGGGTAGGCAACCTAAGGCCCGGGGGCCGGATGCGGCCCCTCAAAGCCTTTGGACCGGCCCCAGGTTGGTCCTGCCGCCGCCGCCACCCCCTGCTGCCGCCAGCCATGATGATATTGATTATTGTTGTTATTACTGGTACTTGTTTTTGGGGTTTTCTTGGCAAAATCTCTATAGGGGTTTTGCCATGGCTTTTCTGGGGCTGACAGTGTGAATGCATATTTTTTAAATTTTTTAAATATTTTTATTTATTTTTTATTTTATTTTATTTTATTTATTTTTGGTGCTTCGGCCCCCCAATTGTCTGACGGACAGCAACCCGGCCCCCAGCTCAAAAAGGTTGCCTACCCCTGCTTTAGGGTATTTAGGCAGGTTACATAGTTGCTAGAGAGATTATAAAATCCTTCTGAGGAATTCAAACTGCAGTGCTACAAAATGTTAATGGAAGTACTGAAGTTTTAAAATACTGTTGAGCGTGAGCCTAAATCCTAATAGCATAGCTGTGTCTGTTGTAGTAAAACCAATTTTTTCTTCAAGTACAAGGCACCTTAAGAGTTTCACAAAGTCTGTTTAGTGCAAGTGAATGGCTGCCCACTCCATCAGGTGCCAATCTACAAAAGGTTACACCACACAACAACTGTTGGGGTATCCACACTGCAGAATTATAGCAGTTTGACACCAGTTAACTGCCATGGGGCCATCCTGTAGAGTCTTGGGGTTTGGAGTTAGTGAGCCATTTAGCTTTCTCAGTCGGAGAGTTCTAGTGCCTTCCCAAACTACAAATCCCAGGCTTCTATGGGATGGAGCCAGAACAATTTAAAACGGAGTCAAACTGCTATAATCCTGCTGTGACTTTAAGACACCACATGGCTTCTCTAGGTATGCATCTAGACCATAGTAGTAATGCAGTTTGACACCACTTTAAGTGCTGTAACTCCAACGGCTGTCCAGAGAGAGTGTTGAATATTGATGTGACTTCAAGAATCCTAGACAAAATCCTAGACAAAAGCACTGGGTCCGCAGCATAAGCGTCAAAAGGTGGATAGACCTTGTAGTGGGTAAGGGTGAATCTTTACTATCAAGGCTCCATCCTATGGAATCCCAGGATCTGTAGTTTTCCTTCTCTGCCTCCCCAAACTACAAACCCCAGGAGTCTGTTGGAAGGAGCCACAGCTCGTTTCTGCCCCAAGGCAGATGTTTGGGGGGTCATATTAAAGATGGAGGAAGCTTGTTTTCTGCTGCTCAAGAGACCACTAGGACATGGAACAACAGATTCAGGGGGGAAAGATTCCATTTAAACATTAAGAAGAGCTTCTTGATGGTAAGAGTTGTTTGAAGGTGGAATACACTGCCTTGGAGTGTGGTGGAGTCTCATTGTTTGGAGGTTTTTAAACAGAGGCTAGATGGCCATCTGTTGGGAGCTTTTTGATAGTGTCTTCCTGCATGGCAGGAGGTTGGACTGGATGGCCCTTGGGGTCTAGTCCCACTCTGTGATTCTGAACAGTGGTGCCACCCCTCTTGGGGTGTCCCCTGGTGCCATCCGTACCCCCTGCACCCCCTTTAGTGATGCCATTGCCCTCCAGACAGGTGGCCCTGCAGCCTCTGCTTCCAAACCTCCAAAGATGGAGATTCCCCCCTACACACACACACACACACACACACACAAACACACTTAAGGGCAGCCTGTTCCCTTGTCCAACATTTCTGTCAGGAGGTTCTTCCTCAGAATGGTCTTTAAAGTTAAACGATTTAGCGTTAATGGACAAATTAACAATGTGTGTTAATGGGAAAACAACCAATCCAACTACATAAAAAAGCTATGCGAGGAGCAGGAATAAGCATTGATAGGGTAGCAACTAAGAAGCAAACAAGGAAGGGGCAATATCAGAAGTGGATCAAAGAGATGTAACCCTTCCCAACAGAGATTAAGGAGATGAATTTAATGGAGTTAGTCAAATTGGTGTAAGAAAAAGAAATAAAAACTACCGTATTGTATTATTAGGAAGTCAACTGGGAATGCGGAGTGTAGCAATAGTGAGAAAAATTGAAGAAATATACAAAAGCAATGAAGAGACTAGGGAGGCTTTATCTGTTATATGTTTTTTAGTTATTTGTTTCCATATTTCATTTCCATACACTTCATTTCCATACACAAACAATCTGTAATTTGAATTGACATCCTCACATATATATGTCTGTGCCTGGCCTCCACTCCACTCCACCAAATGCATCTGAGGAAGTAAACTTTAGTCTAGGAAAGCTCATACTGCCAATTTCTTTCTTTCAGTGAGTCTCAAAGTTGCTTTAAGCTCTCTCTACATACTGATTCTGCAGACTAAAATGGCTGTATCTTCGAATTTTAGTTATTTGAGTTATTGTATATAGGGGTGGAGGGCAGTAGAAGGTTAAGGAATGTGGGTTGCAGACTGCCAGAAATAGTGCAAATTGAGTCCACGGTTAGG
>CM034708.1:129182454-129194059 GCA_020142125.1 Phrynosoma platyrhinos | reverse complement strand
CTTGAACTGCCATGGTGCAAAGCTATGGAATCCTGGGATTTGTAGAGCTCTCTGACAGAGAAGGCTAGATTTCTCACAAAACTACACATCCCAGGTGGTGTCAAGCAGCATTACTTCTGCAGTGTAGATGCACCCCAAGTCAGGGGTGGGGACTTAATTCTCAATGTAAGTGTGCACAAGATGCCATCCTCCTTTGATATTGGAACTTTCTACCAGATTCTTACTCTTCTTCCAAGTCCTGTGACTGTAACACTCCTCCTCCTTGCTCTGTGTGTGTGTTTGTTTATGTGTATTTGTGCGCCTTTCCCCAGAGGAAGGTTCGTGTGGATTTTGAAAGAGGCCTCATCTGGCGCCATGTGGCTTTAATTGCCTGCTTGTTCTTTGCTGCTGGAGGGTCCCCTTGCAGCTGGATTGTATTCCCTCACTGGGCATGAGAAAGGTGGGAAGGAAGGCGGGAGGGAGTTTTAAGGGGACCCAGATGGAGTCACCAATGAGGAGGGACAGAAAGTGGTGGGTTTTTTTTAATAGAGCTCTGTCAGGGGAAAGTTCTCCCCCAATAAGTCATGTTTGGAGTTATTGCCTCTTTCTGAAAAGGAAAAACACACAAAGTCTTCAGTGCCATAGACCCATATCTCTACTCGTTGATTTGAAGAATTCAAAGACCTAGCTGTGTTAGTCTGGAAAATCAGTCTTCAAAGAGATCTTGCAGCACCTTTGAGATTAACTGAAAGGTAGAAGTTGATAGCATGAGCTTTCGTAGGACCTTATCACACGGGGTCTAAAGCAGTCCCATCCCCGTCGCATCCCCGTCCCATTGCGGTTCCTTTTCAATCCAGAACTATACCGGTATACAGAAAGCAGCATCATTCTGGTATCATTCTGGTCGCGGCAAAATGTAATTCCCAAAGAAACCGGCATTCAAAAGAACGGGGATGATGCCAGATGATGCCGCGATGGGACGGGGATGGGTGCGACATCGTGTGAACACACGGGGAAAGGAACAGCAATGGGACGGGGATGGATGAGGTTTCTCTGCAACGTCGTGTGAACACAGGGGAAAAGGAAGCGTAATGGGACGGGGATGCGACGAGGATGGGACTGCTTTAGACCCCATGTGATAAGGCCCGTAGACTTGAGCTTACTTCCTCAGATGCATGAGGTGGAATGGAGGGGCCAGGGACAGATCTATATAGCAATCTGTGTGAGAGAATGTCCATAGGGATACAAAACCGCGTGGAGCTTTGGTGTGGACAGGAGGTGACATGTTCAGTTTTTAACAATGGGATGGCCATTGAGGGGGACATTGTTGTCTAAAACCAAGGTTAGTAGATAACCATACAAATGAGTATTAGGATGTAGTATTGGAGCCCAAAAGTAGATGTGATGAACTGGCCAAGAGAGCCCCCATGAGGCTGGGGGTTTATCTAGTGTTATAATGTGTGTAGTGTGCCAGGAAACCATTGTCTCTGTTCAACCCACTGCTGATGGACTGCCAGTTCATCACATCTTCTTTTTGGCTCCCACGTCCCAAAACTCATTCCTTTGGTTATCTACTTGCCTTGTCCCCTAATGACCATCCCATTGTTAAAACTGATCTTGTCATCTTAAAGAAAATATTTACAAAAAAAGCAAACCTTGATTTTGCCATTTTATATAAGAAACATTATTTTACTCTGCCATTGCATTGAATGGGACTTGAGCACCCACAGATTTTGGTATGGGGGCCTGGAACCAAACCCCATCAGATACCAAGGGCCCACTGTAGATAAACTAAATCAAATGTTTAGTGATCAGCCTTTCATTCATACTCAGGCGTTTTCTTTCCTCTTCTGTCTCCTATATCTCGATCCATACATCCCAAAACTGCTCCTGAGTGTCCTTCTATCCACCATGCCACATCCAGTCTTGTCTGAATGTAGACTTAAGCAGAGTTGGGTCTAGTAGTCCTAGGATAAAAGGTTACCAGTGAATATCAGGGATCTCCATCCAGGTAGGGGGTAAAAAATATTCTGCCTAATACCTTGAAGCACCATTGCTGCCAGTCAGTTGACAAAACTTGCTAGTTGACCAAGATTTCCATTCACTACAAGGCAGGTTTCTCCATAACCCTACACAGCAGAAGTGGGGCTGGCTGCAGGATGAAGGGGCAATTTATCTGTATACAGATAAATGCCTTTTCCTATCAGAAGGTTCCTACTGCTTTAACAGCTCAATAAAAAACAGAGATTCAGAAGTCCAAGTGTTATGTGTTACTTGATCTTCATATCAGGAAAAGTTATGCTTGTTGAATAGTTTGCTGAATATTAGCCATGGTAATAAAGATGATAAAGGCTCTGTCCCTCAAGCTCAGAATTGTTTATACAGTAAAGATGACAAAGAAAGAAAGAAAGAAAGAAAGAAAGAAAGAAAGAAAGAAAAGAGGCATCCCTGTGCTTCTCTTGACTTCTTCCATCCTTGCCCTTACTGAGGAATTTGGCCAAGAGGGTGAATGATAAAAGAGAGATTGTAGATAATTGGAAAGTGAAAATGTGTGGGTTGAAACATATGTTCCCACTCTCTTTTCTTCAGTATAACTTGATATATTTAAAAGGAAGAAAAACAGGAGAAGGAGGATGGCGTCACTTTTTTGGTGTTGTTTTTCTGTTAACAGGAGTTTTAAGCTCAAAGGGCTAGTTAGGCAGTTAATGTGTCTCCTGGTTACAGTTTTTGCTCCACATGAGCTCAGGCTTCTTTTCTATCTCGGATGATTTATTGCAGTTATCATGGATGGAAAATTGAGGTCCATAATGGCCCATTTCTCAGATTGAATACATCCTGCTTAAACCACTTTCTAAAGTATACATAATAGTATGCTAAACTGGGGTCTAGCTGTGTGGTGAAATGTTCTGATTACTGTTTTGTAACCCTGGTGCTCAGTTTATACTAGCTAGTTTTTAAAGTAAACATCTCACCTAGGATAGGAATGATTTAGTGAATTGTCCTAGGATAAAGGGGGTTTTATGAGCATTGTATTTTCAGTTAGCTTGATTTTAGCTTTTAGTACAGCCTTAGGGGAGGGCAATGGCAAAACTTTCTGAACAAATCTTGGCAAGAAAACTCCATCATAGGTTTGCCTTGGAGTCACCATAAGTTGGAAATGACTTGAAGACACACAACAATAATAACAAACAGTGTAAGATGGACATAGACTCGAGAATGCTTTGACTCCACCTTTGGACAGGAATTGGTGACTTAGGAGAAAATGTGCATGTGAACTGGGAAGTGAATACTGATAGGTATCCATTCTTATATTTTAGGAAATGGTCACATATCAAAAGTACATAATGTCTCATTTATATCAGAACTATACTGATCTGCTGTTCCTGCTTATTTTTTTAAAACCAAGATTTAGAATTCATTGTGTAAAGTAGTGGTGTTCACCTCCCAGTGAAACATTTTTCTTCTCTTGATCTTTAAATTCTCTCCTTTCTTTTTTAGGCATCTGGGCTTTTGTAGCAGCAGAAGAACCAGAATACAGCTATGGATGCGCTGAAGGGAGCTGCTACCCAGCCACAGGGGACTTACTTATAGGCCGACATGACAAGCTAACTGTCACCTCCACATGTGGCCTCCAAAAGCCTGAACCATACTGCATTGTGAGCCACCTTCAGGTAAGCTCTGGCAGACAGGGACTGCTGAAGAGGAGAACTCAATTGATTATACTGGGGGAGTATTGTTGTTTGCAACAGTCTTCCCTCCCCATCCTCCTTTCTTCTCCCCCTCTGTTGACCAAATAATCCGCATTCCCTCTCTAGATAAGCAGAAACATCTGGTGCTGTCTAGAGGTTGAGAGGAAGCAGACTCCATCCCTGGGGCTCAGAATTGTTTGTACAGTTGCATGTGTCCTGCTGTTTCCTGCCCTTATTTGCTTTTGCTCCCTGAATGACCAAACTCCTTGAGGATTATTGGAACTTGAGCCCTCTTTTCTAGCAGTCTCTGCTTTGATACCAACAAAGGTCTTATCTCAAATTCTTGGACTGTTCTGTCTTAAATTTCAAACCATCTCAAAGAAAATAGCAGGGCTTTTAGCTCTCATAAAATGTGAGGCATGTCTTTGGGCATATTTGTGTGGGAACTTCTTCCATTGCTCTTCCCTGATTCAGCTTTTCTTTCTTTTCTCTTCTTTCATTTTCTTGTGCTAGAAAGCAAAGTCAAATCAAAAGGTAGAAACAGCTTTCTTGAATTTTCTTCCCTACCCCCCTATATTTCTACACCCCACCCCCACCTACACATACTTTTCTGTTCTTCTCTGTCTCTTTTTCCTCCTATTTTTTTCTTTTTCCCTTTCTGGCTATAATTGATGTTCTTTTTATTTTTACTGCATATAAAAACTTAAATATATATTTTTTTAAAAAAAAGTGGGCACAGCAAGATGTAACGAGAAATCCCATACCAGTTTTGTTTCAAGTGTTGGTCCAAGATATTTAGCTGCCTTGAGCAACTGCAGAATATAGTCCAAGCAGTTCATTCCAGGTTCCTTCATAATGCTATAGATCAGAGATAAGCATGTGTGGATGGCCCAAGAGTCAATTGCAACCCCATGGCAGGTTACACCATGACATTTAAGATGTAAGTCAGCTGAAAATTGCAACCAGAAGTCACTACAATCTTGACCTCATGTTGAATTCAGAGATTGGGCAACTTGAAATGTTTTGATGTAATCTGCTTCTTGGTATGTTAGTTGACTGATTCTGGGCCAAAATCTATCTGGAAAGTTTTAAAAAATGGAGTAGGCAAGAGGACTGGGTGGGGGAAGCATGCAAAAACCTGAGGGTATGCAGAAATCTCCCAGGGGTGTTATAGACTAAAGATAATGTGGTACAATTCATGTGTTGCACATACTTTTTGCTGGAGCCTCTCCAGAAGCCTCTTTCTAAGTGAGTGGGCCAAGGAATACCTTTGTGGATTGTGTATCAGAGAAATTGGGAAAACTATGCACAGTTGAGAATCGAGAACATTTTAACACTACATGAAGTCTTCATTCACACATGATTTATTCCTAAACTGTTCTGCTGAGGAGTGTGGTATATTCCATATCTTCTCTGTAGTATGTGATCTGTAGTTTAAAAGGTTTACAACAGAAATATGAATGGAGCAATCACACTGAATTAAAAGCAATAAATTGAAAAGTTGCCTGACTTTTGTCCCAACTGAATCTGTATGGTGAACATCCATCTGGTAAATGCCTTTAAAGACCTTTAGTTTTAACTTAAATTTAGTATTTAGTAACTTTCTGCAGGAGTTTTCACAAATTTAATGTAAAAATGTCCAGTGATTATTTAATAATAGTTGGAAAATAGGGCTCAGCTTACCAAATGTGGGAACAATATGAAAACCATTCCCCTAATAAATAAAGAAATAAAATAATAATCTGCTTGTTTAAAAACCCATGTGCACACAGAGTTGAGGTAGTTTGTGAAAGTCAGTAAAAAACCATCCTTAGTGGATAGATCTATCTGCATGAAGATTATATATGAGAAGTGCGTACATGAGTATTTGTTAAAGGTAGAGAGCCAGTGTGTCATTTGATGCCAGACTATGACTCTGGAGATCAGGGTTCAAATCCCCACTAAGCCATGAAACCCAATGGATGACCTTGGGCAAGTCACAGTCTCCCAGGAGATTATCACACTGGAGGCTTATGTGCTCTTCCCATCATTAAATCGAATTTAAATTGTCCTAATCGCGCGATCAGGGTTCACACCCCCACGCTTTTCTCTTGTCCTTCTTCCATTTTAAAACATAATGGAGCTGTCCCCATGCCCTTGTCCCATCAGAAAAGCATAATGGAGCCATCATTTGGTAATAATGGGAACTTCTGTTATTACCAAATGACAGCTCCATTACGCTTTAAACATGGAAGAAGGACGGGAGAAAAGTGCAGGGTTGCCATAAGTCATAAACAATTTGAAAGCACACAAAACACACACAACTATAGTTTACCTATCTGTGTATTCCGATTGCAATCTTACAGAGACTTACAGGGGACTAAACCCCAATGAACATGAGAAGATTACCTTGTACAATAACCTTGGATAGAACTTTGCTATCAGTCATGATGTCTAGTTCTTAAAACTAGCAATTCCCTGTTTCTGTGTGGGAGAGAGAAAGAAAGAAATGCTGGAGAAAGAAAGCTTTTTCTTCAACAGGGTCAAAGACATTTGCTCTGTCCATAATTGGATATGTGTTTGATCCCCAATTCCCATTAAATTATAAACATGCTCAGAATGTTGGCAAGAGTTATTTATCCTCTAAAGCTGTAGTTGGTTATCGTCTAGGACTTTTACAGTTAATGCGTTTACAATGCAGTGTGTCAAAGTGTACAGGATAAATAAGAAACATTAGGTTGACTTTTTCTTCCCAAGCAGGAGGGCTGTCTAGACTACTTTCTCAACTATGTCTCTAACAAGATATATTGTTAAATGTTTTTAGCAATTTCAGAGTCATAATGTGTGTAGATATAAGTGATTCCATGTGAACAGCCATTCTTTTCCAAAATATATTTTAAATGGAAAAAGTGCTTTTAAACAAGAAGAAAATGAAACATTTTAAACCAAATAAAAAAAACACTACATCTCAGATTTGTAAAAGAGAACTACAGATTAATTTAAAAAAGAAATGCAGTTTTTGAAATTGACATCTGGGAGAAAGCTGACAGATATTGGGGAGCATCCAATTTGAGAAGACCCATCCCTTAGGGATGATTGTGAAAATATATTACACATGTTATCCAAGAGGGAACAGGATAAAACATGTCAATGAGCATAATGGAAAGAAATGACATTTATTTTAAAAGACCGAAGAGCTGAAGGAGGAAATTGTTCATGAGCTCCTGCTCAAGAAAGTGACCTGGAGGTCCTGGAACCTCCAGTCAATGAGTAATTTAAAAAAAAAACAACCAATTACCAGGAACCACTTCAAAGAAATTAAATAATCTAAATGTATTCTCCAGCTTTGCTAATATAAAGACCAGCATATTTGTCTTTACTTTCAACCTCCCAAATGACCTGCAGGCTTTGATTTGGTCTGAAGACTAAACTGACTAAAATGAGATTTTATATCATTTTTAAAATGTGAGAACAGCCATTGTTGTTCTTTGTCCAGTAGCCCCTGGACAAAATCCACAGAACAGTGATGCATTTATTGGGCCAACCAAAATGCACATTATACATGTGGCAAGCCTCCAAAGCTCCACTGGCTTCATCAGGAAAAAGTGTTAAAAATGATACAGGAGAAAGAAAGAAAAGAAAATATTCTGACAATGTTACTCATAGCCCTGCATTTGGACAAGATGTTGTAGTTATAGTCCTCTGTTCAGATGGTATGGAATGGTATTGATGTAGGTGGACCCCTTTTCCTTCTGGCCATGTGGGTACTGGCAGATTCAGTCCTGGAAATAAACTTTAAATTCCATTTGCAAGATAAAAGGCTACTGCCTTTGAGATCCAGTTTGCCTCAACTCTTTTGTGAGGCCACAAATCCCTTTGTTAGGAAACGAACACTGAATTTCTCAAGAAAGCTCTGTCAGGAAAACTTTTAGGTGTTGTTAAGGTAAAGCATGCCAATGCACTCCAAATTTAAAATAAAAAAATGTTTTAGCTTTGTTCAAACTAGAAACGTAAAATAGTAAAGTCTCAGTCCATTAAATCTTTAGGATTTTCCTGTGGCAGCTAAAATGTGGTATCTTCACATTCAGAAAACATATCCAGAGGTAGCCGTGTTGGCCATATAGCAAAGTAAATTATTATTATTATTATTATTATTATTATTATTATTATTATTATCATCCTGCCCCTCTGCGTAACACAACCAGGGCGGCTTACAACATTAAAAATACACTACATATCCCACAATCCCACCCACCCCTTAAAATATCATTAAACAATGAGAGTAGTGGAGTCTCCTTCCCTGGAGGTCTTTAAGCAGAGGCTGGATGGCCATCTGTCAGGGATGCTTTGATTGGGAGTTCCTGCATGGCAGGTGGTTGGACTGGATGGCCCTTGTGGTCTCTTTCAACTCTATGATTCTATGATTTTAATTTAAAACACACTTAAAATAAAAAACAAATAAACAAATAACAATAACTGCAGCAGAGTCAGGGGAGCAGGTTGGGCTGTCTCTTGATGGCCAGGATAGCTATTCAGGAAAGACCTGCCGGAAGAGATCCATCTTAACAGCCTTTTAAAGCTGTTCAAGGTGGTAATATGACGGATCTCACCTGGCAGGCCATTCCATAATCTGGGAGTTGCCGAAAAGGCCCTCTGGGTGGTTGCAGACAGTCTAGTTCTTATAGGCTGCAGCAGATTCCTCCCAGAGGACCTGAGTGCCCGGGGTGGATTATATGGGAAGAAGTGGTCCTGAAGATAGGTTGGACCCAAGCCATTTAGGGCTTTAAAGGTGATGACCAACACCTTGTACTTGGACCGGAAACTAATGAGCAGCCAGTGAAGTGATCTTAAGATTAGTGTTATGTGGTCTCTAATTCTTGTTCCTGAGATCAACCTGGCTGCTATATTCTGTAACTAGTTGGAGCTTCCAGACCAAGTACAAGAGTAGCCCCATGTAGAGCACATTACAGAAATCAAGACAAGAGGTTAACAGCGCGTGCACCACAGTTTCAAGGTCCCCAGCTTCCAGGAAAGGGAGCAGCTGGCATATCAGCCGAAGCTGATAACAGGCACTCCTAACCATCACATTTACCTGATTTATGATCTGAAGCGACGGATCCAGGAGCACCCCCAGACTGCGAACACAGTCCTTAGAGGAGAGCGTGATCCCATTCAGGACTGGAGGTTGCTATCCAATACCTGGGTTTGGGGCTGCTACTCTAAGTACCTCCATTTTATCTGGATTCAGTCTCAATCTCTTTTTTTCTTCATCCAGTCCATTACTGCTTTAAGACAATAACTGAGAGGGAAGACGCCATCTGAAGTCAGAGCTGAGGACCAAGACATGGAGAAATATATCTGGGAGTCATCAGCATACTGATAACACCCCGCCCCATGTCTCCAGATGATCTCTCCCAGTGGCTTCATATATATATTGAATAGCATCGGGGACAGGATGGTGCCTTGTGGGATGCCAGTTAAGCTCTTTCCTTGTAGAATATCCCCGAGCATCACCCTCTGGAATCTGCCCTAGAGGAAGGAACAGAACCATTGCAATGCAGTGCCTCCAATTCCTAACCTTCTCAACTGCTTCTCAGGCGATCCAAGAAGATGTTGTGATCTATTGTGTCAAAAGCCATTGAGAGGACGAGGAGCACCAGCAGGGTCACACTACCCCTGTCAATGCTCAGACGAAGGTCATCAGCTAAGGCGACCGTGGCAGTCTCAACTCCATATCCTGCCCCTAAAGCCAGTTTGAAATGGATCTAGATCAGGGGTAGGCAACTTTTTTGAGCCGGGGCCGGGTTGCTGTCCCCCAGACAATTGGAGGGCTGAAGCACAATAAATAAAATGCACACTCTCTCAGCCCCAGAAAGGCCATGGCAAAACCCCTGTGGAGATTTTGCCAAAAAAAAAAAAAACCAAGAACAAGTAATAACAACAATAATCAATATCATCATGGTGGGTGGCAGCAGCAGGACCGGCCTGGGGCTGGTCCAAAGGCCTCAGGGGGGTGCATCTGGCCCCCTGGCCTTAGGTTGCCTACCCCTGATCTAGATAATCGGTTTCCTCCAAGACAGCTTGGAGTTGAAGAGCAACCGCTCTCTCAATCATTTTGCTCAGAAAAGGTAGTAAAGTGACTGTCCTATAGATGTTCATGTCCAGGGGATCATCATCATCCAAAATCCACAAAACAGTGATAGCTTTATTGAACCAACCAATTGGCCTAACCAATTGGCCATCTTGCATTCAATGAGTGAGGCTAAACCCAATCTGATTGTAGCAATGTCTCTGGCTCTCCACCTTAAGGAAGTAAAAGTGTAGACGTATAAAGTACAGATTTTAGGGCAGCAACAGTGTGTTTTATCTGAACCTCCCTTTTGCTTTAAAAACTAATCTGATTAATAGTTCTAGAAAAGTCAAAAGCTTGCTTGAAAATTTGCAACAATACAATTGGTCCTAATAAAGCCACTATTGCAATGTGACTTCAAACTCCTTCTCAGTGCAGTCAACTGCTATAGCTAAATCATAGATCCACAAATCATTTGTTAAAACAGAAGTTTAAAGAATTATCTGCAAGCCAAATTAAAGGCATAGATGTAAATTGCATACAATAATGCATTTGGAGCAATCTTTATGCCAGAGCATAATAACCTGTTTTTTAAAAAAATGAAAGGGAATATACACATCCGAATGTCTTCAGATATATGCATGGCCTGGCCTCGTGGCCAAGCAGCAGCCAGACCCAGATAAGAGAACAATAGACGACAAATATGTGGAGTCAATTGAAAACATGTTTACAGGAATGCCATAGGCATGCATACAAATACAGTAAACTGGCTGAGAAAGATCTTATAAATCTTTTTAAACCAGTGCTGAGCTCTCAGATAATCACATGAGCAAGGTGAAATGAATGAGAAGCATCCCATGAAAGTGATCCTGGACTTAATCCTGAATGGTTCAGGATGTTGTGTAAACCATATCTGTTGGATGATGGCAGTGCTTATCCAGGTCAACATGTATGTAAGCAAAAAGTTATCCAGAAAGTCCGGTGTGATGTCATTTAATCTGAAAAGTTGATTTTTTTAAAGAGAGATTTATTCAACCTAATTTGTAAGGGACAATCAGAAAGTCAACCATATCAGGTACTTCTTAGATATTTAACAGGGGTTCAGATAAATTATATACATGCTTTCAGTGTTTAAAAACCTCCCAGTTTAGGACCGGAGCTAAGACTATTTCATATTGGGTACATAAAAAATAAATTGTAAGCAAATACATAATTTGTAACATTGTACAATATAGTTATTAATTATGAGGCACTCTGTTAAAGCATCAGTTTTAAGTTTTGTGACTTTATAGAGCCGTGTTGGTGAACCTATGACACGTGTGCCAGAGATGGCACACAAAACCATTTTCCCAGGCACGCAGAGTGGGGAAGAGGAGAAAAAGGTGAATGCCTGTTCCTTCTCCTCCTGGCCGTCCCAGGCTGTCCCAGGGAGGGGGCTGGGGGAAGAGGAGGCACAGGCACACACCTGTTCCTCCTCCTCCCAGGCCTTCCTTTGCCTCCGGAGAGGAGTTCAGTCCCACCATGGAAATCCTGCCCACATAGGGCAGAAGTGCTGCCCCGGAAGTCCTGTTCCTCCTGGAAGTCCCACCTCTGGCATGGGGTAACACATTTAGTTTGGGCACTTGGTGCCTAAAAGGATTGCCATCACTGTTATAGAACTTCAGTCAACATGAGATAGCTTAAACGCTGCCCCTAAAGTAGAAGAGTTTTCTTTATTGATTTCGCTTGGTTTTTGAAAGAGAAATATATCATTACAGATCTGGCAATCTCACTAAAACAAAAAAGAAGCACTTTCTTGCAAGGCAACCTATGTGATACATAAGAATGACTAACACTAATGATGTGCATTTTGGTTAGCCAATAAAGGTATCACTGTTTGGTGGATTTT
>CM034708.1:129143349-129156296 GCA_020142125.1 Phrynosoma platyrhinos | reverse complement strand
ATTATTATTATTATTATGTGCACTATTTCTGGCAGTCTGCAAAGGCCCACAGTCTCTCAGTCTCAGAGGATGGCAATAGAACCCCCCCTCTGCAGAAATTTGTCAAGAAATCCTATAATATGCCTTAAGGTTGCCATAAGTCGGAAATGACTTGAAAGCAAACAACACACAGGAGATATGCCCAGATGATACTAGAAAAGTGATATAACAAAAGACAGCTCCTTTATGATGTTATTAAGCATAATACATAAATCACTTAACACAGTTACATAAAGATTTTTAAAAAATGCTATGCCTACAATCTGGTATGGCTCAGTTAGCATAGTAATTCTGCCTGTGGACCTACAATAGGCTGAGGTATAAATCTCTGAAGCCCACCCCCCATGGTCATTTCATGTCACATGGGGAGCAGACACGATTGGAGAAACATCTGACTATGCCTCTTAGTCAGATGCGTAGCTGAGTTCTGCCAAAATCCTTTGGTGGTCTCAGCACTGCTGTAATAATTCTGCCTCTGGGTATAAAAACATAGCCAGATGCTTCTCAAGTTTTCCGCACTCCCCAAGAGTCACAGAAGCGCTCTGAGTGGGGGTTCGCAAGCTGAATACTGTAAGTCTAGGGAAGGCTTTGGGCATTGTGGAGAGAGGAAGGGAATATCAGTCTTCTGCAGCACCCAAAAAAGTATATAAAATAGACATAAGAAAAATGTGTGTATGTGTATGTGTATGTGTGTGCATGCCACTAACAAAATGCCAGCCCAAATCTAACAAATGAAAATATATACACTTTTTAAGGCAGTATTCTTTCTCTTAGATTCATCTCTTGCTGTGAGAACCAGAGGAGAGCAGCCAAATACTGAGACCAGACAGCCCTCCTTAGTAAATTCAGTGCCATAACTCCTCTGCATATTACAAGAGAAGGGCCAGTTATTCTTTCTCTTAGATTGTGCTGACATTTGTGCTAGAGACTCCAAGGGCATCCCTTTCCCACCTCTTGCCTATCACTCATGTGAACTCTTCATTAGTATACTGGAAAATCAATGGAGGACAGGACAATAATATTGAAAAGGGAAGGTCCACACTTCCTGAACGTAAGGGAGAAAAAACAAGGGAAGAAAAAACGGGATAGGTTCACCTCCATGGGCTTATTTAGTATTTGACACTGCCTTTACTGGTTAACTTACTTAATCTGTCCCCTCAAGATATGTCTACTTACATATCTAATAGCCTGTATCTTCTCTTGCAGCCTCAACATTGGGGGCTGAGCAATGATATGGATGGGTGTCGACCATGTGATTGTGATCAAGGAGGAGCACTGAACAATAAGTAAGTCTCATGTCTGCGACAAGATTGCACTTTGTTTAAATTTCAGAAGGATCTGCTTTATTGACATCTTTTAAAAATAATAATGATAATAACAATAATAATACTTAAAGTTTATTTACACAGGATAGTTCAGTGAAACTTACAAGAGCCCTGTATAAAGTAGATCAATATCATGATAATAAGTATCATTATCACTCTTTTGTAGAGCTTGTTTGTTTGTTTGTTTGTTTGTTTGTTTGGACAACTGCTAGAATCCCTCATGAAAGCTGGAAGCTATTGTCCCCAAAGTAATGTTTCCAGGCTTTGCTATTTTGTAGATTTTGGACTGGGTAGAGTGGAATGTGGAGCAACTAGCTACATGCTTTGGCCAGACAACACAACAAGAGGACTTCCCTCCTCTCTAATGATCTATATCAGGGGTAGGCAACCTTTCCCCTTTAAGGGCCGAGGGACTTCAGCTCCCAGAAGCCTCAGCCATGTTGGCCAATAGTCCCATGTTGGCCAATAGCTCATGGGATTCTGGGAGCTGAAGTCCCTCGGCCCTTAAAGGGGAAAGGTTGCCTACCCCTGATCTATATGGCTGAACTAAGATGGGAAAGAGGTACCCAGTCAATGTTACCAAACCTTGGGTATCTGCAGCCTTGCTCTTTGCCAGAGTATTTGTCTCTTGAGACTATCACACAGTATAAGTTGTTTTTGTATGTGTTTATATGCACTGTTCCAATAGTAGCATGGGGCCGCTAGCTACTGAGGGCCCTGGAACATTTGTTCTAATTGCACATTGATAATCCAGTCTTTTTTGTCCATGTTGCTCCCAGGATTCCAGTTAAATTATTGATTTCTATGTGCAGTACAAGATCACAGGATAAGAGCATACAAGCCACAAAGTCTTGATCTCACTAAAACAAAATACTGGCCACAAGTGACTTATTCTCCCATCTGTCTGAGGATGGAATGCATTCAATCAGGCTCATGTTCCCATGATGAAGATTTTCCCTTACTTTATGCATCCCTCATCCAGGCATCAGATATACTCAAAAACCCTCTTAAAATGGAGCCATGAAGCTGCCTAACCCTTGAATGTGTGGGCAACAGTGATTTTAAAACCATCTGAAAGTGGGTGTCACTCACCAAACGAAGCTTGGTCAACATGTGTTTCCCTTTTGGCTCTCCCAAGAAAATAGGCTCATTCATCTTGAAGGTTCTGCTTAAAATTGCTGTAGTTGAGATGCCTATTTTTACAAGCTTGTTTTCTAATTATAAAACAGCCTATTTGGAAGAAGGATGCAAATTCCTAGCTGTAATTTCCTCCAACATAGATCATTTGACAAAGCACCTGAAATGCACAGCTGAGTTGAATGCTAACTTGAGGTTTTGAATGCTGGAAAACAATCAGGGATGCATAACAAAGGATGGAGTCATTGTTTCAAGCACAGGAAACTTCCCATACTTGTTAAAACCTATCTGGGATAGACATAATAATCTCACAGGAAGACAGAATTTTTAATGATGACTATTTCCATGGAACTTTTTTCCCACCATAAATTTATCTATCCCCAAAGTTTTTAGATGGCCTTTGCATAAGAAAATATTGGATTTCAATCTAAATCTCTGTGCTATAAAAAACAAGCAAACAAAAAAACTCAGAAGTTAGCAACAAAATATGTGATGGTTGCACCATTGTAGTGATCAGTGGGTCGTGTTCAAAACACTTTTTTTTAGTTGTACAGAAATTCTTAGAATTTAAATGTTACAGGATCTTGTCTACATATATCTACTTTTCTGAGCCCTTTCTTAGGCTGCATTTGCACTGCAGATATAATCCAGTTTGACACAACTTTAACTGCCATGGCTCCATGCAGTGGAATTCTGGGAATTCTAGTTTGCTGTGGCACCAGAACTCTCTGACAGAGAAGGCTCAATGTCTCACAAAACTACAGTTCAAAGAATTCCACAGCACTGAGCCAGGGCAGTTAAAGTGGTGTCAAACCAGATTATTTCTGCAGTGTGGATGCAGCTATCAAAGATGTGCAATATAAATTCATTCTCTCTTCCAGCTGCTCAAGAGAATCTGGTCAATGCCAGTGCAGGCCTCATATGACTGGACGCCAGTGCAATGAAGTGGAGCCTGGTTATTTTTTCATTTCTTTGGATCATTATGTCTATGAGGCAGAGGAAGCCATCTTTGGCCCTGTAAGTACCAACTTCAGCAAATGATCAAACACAACAATCCCTTTTATATCCACATATTCTATTGTGTAACGAACCTGTAGGTTTTATAGTACCATTACATGGGTGATCTATTAGAGGCCCTCCTGGGTACAATTGTGGCCTTTATGAAGAAGGTATACAGAGCCAGGGTCTACTGTATCTTCTAGGCCCCCAGTATTGTGTATTAATCTTGATTACAGGATTTCTTAATGATATGTTTCAGAGTTCATAATTCCAAAATAAGGAATGTTGTATCTAACCCACTGGCCTTAAACTGGTGGGTTCTAATCCTCATCTGAATTACACCATGTTTTGGAAGGAAGAAAAGTAGAAGGTCAAAAAGAAAAGATAGTGAGTTGGAGAAAGAGATCGCCATAAAATAAACATAAATATTTTGTCTTAAGTTTGTTTTTAAAAAATAGATCTCATGATTATTTGTGCACCCATAAAAGTTGAAGGTCATGTATCTGGTCAAAATTCTCTTTAGGAAGCAGAATAGACTAAAGTTTAATTTAATTAAAATGTAAAAAGCTTTCCCTGTCTGATGCCATCCAGATGTGTTGGGTAACAACTTTCTTTATCCCACTATGGCCATCTGGAGGATACCAAGTTAGGAAAGGCTGTGTTTTATTCTATGTTAAACCACACTTCAATCCTTGGGGAAAGGTGGGTAAGAAATAGAAAAGAGATTCTATTATTGTAATAGCTTGGGACTGTGGAAAATGATGGTCTTTTCCTAATTGATCTGTGTTTACAGATTCCACTCCAGTAGCCCCTGTCAAAAGAACCGAGGCAGGTGGCTAATAAGGAGGTGAACTTTTCACTGGTGTGTTCCCTTGTTGTGGAATGACCTCCCAGATAAGCTTTCCTGGAATCTGCTTTGTGATCAGTTCAGCACTTCATCAGACTTCTTTGTTCTCCCAGACCTTGTAGATTCTGTGATCTTAATCCATAGTACTGTATTTTGTAATAGCCAGCATGATGTAATGATGTAGTGGTTTGAGCATTGGACTATAAATCTGGAGACCAGGGTTTGAGTCCCAGCTCAGCCATATAAACCCACTGGGTGACCTTGGACAAGTCACACTGTCTCAGCCTCAGAGGATGGCAAAGGCAAAACCTCTCTGAAGAAAGTTTCCAAGAAAACCCCCTGATAGGTTCGCCTTAGGGCCATCGTAAATTGGAAATGACTTGAAGGGAGACAAGAACAACAATAGCTTTATTTTGTTTGGTTTTGGGAGGGTATGCTCTAAAACTGGGTTTGCTGCAATTTAATTCTTCAGTTTGCTGTATTGTGTTTTATTGCTTTATGAGATATTCAGAGAACATGATTATTACATGGTGTATGTAACTGGAGTAGATAAAGTACATGAATAAGTAAAAAAGATTTCTCTAGGAAGTTCAGACCACTGATGAATTTCTCATGTAAATAGGAAGGATTTACACTTTCCCATCAATATTTGACCTGTACTACATGACATAAATATCCTAGATATGCTAGATCCTATCTGATCCTGGAAGCTAAGCAGGGTCCACCCTGGTTAGTACATGGATAAGAAACCACCAACAAATACAAGATGCTGTAGATTACTGTATATACTCATGTATAAGTCTAGAAATTAAGTCAAAAAATTTACCCAAAAAAAAACTATGGATCTATGGATCAATGTAAGTATTGTATCTTAATTCTTATTTTTTAAAAATGACTGATCGCCTAATGAAAGGCAAGCGTATAATCTGTTCTGGAAGCACCACCACCCTCTACTCTCTCATCCATCCAGCCTCAAGAGAGAGCACAAACAGTTATGTCTGCTGGAATTTTGTACATTCTTTGGCATTGTTTTCCAGTTGATACCAAAGGCTTCATCCTTTTAGATCCTTTGCTATATGCCTCTAAATTTTACCCTTGACTTATCCACGGGTCATATCAAAATCCACAATTTTGGCCCCAAAATTTGCCCTCAACTTATACATGAGATCAACTTATAGTTGGGTATATACGGTATATTTCAGAAGAAGGAACTGGCAAAACCACCTCTGAGTATTCCTAGCCTAAGAAAAACCTATGAAATTCATGGTGTCGCCATAAGTAAACAAGCATCTTGGAGGCACATACACAAGCATATGGTCATAATTTTTTTCTGGAAAATTTGATATCTATGTTTTCTCCAAATTGATTTTATGCTTGATGTCTAGTTTACTTTTACAAGAACTTTTGCCATTTTAGCTCTTGTTACAAAAGAACTAAATAAATATATATAATATAATATAATATAATGTCAAATCTCCATATACATATAGGACAAGATGTATGCTGATATAAAAATCACTCATCAGCCAACAGAAATAATCAAGAAATTGGAATTTATAACATATCTTTGCCTATGTTTTTCTGAAAAGATATGTGCCTGCTCAAAATAATGTATAATTTACTTTGTTCCTCAGGGAGTGAGTATTGTTGAACGTCAGTATTCTCAGGATCGTGTACCTTCATGGACTGGAATAGGATTTGTTAGAGTTCCTGAAGGAGCTTATTTAGAATTCTATATTGATAATATTCCCTATTCAATGGAGTATGATGTTCTGATTCGCTATGAACCACAGGTAAATGGCAACCCTGTAGAGCCACATTGCTTGTGAATATGTTGTTCAAGGAGTTTTAAAATTTACATACAGAGATCGATTTGGCTTATCTGTGCCTTAACATTACATAAATGGTTTAATCAATACTTAATAGGACAAGTTCAAATCTGAATAATTCATTTATTTTTGTGCATTAGCAGTTGTATATAGTCTGTATAACAATTTCTAAAATGTTGTAACTAGACATAGATATTAGAAAGCATGCTGGAAATAGGCATGCAGAAAAAACTAATATGTACTATTCTAAATTTGCATGTTATTTTTAGGATTCACATGTATTTTTATAGTGATGGAAGGAGAGAATAAATAACAGACAGTAAGAATGTATAGTTATAGTAAAGATACAAAATGTTGCAAAGAAAATGTATAACCCCATGAATGCTGACCTCTAGAATATTTTTTAGATCTAAGAAATCATTTATTCCAACCAAAATGCACTAAATTATTTGCAGTAGGCAGGAATGCAATCCTATATAGGTATATTCAGAAATATGTCTCACTCTGTTCAGTAAGATTTCATCCAATATACCCTAAGTGTTTCTTGGATTGTTACCAGCTTTGTTGTATATACAGTCTTAATTACTGCATCAGACAAAACTGATCAACATCAACACAGAACATTTCAAGTAGTAAAGGTATCTTAATGTGAACTATTTGTTCTTGCCTTTTTTTAAATTCAGTTACCAGATCTCTGGGAAAAAGCTGTTATTACTGTATTTCGTCCAGGCCAGATTTCTGCTAGCAGCAGATGTGGCAATACAGTTCCTGATGACGATAATCAAGAGGTATCATTATCTCCAGGTTCAAGGTAAGTATCACCATTTGTAATGAAACAACAAATTCTTGGGTGGTAAAGGGAAAAGAAGGGGTTTGATTCCACAAAACTATCAGACTCAAATTAACTATTTGTTGTTTCTTGATATCCCAGTGATTCCTGTGTGTTTTATTGCCCATTTTTGACAAATACAAATCAAATTTCTAGTTTTCTTTTTCTTTTCGCCTCAATGTTGTGTCTTCTTGGTAATATAGATATGTGGTCCTTGGACGGCCAATATGCTTTGAAAAGGGACTTAATTATACTGTTCGCTTGGAGCTGCCACAATATTCCTTAAATACAGAGGTGGAGAATCCATACACACTCATTGATTCAGTAAGTGTACAATAACTTCAATTAAACTCTTAAATGAAAATATGGCAAAGTAGGAATGCTGGGCATGATCCATCCTCTTCAATTAGCACAAATTGAGTCGGGAGATGCTGGGTGAATGGATGCCTCCCCATGAGGCATAGGAAGTCTAGCATAGGTTAATGTCTAAATATACTGCAGTATGCTTCACACAGTCTATACGCTGCTGAGTGTCAATCATCTGGATGTAAATGGAATGCACTCTTCTTATAAAACAACATGCACAGGGCAATATGGCTTGCCTTCCTTTTCAAGAATATCTGCAACTATCGCTAAAATCTAGAGAAAATTATGGAGAGTTGGAGGAATGTTGGGAACTACCTCTAATGTATTGTGTTCAGCTGAGATTGAAAAAAATAAGCAAAGGGTTCTGTTGCCTATGCAGCTGGGGCTCTTTCACTCTACACAATGGTACACCAGGATTTCACTTTAACTGCCATGATTCCATCTTATGGAATCCTGGGATTTGTAGTTTAGGTAGGGAGATTTAGACTTTTCAACACAAGAACTCTAAGTGTCACACTAGACTACAAAGCCCAGGATTCCATAGGATGCAACCATGGCAATTGAACTGAAATCATAGTGCTATAAGGACTCCTAGACAGTCACCTGAATACTTTTTGGGTTACATTGTTAGATGACACTGTGTATATCAATAAACAAAAATCTGATCTTTTAAACTCTGATATCAATGCTTTTTAAAAAGAGATTGAATAAAAAGAGATTGAATGAAATACATTTGCTGTAGGTTTCAACAGATAGTAACAATGCCTTCATAAATCTTTTCACAGCTTGTTCTCATGCCATTTTGCAAATCGTTGGATTTATTCACAGTTGGAGGCCGGGGTGATGATGTGACAACAAACAGTGCCTGGGAAACATTTCAAAGATACCGGTGTCTGGAGAACAGCCGAAGTGTTGTTAAAACACCTATGACTGATGTTTGCAAGAATATAATCTTTAGCATTTCAGCCCTGTTGCATGAGACAGCTTTGGGTAAGGAGGCGTAACATCTAGAACATTGTCTCTGATTAGCAAATCATGATACCTGCTCCAGAACAAACTATGGCTTAATGTAATGTCCAAACAGACATATGGATGGGGCACCTGAATGAATTAGTACTGGCTATATAAGGAAAGGGATCAAAGTTGGAAGATATTTAAACCTAGGCACATTTCTGTCTGAGTCAGTCAATCTGGAGATCCAAAACAGGGTTGAAATGCAGGTTCATGCTTCAGTAGGTCAGGCTTGCAGTGGGTCAATGCTGGTGGGCCAAGAGGAGTAACAAGCCTGGAGGAGGGTTGGTTCTGGGTACCCCACACACACCTATGTTCCAACAGGTATAGCTGAGGTGAAGTCTCAGAGGAAAGATGTGTTTGCTATCTGCTGCTTCTTTTCCTCCACAACTGAAGAATGGGGCTGAGGCAGGTGGTAGATGCTACCAACATTTAATGATGGTGAGGAGGAGAAATCTGCAAGACTTCTTGTCCCCAGGAACATTTCTGTCTTGATAACAGCACAGTATGAGTAGTGTATTTGTGCAAGTGTGCAGCACTATTCACTGCAACAGCACCATTGATAATCTGACCTTGATTTATATCTCTGCATAGTCATAAAATTAGTTTTTGAAATTATATTCTATCATGTAATATAATCTCAGGGCTATGTATAGACAAGAAAACAATATTAGACATTTCAGAACAGTTAAAAACAATTTCAACAGTAAAAGTCAAAACAATATTTGACTCCTCCAAATCCAGGAATAGTTTTCATTTTAATTCATCTCTGCCAAAGCCATCTATTTGGCTTTGTCAAAGCTAAAGCCATCTGATGATAATGCCTATGGCTATGTAGGTTATTCTCAAGTCATTCCTTCATTAGTACAGTGGCAGCTCACACAATACTATTGCTGTCTACTTTTCTGCATTTGCAACACATTCTCGACCTGTCCTTCCCCTTTTTTTAGCTTGCCAATGTGATTCACAAGGCTCAGTAAGTTCTGTGTGTGATCCTAATGGAGGCCACTGCCAGTGTCGGCCAAATGTTGTTGGAAGAAGATGTGACAGATGTGCTCCCGGCACTTTTGGATTTGGACCAAGTGGATGCAAACGTAGGTTTCTAACCCAGATTGGCAATTTTTGCTGTTTTTTTAATGTCGCTGAGTAACTTATCTAAAGAAGAGGAAAGATCTTTTGAGCTCTTTATTTCAATATATTTTTAAGAATCCTTATGAGTTTAGTTGGAGGAAGCCACCCAGCCTCTAAATGTTTGTTTTTAAATAACTTGAGACTGCTAGTGTAATAAGTACATTAATATAAGGAATGTCTCCAGTTTTAATTTCATTCAGGATGTATCTGTGTGTGTTTTATTTTATAAGCTTGTGAGTGTCACGTCCAAGCTTCTGTTAATCCCTTCTGCCACCCGGAGACTGGGCAGTGCCACTGTTTCCATGGGATATATGGCCGTCAGTGTGACAGATGCTTGCCTGGTTACTGGGGTTTTCCAAGCTGCCAGCCCTGCCAGTGCAATGGCCATGCAGATGATTGTGACCAATACAGTGGACAATGTTTGAATTGCCGTGATCACACCACTGGCCACAACTGTGAGAGGTACTGCTTCTTTGGAGGTTAACTGGAATATTTGTTCAATTAAATATTACTGTTCATGCAATATTTATCATATTGTAGTCTAAAATTTCAGTAAGATATTAGTGGGAAAAGGCATCCATTCCTGCCAGACACTTCTGCCAATGCTTAGTCCACAATCCTGGCTGTTTAATGGTAAGGGAACTTGGGTTTCATACTTTTTGGTCACTTGATATATGGGTTCCTAGATTGGGCATAGTACCTTAGCTGCCTACCACAAGGATGGGGAACATGTGCCTAATGGCTTTGGACTATAACTTCCATCAGCTGCACCCACAATAATCCAGGTAAGGTTGATGGGAGTTGTAGTCCAGTAATGTCTGGAGGATTGCATATTTCCCATCCCTGACCTACCTGTTTCTTACAAAGATGAAGGAGAACTGAAGAATTGTGAGCCATTCAGTGCATTGGCCAGCTCTGCAGAAAGAGAAAAAATAAAGCTAGAATACAGTGTTCCTTTGGTATCCACTGGGGTTTGTTTCTAGGACAAATACAACACACACACACACTATGGATACCAAAATCTGTGGATGCTCAAGTTCCATTTTATACAATAGCATAGTGTCCCTTATGTAAAATGGCAAAATCAAGGTTTGCTTGTTGGAATTTATATATTTTTGAATATTTCAAGCCGTGCATGCTTGAATCTATGGATAAAGAATCCATGGATACCAGAGGCTGACTGTAGTAAAGTGAGAACATGAACTGTGTGTAGAATTTGTGCATACACCATTTTGCCAACGTTTCTTCATCCCTCTCACATTCTTCATTTGTATTAAATTGCACAATATAAATAATTTTAATGAATGTGCTTGTGTAATTGGGTTGCAATTAGTATATGCTTGCCTGATTACTGGGGTTTTCCAAGCTGCCTGCCCTGCCAGTGTTGGTTCTTATCCCACTGAAATTTTAGACTACAGTATGATAAATATTGTATATAATAGATCAATAATAATAAATATTATTATAATAGATCAATTTGGAAGAAAGGGGTGTGTGATAGAAGGACAATAGGGGCTATGTTACATGGCAAAGTATAAGATCCTGAATGATACTGCCTGATCCATTACACTGAATTTGTTCATTGTTCATCCAGGATACCATTACACTGAATTTGTTCATCGTGAACTATTGGGGGTAGGGCAGAGAGACTGGCTTTTGTTCCAGGCTACAATGCAATGAGTTAAAGGGGGGGGGGGGGGAAAAGGTTAGAAAAAGCTAGCCAGTTTTTGGGTACATAGTTTATTGGCCTTTGTGTTAACATATACAGACCGTTCAAGGACTATCATTTATTAGCACTAGATGTTACCAGACCATATTAGGACTCCAGATTTCTCTTTTGGCTTGGTTGAGGGTCATGTGCAGAACTGTGAAGGAATGTAGAGCTTTGGGCTTGAGCTAGCTACATGTATATGGAGTTATTCTGTAATTGCTTTAAGATATGGGTAAGAAACAAGCCTAGTTTTGTGCTGTCAAGTATTGTAATTGAATTTCCTTACAGATATGTGATTCTTTAAAACTTTCCAGAAATCCATATTAGTTAGTGAGTTAAAGTATGTTTACATGACAAGTGAAAAAGGAATTGCTTTGGCTTGGCTCTCCTCCTATTAACATCAATGAACAGCCAATGAAAATATCCCTAAAATAGTGTTATTCAGCCTGTGATATAGAGAAAAGTGAAAAATCTCACCCCTCTGTACACTGCTTGCTGTTCTCATTTTGGCTGTGCCATCTTCTTTTGGTATACTTAGAAGATCTTTGTGTATTGTAAAATTAGATGCCTTGGGGGCTATTATGGAGATCCTATCCTGGGATCTGGAGATCACTGCCACCCTTGTCTTTGTCCTGATGGACCAGAAAGTGGACGCCAGTTTGGCAGTGGTTGTTATCAGGACCCCACTACCCTCCAGGTGGTGTGCATCTGTGAAACTGGATATAAAGGTAAGTTATCTTCTGAAAATAATGGCAACTAAAACCATTAATTTGTGCATACATTACTATGAACATACATATTGGAATTGTTATAGTCCTGAACAGTTTACAATATTTAAATTAATAGGTTAGTGGTTTGGGACTGGTTCTTATGGTTATTATTTTTGTTGTTGTGTGCCTTCAAGTTGTTTCCGACTTATGGTGACGCTAAGGCAAACCTATCATGGGATTTTCTTGCCAAGGTTGGTTCAGAGGAGGTTTGCCATTGCCTTCCACTGCAGCTAAGAGCATATGACTTGCCCAAGGTTACTAAGTAGATGTCATGGCCGAGCAAGGAATCAAATCCTGGAGATGTGTGTGTGTGTTGTTCTTGCTTTTGTTGTATGCCTTCGAGTTTTGGTGTTTTGGTGTGTGTGTTTTTTTTACTTAAGGCAACCCTAAGTCATGGGGTTTACATGGCAAGGTTTGTTCAGAAGCTGTTTGCCATTACTTTCCTTTGAAGCTGAGAGAGTGTGACAGTCCCAAGGTCATCCATGGGTTTCCATGTTGAAGCAGGTCACCATGGTCTCCTGGAATCCTGGTCCAACATTCAAACTACTACAATGTATCTTGATCCATTTCAAAGCAGCTTCAGGACAGGATATGGAGTGGAGACGGCCATGGTCACTCTGACCGATGACTTCCGCTTGGGCATCGACAGGGGTAGTGGACCCTGCTGGTGCTCTTGGATCTCTCAGCGGTTTTTGACACAATAGATCACATGACTAGTCAGGTGCATGTGGCGGTCAGGAGTGCCTGCTATCAGCTTCGGCTGATACGCCAACTGCGCCCTTATCTGGATGTGAGGGATCTGAAAACTGTAGTACATGCTCTGGTAACCTCATGTCTGGATTACTGCAACACACTCTACATGGGGCTACCCTTGTGCCTAAACTGGAAACTACAACTGGTGCAGAATATGGCAGCCAGGTTAATTACTGGAACATCGAAGAGGGACCACATAA
>CM034708.1:129125116-129143249 GCA_020142125.1 Phrynosoma platyrhinos | reverse complement strand
CCTCCCAGAGGGCCTTTTCTGCGACCGCTCCCAGACTATGGAATGGCCGGCTGGACAAGATCCGTCTTATCACCACCCTTGCTAGCTTTAAAAAAGCAGTAAAGACAGATCTCTTCCGGCAAGCCTTCCCGGAATAATCTCCCAGCTCATCTGGAGTTGGTTACTATCCATCCCCTTTTCCTACCACTGCCTGCTTGCCCTTGATGTTTTTATTCTTGTTATTGTATTATTCTTATTTTAGCTCTTTAATCCAGTTTTAATGGGGTGGGAGGGTTATAGTTGGGTTGAGGGAATGTTTTTAAACTGTTTTTGTTTTAAATATGTTGTAACCCATCCCGGTTGCCGAGCAGAGGGGCGGGTTAGAAATAAAACCTATTATTATTATTATTATTATTATTATTATTATTATTATTATTATTATTATTATTATTATTACAACACTCTGGCTTGTTATTTTACTATTGTTGCCATAACCATCCAAGTATATGGGACTTTATAGTGAATTTAGAGATAGGTCCTATCCTGAATGCTCATCTTCCTGCCTTTTTTACATCATTAATTAATGAGAATTATTTTTGCATCATTCATACATAACATGATTGAATTTTACAAACAATATGGTTCCTCCTCCCCCTTTCTTGACATCAGGTGGAAGGATGTTGAAGTAAGATGATGATACGAGGTAACGCAATAGCAAGAGTAAACAATACTTTATGCCAGTTTTTTATTCTGGAGGAACCTTCTGAAAAAACCTTCAGATCTCAGGGAACCTCTGCATAAATATTATTGGTCTCAGAGAATACTTGCATAAAAATTGTTATACCTACAGCTCAACATTTTTTAATTTGCATGTGTGCGTGTGTTCATCAACTATGATCTGACACAAAATCTTTGCATTCCAGGGAAGCCAAGCTTAGAAACTTATGCATTTAAATGGTAGCTTAAACAAACAAACAAAACTTTATAGTAAAAAACAAAAACTGATAAAGAGCTAAGAAAAAAAACCGAGGGCCTGAACAGACTGACAGAAATAATCCAGCTTGAGACCACCTTAACTGTCCTGGCTGAATGCTAGGGAATCATGGGAACTAGTTTTTTCTGAGGCATTGAGCCTTCTCTGTCAAAGAACTCTAGTGCCACAATAAACTACAGTTCCCATGATTGCCTAGCACTGAGCCAGGGCAGTTAAAGTGGTCTCAAACTGGATTATTTGTGGCAGTGTGTTCAGCCCCTGAGTTTGGGTCCAAGTTATCTCAGGGACCGCCTTCTCTCATACAATCCTCCCCGCGCTCTCCGGTCCTCTGGGAGGAATCTGCTGCAGCCCCAAAAATCGAGGCTTGCGGCAACCTCTCAGAGGGCTTTCTCTATTGTCGCCCCAAAACTTTGGAATGGCCTGCTGGACGAGATCCGTCAGTTAACATCGCTAGTCAGCTTTAAAAAAGCTGTTAAGACGGATCTCTTCCGGCAGGCCTTTCCTGATTAATTCTCCCTGGCCTAACCAGCACTGTTCCTTACGTGGTCCCATCTTGGATGGATAGGAACACTGCTATAGGCCATAGTGGAGTGCCCATTGTGTTGTTTTAAGTTTAGTTTTAATTGTTATATTGTTTTTTTCTATTGTGATTTAATACTGTTTTAAGGGGGGGAGGGATTGTTTGGGGTTTGTATTTGATTTTAAATTGTAAGCCGCCTGGATTGGTTCTCCAATAGGCGGGGTATTAAATAATTTTTTTATTATTATTATTATTATTATTATTATTATTATTATTATTATTATTATTAGTTGGAAGGTACTAGGCACACTGAGATAATCAGTACACTCTTTTTCCATTCAATTCATTAGGCAACAATTGGGATTGGGTAGAGTTTTTGCTGTTAATTACCAGCAAGTCACCTTTGAGTTATGGTCACTCTACAAATGAGACCCTTCTAAGTTACCCTGTTATCAGTAGACCTGCTCAGTTCCTGAAAACTCAGGGCCATAACTTCCTTGATTGAGTCTATCCATTTTAATGCTGTCTTTCTCTTTCCCTACTGCCATTTTACCAAGCATAGGGAGATATCAACATACTAGGTTTTGAAATTTGTAATGAATTCTGAGTAATTTTCTCTCTTTTGATATCAGCAATGATGTGGATTTGTAGCTGCTAATTAAGGTCTTCTGTTTGCCTTTTTAAAAAAAGATTCTGGTTTTCACCTCTATTTTAGTTTCTCTAAACACTGCCCTATTTCTTAGCACATGGAATGGCCTCTTTCTCCCCTTTGCTATACAGTTGCCCCTCTCAATTGGCAGGGGATTCGTTTCGGACCACCACCACCCCACGAAAATGGCGACTCGCTTATATTGGAGCCCCATTGAAAATAGTGGTGTGTGCAGCCATTTTATATATGTCAGTTGTCTCTCCCCGTGAAGAGTGAGACCGCAGACCTCAAGTCCACAAACGGGGAGCGACAACTGTACTTTCCTTTACAGCTATTGATTTTCTAGACAGTCAGCTGAAGAGGTTTCTTCTTTCTTTGGTTTCTTGAACAGGGAGCAGATGTGGCAAATGTGCTTCTGGTTTCTTTGGAAACCCTGAAGATGTTGATGGGATTTGTCAGCCTTGCCAGTGCAACAACAACATTGACTCAACTGATCCAGAGGCTTGTGACAAGAAGACAGGATTGTGCCTGAAGTGCTTGTATCACACAGAGGGGAAAAACTGCCAACTGTGTAAACGTGGTTATTATGGACAGGCTCTTCAGCAGGACTGTAGAAGTAAGTGGACTCAAGTTGGTTACTGAATCGGTATGTAGAGAGAGCTTGTAGCACCTTTGAGACTAACTGAAAGAAAGAAGTTGGCAGCATGAGCTTTCATAGACTTCTACAAAAGTCTACGAAGTCTATGAAAGCTCATGCTGTCAACTTCTTTCTTTGAGTTAGTCTCAAAGTTGCTACAAGATCTCTCTACATACTGATTCAACAGACTAACATGGCTGTATCTTTGGTTACTAAAGTTATCCAGTGGATCCTCATCTGCCTACTGCCTGCTCCCAAACTAGGGTTTTCTTTGCAAACTGATGTTTTTCTAAGCTATAGGGTAAGGATAGATAGATGTCAGGCTTATGGAATCTACTCTGATTTTTTTGTTTTGTTTTGTTTTGTTTTTTGTTTTGTTCTACCACAACTGAAAGGTCTACCAGCTGAAGCCTGGTGCAAAGACATGCATTTAAAATTAAAATAGTCAGAGCCCAAGAATTTGTTCTGAATACCAGAACTGAGCCAAATTCAAAGTTCCTTTGTGCAAAAATCTACTGCTGGTTGTCCCCATTTCTCTTCATTTCAGCAGTGCAAGGGCTATTGTTAAACAATTTTAAGTTAGAAATCCTTCCTACCTACTGAAGTTAGCCAGTAGATCCCCATCTGCCTACTGTGCCTATTCTTGCACTAGGGCTTTCTGTGCTACAGCAGATTCTGGGAATTCACAGATTGGAAGGATAAGGTTTCATTAAAGGTCAACAGATAATTCAAGTCTAGTTTGAATAGACCCTTGTAGACTGTGAGACTTTTGGGTTTAACCTTATACCAAAAACCTAATTATCTTGGGGTAATAATCTGGGGCACACAAAGGAGGTGTGTTTTGAAAAAGTGGAGTTTAAATGAAAAAGAACTGCTGATGCCTAATCCATACCTTTTGCATGTCCTGAAAAGATGAGGCCTTTGTGATAGAGAAGGCTTCCTTGTTAGCTTTCATTTCCTTCTTAATAGCCTTGGCCATTTCCTGCTGCCCTTAGGCTTTGGGAGGGAGAGGGGTTGTCTTTTGTTTACAGAAATAGTCCTAGGTTTCTAAAGAACAAAAGAAATGGGTTTCTGAGAATTCATAGTGGGAAGGAATAGAGATTGTTGCATCCTGAATAGTACTAAATTCACTGTGCCATAAGATTTTATACATCGGACAGAGTAGTAATCCAAGTTGTTCAGGAAATATACCATGAAGATGGTATGATAATTCTAAGTGTCAAGCAATGTTTTTTGTCAACAGAAAAAAAGTAGAAATGTTTAAAACAGCTGTCTTAAACCAGTTGTCCCCAAAAGTTAGCTGACTGAAGATGGTGGGTCCCATGCATCTGGAGGGCATCAGATCAGAGAAGGCTGATTTCAGAATTGTTTTGCAATTTTCCTTCTGAGCTTTGGAATGTGATTTTAAAAAAAAAAGTATTTAGCTGCATAAGACTACTGCCTCCCCAAGATGTTATCCAAGGGAGGATAACATCATTTCCTTATCTTCTTAATCCTTTCAAAATCCATCTTCTTAAAACAGATCAGTAGCATTCCTGTTTTAAGCTTTAGGAATGTACAGTGAAAAATAGTTGCTTTTCCTGTTCTTCTAATACATCTTTTGCTGATATCACATTTGACTGCATTTTTCTCACAGTTTCTTCTTAAAAGATCAAATTCATAGCATCTCTTTAAGGCCCCTACAAACCAAAGATGAACTAAGGTAATTTTGTATGTTTTCTTATTTCACAGTGGATTGTAATAATAAAACCCATCTTGAGCCTTTGGAATAACATGTGGGAATGAATGTAGGTCAGCCTGTGGTGGCTTGGAGCCCAGACATTTCCTCAAATGCTGATGTATGGTGACCCAAGAGGGAAACTTATAGAAAATGACTTACAGATGATTACTTACACTGTCTTATCTAGATTAGGAAAAAGGCAGACACTTTATAGCGCAGCAATCTTGCACTGTTTCTGGTTCTCCATGTGAGACTTGTGTTGTTGAGCCTCTTTCACTACCAGCTAGAAGCTTATTTTGACAAGTTTTCAAGCTGGGTGTTCTGTCTACAGATCTTCTGCCCCTTTCTAAGGATCACCTGAAAATCTCCAAGTGGTTATAGGGAAATGAATGGACATTTTTCCTCTGGGGAAAGCTGGGGTTGCATTCTTCCAAAAAGAGTTCAGCAAATAAAGTTGTACATTTTTCAATTTGCTAAATTATTTTTCTCACATGCATAACTATCACTCCTCACCTTGGCTACTTTTCCATTCCAGAGTGTGTTTGCAATTACTTGGGAACTGTACGTGAGCAATGCAGTAGCTCTGAAGACTGTGAGTGTGAGAAAGAAACTGGTCAATGCCAATGCCTACCTAATGTGATTGGACAGAGCTGTGACCATTGTGCCCCAAACACTTGGATGTTGGCTAGTGGGAATGGATGTGAACCATGTGGTTGTGATGAGGAACATTCCTTTGGCTCATCTTGTAATGAGGTAGGAAAGCATATTTACTGCAGTTAATAGAACTGTTCACTGTAACATATGGCAATAAGTTTTATAAATTCTTGTATTAATGTGCAGAAAGTATTTCCATATATCAGTTTGTCCCATTACCCTTCACAAGGTTTGTTCAAGTTTCACAAGCTTACTTAGCCTTCATACACTGGTATTAAAAGAAAATTTGTATGGTGTGAGTAATGGAGTATTTTCTGACCCCAGTAGAAATACCATGCCACATGGTTGCAATGGCCCAATAAAGTTTTGCACATGGTTCATTTTCTAAAAGGCATCCTAATTAGCCAATTTTGTTTTAATTGACAGTTTACTGGGCAATGCCAGTGCATGCCAGGATTTGGAGGACGCACGTGTAATGAATGCCAGGAGTTTTTTTGGGGTGATCCTGGTGTGGACTGCCAAGGTGAGTACATTACTTTCATAACTCAGTGTGTGTTGTTACCCTTCCAAAAGAGCATTTCCAAATGTCAAATCCTTATGCTTATGGTATTTGTAACTTCTGCTACTGCTGAGAGCTCAGATCATTTTTGATAGATAGCGCAGTCTGTGCTTGCGTGTGTAAAAAAGACAAAGCAGCATTCATTCATATTGTATCCCTCCTACTGAAAGGCATTCAGTTATATACAAGCAAGAGCAAGATCCTACCTCACATTTATTAGCTTCCTTCTTAATGTTGCAATATTTGTTACTTTATGGTACAAAGAGGCACCCTGATTTTGGCTGGCTTTTTCCTATGCTATTTTAGTGATGCTAAATTTAATTCTAGGAAGAGCCTGGTTACAATGTAGTTTTTTGTATCTTCGTAGCAGAAATTATTTTATTACTTTAGATACAGACTATTATGGTTTTGGATTTTTTTAGTACCTATGTAATAATGTGTGTTTTAACACTTTTATAGATCTATTAAGGATATATCCATGTTGCTTGCATAGATGTATTAATGTTTAGAAGTTCTCCCATGTTGTAGATAAGGAAAATATTTCCATAGGTCTGGTCCTGAGTCTCATTAGGTTGCTTGGAAGCTAGCCCAAGTGCTCCTGTTTAGGCTCTTTGCAAAGACAGTTTTGCTATGCCATTTTGTTTTTATGAACATAGTTGCTAATGGAATGAAACTTCAGACACTGTCCAGAACAAATTGGTCTGTGTTTAAGTAAGATTTAAGCAGGTCATTTTGTGTGGTAGGATTTTTCCCTTTTTATTTTGGCTGCAATTGTTGCTCTGCCTATCATTCGTTTGTTTGTCCCAGCATTGTTTATTTTAACTTAATGCTTTAATTATCATGTTTTAATGTTATTATTAGTTTAATTCTTTTTTAAGGGGAGGGTTGTGAGATCTTGGATAGTATTTTAATATTGTATTAGTTTTAACTACTGCGAGCTGCCCCGATTGTCCAACAGAGGGGCGGGGTATAAATCAAATTTTTTATTATTATTATTATTATTATTATTATTAGGATAGACTTAAGTTAGATTTCATGAGTTTGCTATGTGGGTGAGGAAAGGAATGATTTTCTGGTCTTATTTACATTTTTTGCAACCAATGTATGTATATTAGGCTCACATTAAATAAATGTTGCTATCTCTAGGAGGTAAACAATACTTTTCTCAAATTTTCTTATTCTTGATGAGATATCAACACATTGAGACCCCACATCAAAACTGTGATCATAATTCTGACCTTTTCAGAGGGAGGACTTTTCTCAAAACACACACATGTTTTTATGCAGAAAACAGTACCAGATATACTTGGTTTTGTGCAAAAAAAAATTTCCTCAACTCAAGGTAATTGCAGAATATATTTGGTAAAAACGTCTCAGTGTGTGACAAATGGTTGAAAATGCACAAAACTCTCATAATCTCATGGACAGAGAGAAGGTTTTTGAAATTATTTCATGCTTCCATATAAAATTAAATAAACAAACCCCTAGCTGCCTCGTACATTGCTGATCTCACTTGATATCTGTTAGATAGAGGATTAGATTTCTTTTAACAGCTAATTACCTTGCTTGTTTTGGCATCTCTTTTAGCGCTTGGAGATGGGAAAGGAAAAGAAATGACATACAATTTCTTCTCAAATTTCTGAAATTGGTATTTTCATAGCAAGGATTGCTATTGGAGTCCATCCACATTACAGTTGTGTATTATATTAATTAACTCAGCAGTAATTCTTTGAAAGTAGGGGAATGGTGAACTTACCATAGCAGTTTCCTTTTGTTAAAATCTTTGAATAGAATGTTACATCTGACAATAAATGTAGTTACAGAACACCAGAAATGTAGACATATTTCTGCAACACTTACTCCTATGATAGGCAGCTACAGAAGAACAATGGTAGACCTTTTGTGTGTAGTTAGCATTTCTGGGTGTCGGATCTTGTCTTCTGATTACTGAACTTCCAAAAAGTGGAAGAATATTCATGACATTTAAAAAAATCTAAATATTCATGGCATTTTAAAAAATCTAGTAAATCTAATAAGAAGACTGAGCATTTATTTATTCAGCTACAAATGCTGCCAGTTAAGATGAATCCTGAAACTTTTAGATCTCAACTTTCAAAAATAAAATAGAAAACATAAAATACATCTTCCTTCCCAGGACTGATTTTGGGCAGGAGAGATCACAATAATTCCTTGAATATGAATTGGAAAAAGTATCTACTTTATGCACAGTTCGTTCTAGCTATCAAGCTTTTCCTTTATACAATGGGCTCTTGATATCCATGGGCTTGCCATCAGCAGATTTAAACATCCGTGGACTGCAAGCCCCATTGAATTCAATGGGTGCATATCACACCCACCATTAAGCACAATGTAACTCAAGGTCCCATGGTTTTTTTTATCTGCAGGGGGGTCTATAACAGATCCCCTGCAGATATGCAGGGAGGATTGTAGGGTTTTTAAATAAGTGGGATTTATGGGGAAGAAACACTGCTAATTATTAAGTATTTAAAATTCTTCTTGTGGGTTCATGCTCAGTGACACTGAAACTTGTTTCTCTCTCTGATATATTATGTGAAATCCTAAAATTAGTTGTTGTATTGACAGTTCTTTAAATATTCAAATCTAATAATAATAATAATAATAATAATAATAATAATCAAATCTAGGACACAAGTAAATTTTTTGGCATTAAACACATGAAGATTAGCAGTTACACAGGGGGAAAATATGACTGCTGGATGAGGTCATAATTCTTCATCTTGAAGAATGACTTTCTTTTCAAATTTATGATGAATCGCCAGACTATTATATAGACAAAAATGGAAATCTTGCCAAATACCAACAGAGGAAGAATGGTTAGAAAAATTACTGGAGATGAGAGACTCTGATTTACTCCCATGAATGTTAAAGATGAAGACAACACAAAGATAGAAGAGGAGTGGGACTTAATAACAAAGTATTGGAGAAATAAGATAATGGACAAAAATTAGATAGATAGATAGATAGATAGATAGATAGATAGATAGATAGATAGATAGGCTCTTGATATTGTGCTGGGAAATACTATGGTAAGTACAAAAAGAGTGAAATTGTGAAACTGGTAATGAGTAAGGAAGAAAAAGATAATTTGTTATTCTAGTAAAGTTGTTTTTTGAGTTAATCATGAAAGAAGGAACATTTAGTTTAAAAGGTAAAAAGAAATAGCCAAATTATAATAAAGATGGGCGTAAAGAAAAATACCACCCTAGATAAGAAGAAAACTGTGTAAAACAGTTGAGAATGGTATGTAAGAGATTTGTACGTGTTAAGGGTAAGTATGTATGGTTGTATGATACATGCTATGTATGGTTTTATGAATGGTTTTATTGGATGTGATAATGTTTAATTGTGTTATAATAAAATTAGTAATAAAAAATGATTCATGCTGAATCATCCAGATTTCTTTCTACCTCCTGAAGGAAAAATCTGTGTGAATAGACTGTAATTCTGGTGCTTCAAGGATGAGCATGCTGCCAAGAACATCTAGAGTACTGTTTTTAAAATACCAGTAAATGCAAATATGTTTATTTTAATTCAGCAAGATTGGCAGTTACTGGCTGTGTATTTATTGTTGAACTTAGAAACCCCAAGATCAGGAAGAGGAGATGGAAAGAAATTGTGTCTTTATTGTTTTCCAACATTAATAGTAGCTAAAGTTGGGACTAAGATAGTAGAACTTCCAGAAAGTTTAAAATTTTCTATTAGTGCAGATTTGTTTTTACAAAATAAATATGTTTGCTCCAGAAAGGTATATAAAAGGCTAAAACTTCCACTGATTTGCACTCTCCTCCTGAAGTAAACTTTATTGAAGTTGGCATGGAGGCTTAATAGGTAATGTTTCTCATCTTCGAAATGCATGCTTAGTGGACTGGGAACAACCCTTATGTTCTCATGCTTCCTTATCCTCCCCATCATTCCAACTGCACATGCAGAGAAAATTGGTTACTTTATGTTTCCAAGCTTGATTTAGAGGGCAGACATAGATCACAAGCCTAAATCCAAAATTACTCTGGACTGTTCTTCTACCAATCCCTTCCCACTGTGCGTTTCTTGATGTTGCAGGTGCTGCAAAAAATAGAGACACCACCAGCACTTGGGGTACATGCAGACTTAAGTTAGGAGAAGAGATTATTCCACTGATAAATTGGTGTCATTAGCAGTTTTCCGCTGTTGGATTTAGGCCATAGTTTGCTAATTCAGATATAATAGCAAACTCTGGTTGCCTTCATTAGAACGTTTCTAACTGATGCAAAGAAGGAGGAAGGATTTAAACACAAGTGTCCTTTCTTACACTCCAAACTGTAACTACATATTTGAGGGCTGGAAAGCCTTTCCTTTTATACAAACTGAATGAGATACCAATAAATCCTGTATTTTGGGGTGTGGGCAGACAGAAATGTGCACTTTATTAATGTGGACAATATGTTAATTTTACAGAGAAATACATGGCTAAGTTATATGAAATCAATACATTAATGTGGTACTTAAGTAGAGCACAAATTTGTTAATACTACTTTCTAGCTGTCAACTTCACATGTTGTGAATTTCAATTTTTCCTTATTGATGTTTTGAAAAACTGGCAATACTAGTTCAGACTCATGTCCAAGCTAACTAAATCTATGTGGAAAATACTTCTGAGGGACATGTCCAGCCATTAAAAACAAAAAACATTTTAAGACACCAAATTTCACAAACCTCCATGGAAAGGTTTCTGTTATAAATTGTCATTATAGCTGTCTTTTGGTGATGTTTTTGAGTCAAGACTTGCATCAACATTCAAAGGAGTATTGCATTCCACTGTCTTGTACAATAACATCCAACATCCACAAAACAGTGATATCTTAATGGGCCAACCAAAATACACAAAATACACAATGCAGGCTTTCGAAGCTCAACTGGCTTCTTCATCAGGTAAAAGTACTAACCAAACAGGAGAAATAAAAATCCGGCTTGTTTAAGTATTTCACATACAAGTCCTTTCCATTATTTATATTAGGAAAAGATTACTGACCTGTTCAGTGCATAGGGATGCTAATATTTACAATAATTATAAAGTAATTGATTAAAATGATTAAAGTAGCAATAGTAGCCACAGAAGAGGGTAAAATATTTGATTAAAATGTTTTCCCTGTGATATATTTCCTCTTTCCATATAAACTACAGCAAATATCAGCTTGAAATACAATAAAGAAATTGGCCATTTAAAAAAACCCTTACTGCTTTCTTTATTGGCAAGATACTGTTTTTGGCCTTTAAAACAGATTTTTTTCCACTACCACCTTCTGTCTAAATAATTCTTTTGCCAGCACAAGAAAGCTGATAGTGAAATATTTATCATTCACTCCTACTGCTTTTTTTAAATGTATCCTCAACGAAATTAAAACACATTGCTGGTGGGTGTATCTGAGATAAGAGACCAGATCTAGATGACTGGCAATTAGGAGTTTTTAAAAATTAAAAATAAAAAATAAACAGCATTATGATTGTTTCTGCTAAGTTGCTAGCACAGTGAACAGAAAGTCCTCTCTCTTGCCTCAAACAACAGTAGATAACAATACCTGCATAAATTTATTGTGAACTCACTTTTATCAAAGTATAATTTCTTTGTGTATCTTTGTGTATGACACACATTTTACTTTATTAATAGGCAGTCAGGCAGTGCTGATACCACATTAGGTCCTTGGTTTTACCCATAAGATCAATTGGCACTGCGCAGTTGGCACAACTGGCTTCATAGAATCATGGTTGTATTTTCTGCCTCTTGAAAGCCACTTTGATGGAAAATCAATACAAGTGCATATCTTTAGAGAAGATAGGCCACTTGTACTAAGATATGTGTGTAGTTTCTGCTTTTAAAAAAATTAAAGCCCGTTACAAAACTGTAAACACAAGTTCATGATCATATGCATATGGTTTAAACAAATCTGGATGGTTTGAATAACATAGTCTGTTGTTTCTAATAAGAAAGTAAAAGATATATATCTCTGCCAGAAACCCTGCATGCACATCAGGGTGTTCCTTTTCTAGGCTGCCTGGAGCTACGAACAGGAAGGTATTTGAGATAAGTTGCAACATTTTGTTGGTGGACTTTATTTTAACCACAGGTATCAGAGGGAGGGGGATGATTTCAGAGAATGAAGAGATACCTCACAGCTCTTTCCTGATTTCCAGGCCATGATTCACTCAGAGATTTGGATAGTTAAGCCTGAATCAAATCAAGAGCTGGGATGTTAAAGTGCAAAATCATACATGTGCTCTGGGTCCAAATTCATTTTTCTATCACTGCATTTTTAACATAGCACTTACTAATATTTAGAGTTTACCTTTCAACAGTTCTGTTCTTAAATATGACTTAATTTGGATCCAGCCCATAGTTTTAAACATTAATTTCCATAGCACACCTTCACAAAGTAAATCACTCTCAGCAAGTAAATGTACTCTTGTCTTCCTTTGAGAAGGGGAGATTGTCATGTTTTTAAAACCATGTTTTTGCATAACTTATGATTTACAAAAACAGGCATGGTCAATGTGGCTAATGCAAAAAAAACAAAGGACATTAGTTATTACTGCAGGCAAATTAAAAGGACTTTAATCTAAATGGAATGTAAGAAAGTCATTGTATTCTTAGGAATTCTTAGTGGCTTGGATATTCCTTAAAACAAGGGCCATCTGGCAATCTTATCTGCTGCATGTTTTAAAAACGTCATTGTGAAATACATGATATTTGGCTTCTTTAAGATTGTTTGTAGGATTGTCAGCTCCAGGGATGCAGTATTATACAGGGATTTTGTTCTGCAGACATTTGTACATTCCTGTACTCTACATGTGCTTTGTACTAACCTCTTACTAGAACTAGATGATCCAGCGCCAGTTAATGTTCCTCAGTGTTGCGCAACACTAGGAAATAAAGATAGACCCTTTCCAAATATGTGTCATCCTGGTTTTGATCATCTGAAAACAATCTGGCAATGAACATGGAATAGCTTATTGGGAGAGATTCAAATTCAAAAATAAAAGCACAGAATAACTTCTGTTACTGCACAACTGTAGCATGTGGAAATTAGGGGACTGAACTGGTCCAGTCTGCAGTAAAATCCTGCCATTTTCTCCATATTCAGTATTGATTCCATTCCTTGTGCCCATTTTCCCTGCCATCCAAAACAAGCCAGCATTCTGGGGCCACTGAACACTTTCAGTTGTCATTGGGCAGCTTAGTTTTCTCATCCTTCCAAAATGCCTTCCTCTCCCATTAAAGACATTTTTTATTTTGGAGACTTTCAGGTAACTTCATCCCTCCTTGTCCCTTTAGGCACAAACAAAGGTTTTGATTATATAAGCATTAGCACTTACAGTCTGAACACAGAGGTCTCCTACAGACTATCTGGCTTTCATATAACGTAGAGCTGATAACTTTTTACATTATTTTCATTCATGTGTAGTTTTTTTAAAATATAAAACCATGATGAATTTTATCCACTGCAATAAGTTACATAACAGCTTTGTGTAGCCAAATTTCACATGACTGTATTTTTATTTATCTGATTGTTAGGATGCTTTAAAAATTATATCTAAAAACTTTGTGGTTTTTAAATTATTTTTGTAGTTATATAAATCTCTGTTCCATGTGGGTGTGTAGATAACCTCCTTGCTATTTCTCTGACCCTATTTTGACTACAGTCCAGTTGGCAATCACAATCTATTTGATTTGATTTTAACTTCATGATAGTTTAATTCTGTTTTAAGGGGTAGGTGGGTTAGTGGGGGGAGTATGGAACTGTTTTAACTTGTTATATTTTAATCTGTTGTATACCGCCCCGATTGCCGAGCAGAGGGGCAGGTTATAAATAAAAATTATTATTATTATTATTATTATTATTATTATTATTATTATTATTATTATCTAAGTTCATTATTAAAAGGGATTATAATTTAATCATAATGCTTAAAAGCTTTAAAAGAATTAACTAATTTTTAGGAATATTTTGGAACTGCAGTCTTGTATATTTAGTAGTGATAAGAGCTACAGTTTAATATTTGGAAAAGTATTTGTATTATGCAAATACATAATTAGGATCAAGAAATTCACATGCTACTTCATAAAAATGTCATGACCTGAAGCACAACGTGAAACTTCTGCTCCTACCGGATATCACAAACAGTGTCTCCAATTCTAGATCATCCCTGTTATTACTGGAATTTGGACTTCTCATATGCTATAAATCAATGATAACATAGTTATGTGTTGTGCTGATTCTGCTGTCTCTGGTTTAGCCTCTGAATCATAGGCATCTGGGGGAAATCTTAATGCCTTCAAAAAAGAACAGAAATGCCCATTAATTTCAGTGAGATCAGGATTGTATGTTCCCATCTGCTGAGATGTATTGAGTATGTAATATGATACATCTTGAGATCTTCAAGAGAAGGCACCAAGCTTCTGTTTTTGTCACACCCTGGTAAGGAATGTGAATAATTAGCCATTATCTTGAGTGTCTTTTCTCCAGAAAGTATTACTTAGTGGGTAGAGGGGAGGGTTAAGTGACTCCTTTCCCTCCTCAGCCTTCAAAGAGGAATGAATTGCCTAAGGAGGTTTACGTTCCACAACAAGCAATTCACTGTGGGAATGTTAAAGTTGCTTTGATGGAAATAAAACCCCTTGTGTTGGTGTAATTCAGAGAACAAAAAGGCCATTTTGTTAAATTGCACCAACATAAGTTGAACAGCAGGACAACATTCCTTGTTGGGGTTGGAGTATTCATCTATGTATGAATTCTCTACAAGAAAGCTGGTCTTGTTTATGGTGACTTACTCCTTTAAGTGGCCTTATAGAAATCTGGCTAAAAAATGTGAATATATTTAAATAGACACACATACAAAACTACTGAAGCCTGGTCTTGTCCTCTGTGTATTTTCTTTCCATTCTCACTTTGTCTGTTTTTGTGAGAAGGTTCAGTATTGATGAAAGAACTTGCAACAATAGATTATGACTCCAAAGAAAGAAAGAAAGGATGGAAGACAGAAAACTAATAAATTGCAAGGATCATGCTGGATTTATAGATCATTTGTATGTGTTAAATTGACGAGTTTCTTGAAAGATGTGACATTGTTTTAATCTGCTGGGTGTCCAAAGTTCTATCATCTTGAATGCTGACAGAATAATACTTTTGATCCATTTTGGTTTCCATTCATCACAATGGTACTTGCAGAAAAAAAGACTTTCTCATTTGTCTTAAACCCTTCTTTAAACAAAGCTCAGCAGTGGTAGCACTGAGCTTCCTTGGTCTATTTGGCTATTTCTTTTTATGTTATTGTGGGTTTTTTTTATTATTTTTGCAATTAGGCCTTTTGAAAAGTGTTGTGATATATTGTATATTTCTGCATTGAAAATCATTTAGGAAGATTTTCATTACAAGGCAGCCTACAGTTATTGGCCTAATAACTGTCATCATTGTAGTACCATGGAAGGAATTGTATGGTCTGTGAGTTTCATGCAGCCATTAAATCTGTTTTTGCATTCGCATCCTTTTATTAATTTTGGGAAGGGGACTTGTATCTCCAGAAGCTCTGTGGGTCATGATACTGTCAAAAGAACAAGCTCCATTGTTTATGATCACTTCTGGTATTACTGAGAGGAGCTGGTGTGGCCTGTAGTAGAAGAATGAAAAATGCCCCTGATCACTTCTGAGTTTTCCACCCGTCCTCTAATCCCTGGCTATTTAATAGTAGCCTGACAGGCCTTTTGTTCTTTCTCTTTGCAACCCTTCTCACCCTTCAAAAACCTGCTCCAGGGGGTTTCCCAGCCATGTAGATCAAATGTAGAGGGCAGGTGGGATGGTAGCAAAGTGTGGCCCCAAAGCTGTCCAGGAAACTTTTCTTTATTTCCTGCCTATCTCCCACAAAGGGGTCCAGAACTGCTTACAACATCTATTAAAGCAAAGTTAAGACCTCTAGAATTGTTTAGAAGTTCCTGTTTGTTTGTTTGTTTGTTTGTTTGTTTAAGAAATATCCCAACCTCCTTCCTAGAAATTGTGGGGGGTTAATTCCATATTTTTAGGGGGAAAATGTTTGCAGCATTTTTCTGAGTTAAGAAAGGCAGAGAGGTGGGGAATAGCCTAAGGTTGCCTACTAGACATCATGGTTGAGTAGGTATTAGGATGCAGGTATCTTCCAGTTTACCTCTGTGCTCTTGGTACTACACCTTGATGCATGTGTGCACTTTGTGCATTCACTCACCAAACATATACATTTGATGAGGTGAAGGTAATGGAAGGTAGAATAAAAGTAGAGAGATGACTCAAAGTTACATTGAAAGACTGAGTGGTAATTTATTAAGAGGAGTGTCATAATTCTTGCCCATTTTTTTAAAAAAGCAGTTGCTCAGTTTGGTGATGGGGTGCTTCTTTATTTCTGTGTCTTTTTCAGCTTGCGACTGTGATCAACGCGGCATTCAAACCCCACAGTGCAACCGCACAACTGGCCAATGCATCTGTAAGGAGGGTGTTGAAGGGGCCCGATGTGATAAGTGCACCCGAGGTTACTCTGGCACCTTCCCCGACTGTGCGCCTTGCCACCAGTGTTTTGCTCTCTGGGATATTATCATTAGTGAGCTTACTAATCGAACACAGAGATTCCTGGAAAGAGCACAAGCCCTGAAAATCACAGGGGTCAGTGGGCCTTACCAGAAAACTCTCAACACTGTGGAGGAAAAACTGAATGAGATTAAAAGTATCATTGCTCAAAACCCTGCTGCTGAGCCCCTGAAGAACATTGGAAATCTCTTTGAGGAAGCCAAGTAAGTATGGCATAGAGTGTAAATAATGTTCCTTCCCATTTGTTCAGCCATAGGGAAATGGAGATCTCATAGTACATCAGTTTCAGTGGGAACTATAGCAAAAAGAAAAGAAGAAGGAAGTTGGAACAGTGCCGTACAGATGGAAAATATGAAGGAAACTGTGAAGCTGCCTAGCAGTTAGCAAGGAGACACATTTGTTAATTTCTTATATATTCTCCTGGGATGTACGACAACATATCTGTTTATGCAGGATGAGAAAATGGGTGCTTGAAATATTTAGCCCTTAGCATATTAGTCCTTCCCATTCCTCCATTCAGTCTAAAGAAGGCAAAATGGCAAGACTGATTTGATCTCTTGATACCACCAGTTATTTATGTTTCTGCAATTGCAACTGAACAGTCACTTGAGAGAGAAATTAAGTATGCTGTTGATGGATAGCTGTACAATTTTTCTGTACAACTCAACAACTTCTGTGCTTTACCAGCTGAGGCTAGTCTTGTATAAGGAAAACAACAATCTGTTGGGTTTAACACCAACTATTGCTAGATATTAGCCTCTCTCTTCTGTTTTCTGTCTCCTGGGCCTTGTTCACACACTTGTCAGCTCTTAGGTTATAATTTGTGAAAGGGTACAGGGCTGCTTACAGAGAGGTACCAGCTGTATGAACTGACAGGTTTGTACACGCGACTGCAAACTGAAGTATTAGCTGCCATAGTTCTGCAGTTCTGCAAAGTTAGTGTCTGTATGTTTGCTCTGCTCATGAACATGCTAGTTCAAATAATTAGCATGATATTTAGTCAGTTAACAAACTTGCTGACTTTCTTGCACGTTCCTGGAAGCAGTTTATGAATTCAGCTCCCAGTATCCCCAGTGGCTTCCTGAGGATATTGAGAGTTGTAAGCCAGCCAAGCAACACTCCAAAGCTTTGGGCAATCTGCCTTTCACCGTTTGAGATATTTTCATTAAGGAACCCTCCATTAGGTTTCCAAGCAAATCCAGTGTTCCTGGAGCACTGCAGTGGGCTGTTTCTATCTAACATCAAAATAAAATAGTGTTGAAAGGTGTCTAGACATACATTATACCCACCTTAATTTGTACTTTCTTAATTCTGAAGGATAGTGATACTTTCTCTGGATTTCAAAAGAGAAAAAATGCAGCCTCAAAAAAACAACAGCCCACAAACCAATTTCAATTCTACCACCATATTGTCTGATTGTTCTTACACAGGACTTACCATGCCTTTGAATTTGGCACTCTTATTCTCTAATTCAGGGGTCCTCAAACTTTTTGAGCCAGGGACCGGTTCGCCTTCCCTCAGACCATTGGAGGGCCGGAGTAAAACAAACAAACAAACAAACCACCATGACCTTGAGCAAGTCACACACTCTCAGAGAATAACTATGGCAACTCTCCTCTGAAGAAACTTGCCAAGCAAACCCCCATGATAGGGGTTTTCCATAAGTTAGAAATGACTCCAAGGCACTGGATTACCCTGGGCAAGTCACACTCACTCAGCCTCAGAGCATAACCATGGCAACTCTCCTCTGAAGAAACTTGCCAAATGGTATGAGTGTTGGACTACCACTCTGGAGA
>CM034708.1:129113154-129125016 GCA_020142125.1 Phrynosoma platyrhinos | reverse complement strand
GGGCCAGTTAAAAGACCTCGGCGGGCCAGACCCGGCCCATGGGCCGTAGTTTGAGGACCCCTACTCTAATTGCTACCAAGCAACTCATGCAGAGATTAGCCAGGTGGAATAACTATTTTCAGATACTATCAATGTGGACTACCTATGCCAATCCTATTAGAGAGCCAACCTGGTATAGTGGTTTGAGCCTTGGACTACAACTCTGGAGACCAGGGTTTGAATACCCACTCAGCCATGGAACCTCATTGGGTGGACTTGGGCAAAGCACACTCTCTCAGCCTCAGAGGAGGGCAAAGGCAAACCCCTCTGAACAAATCCTGTCAAGAAAACCTCCTGATAGGTTTGCCTTTGGGGTTGCCTTGAGTCGGAAACTACTTGAAGGCATACCATTACAATTACATTTGAGGTTTGGTTGTATCATAGATCATACTTTTAATATATTTTTTTAACTTTCAAATGATCTCTGTCCAGCATCACAGCACTCTTAGACACATTCCCAGGAAAATTTACTGCTATTTGGAACACAAAATGGCCTACTTGGGAGTAAGTCCCATGGAACTCAATGGAGCTTACTGTTGAGAAAACGTGCATAAGCTGGCACTACTAAGGCGAAGAAAAAGGAATCTGCATCACTGTGAAACCATTCAACTTGGAACATGTCTGCTCCAGGGCAAATTCTCACTTGTCTCTTTCACTGCATGTTTTACAGAACCTTGAAAAGAATTTATTGTGTAACTTCACCCCACTCAGAACTGAAAAAATTACTGAAAAAAAGTAATTTTAATAACACATTTGGTAATTGTTTGAGATATGAAACTATGTATGGATTCTAAGAGTCAGTCCTCAGACTTATGTGGCTGACAAAGTTCAAATGCATTACATCAGGCTTTTGGAATCCAGATTGAGGTAAATCTCACACAAAACCACTGTTTTCTAAGTCTTTTTCTGCCTTGAGTCTATATAGCACTAGTGTATCTCTGCTAAACCAGTATAGTGGGCCCTCCAAATTCCCTGGGGTTGTTGGTACGGGACTCCCATGAAAGTGGGAAAACTTTAGTTTAGTTTAGTTTTTTATCTGAGAGAGCAACTTTCTAGGAATCTCTACATCCTCCAGCACAGCTCTATGGTCAACGTTTGCCAGAGGTTAGCCGTAGAATAGTGTTGGAGGACCTATGTATGCCTAGGGAAGTGTTTTCTCAAAGAATATCTAGGTCCTCCAGCTTGACTGTATGGTCAACTTCTGGCAGAGTCATGCTGGAGGACCTAGAGATTTCTAGAGAGCACACATTAATCAAATCTGTGAATAATCAAATCTGCAAAAGTCAAAGCTGCAAATGCGGAGAGCTGACTGCATTTATAAAGTACAGAAATTCACATTGTTAGGTAGGGGGAAAAGTAATTAATCTATCATTTAGATTTATTTTTTTTTAATTTTTCATTCAAGGCCAGTTAGGGTTTTGTTCAGTTCAATAAACTAAGATTCTGTTTGGTTCACAGGAAACTAACAGCAGATGTTACTGAAAAGATAAATGAAGTTGAAGAAAAATTGTCCAAGGTGTCCGCAGAAAGCAATAACACGAACATTCAACTGAGTGCCCTCGAGGCAGATGCAAAGAGCCTAGACAGTGTCCTGAAAGAACTAGTAGAACAACTGGAGTTCCTAAAAATTTCTGATGTTCGAGGTCAGTTTTTAATCTGGAATATCTGGTAGTGATCATGACATAATGCTGCATTGACTTCAGTACAGCCATATTAATACAATGGACCACTCATTCACATTTTCACATTGTGCTAGTTTTATCATGCCTACCAGACATTAGTAATTCTGGGCATGGCTTTCACCATTCTTAGCTCCCTGTACTGTTGAAAACATACCTATTATATCTGCTACATTTCCTTTGAGAAATACAGATCCAAAGACCACAACGCAAATGTTTGCACGGTATATGCAGGGCTATCCATGTTGAGCCCTCTTTAAAAAGTTGTAACTGTAGTTGGTAGGGGAAGTGGAATATGGAATTTATCAATCCTGCCTGGTCTCCCATTTGAAACAGATGATAGGCATGCACACAGCACTGGCTGCTTGAGTAAAGAAAAGAACCATACTCATGGCAGTTCTATACACATGATCCTTCATTACGTAGGGATATACTTAGTCTCCTTCGGAGGTCTTTAAACGGAAGCTGGATGGCCATCTGTCGGGGATGTATTGATTGAGAGTTCCTGCATGGCAGGGGGGTTGGACTGGATGGCCCTTGTGGTCTCTTCCAACTATGATTCTTCCATGCATGCATAGGCCAACTGACAACAGATAGTGATCATTTAGAGTAATTGCATATGTAAAGTTGTTTTATATTGAATGATAGGTGATTGGTTATCTCATCTAGTACTATCTATTCTGCTTGGCAGTGGCTTCCCTGTATCTCAGCCAGGAGCTTCTACTAGCATTGCTACCTATGATCTTTTGAACTGGAAATGTGAGGTATCGAATCCTGACCTCCTCAAAACAAACCATGTGCTCTGTTGAGCTATGGGCCGAAAGCTGAACTTCACTTAACACACTTTAGGTTTACATACCCTGCTAATATTTCATAAGATAAAATAAATGTGAAAGGTAAGGGCACTCCATATGCAATTTGTAAATCAGGTTTAGTGCACAGCATAACCACAGTCAACAATTCTACTAATACCTTTTGTATAGCTTTACGGAAGAGCAAACTGTCATGACTGGGTTTCCCTTTAATATACCGGTAGTCTGCAGTATTTATTGATATTATTTGTAATGGTCTGAGCTGTGAATACTCAACAATTCTCCCCCCTCCCCCCCAGGTGCTTTGGATAGCATCACCAAATATTTCCAAAAGTCCTTGGATGCAGAAAAACAAGCCAATGCCTCAGCTCTTCTTCCCGGCAGTGTTGTAGAGCAATCAGCTGAAATGCGACTAGAAATTGAAAGCTTGATCAATGAAACAGAGGCAACCTTCAAGGCTAAGCAAGAGGAGCAGTCCCGGCTCTTGGATGAACTTGCAGGCAAACTCCAGAGTCTAGATCTTGCTGATGTGGCTGAGAAGGTAAACAGCAGATTCTCCAATGGCTGCTGAATAAAAATATATATATATATAAAAAGTGGTGCTGAAATAGCAGGAACAGGAAAATAGGAATATAGTGAGAAATGCTGTATTTTATTATGAGACCAGGATCAGGGAGAATCTTAATAGCTCAATTAATTAGCCAGGATATATCCTAATTGATACGGAGGGAGCAAGGGACAGTAAATCAGCAGAGGCAAGACTTATTCAAATGAATTGTAAATTTATTGGGGATCACACACACTAAGATAGCCGATCACTCACACACTCTTACAAGGACTCAAGAATAAAGTAATTAGCTTTGGAATAGACAATAGGCCTTCTAACGGTGATATTACCTGACAAGGCTGCTCCAGGAATCCAATGATGTGCGGACTTGGACATGCAAACAGGATGGGGAAGCGGCAGTGAGCCGGAGCTGAATGAGAATTCAGAGTGACCTGGAGACACCATGAATTCTAACCAGACACACCTGATAATTAATTTGAAGGTCCTTAAATAGCTTGAAAATAGCCTGGAGCAAAGGTTGTTGACTACACTTCAAAAGATGCCGAACGCCTTGAAGTAGACAGATTCCAGAGATGACAGTGGGTCTTATTTGGCTCTGGAGGATGGTGTCCGGAGCCATAAGTCACCTGATCTTCTTGCTAGGGAGGTGTGATTGCAACTTCTTTAACTAACTGTTTGATCTTTGTTTCTGCGTGTGCCTACGTGATCTCGGTTTTGAGTTCATGGCAGCTCTGCAATTCTGTTTTAGGGCCATAGCAGAAAGCATGCACACCCCCAAAATATTGAAGATATTCAGTGCTCATAACAATTTACACAGAACAGCAGAATGCCATATGCTGGAGGTACCTTGTAGTAAAGACATGGTTATGCAAATGCCACTAAGTGGCCACAATTCAGTGGACACATGTTCATTTAATTCCATTTAAAATCATTTAGGCTTTAAGGAAACCTAACCAAACAACTATAATATGACCAAACATTTCACCCATAGAGAATCCAAATTCCACAGTGGCTTCATCCATGAGGGGAAAACAAGCATTGCTGCTTATATTTAGTATTGAAAATAATGATTTGAATTTTATGGTGAATTCTAAACCCCCCCCCTTCTAATCCTCTAGGCATTTCCAATTGGAAATACAAAAGCATACCTACATTTGATAAATTGTACATGTACATATTGTGTATGCCCTCCTGTGTGCACATATAAAATGTACATGTACATACATACATGTTATTTGGTTCATAAAACCGAGTCATCTGAGGGAATATTATAAGGTAATCTCCTGCAGTAGAGTAACAGTACTCTGCGGGGCAATCCGTTCTGGACTCCCCCTCTCCCACGAAATAGAAAAAGCATGGATATTCAAGCCCCATTGACTATAATGGTGGTGTGCTGCTGTGCCCGCTGCTGTGCACACAGCACAGTGCGCCATTTTGTCCCTCCTGGCTTGCCATCCACAGAAACTCAAAACTGCAATGGGACGTCTGCATACAGGGAGGGTGAGAAATGTAGAATATGGGTGAGAAATGTAGAAATTTTCATCCCTTTCTCACAGTTTTGGGTCTTAGGGACACCCAGTGAAGCTAAATGTAAGACTTCAGGACAGCCAAGAGGAAATATTTACACAGACAAAACAATGGAATGTATATCACAGGATGTGGTTATGGCTTTAAATGGGGCCTATACAAATTCAAGGAGGATTAGGTTATAAACGGCTACTGCTTATAATGGCTTTAGGCTCCTTCCAAGATCAGAGGCAAACTGTCTCTTCCTGGGGAACATGAGTGGGAAAGTGCTGTTTGGCTCACATGCTGCTTATGGACCTCCAGGACACCTGGAAGGCCAGCACAGAAAATAAGATACTGGGCTAGGTGGCCTTCTGCTTGATCCAACACAGCTCTTCCCATGTTCTTATGACTGGTCAGTATTGAGGCCAGCTACTAATTAGGCAGCTATAGGTTAGACAAGGAATGTGTGGTTGAATTTTTATTTTTTTTTTAAATATAGAAAATAACCACAACTTCCAGGAGCTTCTAATTTGTATTAGATGTTGTTATTGTTATTGTGTCCCTTCAAGTCGTTTCTGACTTATGGTGCCCCTGTGATGGAGTTTTCTGAAGCTGAGAGTGTGTGACTTGCCCAAGGTCAGCCAGTAGATTTCCTTGGCCGAGTAGGGATTTGAACCCTGGTCTCCAGAGTCATAGTCCACAATTCCAAGAGATAATCAAACCACAATTCCAAGAGATAATCCTCTGCCTGAAAATATGTTACTATGGATCTATTTGAGGAAAAATATGGTTTGCTATAGCTTCATTGTTTGGGGAAACATACACTGTATTCCCTATATGAATTGAAAACTTTGCTATTTTTTAAAAAGTTTTTAAAATAGAAATGTAATTTCACATTTCTCAGTTGCATCTTGTTGGGGAGAAAGACATGCTTATTTTATTTATTTTTTTAATTTAAAAAAAAGAGTGAATGAGTTGTTTAGTGTCAGGCTGTTTTCCCATTTTGCTTCAGCTCTCTGGCTGTCATGATGAATAGACAGCAGATCGAACAATGGTTGTGTGAAAGACCCCCAAGTGGCTACTACACAACACAGTTACAGACCTGTGTGTTACAAAACCAATTCCCTAGTCCCAGTTTCCTGCGAACTAAACTTCTCTCATAAATCTTTGCTTTCTGAAGGGAAGCTCTGAAAAGTTTCCAGGTTGCAGTTACTAGGAGCCTCAGTTCATGATCATACAGCTCTGTGCCGAGGACCATATTTTAAAGAGCTGGCCTTTGATCTTGTTTTGAGAGAGCGATAACCTCTGACTCTTTCCTTTGCCTAATCCTGTCTGGCGCAGACATGTGGAACTGCCCCTGGGGCTTCCTGTGAGGATTCAGAATGTGGTGGCCTAAGCTGTCGGACCGAAGATGGGAAAATGAAATGCGGAGGGCCGGACTGTGATGGATTGGTTACGGTGGCCCACAATGCCTGGCAAAAAGCTATGGATTTTGACAGAGACATCCTCAGTGCTTTGGCTGAAGTTGAGCAGCTTTCCAAAATGGTAATAATTAGGGTGTTGTTGTTGTTGTTTAATGGGAGCTCAAACGTTAATGAAAACAAGTTAATCACTGGATTATGCATGCCTACACAAAATGGTTTATCCTATATAATTGCTTCTTTCCAGTTGCATGATCCTGCTAAATTCCCTCATAAAAAGACCTGGCTTACACAGAAAATTCCCTCGCATGAACTTTACAATAGTACCCTGACTTGTTTAAAAGACTGTTGAAGTCATTGTAGATGCCTACATCATTTTAAGCATATGTTCTGGCTTTTCTAAGTGTCTCTTTCTCAAAACTTCAACTAAATTGGGGGTTGTTTGTTTTCCTGGGTAGGGTGGTTTCTTTAGCATTTTAAAATTGGATTTGTTTTAAATTGAAAATAATGTCCCACTTACTTCACTTAGGTCTCAGAAGCAAAACAGAGAGCCGATGAGGCAAAACAAAACGCGCAGGAAGTTTTGTTAAAAACGAATGCCACCAAAGAACAAGTGGACAGAAGCAATGAAGATCTAAGGAATCTGATTAAGCAGATCAGGGAATTTCTGATGAGTAAGAATTGTTCAAATTTGGCTAAGCTTCTGCTTTGCATCTTTTATGAATTATCTCCTTCCTATACTTGACCCATTAACAATGAAAAGTGCTGAATTTTTAGTAGAAGGCTGAAGGGGAAAAGACTGGGTTAAGATTTTTAAATTTGTGATCTTCAGCCTCTCACTTCTGTAGTTTTGAACTAATTGCACCTTTGCGCATTCACTCCTCTAGAAAGTGTAGGATCCATGAGAACAGAAAAACAGCATCTGTGTGCATGCTTCTTGGTCACTCCTACTTGGCTAAACTGAGCTCAGAACTTTGCTCCATGGTTTGTCATGTTTGGTAGTGAGGTTTGTTCCCCTGCCAGCAAATTAGAAACAGAATTCAAGGTTTGTTTTTTAGGTTTGCTTATAGATTTCATTTGTTGAGAGAGAAATAAACCAGGGCAGCAGTTGGGCCTGGGTTCACACAACACAACAGTTAAGAAACCATGCAGCAAAAGACCATAGTTTGGCTGAGATCCTACATGAAGGAGGCATAATGTAACTCTATGCTTAGAGTTACTTATCAGTTGTGCAACACTGCCTTGCTAGTGAATTGCAGTGCTGCACAAATGAATGTATATATTCATTTGCATGCACAGTGGAAATCAGTGCACAGTGAGCATGTAGAACCATGTATATTGGTGGACAAGGTGCAACCCTACACAATTTGCCAAACGCACAGCTCCTCTTCTGCAACATTTAACTGGTGAACTTATGCATGAATAAGACACCAGCAGAATACCAGCCTTTGCTGAAGCCACATTTGCCACAAGGAGACGTAGCTGAGCAGCATGCAGATCCCTGACTTACTCTGTTGTGTGCCCATTATATAACACCGTTGTGCATATATATAGGGGGAGAAATTATTATGTAGCCCTTAACCGAGATCTTCTGTGTACCCAAGAAACACATTTATCCAGCACTTGCAGAACTGTGCTTAATGTTCTCTCAAATTCTTCACCAAATAATATATACAGATAGAGCACAATCCTTGCGCCAACTCCTGGATTCTGTAATCAATTCATTAATCAGATGCTGAAACAAGCTGAATGTGAAATGGAAATAATTTTTACTTCACCTCTGAAATGAGTCAAATTTTTATGTTAAATTAGTGCCACCAGACTTCTGTTTCTTGTGTATTGTGTTGCATTGCCATTTTTCAATGGCATATGGAATTTAAAAAGAAAAATGGAATGGAGCCCATCCCATTTTTAGTTGTTGTGCTCATTGTTTGTATTCACCTTCTTAACAGAAGACAGTGCTGATCTGGACAGCATTGAAGCAGTGGCTAATGAAGTGCTCGACATGGAGATGCCCAGCACGCCCGATCAGTTACAGACATTGGCAAAAAATATTCGTGAGCGAGTGGAGAGCCTTTCTGATGTTGAGATGGTCCTACAGCAGAGTGCTGGAGATATAGCGAGGGCAAAAGCACTGTTAGATGAAGCAAAAAAGGCCAGGTACCATCTTAATGGCGTCTTCTTTTATACCAGCAGTGCCTTTTCCTGATATTATTTTAGGATGGAACTTCATCCCTTTGGAGAAGAGAGGCAGGATGAATTTTCTTCCTGAACAGAAGGGTGATCCTGCCCAGGAAACAGAGTAATCATGCTGGGCTTTAGCACCAGGGCCCTTTCACATTACAGAATTGTAGCACTATTATTCCTCTTTAACTGCCATGATGACTGCATCCTGAGGAATCCTGGAGGTTTGTAGTTTGGTGAGGCACTAGGATAGTCTGGTTGAGAATTCTAAACACCTCATGAAACTACAAATCCTAGAAATCCATAGGGTGGAATCTGTTAAAGTGGAATTTTAGTACTATAATTGTGCATTGTAAAAAGGGCATCAGATTCTGCTCCCCAGTTTTCAGTTGTGTGTGTTCCACAGACAGTTCTCAGATGTTGTCATTCATTATAATGAATATTTGTGTGGTATTCTAATTTATCTTACTGGTCCAAAGCCAGTTCACCCTGAAGAGCTGAGAAGTCAGATCTTGGTAGGGGTTCCATGATTTTATCTAAATAGGATAGCAGATTCCAGGCAGTCATCCTTCATTGTGTTTTTCTTAAATGCTCAAGTGAGAGTTTGGAAATCAGGGATGGGTAGGCTCCAGGAAACACATTTGTTCCCTGGACATCAGGCATTGGATGTAATCTTTTTCTTTGCATTTTTTCTAAATCAGAAATGGAGATTCACATCCCGTTTTGAAAAAAGCATTTTGTTTTGGAGGTGAACAGCTTCCCCTGGAGGCTTCTAGGAGTAATCATTCCCCATTTTCAGCCAAAATTCCCATTATTTCTGGTTGGACTAAGGAGTGTGTTAGTTTAGTTAAGCAAAGAAGAATCAGCAGCTCTCTTTAGGTCCATTCCTAGTGAGGTTGTGACAAGGCTGCAAAATGAATCTTGGTGGACAGTTAACCTTACAGAATTGATAGTTACTGCTCTGCCAGATACAGATTTTGATAGGAAGGTCCTGCAAGAGATCATAACCTAATTATGTCTGAACTTTTCCAAAAGCCCATCTTAAAGTGCAAGGATCTGATAAATTAGAAAAGGAGGCTGAAAAATTGCTCTAGGAGCTTCAGCAGTATGGTAAACTTTTCTACTGGACATGAACATGTGTATCCAGGACAGTTATGGATGAGAACCTGTCTGCCTTCTTTTCTGTGAGCAGCAAGTTAGCAGGGTCTTTGTGGCTTCTAAGTTTGTCACACATTTAAGAAATATAGATTAATTCCCCTTGGATGACATCCACAATCCTTCTGTTTATTCTCTCTGTTCCTTCAGTGGGATATTTACTAAGATTTGATCTTTTTTACCCATTGACACAGACTGTATTTCCAGCTGCAGGGGGCGGAGGGGATTAAAGGAAGATACCCATTCTGGAACATACAACAGTCTCTTTTCCTGGGAGAGCAATGAAGAATCATCCTGCCTATCTGCTCCAAGGAGGAGGCAGTGTTTTGAAATTGAGGGGTGTCTTCCAGGAATCTCAGCAAAGATAAATTCATAGTGAGAAAATGTGTTTACGCAGTGTCTAACATAATCACCAAAAATATGGTACAGGCTGAATACACTTCATTCAAAACACTTGGGACCAGAAGTGTTTTGAAGTTGGTCTTTTTTCTTTCTTTCAGATTTTGAAATAAAAGTTGCATAGTATGCACCTGTACTGTATACATGAAACTGGAGAGACATACAAGGATGTGAAATGGCAGATGTGGATTCATGCCAAGCATTACTTTTGGATTCCCACCATTTCATATCCTGGTGTCTCTCCAGCATTGCAAATACAGTACAGGTACATGCTACACTAGTATTGCAAAATCCAAATTCCAAATTTTCCAAAATTGAAGCCTCAAAATGTCATGCCAACATTTAGAAAGTTTTGGGTTTTGGAGGTTTTCAGATTTCCAGATTAGGAAGGCTCAACCTGTATACTGTTCTAGGCATAGCCACAAAGAACAAATTTAGTTCATTCAGGTTCTTTAATGGAGAAAATCACCTTGTTTTCAGAGAGAATTTTCAACGTGGTTTGCTGTTGTTAATTTCTGTTAACTAGTAAAAGTGCAACAGACGTTAAGGTCACTGCAGACATGGTGAAAGAGGCTCTGGAAGAAACTGAAAAAGCCCAAACTGCTGCTGAAAAGGCACTCAAACTAGCAGATGAAGATATCCAAGGAACACAAGACCTTCTTACCTCTGTAAGTTTTGACTGCCTAAACGTTTTGGAAGCAATCAGTTAAAGTAGCGAGTTGTGGACATAATACTCCTAAGGCAGTTTCCATTTCCAGCATGATACCAGTGTGTGTTGGGGAAATATGCACAATTAATCTGCATTTCGCTTGCTTACACACTCAAGCATGCAAGCTGCAGGAATGTTCAGCAATTCTCTTTATCATAACAAATGTGTTACGGTGGCTTGGCAATACTGGAGGGCAGCATCAACTATTTGTACAATAATCTTATGTTTCATCCAATTAACTTTATTATCAGCCACTGCGAGTGTGTGTTTTATGGGACGTTTTCATACACAAACGTCCAAATCCGCCTGGAGCCATTCCGGAACGGAGCCTTCCGCTCACTCTGGAATGGCTCCAGCGGCAGCGACCTAATTCCTTTTAAAAAAAGGAATTACAACTCCGGCGCTGATGCCGGAGTTAGAGCTAAAGGGGGCAGGGCTTGCTGCGACGTCATGTGAATACGTGCAGCAAGCCCTGGACTGACGCCGGCTAGCGCCGGGGATGGCACCGGAAGGGGCGGGGCTTGCTGCGACGTCGTATGAAACATTTGACATTTTGCCAGAGTGGGGCCGGATGGAGGCCGACGGAGGCCAGCTAGCATCCTCCAAAAGCCCCGTGTGAAAACGTCCATGGAGCATCATTTGCCTGCACTGAGCCCAGTTGTATGAGGCATAGAAGCCACACAGAACTTAATCTTAATCATTAGCAGCCAAAGGATCAAGGAACTACTATAATAGTATTGAATTGAGCTTGAAGAGTGGCACATGATATTACTGTACCGTTCCACTGAACTCCCATAATGCCAAAGCTACCAAAGGCAGGGTACCTTTTCTAATGTAGGTCATTACTGACCCTCACTTTTTCATAATGACTAGTACTTCCCACCAGAGAAGGTATGGGTCATCTTTACAGCAGTGTGAATTGAGCAAATGTGAAATGAAAGAGAGATAGAAAACGGTGCTGCCAGTTTCACTTTCATTGGTTATCTCCATGAAGAAGATGAGAGTACAATTGGCAGGCTCAACTCCAGGCAAGAGAAAAAGGCTGTGTGCAGCCCTCCAGCTTAGTTTAGGAGTGCAGCAGCTTGCTACAATTTGCAAGGCTTAATTGATTTGCAAAGGTTTCTTGGGTTGGGAGGGGGGTGTCTATGTATTTGCTTAGTTATCTTCCTCCTTACTCCCAGTCATCGCAGTATCAGGGCTCTCTCTCACTACTCTGCTCTGCATGTTTATTTCTGGCTAGAAGCAAGTAGGCTCGATGAAATGTTCCTTATCCCATCGCTCTGAAGTGTGTGAAAAAAGAGTAATCTCCCCATTTCACTTTGTGAAGAAAATAGCTCTTTCATCTAAGATGTGTGTCTTAATTTTCAAACAGGAAAATATTTTCTCT
>CM034708.1:129095772-129113054 GCA_020142125.1 Phrynosoma platyrhinos | reverse complement strand
ATTAAGGCATGTACCCTGGTAAAAACAGAGGCCATTGCTTTGAATCGTGAGGATTTGTCTTATTTATTTCAATAGTCAGTTGTCTATGGGGAAATAGTATGTGCTATTAAATTTACCCATTAATATATAAAACAAAATCAGGCTTAGCTAAATATATTAGCACTTTTAAATAGAAGGATTACGATGGTTTTGTTGGGTTAGGTAGATTACCAATCTATTATGTTTGTTGTACAGTATCTATAATCCTAACATTCCTTCAATTAATACTTGTACAAAGTGTGTAGTTCTCACAGTTCAACAGAAATAAGTGTGGGCTTTCTTGGCAGCTAGATCCTCTTCTCATGTCCACATTTTGATCATACACAATAACTTACATAGGCAGCCCCTAGTAGTGTGGTGTAGAAAAGCTGTACATAAATTGAATGACTGGATTCAGTTAATCGAAGAGGCTATAATTTTGATATTGTCACTAGCTCTATCTCCCGCCATCTTACCTATGGCCCAGCCCTTCTGCCTCAAACACATTGGGCCTGAAGTTGGGGATCCTCTAGGTTCTTCCAAGTTGGAGAGCCATCTGCATTATGGTTTTAAATAGTTCTGCAAGTGTACACCCATAGAAAAGTGAGGAGCCTTATTAGGAACATGATGGAAAGAGAATGTCTAACAAATAATGTCTTCACTGTTACCCTTACTAGATGGAAATCGACAAGATTTCAATATTTGGTCTATTACAATCTATGAACCTCCAAACAACAACATTTTTGGACTTGTGTTTAATTGGTTAAATGGAAGATCAAGGGATTCAGGGACAGCTGATTGTTCTTAGGAAATATTCTTGCAATTTCAGATTTTCTGCCAGCAGGCATGAAAGATGCAAGACCAGGGCTTATGAAAACTAATTCCAACACTGATTGCCTTCTAAAGAAGGCTGAGTTGTATATAATGTTTGCCTGCTGCTTCTGTCTGCATTTATCATGTTATTATTACTGTTTTTGAATTTTATTGTATTAGTAGCGGTTAAATTTATGCAAAAAGGTATGTAACTACCAGAAGAGCAGGATAGATTTTTCTGTACATAAATATATAGAATAAGTAGTACTATGTTTCTGGCATGCACTCTTAAATGTTAGAACATATGTCTAAAAAAGCTTTTCCACATTAAAAGGGCCACAGAAATATTTTGTCCATTTTAACTTTTGAAATAAAGCAAGTGATAGGCATGTTTTGTGAGGAATTCATCTATTTATCTAACAAAGGATACTTGCTTACTGCTGTTTAAAAGTAGCTATGGCAAGAGGAATCCCTTTTGAGGAAACTCTTGTTGCCTTCATCTGTTCTCTCATTGTAAATCCACTGCTGTCAAGAAAATAGCACCAATAGTATTTTCACTTCCAAAAATAGTATGAACAGCCTTGCTCTTTCAGCTGTGACTCATTAGAAAGGATGGTAACATCAAACCACAATTGATCACTTTTCTTTCTAATGAGATAAATAAAGTCAAAAGAAAATGGAAAGGGTGCTTTGAAATGTTTTGAAAGAAATCCCTTTCCATGGCCTCAGCTTATGATGGGCATGTAGTCTCTGTTTAGAGAACCCCAGTTGCACCATAGTCATAAGTAAAAGGAAAAATGTCAAAACCTTCACTGCTTTAAAGATGCATCCCGATTGAAGCTGCCACCTTGTGTATCACTCTCAAACTGCAGGTACTAGACAACGATGTGAATGACAAATATAAAACAGTAGAAAACTTAATTGCCAAGAAAACAGAAGAGTCTGCAGATGCAAGGAAGAAAGCAGAAGCACTACAAAATGAAGCTAAGATACTGTTAGATCAAGCAAACAGTAAACTTCAGCTCCTCAAAGGTAAAGCCCAGTATGGAAGTGGTCAATGTGTTCTCAACTATAGCTGAATAGTCCTTTCTCACCTCCCAGCCCCAATTCCACAGCATCATGGCACAACACATTTACTGTCAAAGCCAGCTGATTCTCTTATATTATCAGAAACCTTTCTCTCTTTAATAAGACCAAACAGCTTATATCATGAGACCATACTTGTTTCCAGTTACATCTTGACCTTTTCTCCAAACTATCCCACTTGCCATTTGTTATTAGATATCCCAACTTCTTTGTTCCCCTTTTCTTGCAGAATTAGAAGACACATACGAGAGAAATCAAAGAGTCCTAGAAGACAAAGCCAGGCAAGTGGTGCAGCTGGAAGAGACCGTTCGCAGCCTCTTGCAGGCCATCAGCCAGAAAGTTGCAGTTTACAGCACTTGTTAATAATTGGAAGAGGGAATGAAAACCTGGGGAGGGGGGAAGAAATAAAAATCTGCAGACAACCTATAGACCAGGGGTAGGCAACCTTTCCCCTTTAAGGGCCGAGGGACTTCAGCTCCCAGAATCCCAGGAGCTATTGGCCAACATGGGACTATTGGCCAACATGGCTGAGGCTTCTGGGAGCTGAAGTCCCTCGGCCCTTAAAGGGGAAAGGTTGCCTACCCCTGCTATAGACCAGTGAGATACCTGATAACCTTTACTATCCTGAAACCAAAGAATTTTTCTATCGCTTGCCTTATAAAATAAAAACAGTACTTTTGTAACAAAGTATATGATTCATTTAACCAATGTTACTTTTATTATCCCAAATGGCAATTAACCCTTTTAATGTGCTAATAAAATTGTAGCCTCAAAGATGGGGTTTTTAACCAATTAATTTCAATCTAGAAGGTAATGTTTTCTGGTCTTAACACTATACACAGAATGCCCCGATTTTAGGTTTGCTCATTGTCACTATGTTGATTTTGATGGAACTGTCAGGGTTTGGCAGCTAGAGGCAGACAACTGAAGAACATTTCTGTCTGTGCTTAAGCAACCAGGTTGGACTTGTATTGTCACCGAAAACCTGTCATGCTGGATCTCCAAAACAGATACCATAGTACAAAAAGGCCATGGCAATATTGTCTTCCCCTAGCAAGCTGCTATGCTGACACCGAATAAATCTTCTCAAGTCCTGCTGCTAGAATCTTTCCTTGACAACCCATTATTTAGAAATTCTCTGTAATAATTAGGGACAGACTGCACTATTCTCATTGTGACTGTTTTACATTCCTGAAATAGATTGGCGCTTGCAAACTTGCAATAACTAGTTTGGGTAACTATCTGATAAACAATCCTAATATTCAGGCCTTCTGTGCTCTTCCTCCCTCTAGTTTTTGCTCTCTGTCTCTTCTTGCTTGAATGAATTCCTTTATCGATGAGGCCCAGCAAATCTAATCTGGCCAAATTATCAAGGTGCCTCTCAGCAAGCCACAAGACCAATTTTCTTTCTCAAAAGCACAAGATGAAGAAAATGTATGTGGTCAAATCTGCTTAATTGTATATAATGAGCCTGGGATGAACATGATTCAAGCTACCTCAGTGGCAGAATAGAATTATTTTCTTGAACACACACACAAACATCCATATAAGAACTGCCACACACTTGTTTCAAACAATTAATACTCCACGTAAGACAGATCAGATGAAAGACAGAGAAAATTTTTATCTTAGATTTTATGGGTTAAATCCTAATGGGCACTTCTAATTAATGAAAGCAGCACTGTTCTAATTCCAAAGTGTGCTAAGTATGTGAAAAATTCCCCTTTCACACCATTTTTTTAAAAAAAATCTAAAGCAGTTAACAATAGAAATTAACTCACACTGCATGTTTTTATTTCCAAGTGTTATCCCAGAATATCACCTGCAGACATGCATTATATTTTTAAAAATCCCCATTTTTACATGATAGTTTTTTTAAAAGAAACTTTGAGGAAGTTTGAAAAGGGGTCTGCTTCCCATATTATTTTGTAATGCTTTCTTATGCAGCAGAAATTTCCTCATTTCTGATCCAAGCATGAATCCATACTTCTAAGCCAATTCTTATAGTGACCATTATACATCTACACTAAGACATGCCAAGAAAACAGGTTTATATTTTTTCTTAGCTTTCCCATTCTTCACTCAAGTATTATTGAAATTGTGTGTAGGAGACAACTGTTGAGTACTGAAAGACTTCTATAAACCTGACTGAAACATTATTATTCATACATCACTTCCAGGAGTAAAACTGTAACAAAGTATTATACCAGGGAATAATAATAATAAAAAAGCGACAGCCAATTTGGACAGCCAATATATCCTGTAACAAAACTGAAAACCAATCTATATCCAGAGTATTCAATAACCTGTAGTTTTTCATTTACCACTTCAAAAATATTTTTAAACTTTTGCAACCAAGACATTTTGCAAATGAAACAAGGAAAGAGGGTTCTTGCCAGTTGCTTTCCCATCCTGTTTTTGTTTCTTTGAAACAACTTGGTTGTCTTCTGCAGTTTTACTAAGGTGGAGGTATTTCCATTATTTAAATAAAGGCCTGGAGCTAAATGGCTATTCCTAAAGCCAAGTCAGTTTCATACATTTTTAAGTCCTCTTCACTATAATTTAAGAACAGTGTAGAATTAAGTCTAGCTGTAGTTCAGAGGAATGCAAAAAGAGTATAGGAAAAACTACTACTATCCTTTCACTTAAATTACAGTAAAACTGTGCGAAGGTGACAGCAGCCTATATTGCAAGTCACTGCAGTAATGGTTCCCCATCAATGACAGAACAACATTAGATAATAATAAGCCATTATATTTTGCCCAGCAACATGATGGAACTGTTAAACACACTGCAAATTTAAGCTGTGATCTCTGTTGCTTAATTTCTGCAAAATTCAGAATGTAGAAGCAAACAGAAATGAATATATTTAATATACACGTATTGGGTGATTTTCCTTCCCCACAACCTCATATTGTTTTAAATATTCTATGTTTTTAACAAAAGTTCATTTAAGAGTCCCAGAAATATTTAAAAGGCTAAGCTTTCTATAAAGCTTCCAGTCAGTTTTCACTTGAAAATATGTTTTGTACATCATAGATATCCTTTCACTTTAGAAATTGATAGCCTTGCCAAATGATGCTGCCAGGTTAGCTTCCCTGAAGGCTTCAGATACAGTCTGTTGGAAACAAAAGAAAATAATTAGGAAATTGATTGGACAAGGAGTGTAACAAACAAAAAACATGCAAGCTGAGATCCTAGATCAGCTACATAAATCAACTACTCAGTTAAGTATAAAATTCAAAGATATAGCCATGTCAGTATGTAAAATAAGTATGTAAAGAGATTTTGTAGCAACTTTGATACTAAAAGAAAGAAGATGGCAGCATGAGCTTTTGTAGACATAGAAACAGAACAGACTGGCAAGTTAAGCCACCTTCTGGATGGCTTGGTAGCACAGCGTTTACACACCGCACGCTCCCAAGATGCCTGGAAGCCGCCCAGGGGGCAGCTTCAGGATGCTCTGGGAGTGTAGTGTTTACACACTTCCAGAACACACAGAAGCCTCCCTGGGGCTGCAGCCAGGCTGGACTGCTTAAAACAGCTTTTTGTTGGCTCAAACAGGAGTGGATTTCCACTCCTATTTGGGCCAGCTTCAGAGCAGATTGGGGCTATAGTATGCAGTTGCCATGGCTCTGGAGCAGCCCCAAACCACCCTTTTTGGGCAATCTGCCCCTAAGTCTACTTCCTCATCTTCCAAATGCACTTAAGTCTATGAAAGCTCATGTTGCCAACTTCTTTCTTTCAGTTAGTCTCTAAGGTGCTACAAGATCTCTTTACATACTTAGTTAACTAAGTAGTGCTGTCTCCCCTGGTGCCAATGCCATTCCTACTGTACCAGTCCACAGGACCTGCAAGTGATGCACGTCTATATTTTTTGTGGGTTTTTCGGGCTGTGTGACCATGTTCTAGAAGAGTTTCTTTCTGACAAAACGTCAGAAAGCAACTCTTCTAGAACATAGCAACACAGCCTGAAAAACCCACAAAAAAACTATGGATGCCAGCCATGAAGCCTACTTCACATTGATGCAGGTCTGTTGCATCCATCAGCCTACAGCACACTGACATTTCCACACACATACTCTTTCCCTCCAGCAATCTCTGATTCAAGGAGGAATTACAACAGGTATCCTGCTTCTGATTGCCACACTGGAGATCACTGGAGGAAGGGGTTGGAAATGTCAGTATACTACAGCCAGATTGATAGAATAGACCTCCATCACTTATAGCGGCTGCTTCCCAGTAAAGCAACTTGATAGAACTGCTTTCCTGGGCAGCAGCTGCTATAAATGATGGAGATTTGCAAATACGACTCAATTATAGATGTAATTCTAGGTTATGCATTCGCAAATGCAATAGTGAATTCCAGCAGCAATTATTTGGCTCACCGGATGTGCATGGCAAACTCTGGCTACATCTTCACATGACGCTCCATACTCCATTGCGAGAGCAGCTTCATTGATCATTTCTCCAGCACCCTGAAGAAATAATAATACAAGCAATACATGTAAGATGAAAAAGCAGAATTGTTCTACATATAATTAAAGTAAGATTAAAATGTACATTTGTGTTAGCTATGCAGATTGGACACATGACACTTGCAAGTGTTTGTGCTAAAGCCATTTATTTCTTTTAAAAAAAAATCAAAAGGCCAAGATCCTGTGCCAGAGGCCATGACCTGTAATTCAACAATGACACAGCTACATTTCCGACATGATACACAACCCTTCTAATAATAGTGACAATGTGTATCCAGGCATCCTGCACAATGGGAGGTTGCGCAGCTGGGCAAGGCACAAGACACCCAATAGGCAATGGAACCCCCATGTTGCTACAGTGATTCTGCTTGTGTAGTGATCCCAAAGACGTAGACCAGGGGTAAGCAACCTTTCCCCTTTAAGGGCCGAGGGACTTCAGCTCCCAGAATCCCAGGAGCTATTGGCCAACATGGGACTATTGGCCAACATGGCTGAGGCTTCTGGGAGCTGAAATCCCTCGGCCCTTAAAGGGGAAAGGTTGCCTACCCCTGACGTAGATACTTCTCTGATCCCCTCCCAAGAATACAAATGTTGCACAATGGCGCATTTCAACTTTACAGGATCATAAATCGGTTTATTATGGCATAATTGCCTAACAGGATGCCATCCAGTCTGCAGTGATTGAGTAATGAAAAATGTATGTGTTTATTTGAATTGCCTATTCAATTTCTTACTTTCCTCCAAAACAGTAGAAGGAAAGAACACGCTGAGTATAAAGCCAAGAGGCATGTAAGAAGAGGGGCAAAATCAGGGGTCTGGGAGGTTAAATCATTTGTCTGGGACAAACAAGGTATGTTTAAATAAAATAGGTTTGCAATATAGTCTAGAAATTTTAGTCACAAAAATTGACCCCAAAAAACCTGATTTGACTTATCCATTGGTCAGTGTAAGTACTATAACCATCCCCTGGTGAAAGGCAAGAGTGTAATCTGTCCTGGAAGCACTGAACCCCCTCTACTCTCTCATCCATTCAGCCTTTTAGTGTGAACACACAGTTATGCCTGCTGTAATTTTGTAAATTCCTTGGTCACCTTTTCCTTTGCTTTGTCCTTTACACCCTTTGTTACATGCCCTTAAGTTTTACCCTTGATTTATCCATGGATCATATCAAAATCCATTAATTTTGGTCCCAAAATCTGCCTTCAATATACATAAGGTCGATTTATACTTGTATGTATACAGTAAATATATAAACTATTCCACAATCCTAGAAGTTATGAACAAATTTTTCAAGAGCAGCATTGCACACAGCTCAGTTATTATGAATTCCTAACAATAATAAGCAAAGACATTCCTGATTCTGCAACAGCATTATAATGCAAAAGGATCCTGCACAGTACTCACTGCGCCTAGAATATGAGCTCCGAGCATCCTGTCAGTTGTTTTGTGACTTAGCATCTTCACCAATCCATCTGTGTCGGCATTGGTCTTTGCTCTGCTGTTAGCAGCAAAAGGAAATTTTCCAACTTTGTACTCTATTCCCTAAAAGAAAAAACTACTATAAGTTACTAGAAATTATCAGTTGTACTTGGAAAAAAACTAAATAGAGCTTGTCTGAAAAACCAGAGACTTCATTACATTGGGCACCATATGCTAAAGCTTGGTTCCTGTGGAGGTGGGAAACTTGAGTCTGAGCTATGACACCTCATTGGGCAATGGAGGTTCATATTACTGAATAGTCCTTCATACAAACAAACAAATAAATAGCGGGGAATCAAACAGTGTAGAAGCTAGATGTCAAGTATTTGAACACTTTCATCATGGAGTTCCCAGCTTCCATCTGTCCAACCTAGACATAATAACTATACATCGTTCTACAAGATCTACAATTTCCCAAAAAGCAGAACCTGGAGGATGGGGTCAATTTAAGGAAGGTACACATGAACAAAGAATGAAGCGTCCTCTTTCCTGTCCATGCACAAGATTCCTTTTCTTCCAAATTGGCCCCAATACTGGAAGTTAGCCTTGCTGAGAACAAAATAGTAAATGGAGAAAGGAGCTTCCAGGAAATATACTATAAGAAGGAGAAATTTAGGTTTCCACAAATGTGTAACCCTTTATAAACTGAAATTAGACCACCTCCTCTTGCAATCTTTTCTGTACAATTGTGGGACGTCTAAGTCAGCATGGTGTAGTGGTTTGAGTGTTGGATTAATTTTCTGGAGACCAGGGTTCGAATTCCAGCTCTGCCATGTAAATTCACTGAGTAACCTTGGGCAAATCACACTCTCTCAGATTCAGAGAATGGCAATGACAAACCTCCTCTGAAGAAACTTGCCAAAAAAAAAAGCCCATGATAGTGTCTAGTCAGAAACAACTTGAAGGCACACAATAACAAATGTCTTTAAAGCATGCACATATCTGCTATCATATCTAATCTGAACCTAAAATTGAGAACAACAGAAGTAGCATTTTTCCAGAGCTGCTTTCCTTCAATAACAGAAGCAAATCACCTGCTTAAATTTGAATGTATGCTTGAAATAACTTCCTTACTTCTTCATAGAGGAGATATTCTCCCTATCCTATAACATTTTTTCCACATCAGATTCCCACAAAGGTCTTATCACATGGACAATTTCTACTATTTTTGATACAGCTAAGCAGTAAGAATCCTAAGGAATATTCCTCTTTTATTTCAGTTCTAGGAATGCCAACTCACCAATATTAAGGTAGACACAAAGTGTATTTTTAATTAAAACAATCTTCAAAGCCAACACTAACACTGCTCTTAGCAAACAAAAACCATGAAGAATGCAGTCCTGGTTGCTTGCCAGAAAATCAGTAGGAATGGACCCAGCCTGACTTCTCTTGGGAAGGAATTTCATAACAGCTGCTATACAGAACATTATTTCAGATCACTCAACTTAGCTCACATTCATGTTTTCAGAGAGACACGGATCATGCATTAGATAAAAAAAATTATCATATACTAAGCAAGAGCCAAAACATGCCAAAGTATGATAACTTAGTCTAGATCCAACCCTTCACAGTTTGCTCCAGTTACAGGCTCATTCAAACCAAGTCAGGTTTCAGTGGACAGGTAAATGTATGAGTGGTCATGAGATGCATACACCAAGCTGGTAAACTTATGTTCATCAGAGTTCATCATCCATGGGACACTCTTGAAGGTTTGAGTTATGAGGACAAAAGGCAGAGGGGCCCTTAATTCAATCTACTACCCCTTTCACCCCCCTTTTTTTTTTAAATGCTGCTCCTTCTGTAGCTTGCTAAAGCAATGGCTTGGTGCCATCACAAAAGAGAAGGTGACATGCTCTCCCAGTTCAAACACTGGCTTTCAACTGCATCACAGCTACTTTCAGCTCCATTAACATGTGCTATTGAGCAGACTGAATGTGTTATATATCATGGGTTTTGAAACAGAATAAAATCTATTTCAACCCCCCACCCCTGATTCAAACACTGGTGTTCACTTGTATCACCATTACTATCAGGTCCATTAACACCCATCTTTGGGGAAGAATAAACTTGATGTACATCATGGGTTCTGAATTGAAATAAAATCACATTGTTTTGCTGATAGGAAAAGAGAAGAATCCATGAAAAGTACCTCTTCTTTCAGCTGTTCTTCGGATTTGCCAATCCAGGCGACCTCAGGGTGTGTATAAATTACTGAAGGCACACAGTTGTAGTCAATATGAACTGCACCTCCGGCTATTCCCTCAACGCAAAGAATACCTTCATCTTCAGCTTTGTGAGCAAGCATCGGTCCAGCAACTACATCACCAATAGCATAAATGCTGCCAGGGAAATGAAACTAAGTGAAAAATTCCATTATTATGTATATTAAACATGTTATATTTTGGACACATGAATTAAGCATTAACCCCACCTACAGAACAGGTTAAGAAAATCTAGTCTGAAAAACAGTTCTAATTTTATCCAAAACATTTTACATTGTAAGGCAAAAATATTTTTGAAATACAGCCTCTTTTTAATCCAAGGGCAACTGAGAAATTTCAGTCATCTATATAGCAATCAAACTACATATCAGTTACAGAATAGTAATAGCAGAACATAGGTGGGCAAAACAACTGATCTGATAAATCTTAAACCTTGATCCACTTCAACTATATAGCTCTTATTTTTTTAATTTAATACTAGAATAAAATCAGTGTTTACAACCACCACATTAATAAACTAAAACGGGTAGGCAACCTTTTTGAGCCGGGGCCAATCCCCCGAAGTCAGCCCTTCTGGCAGGCCTGGGGGGGGGAATGGCACCGCGCACGCGTAACCCCCGCCGCCGCGCCCGCAGCGCGCACTGCTGCAGCCGCCGCCGCGCATGTCGCGGCCACCATTTTGTTTTCCAAAATGGCAGCCGTGACGCATTTGCGCATGCACAGTACTCCTGCGCATGCGCAAACATGTTACGGCCACCATTTTGGAAAACAAAATGGTGGTTGCGGTGTGGACGGCCGCACGGCGACCAAAATGCGCAGCAGCAGCAGCAGCGGTGGCGGCAGGGGTCTGCCTGGGCCAGTAAGCACGGAGCACTGGGCCGGAACCAGCCCGGGGGGCATAGATTGCCAGCCCCTGAACTAAAATATCTGACTTTTAATAACTCAACAAAACTACCTGCTTATTTTACTTACTTTGGCACTTTGGTTTGGAATCTGTTGTTGATTGGGATTCTACCCCTGTTATCTAGTTCAATACCGACATCTTCCAGACCAAGATTCTTAGTAAAAGGACGTCGCCCAATGCAAACCAAAAGTACATCACAAGTAATCACTTCTGCCTTGCCTCCAGCAGCAGCTTCAATCCTAAGGGGAAAGGGAGCAGAAAAGTTTAGTGAGTGAAAATGGCACACACTGTTAACACATTCATAGAAGTAAGTCCTAATTATTTTGTTTTATTTCACAGGTATGTGTGATTACGTGGATAACAGATTAAACCACGTATTCATACATATATGCACACACACACACACAGCATATTCTAATCAGCTTATATTGGTTTCACATCAGAACTATCACCAAACTGTTTCAACCACAGTTCTATTCAGGTGTTCTAGCCTTCACCCCATCTCTGTGTATGTTACAGAGCTGCCTCCTTCATTTCTTATCAGTGTTGCTGAGAAAGATCTGAAAAACATGAATAACATCCATATTCAAATGACTGCATTTACCCAGCTACATATGACTGGAAGCCCTGCTTTATAAAACAAAGTAAGGGCGTTGGGTCAAATGTAGTTAAGAGTTCCTTTTCAGATTTTCCCCACCAACATGTCATATCTTTTTTAAAGCCCTACATGGTTTGAGTCTAGGTTACTTACAGAATCGTCTCCTCCCATATAATCTGGCCTATACACTCAGGTCCTCTGCCAAACTTTTACTCCAGAAAAAAGTCAGCACCCACCTGGGTTGTTGAAACATACATCTAAGTTTGTAATATAATTTTGTAAGCATACAAGGAGTTCTGTCAGTAATATCTTATTGCTCTGTTATTTGGGACATTTACCCCAGTCAGCCAGGACTAGGTTGGCAAATGTCAGCCAGAGGACATTTTCTTCAGCCACCCCTAGACTGTGAAATGACCTGCTGGAAGAGATTCAAGAGGTGAATACGCTTTCTGAATTCAAAACAGCATTGAAGACCAGTCTCTTCTGGCAGGCTTATCCAGATAATTTTTAAATTGTGAATTTAGATGCTGAATTTTAAATGTGGACTGTTTTAAAATGTTTATGTCTTATCTGTCCTTTTGAACTGTTGCATGTTTTAATTAATGTGTTTTAATTGATATTGTTCATTATTGATTTGTTGTTGTTTTCTGCCTCAATCCATGGGTAGAGGAGGCAGGTAAGAAATAAATATCAGTATCATCAGCAACATCATCATCATCATGAGGAGACTGGAAATGGGGAGGCTGGGCTGGAGCTTCAGCTCCCTCTATTCATTAGAGAAAAGAATGCCTGAACAAGGCTACAAACCTTGTTCAGGTATTCAGTGTGCATGAGTAAGAAGAATTTATTAATTTTAGATTTTAAAAGTGTCTAGCTAGTGTATTCAATTCAATAATATGTCATTTTATTGCTAAAAACTGCACATTTAAAGATTTCTCCAGAGAAATTAGAGTAAACTGCAAATATCCTCAGCATTTGTCTCAAATACACCACAGTTCTCCAAGTCCTAAATGTGATCATTCAATAAGGGCAGAAGGGGCAGCTTGAAGCCACCCCTTCTGAAGTCAGATTGGGGCTGTGGCAACCACATGCCATGGCCCCAATATGCCATGAAGCTGCCCGAAAAAGGATCAGCAAATAGCTGGCTTTTCCGGCTGCAGTGTGGCTGGAAGCTGGCTTCATGATGCTCTGGCGGCATGTGGTGTATCAACGCTGCACTACTGGAGCATCATGAAGCCACCTCTGCATAAACAGCGTGCTCCCAAGCCACCTGGAAGGCAGCACAAAGAGGTGGTCTGTTTTGGCCCCAAATTAATTGCTTATAGAACAAACTAATACAGAGATATATTTATCATACTCAGTACTTACGAAACATCAATCTTTCCATCTGGTTTCTTGGTAGCACCTGTTACTTTGGTATTTAATTTAAATTTAAGCCCTTGCTTCTGGAGAATACGCTGGAAGTTCTTTGATATCTCCATATCAATGCCCAATCCACCCACATGGCCCAAGAATTCTACAGCTGTCACATCGGCACCTAGACGCTGCCAGACCGAGCCCTGCAATCAATCAAACCAAGATTTAAAAATAACATTTCAGAAAAGGGAAAAAAGAAAAAGAGGCAGCTTCATAGCTCCTTTGCAGCTTTAGCTACACACTCATTAGCTAAACAGCATGCCGGACATGGAAGAATCAATTCAGCTATGAAGTTTAAACAGACAATCTGCAGAATTTTACAAATTCCAGTGGTCCCTTTGTATACACAGGGGTATCCGTTCCGCTCCGCCCCGCGTATAGCAACAAACGCAGGACCTCAAGTCCCGTTGAGTCCTATGGGCACATGCACTGCAGATGCACGCGTCTTTTTAAGTCCCCAGGGCTTGCCATGCGTGGAAGCTTAAATCTGCATATGGCAAGCCCACGTTATCACACAGGCGCACTATAATCAACTTGTTAAACTAAAAACATGATAGGCAGTTAATTTAGTTTAATTAATGATTTTATTCAGGTAGTTATTACTCTATTGGTATTATGGCCATTACCATGTTTTAATAAGGAGCCATATGTTATTCAGATGTACTATTGTGTTTTATTGTGCTTTTTATACATGTGTCTTTATACTGGCCTAATGGCTGTAATAAAATGATTGATTGATTGATTGATTGATAGGCAGTTAATACAGATCACAATCATGCTGGGCTATCAAATATGTGATAGACAACAAGATGGAAGGATGACTCGGTTACTTGGCAGCCCTGATTTTCTCTTTCTTCTCAATTTAATAATGCTGCCTCTTGAATAAACCCTGAAAAATTATGCAAAACAATTCAGTTCACAAAGATAGTATACTACATCTGTTCACAAACAAAGTATTTACAATAGATGTGTCCTTATAAAACCTCAATCCCAAAGACCTTCAGAAGCAGGAGTTTAATCGCCTTTACTTTCCTGATAAATCCATTATTAAGTACAGTATACTACCATATTACTCTTTGTTACTACACCTGTGTGTTAACATTTACATTGCAGCCAGGATGCAGGAATGGTTTAAATAAATGCCAGGAATGGCCATTTTTCTTAAGCAGCACATACTTCGGAGAGAGAAAAAAATAACATTTCTCACCAGTTCCACACCAATGACTCCAGCACCAATAACAATCATTTTTTCAGGGACATTCTTCAAAGACAATGCACCAGTAGATGATACTACTGTTTCTTCATCAATCTAAAGAAATTTAAAGAGGGAGGGGGGAGAATTTCCACCTTTACATGAAAGAAAATTGTACATATATATATTCTGCATATTCCACTAGTTTTCCCTCATCTAACAGTCACCACACAGTGATATAACATTTTTGGAGTATTACTTCATAAAGTACTGCTTTGTGAATATACAGAGTCTGGTCATACCGTAATTCCTGGAAAAGGAGTCACTTCTGAACCTGTAGCTATAAGGATGTTCTTTGTATTAATAACTTGAGTGCTGCCATCTTCTTTGGTTGCTGTGACCTGGTTTTTGCCTGTTATTTTTCCAAATCCAGATACATGTGTCACCTTCCAAAAACAAGCAAGCAAACAAAAATATATTCTTCTTAAAAGTCAATGAATTCAGAAAGATTTCAGATTGTTTCTAGTCATACCACCAACTTCAACAACACTGTGATTTTTTTAAAGGAAGTTTTTAAATCTGATATACAGGTAGATTTAACACAGACTTCTATGGCACTCTAGCATTTAGGTCTTACTGAGGAAAACAAGGGGATAGAGAAAATGTGGCTCTCCAAATGTTGAACTGCAAGTCTCAAGATCCCTCATTGGCTCTGCCACATAGTCTACGTGTTCCCTACAGCTGCATTAGAGAATGTTTCTGTTTCAAGCAGTTATCTTTAACTTTCCATGCACTCCATGTATAATACTCTTCTATCAGCACTCTGGTCTGGTCACAGTGATTCTCAAGACGTTAATGATGATAGTGAGCCAATTGCTCTAAGAAGTATAAATAAAGTATATGAATATAATCACTCAGAAAAGAAGTTAGGCCCTGATAAGTTACAGATAAGCTTGAAGGAAAGCAGTTTAAAAAAAACCTTGGATCCTTCGCTTGCACATGTTTTACAGGGGGGGAAAGAGCTGCAAGGTACAGGGTACTGGCAGATGTACATACCAGATCCAATTCTTAGCTGAGCATGGACAACTTCCAGTCTTTCTCTTTTGACAGATGTAAGTAACCATGATCAGACTATCTGTTTGAGCTAAAGAAGGAGCTCATTGGTATTCTTGCTTCCCTATAACTCACAAACCCATCAGTTTAGATTAAAAGGGAGGTAAAAGTCCTAAATGGAATTTCTGCTTGCTGAATGAACTGGAAATTAATTGGGCAACTTGATCAGCCAATCTTACAAAGAATGCAGCCTCTGTAGACACAAACTCCCTTTCCACCCTTTTGCTAAGAAAAGTAAAACCTGAAGATTGAACAGATGCAAGCTATCTTTTAAGTGGATAGAAAGAGTGCAAGCAAATACCTGCTTTTATTCATAAGCCAAAACATACCTTGTTCTGTTTAAACAAATGAGCAATTCCACCGGTTAAGGCCTTCACCGCACCACTCTTCTGTTCCATCATCTTCTCTAAATTCAGTCGGAGTCCTGTAACTATTTAATACAGGCCTTACTTTTGTGATGCTGTAGTCCTGAGTGCTTAACACTTTTAAGGACAATTCAATGTTCAGTTAGATTAGAATCTGCAGTAAATATCTAAAAATTTTATTAACTTTTAGCAAGAAATCTCTCATATAATTTATAACATTTAGCACACCATGATGCTAGTGCAGAAAATGACCTGCCTTATGTATGTTGTATCATCACTAGCACCACCAACTGAGTTTCAGAAACAAACTGGAAGCCACTGCTATAGGTTGAAAACATCAGAAGACAGGCTGACCACTGCATTTTGCACTAGCTGTAGCTCCCAAACAGTTTTCCAAGGAATCCTCACATAGCACACATTGCTGTAGTCTAACTGAGCAATAATTAAGGCATGGACCACAGCAGCCAAATACACCTTCCCCAAAAAGGGCTACAGATACAACTGACACACTGGCCAGAGCTAGGCAAAGGCACTCCAGGCCACATAAGCCAGCCAGCCTTCTAAAACAGTGATTTCCAAACTCTGGTCCTCTAGATGTTTTGGACTTCAGCTACCACAATTCCTAGTTGTTGACCAAAATATATAGGACTTCTGCTAGTTGAAGTCCAAAAACCTGCAGAACCAAAGTTTGGGAAACACAGTTTTAGAATGATAAAAATGCAGACTATATATATCTTAAATAAACAAAACAATAAAGGTTCATAGATTAGGCCAGGGGTAGGCAACCTAAGGCCCGGAGGCCAGATGCGGACCCCTGAGGCCTTTGGACCGGCCCCAGGCCAGTCCTGCCACCGCCGCCCCCCCCCCCCGCCGCCGCCTGCCATGATGATATTGATTATTGTTGTTATTACTTGTTCTTGGGGTTTTCTTGGCAAAATCTCCACAGGGATTTTGCCATGGCTTTTCTGGGGCGGAGAGAGTGTGCATCCATATTTTTTTATTTTATTTTTTTTTAAAAAATTATTTTTATTTTTATTTTTATTTATTTATTTGTTTGTTTTTGGTGCTTCGGCCCCCCAATTGTCTGAGGGACAGCCCCCGGCTCAAAAAGGTTGCCTACCCCTGGATTAGGCTAACCTACCAAAATCTATTAAAAGGGTCCCTCATATTAATGAGGTAGGAAATTTTAAAATATTGGTCTGGTTCACAGGTAACATTGCACCAACATTTAGCACATAGTAGAAAACTGCAGTATAAGCTCATTTTCAGCTAAAAATGGCTAGCAGATTCTTCAGGGGAGAGGGAGGATTTAAGGTAATCACCACTACTGGAAGCCTTCAGGAGTAGCAATTGATCTTTTTGGTTATATTTTTCTTTGTGGGTTTGTATGCAATCCACAAATTACACACTGCGTGCTCCTGGCACCTGTGGACAAGTATGGATTAGTTGAAGCAATGAGTGGCTGGAAAAAAAATTGGCACAGCTTTCTTTCAATTCTAAAGTATATCAGCTTAAAGGTACATTCCAATCAGGGCTCCTGATTTAAAATAAACTCTGGTAAGGTTCTAAACCAGGGGTAGGCAACCTAAGGCCCGGGG
>CM034708.1:129064235-129074790 GCA_020142125.1 Phrynosoma platyrhinos | reverse complement strand
AATATTTCTCAAAACTAACTTTAAGAGGCTTACAAATTCATATTACCTAAAACAAAATTTAAATTTTTAAATTTAAATGTACAATATACTAACAGGAATAAGGAGTAACAAATCTATTTTGTTACGCCTTATTCCTACTCTTACTGCTGTTGAAACCTCTTACTCCTTTACTCCTTACTCCTATTCCCCAGCCCTGCTTTAACTCCCAAAGGGTTTGGATTTAAAAAGCCATTTTTGAACTTTGCATTGGAATCAAGCCATTGTCAGTACCGTCTGGAATCCTGGAAAACAAAGGCAGAATGCCTTAGCAGAAAAGGCCTATTCCCATGTCCCCCTTGGAGACAGTGAGACAGCCAGGTGACCTTTCTGGCAGAACTCAATCCCTAGGCACAATTCCGGATTATAATAGTATACAGAGGTGTACGGGAAAGCCTTGCAAGTTTCTCTAATGCAGATCTCGTTCACTGTTTCCATTTTCTGTACTCTGGTGAATCTGATAAGGTCCTGAGAAAACTCCACTCTTCTATCTCTTTCCTACGATACCATTCTTGTTGCTACTCCCAAGGAGAAGATGGGTTGCAGCAGGCAGTGGCATAACTAGGGGGTGCAGGAAGTTCAGCCTGCGAGGGGTGACACCTCAGAAGAGAGGTGGCACCCAGTTGGGCCCTCCTCCTGCTGCGGAGTGAGAAGAGGCAAGTGTACTCTTCCTGGGTTTCCTGTGGTAGTGGTTCCTTCCTCAGGAGGAGACCTCTGACCCAGCAAAGAAGGGGTGAGTATGTCCCTCCGGGATTTGCCACAAAGAGGCCACCGCAGTGGCAAAGAACAATCAACACACACACCTTCCAGGTTCCAGTAGGTTATAAATAATAAATTGGTGGTATATGGATAGCAAACTAGTAATAAATTAGTAGTAAACTAACTGTACTATAACAATAAGCCTGGAGTGAATCAGTAGTAAAATAGTTGCAAACTAATAGTAAAATAGTAGTAAATCAGTAGTAACCTAATAGTACATCAGTAACAGGAAATCAAATAATAAACGAATAATAATAATATGGCTAATATCCTAAGGCTCCTTTTGGCCACTGCCAGGCTCCTCTCCTGCACCAGGTGACACCAGGTGTGGGGATGCCACTGGTGGCAGGTAAGGTTTCTTCGCATCAGAAATATTTAGTGTTACCTAAGCATTTGGGGGGCTTTTGTAACTGAACAAAACAGTGATGAAGCAGGCAGGTCCCCCCACCCCCCATTCTTGTGAGCTTCCCTGAAGTGCCAAGTTAGGGTAAGATAGATAGTAAAGAAAATGACAGTGAGGCATGATAGGATGGTGTCTATGAGACTGCATCATGCTTTGATCATAACATAAATACAGGCAAGCATCCAGGTAAATTTGGCAGACGCCTGCTTCTTCTCAAACAAGGTGGAAAGGATCACGGTGACATTTGAAGTAAAACAAGGCATAATCTGTGAACCAAAGTAATTTAGATTTTACTACAAGCAGTGAGATTGTCAAGTACGAATTGTCAAGTACTAATTAAAATTAGGACTGTGAACTTGGCCTAAGCCTCCTCATGCAGTTGGACAGCATTCGAGACTGCTGAGTTATAAACATCCCTTCTTTATTGGTCATTGTAAACAGAGGGCTTTTCAACTCTACTGCTCCTAAAACAGAGAGCTAACTATTGGGTCAACTTTTGGGAAAGGGCTGTTTCCCCTCACTTTCCCTGGCCTGTAGAAATCCCTCTCTTCTCCTACTGCATAGCCTCAGCTCTCTAATTCATACCACCCCTAGTAAACCCCTGGTTAGGCTGGGGTGACAACAGAATTCTCACTGCGGTCAGGAAGGGCACCTACATAGTTGCTAACCCTAAGTACAAACCTGACCAATCCAGGGCTAGGGAATAGGAGTAAGGAGTAAAGGAGTAAGAGGTTTTGACAGGAGAGTAGGAATAAAGCGTTAAAAAAAATTGTTACTCCTTATTCCTGTTATTATATTGTACATTTATTTTATTTTTTAAAAAAAATTGTTTTAGGTAATATGAAATTGTTAGCCTGTTTAAGTTAATTTTGAGAAATATTTTTCATTGAGGAGTATGTTAGGAGTAGGAGTAGCAGTAACATTAAGGGGAAAAACTCTTACTCCGGATCAGGACAAGGAGTTATACCAAAATCATCACTACTCCCCAGCCCTGGTTTTAAATATATATCACCTAGTTCTGTCAGAACAAACATGTATTACTAACTTCCAAATTCAACTACTGCAATGGGCTATACATGGGGCTCCCTTGAATCTAATTTACAAACTGCTGATTGGAACATCAAAAGTATATACATAATACGAGCTTTAAAGGATTTGTACACAACAACAGCAAACTAATGTTTTAGCTTAATCACTTTATAATTATTGTAAGCCGCTGCCTTGAATGCATTAAAGGTACTGATTCCAACTGATCTTGAAAGCTAAGCATTTTGGCCCTCAAGGCCGTGGCTTGCAATACAACTACTTTACTAGTAGCTTCCTATTAATATACTACTGGTTTATTATTGATCTACTACCAATGTACTACTGATTTACAACTAATCCACAACTGGTTTCCTACTAGTTTAATACTACTTTATTACTAGATTACTATGAATTGACTATTCACATACTACTAACATACTACTCATTTACTATTGCTGTTCTACTCTGCTACATAGTATGCCTAAAGTTGCCCAATATAGACCATGCAGAGAAATCCAGTCCATTTTTCCTTCCACAAGCAAAATACCACTCCATCTCATTTCTGTGTCACATTGCATTAAAAAAAATAAAAAAAAAGTTTTCATGAAAATGTTTGGGCATTTCTTGTGTTCATTTTAAGGGACAGTTCTGTACACACTTTCCCTCAGTGTATAAATTCATCCATGCAATGAATACCAATTGCTGTAGGCTGTGTTTCCAGTAGGCTATAAATAATAAATTGGTGGTATATGAATAGCAAACTAGTAGTAAATTAGTATTAAAGCAACAGTAAAATAGCAATAGGCCTGTAGTAAACTAGTAGCATAGTAGTAAACCAGAAGTAAACTGATGGTAAAATAGTAGTAAATGAGTAGTAACCCAATAGTACATCTGTAATAGCTAAACCAATAATAAACTAATAATAATAGTATGGTAATAAACCAATAGTGAATCAGTAGAACACTAGCAGTAGATTGGTAGCAAACTAATATATTAGCAGTATCTTAGTAACTTGGTAGTTTTTACTAAATTGGTAACAAATTAGTGGTAAATCAGTCTTGAATTAGTAGTAATTCAATACTACATTAGTAATATACCAAGTGTGCATCTATAATAGGTAAAGCAATGCGAAACTATAATAATAATATACAAAGCATATATGAATCATGAGTCCGTGTTGATGCCTACAGCACTTGGTATACTGATCTTAACAGATACTGGATGCTAAGCAGGATCAGTCCTGGATAGTACTTGGATGGCGGACTGAAAATGAATACCAATTGCTGTAGGTTGAAGAGTAGGCTATAAATAATAAACTGGTGGTATTAATAACAAACTAGTAGTAAATTAGTAGTGAAGCGGTAGTGACCTTGTAGTAAACTAGTAGTAACATGATAGTAAACCAATAGTAACCTCATAGTAAACCAATAGTAAGATGGTATCAAACCAATAGTGGCCTGATAGTAAACCAGTAGTAAACAAGTAGTATGAACAAATGCAGTTGTTTAGACAAATGCTGCTACAAGTATACCAAGTGCTGTAGGCATCAACGCACAACTGGGTGATATATATTCAAAACCAGGGCTGGGAATTAGTGGTGATTTGAGGGTTACTCCTTGTCCTACTCTGGAATAGGATATTTTTTCTTAATGTTACTTCTGCTCCTGCTCCTATTATAATAATAATAATAATAATAATAATAATAATAATAATAATAATATTTATTTATATCCCGCCCCCCTGCAAATGCAATCGGGGCGGCTTACATCAATAAAACACCAAAATATACGATCTCAAAACCCACCCACCCCTTAAAAGAGTATTAAACAGCAAAAGTTAAAACAGCAACAAACAATAAAACAATGAACAGATAAAATAAGTCTCAATGGCAGAGCGGTCATCAGTCTCCACCACTGCTGCTGAGGGCTGCCCAGGTGTTGATGTTAATGGGCTTTGGAGTCCTCCTCAGCCTGGACGCTGTCTCCTCCGCTGCCTTGGTCCTCAATTAAAATATTTCTCCTCAATTAAAATATTTCTCAAAATTAACTTTAAGGGGCTTACATATTCATATTACCTAAAACAACATTTAAAAATTTAAAATTTAAATGTACAATATACTACTCTTACCCCTGTCAAAACCTCTTACTCCTTTACTCCTTACTCCTTACTTGTACTGCTACTCCCCAGCCCTGCTTTAAATCCCAAAGGGTTTGATTTTTAAAAAAAAAACATTATTTAAACTTGGCATTGGAATAAAGCCATTGTCAGAACCGTCTGGAATCCTGTTCCAAAACCAGAATGCCTTAGCAATAGTAGTATAGGCCTATTTCCAGGTCCTCCTCGGTGACAGTGAGATAGCCAAGTGACCTTTCCGACAGAACTCAATCCCTAGACATGTCATATAGTGCTTTTTCAAGTGCTGCGATCCTAGGTCATTTAGAGCCTTATTTGCCATCATCAGCCTCTTCAATCTAGAATGAAAGTATATTGGCAGCTACTGGAATTGCTTTAAGTGTCATCATATGGTGTCTGTATGGTGTTCCTGGTAGCAATCTAGCTAACTGCACATATTGTACTAGCTGCAGCCTCTGAGTCATCTTCAAGGGCACACTATTTCAGTAGCCTGACAGGAAAGTTACCAAGGAATGAACTATGGTGACCAGGTTATCCCTCTCCAAGAAGGCAATCTGAGCTACACAGTCCTCCCAGGCCTCCAGTGACTGGGGCTGCATCCGCACTGCAGAAATAATCCAGCTACAAGAACTACAGTTCCCAGAATTCCATAGAACTGAGCCAGGGGAGTTAAAGTGGTGTCAGACCGGATTATTTCTGCAGCGTGGACACACGGAGATATGGATCCAGGAATACTTCCAGACTGCGCCTGCTTCTTCATGGGAAATGCAACCCCCTCCAGGACAGATTCCTTACTCAGGGCCTTTGCAGACTGCTAGAAATAGTGCAAATTGAGTCCACTTTAAGGGTTAGGGTTAGTGCTATGGAATCATAGGAATTGTTTTTTCTGAGACACTGAGCCTTCTCTGTCAGAGAGCTCTGGTGCCACAATAAAATACAGTTCCCATGATTCCCTAACCTTAACCCTAACCCTTAAAGTGGACTCAGTTTGCACTATTTCTGGCAGTCTGCAAAGGCCCTTAGATCCTGGATCTGAGAAACATCACTCCACAGAGCTTCCATCCTACAGGGGTGCCACTCTAGTTTAATGGCTTCCCCCATGGCCTGAGCTCATACAGGTGGTCTTTATAGGGATTTTTTAATAAGAAATAGGGACATGGAAGGAAATTGGTAAGCCCCTTTCCCCTGCTCTGTGGTTCCAGTCTGGACTAGAGGCCCCCAAAGCCACTATTTTAAACAAACATGCACAAATGTGGTCACGAATGCAATATTTCCTTCTTTTGTTCACAATGCATAATAGGTAACATATCTCTAGTCCAGTTATATCTTATGGGGGTATTACTGAATTCCTATACAGTCCTAGGGATGTTATCACACGTGGGCCAGAAAGCGATAATAAAGTGGAAATGAGGCATTCCGAAAATAAACCGAAAATAAACCTAGATTCCGCAAATGGCTTTCACACATAATTACCTTAATTGCGAAATTACAGTAAGCGCATTTAACGTTCACACACAAGTGAGAAAAGCCTGTAAATGTACTAGAAATGAGCTTCTTGCACATGCGCAGATAGAGGAATGCTCGCTGGAACCATGGGAAAAGCAGGGAAATGCTCCCAAATGCGCATTTGCTTTTCACATTATCGTAAATGCGAAATTACTGTAATTTCGCAAATGCATTTCCTCAAAACTACCGAATTTCAAAAGATCTCAGATAACACCAGTTTCTGTCCAGTTTCTGTCCAGTTTCTGTGCGACGTCGTGTGAAATCGTGAGGCACAAATCCAGTTTCTGTTTGGGATTTGTGCGGATTAACCAGCAGATTTGCCCCGTGTGATAACGTCCTATGTCTTGCCTTTCTCTTTTTCTCTTCCCTCTGGATTTTAAGCTGTCCTTGAAACTGACAATGAGCATTCCTTTCCTCTCCGAAACAATAAGCAGAGAAGGTCACAGACATAACAGCTGCAGTTAACACAGCAGGTTGTGCGACAGTAACAAGTTCTCAGGTTTACTAGATAACCGATGTTAATTATTATCTCTCTACTAGCAGAATCAATACACATAAAAGCTTAAGTACCGAAAATCACCATCCACCGCTTTAGCTGTCTCCTCCTCAAACCTCTTGTTAGCTCCAACAGCATCCTCATTCTGTCACACATTAATGCCGGTGTTGGATGAGAGATGAATGGCAATTTGGGGGCCAATGTTGTTTGATCTTTTTTGAGTGGGCAGCACAAGGGTGGCTTTGGACAAGATTTTCATGTAGGAGTGATTATCAGACTGGAAAACTAAAATAATTCCTTCCGCCTACCGGTACACAAGTCACACTCCCCACAAATGCAGAACACAATCTATGGGAGTTCTCCAAAAAGTACTGGCATCTTTACTATTGAACATATCATTTCAGAAAATTCTTTGTTGGTGCACCAGGCTAGTGATTGCACTTTTTCCAGCGTCGCACAGCAGCGGTGAGGAAAGGCAGACAAAGGCTAGAATCCCACTGGTGACTTTTGCCAACATCATGATCCATTAGTCAAACATAAGTCACTTGTTCAAGGTTTGGAGGAGTGGCACCGGGAGGCAAAAAGTGAACTGAAAGCTGGACAGCCAGCTTTATCTCCTGATCAAGGTGGCATTTGGTTCCATATGTGTGTGTGCGTTTGTGTGTGTGTGTGTGTTGGGTGCCTTCAGGTCATTTCCAACTTAATGGCAACCCTAAGGTGACCTTATCATGGGGTTTTCTCGACAAGATTTGTTCAGAGGGGATTTGCCCGTGCCTTCCCTGAGAGCGTGTGAGTAAGTTTCATGGCTGAGCGTGGAATCGAACCCTGGTCTTCAGAGTCATAGTCCAACACTCAAAGCACTACACCATGCTGGTTCCACTCTTCCCCCCCCCCCAATTGTTGCAGCATCCGCATCAAATGCACATCTGCGGGCAACACTGTCTCCTCCGGCACTGGCAAAATTATTTTGGTCAACAATCACTTGGGTAGTATCTGCTTACTTAGAGCAGCCTATTTTTCCTATGCCTTATTTCATTTATGGCTGCTACAAGCACTGTCTTTTTCTTCTGCTCCCATCATTTATTTGTTGTTGTTGTTGTTAACTGCCCTTGAGTTGATCTCAACTCATGGCTGCCCTGTGGATGACACATGTCCAGTACTCCCTGTCCTCCATTAAATGTAAGGTACTGAACTTAGGTCGAAAAAACAAAAAGCACAGATATATGATGGCCTGGCTGAATGAGACTACATGTGAAAGGGATCTAGGAGTCCAGGTAGACCACAAGTTGAACATTAATCAACAGTGTGATGCAGCAGCTAAAAAGGCCAATGCGATTTTAGGTTGCATCAATAGAAGTATAGTATCTAGATCAAGAGAAGTAATAGTGCCACTCTGTTCTGCTTTGGTCAGGCCCCACTTAGAATACTGTGTCCAGGCACCACAATTCAAAAAAGATGTTGGAAAACTGGAGCGTGCCCAGAAGAGGGCGACTAAAATGATGAAGGGTCTGGAAACTTTGCCCTACGAGGAATGACTTAGGGAACTGGGGATGTTTAGCCTGGAGAAGAGAAGGTAAAGAGGTGATATGATAGCCCTCTTTAAATATTTGAAGGGATGCCATATTGATGAGAGAACAAGCTTGTTTTCTGCTGCTCCAGAGACTAGGACCCAGAACAATGGATGCAAGCTGCAAGAAAAGAGATTCCACCTCACCATCAGGAGGAACTTCCTGACAGAAAGGGCTGTTCGATAGTGGAACACACTTCTTCCTCGGAGAGTAGTGGAGTCTCCTTCCTTGGAGGTCTTTAAGCAGAGGCTGGATGGCCATCTGTCGGGGATGCTTTGATTGGGAGTTCCTGCATGGCAGGGGGTTGGACTGGATGGCCCTTGTGGCCTCTTCCAACCCTATGATTCTATGATTTTATGATACTGTCCTCACTTCTTACAGATTCATGCCCATGGCCTCCCTGATGGAGCCCATCCACCTCTCTTTCTCTTTCTCTTTCTCTTTCTTTCTCTCCGCGTTATGGTCTTTTCTAATGAGTCACGTCTTCTCATGATGTGACCAAAGTACGACAGCCTCAGTTTACTCATCTTCGCTGTTGGACCACAGCAACTCTGAAAACACTGCCAGTTTGCCTGCCAATCAGAGGCTGTGCCAGTTATGATGGCTACATGCCCACTAATATTAAACTGAGATGATGATGATGATGATGATGATGATGATGATGATGATGATGATGATTTTCTTCTGTATCACCTCATATACATCCCAACGTGTAAGGGAAAAAAACCACAGCAGCCACAGATAAAAGGGGACTCCAATAGCACTGTTAGACTTTTGTTTTGAATCCCACTAGTTTGGATGCACTGAATGTGAACTTTAGGAATCCCCACTGTTAGAATCCACTCTGGTTCAAGCAGCCTGGTTAAAGGACTGTTCCAGGTTCTGGAAAGCATTTTACCTTTTTCTGGCCTCCTCTTGGTGGAAGAAGCAATACAACCAGGCAGCAACAATAAGCAAGGGGATTTTGTGGTACAAAGTGTTAACAAATGTCCTCAGAGGGTTGCAGGCTCAAGGAGAGAGAAGGGAGCAATATTGAGCTTTATGTGCTGATCTTTCCGCCTCTGTGCTGCCTGAAGCCCCAGCCTGGAGCAGCCAGGGAGTCAGAGGTCTAAGAACAGCGACTTGGAAGTAAGGCCAGGACCAGGATGTGGGGCTACACCTACAAGTAGCCCTTTGCATCTCAGCTGACCTGCCCCCAGCAACCATCTTGCCTGTTTCTACCTTCCCTTTGTATAGGCTTCAATGCCATCTCCTGCTTTCCAACATAGGACCACTGGCAGCCATTGCTCTCATTTTACATCTTATTGCGAACTCTTGCCCTCTCCCCCTCACCACTTAGCAAACATATCTTACTCTGGAGTTGGACAAGGAGTAACCCCCAAATCACCACTAATCCCCAGCCCTGGTTTTAAATATATATCACCCAGTTCTGTGTTGATGCCTACAGCACTTGGTATACTTGTAGCAGCATTTGTCTGCACTACTGCATTTGTTCATACTACTGGTCTACTACTGGTCTGCTACCAAGTCACTATTGGTCTACTACTAGCTTACTATTGTTTTACTACAGTTTACTATTGGTTTACAACTATTTTACTACCAATTTACTAACATGCTAATATGGATTTACTACTGATTTACTGCAAGGTTACTACTGGTTTCTTACTCATTTACTATTAATTTGTATTAATACCACTAATTTATTATTCATAGCCTACTATACAGCCTACAGCAATTGGTATTCATTTAGCAAAATATTCTTTACTTCCTCAAATGAGGGAGTGTGCGGGCATCCTGCACAAGGAACAGAATCATAATCATAGAGTTGAAAAAGACTTCAAGAGCCATCAAGTCCAGCCCCCTGCCATGCAGGAATACACAACAGAAGGCCATCCAGCCTGTTTAAAAACCTCCAAAGAAGGAGACTCCATCACACTCCAAGGCAGTATATTTCCACTGTAGAACAGCTCTTACTGTCAGGACGTTCTTCCTAAGGTTGAGGTGGAATCTCTTTTCCTGTAGTTTGAATCCGTGGCTCCATCTCCTAGTCTCTGGAACAGAAATCAAGCTTGGTCCATCCTCAGTAAGATAGCCTTTCAAATATTTAAGCAGGGCTATTATATCACTTATTAACCTTCTCTTCTCCAGATTAAACATCTCCAGCTCCCTAAGGGCCTCGGCAGACGGCTTCCTCTTCCTGAGGTCGCCCTTGGAGTCGCCGGCCTTTCGCACGGCCGGCGCTCCGGGGATGACCTCACGCCGCGGCGACCGGACGCGCCGCGGTGTTTGAGTCAGGGAAAGTGCGCCCGCCGCTTTTAGGGCGCACTTTCCCTGAAATCTAAAAGGAGCACCAATTTGGAGCTCCTTTTAGATTCGCCGCAGGAGCGCCACGGTGCGGAGGCTGAGCTCCGCCGGCGCTCCGACCCGCGGCGTCTCCAGGGCCTCCGTCTGCCGAGGCCCATAGTCACTCCTCATAAGGCATGATTTCCAGACCTTTCACCCTTTTGGTCACCCTCCTCTGGACACGCTCCAGTTACTCTACATCCTTTTTAAATTGTGGTGCCCAGAAATGGGCACAGTGTTCCAGGTAAAGCCAGACCAAAGCAGAATAGAGTGGTACTATTACTT
>CM034708.1:129027568-129051874 GCA_020142125.1 Phrynosoma platyrhinos | reverse complement strand
AAAATTTCGTAAGATGAAGCATTCGTAAGTAGAGGTACCACTGTATCAGATTGTCCCTGCCAAATCAGGTATTATCACACAAAGCTAGTAAATCAGAATTATGGTAGGATAATAGCATCTTTGGCTGCTACTTACCACATGATGCCATGTCTCTCCTTTTGGTGATTTGAATTTCAATTATTGGTGGAGCCACTGACAGGAAAAACCCATTAATAATTTCCAATATTGCTGTTTTTTCCATAGGATAGGTAGTGTAATAGGTCCCTCCTGATGCAGTTCCAATATTCCCGTGGTTCTGTGGCGGTGGGAGTGTGATTCTCCTCTTCTCCCTCTGGCTATTCCCAAGCAGGCTGAGGTTGCCTTACCTCACTGAATAAATGCAGGTGCATCATAGGACCTGGTCACAGACACAAGATTTTGGAGTGTGTTCTGGTTGGGAGATGAAAGTATGCCATAACCTTTGCTTTTCTATTTCTTTTACAGTATTGAATGGGCTGAGTGTACCATTTTCAGTGTGTTTCTTTTCTTTCTATGAGAGGGAGCGTTTTAGCGAGGCAGCAGCATGGGCTGAAAAGAACAGTTAAGGGAAAGCGGAAGGTGAGCAGACATCCACCTTTTCCAGGACATGCCCTACATTTCAACCTTCTGTCCAGGTGGGATTCCAAAATGTCCTCCATTTTGAGCATGACATTTATAGTAATGTTTTTAGCTTTTATTTGGTCAGGACCTACATTTCTCTTGAATGTCCGACATTTTGCCTTGTCCTCCTTTGCGGTTAGGACATCTGGTCACCCTGGGAAAGCAGGAGGGTGCATGAAGGCTTGAAGGCATGACTGGACCACTGGTGGACAGACCTCCTTTGACTGGATGGCTGTGGAAGAAGAAGAACCAAGCACCACACTCCGATCATTGCTGGAAGCAAAGTCCAGTCAGAAGTGCTGGCTGTGTGAAGTTGCTGCCTAGGATGTCTATAGGCTTGAGGAGGAGGAAGAGGAAGAGGAAGAGGAAGAGGAAGAGGAAGAGGAAGAGGAAGAGGAAGAAAGTGAGGAGGAGGAGGCGGCTGCTGCAGTGGCAGTGGTTTTGGCTTGGCTCACTTCATTCAATGTCTCCCACTTTCCCTCAGCTGTTCTCTTCAGCCCATGCCACAACTTAGCTGAAACACTTCCTCACAGAGAAAGAAAATAAGCCCCCTTGAATCCCATTTTGGGAGAAAGGAAGGATATAAGTCCCCTAAATAAATAATTAAATAAATATTCAAAATAGTTGCCCTCTCCCATTCAATAATAACCTATGGCCATAGAAGCATCAACCTATGGCCATAGAAGCATCTGGAAAAAAATAAAAGCCTATTAGTAATGCTTCCCCGGCCTAATCCATAATCGGCTCAGCCAAACAAGCATCAGTCTGCCCCTCAAAAGTAAAAACCCATTCTTCCCAAACCATTTGAACTGTATTTTAATTTTTTAAAATTTTATCGTTTTGCCATAATTGTGTTAGTAAGGCCAGGCAGAAGTGTGAGTGTGAGACCATGGATCACTAAAAGCAGCATAGTAATTGCTAAGAAGTGCAATAGCGGTTGCTTTTGAACCGGCATATTTGTGTTTCATTAGAGAGGCTATGGACCTGAGCCTGGAGGACCTAAACAAGGCAATGGAGGACAGGGTGTTGTGGAGAAGTTTCATCCACAGAGTCACCATGAGTTGCGGTCCACTCAAGTGCAGTTAACAACAACAACAACAATGTTCATGTTTTCTTCAACAACAGCAGCTCAATAGGCTTGTGTGATAAAATCTGAGAGCAGTTGGAGGGTATGCTGTACAGTACATATCTAAAATTACACAGATCACCCAGGAAATGTTGGTTGCCCATAAATATAAAACTATAAAATTTTGAAATAAAGGTTTTTTTTAAAAAAATGAAGAAACATAGGGAAATTGTAATTAAGCAAAATGATATGTTGTATTTATTTATTTATGCATCAGTCTGCGCTGCTGAAGGCAAGAGATGCCAGTACTAGTAGATCAGAAGTGTACATTTACACCTACACTAAAATTTAATAGGCCAATAGAAGTAGACTGGATTTAATCATGAATTCTTTTGCTTCTCAGATGTGGAAATGTAGCTCTTATACCACCTGGAATTATGCACATTCATTCAGACATAAATCCCACTGAATTCAGTAGCACATAGCAGCTTTAGTGCCTCAGCATTAGCAAAAGATTAGAAGTAACAAACGTAGCAGATTTCAAAGTGAAGGAGAGAAAGGACTGGCAGAATACCAGCAGTTAAAAATTGTTCAGCTTAATGTCGGTCATAGGCTAAATTGGTGAAACATATTATTAAGGATGTAAGTGTTAAACATGTAATAGATGTTGCTGAGATGAATCAGTTGTGATGTGATGCTAAGGACATGAATGATTTTAATGTGTTGGGTTGCGGGGGATCTATCAAAATAGCACCTGAAGTAAGTAAGTAGCCACAGTAAACATGGAACAGTTCCATAGAAGGAAGAGGTGCTAGCACATTTCTGCCATACTACCATTGCATTTAAGAACAAATAATTTAAAATGTTTTCCCCCCGGGAAGTGAACTGGGGGCACATCCAGAGTGATTAAAAAGACCAGAAAGTCTCAGATTTTGTTCCTGTTCTTTCTGGTTTTATTTTGGAGATCCATGCACAGTTTGTTTATCCCAGAATATTTTCAGTCAGCTCCTGCTTTGACCAAAGGCTTTTTATACCATCTCCTCAGGTCAGTTTATTTTAACACCATATAACAATGGAAAGAACAGGAAGTAAATCTGGGACTAATTCATTCTGTCTCGAGGTGCCCTGCAAGATGCTTTTAAGCATTTGGTGGCAATTTTTCAAATTTTCAAAATAAATTGGTGAAAAATGTGTGTACACAATATTGGATTGGGTCAAAATAGAAGATATTACGCAGAAATATTTTGATGCAAAGCACAAAATTATGTCCAAATGAATTTTCACAAAAACAGACCTGAATTACAAAAAAAAAAAAAACCAAAAACCCTCATTGATTGGCCATGTTATTGACGAGGAATGGAGAATTGGTGAGCAGTCTTTATATCTCATGTGCCACTGGCCAAATGACCATCATTTCCTACTAAGAACCCTCCTTCCAGGGTTATTTCCTGTCAGCACTAAATACAGCTTGGGGAAAAAAAAGCTTTTTCATCAGGACTATGGCAGGCATACTGCTGAACATAAAGAAAACAAAAATAATTACCACAGAAGATCTACACAAATTCAATTTAGACAATGAGGAAATTGAAATACTAAAAGAGTTCTCATACCTTGGATCAAACATTGATTAGAATGGGGAAGAACTCTGACTCAAGAACTCAGATGAAGACTAGGAATGAGGAGGGCCACCATGAAAGAACTAGAAAAGATCCTAAAGAGTAAAGATATACAACTGGCCACGAAAGTCAGACTCATACAAGCCATTGTATTCCCATGTACAGATGCGAGAGCTAGACAGTGAAGAAAGTGGATAAGAAGAAAAGCAATTATATTCAGATGTGGTGCTGGAGAAGAGCGCTGAGGGTACCATGGACAGCAAAAAAGACAAACAAGTGGGTCCTAGAGCAGATCAAGCCAGAAATCTCCATATAAGCCATGATGATTAAACTGAGGCTGTCATATTTTGGCCACATCATGAGAAGACATGACTCATTGGAAAATACCATAATGCTAGGAAAGGTTGAGGGCAGGAGAAAGAGAGGAAGACCACATACTAGATGGATGGACTCTATTAAGGAGATCACAGCTATGAATTTGCAGGACCTAGGCATAGCAGTGGATGATAGGACATTTTGAGATGTTGCATCCAGGGTAGCCATGAGTTGAAATGGACCCAAAGGCAATTAACAACAACAAATGACCTGGGAAGGAAGGGTTGACCTAGCCATGGTGCTGATTTTGCTTGGGGGTGAGATAGCAGAGCTATTATTTCAGAGGCACAAGAACCATTGGGCTAAAAGCTTGACTTGTTTTGTACTTAAAGGTTCATCTGGAGGTGATGCCCAATGCTGTACCAAACTCTAGCCAGGATATGCAGAGAGTTCTTTTGGGAACCAGGAACACTTTCAAAGGCAGGCAGTAATATAATATAATATAATAGATCAATGATAGGACAAGTTAAAACAATATACTTTGTGGCTCTGTATTATAAGACCTTTAATGTAAACATATTTTAAACTTTAAATGACACCTCCAAAATTGCAGCCGTGGAATGTTTATTATGCTGTATAGTGTTGTGTAAAATGAATTAAAATTCCTCCAGACGATGGGTTGGGCCTGTTTTTTTCCTTCCTTTCACTGGAAATTTCCACTCTGTTTACAGAAGGAAGACATCGGATAGCCAAGGTTTCATAAATTTGCTGCGAAAGCCTCTCCTATAGCCGTGTCCACCCACATATGTACCTCATATTGCAAAAAAGCTTGGCAAGATCTCCAGGTCACTCCGAGGGCAGCATCTCAATATCTCCATCCACTGCAGACGGACATACAGCAATAATTAACCCCAGGGCTAGTTATGCTCATCTTGTTCCCAGTAACTGACTGAGCATCCCTGGCACGCATGGCAGACTGCAACGCATTGAAGCTTTAAGCACCTTTTTAGAATGGCCAAGTGGAGCGAGGACAGATCTATGATTGTCCCCATTTAATTACCCCACAGTCCATTTCGGATAGTGGAGCAAATGCTATCCTTGGACTGTCGAGAGTTGGTCTTCTCATCCTAACCTACACTCCAATTTGTTTTATACTGATGAACTCATATGTGCCCTTCGAAGTGGAAGGTTGAGATACAAATGTGCTAAATAAGTGTTTTCATGGTTGGGCTTCACTGCAATGATGAGGTAACAGATTATCCGTAACAATGTCACAGATAACATGTTACGTTGGGGGACATAATGACAATCCCTTAGCAAACAAAGTAATGACTAGTGACACTGTTCATTTCCCTCATTTCATTTTCCTTATTTAATGAATAACATTTATTTGATTTTCTTCTTACTTTGGGAAGCTTTGAGGGGGGGTTTCAAGCAAAATTTCCAATTTTAGGGTGCATCTACACTGTAGAAATAGTGCAATTTGACACCACTTTAAGTGCCATAGCTCCATACTATGGAATCCTGGAATTTGTAATTTTATAAGGTCTTTAGCCTTCACTGCCAGAGTGCTTGTGCCTCACAAAACTGCAAATCCCAGGATTCTGTAGGATGGAGCCATATCAGTTAAAGTAGTATCAAGCTGCAATATTTCTTCCGTGTAGATAAATCCAAAGTCCTTTTTTTTAACTTTGTAGATGATTTTTTTTCCATAAAAAGAAATAAAAAATAGGAAAGTACATAAAAAGTCTTTGCAGCATTAACAGTAGCAAGTTACTTGGGAAGGCTTTATAACCAGTTATACAATGAACATTTAAAAAAAATCTTTCCAAGTTCTGGACAATCCCAAATTACAAAATAAATAACGTAACACACAAACCTGATAATTGCATGCTATTTGCATTTTATATGCTAGCATTTGCTGGACAGAGACAATGTTGAAGACTTCCATTTAAGTTACAAAGGACAAAACTAATAGGGCATAATAATAACCTAATAGAGTAATTACTAGACACCGAAGGAAGGACTTGTGGCTTTGGCAATGTTTGGAGGTGCTCTGTGAAGTACATTAAGCTGAGAGAATGTAGCCTGCTCAGGACTATCCAATGAGCCTTCTAGATAACCAACAATAAGGAATCTTGAATTCGTTTCTCACTGAGATAGTAAAATGTTTGTATCTCACTGAGTTCATGAGTTTGTATCTCACTGAGATGATCTATGAGACTTTATGACCATGTTTTAAGGTTTTCTTCAATTGATTGATGATGTTCAGGAAGGAGTTAGGCTAGTCTAACAAGAAGAAACCTTCTGTCCAACCAAGCCAATGAGGATCACCACAGACTGCTCATATCACTCTCCCTCCCTGCCATTAGAGGAGGAAGAGAAAAGAATGATGTACTGTTGGCCCTCCATTTTCACAGGGGATCTGTTCCGGACACACACATACCCCACAAAAACAGAGATTAGCAAGTATTCAAGTCCCATAGGGGTGCGTCCCATTGAATATGTAAAACCGCGGACTTGAAGTCTGCAAGAACGGAGGAGTGATTGTCTATGATCCCAATGGCAGAGATTCTCACATGCTGTTAAGAGAGAAGGACACCGGAGCAAGCCCAGCTATTGTTTTGGAGCAAAGATCTTGGAAGAGAGAAGAATAAAAAACTTGCCTGTGTGGTGGCATAAGTAATTCTCCTTTTCCCACCTCCCACAGTTGCTTGGCTCCAGCAAACACTCCAAACAATAGGCCAGCTCTTTCTTATCCCTGCCTCCTTGTCTCTTGGAAGCATATTAGAAGATCCATTAAAATTGTAGAAGCGACCTCTGTATATATTTTGTGTTACTTGTGGACAAACATCAGAGACAGAAATTTTGAAAGGGAAAGTTTACATTTTCACGATGCTATGTTTGCTCCCAGTAGCTTTACAGAGTTCTTGCGCTGCTCTCTTTCACTTGATTTCAGGCCTCTAAATATGTTGGTTGTGAAATGGAAGATTAAGATGTGCTGGAAGCCAGCATCATGTTAAGCATTTCTCCAACAACTTGGAGAAATTATAAGGCCTTCTTAGGCCAAAGCGCAGAATTTTAAGTGAATAAGACAGGTAAGAGTCTTACTCCTACATATCTACAGGGGTATAAGAAGAGGGTTTGAATCCCAGCTCAGCCATAGAGAAACCCACTGGGTGACCTTGGGCAAGTCACACTCTCTCAGCCTCAGAGGATGGCAATGGCAAACCCCACCTCCCCTGAAGAAACTAACTTGCCAAGAAAACCCCATGGTAGGGTCGCCATAAGTCAGAAAGGACTTGAAGGCACACAAAAACAAAGAAGGACAAAAACTAACAAATCCATAGCTCACTAGCAAAAACATTTCACTTCTTCATTTCTGTCATCACATAGAAGCATCATTTTTTGTTTAAAAAAGGAATGGCAACAAAATTGTGTTGATAAAACTTCTATCATTTCAACACACAGTTGTTTTTTTTTAAACCATGGATCACAAATGTCAATGTCAGTGTTAGCAACCAACAGACATCATGAGGAAATGGAAGAAATCATGTTTGCACCACTTTGAAATGTAATAAATATGGCGAGGATCCTATTGGTACTGCCAGCTAGAACTACCACTGTTGAATAGTGCATAAGCATTTTTGGAAATCTTATGGATTTGATGGGTCTGCTTTAGTTGGGACTACTAACAGGATTCAGGCCATGTCTGCTATAACTTAACAAAAATGTTAATAAAAGTGTCATTTAACAATTTATGGAAATCTACATATTATGGAAATATAGAAATAAGCCCATACACATTCAGTATTATTTTAGTTATTATTTTCTACTAAAAAGGGCACTAGTTCACTAGAACTAGCAAAGGTGGAAAATGATTACAATTCTGAGAGGTGTGCATTCAACAAAGCCAGTGTAAAGCCAGTTCCACATGCCCATCAAGTAATCCTCCAGAGGCAAGTTTACTCACTTGATTTAGAAATCCTGACTTGTGCTCATATTTTTACCTTTAATTAATTTTATTTGTGGTAACTTTTGGTGGTGAGCCATCATGGTGTATTGATTTGAGTGCTTGGCTAGTAATCAGAGAGCCCAGGGTTTGAATTTCGCTCAGCCATGGAAGTCCACTGGGTGATGTTGGACAAGTGACAACCTTTCAGCCTTACAGGAAGGCAATGACAAAGCTCCTGCTTTGTCGCATCAGGAAAACTCTACAATACAGTTGCCATAAGCTGGAGTCAGCTTGAAGGTATACACCTTCAATACTTACAATAACAGTAATAACATGTCATTATTATAAAGGTATGTAGTAGCCTTTGTTAATTTCTTGTTTGGTGATGGTCTTACATGTATAAATAAATAAATAAATCTGAATCTACAATCTGGCCACAGTTATGAGAGCAAGCAATGCAAGCCCACTATACAGATCTGAATGACAGTAAACTATGAAGCACATAAGCTTGCAATGGCCCTGAAAAGGATTTACCTTACAGCAAAGAAGATGATAAAATGACTAGGTAAGTGTATTGTTCATCTAGTTCCTAAATGAGCCTAAATGAAAGAAATTTTTCTTTTATGCCTAATTGCACAAATTGGGAAGATGACCATGTTCTCTGTTGCAATGAAATTGCACCATTGTGCAATAACTGATGATCTTGCCAAGATAGTAGGGAAAAATGCTTTTGTGCCAGAGGTACTCTGTTAAGCTATGTGATCACAACTCTGTGGACTCTTTCAGCTTTGCTGTACTTCATATGGATGAATAGTTCACATTGGACTCACAAAATAAATGGAAATGGAAAAGCCAGTAAAGATGGTGTTATTTATCAGTTAGAAGCAGTCCATGAATTATCGCTCCAGATTTTCTGTATGATCATGAGATAAAGCAATCTTCAAACAAGAAAGAATTCATTTAGCAGAGATATGATGAGATTGGTACATGAAAACAGTTAGAAGCATAGAGCTGACTCACCCACTTTTACGTGGAATTATTTTGGCCCACTCTTCTACTAACTGGCTAGTTCTATAGGCATGCATCACAGTAAGTAACCATAAAGCTACAAATGCTTCCTTTACATGACATATAGGGACAGTTTGAGTTACCCTGCTCCTTGCTATTGGTAAATTCTTGATATAAGTTTAGTGCTTAATTTTATTCATGGAACAGTAAACATGTTCTCAAGTATAGTAGGGTAGATAGAGCTTTAATTTGCTTAAAATAATAATTAGAAAAGATGACTGCAAATTTCATAGACAGGGTTGCCATATTTTCCTTTCTTTTCAGCCCTTCTTTACTTTGAATGTCACAGGTGGAAATTCAGTTAATGAAATGTTTCCCCATCACTGCATTCCTCATCACATTTCAGAAACAGTGAGGACCATGGAAAAGGGCTTCTAGCAGCCACTTCTTTTTCTCAGCCCATGGGGACAGCAAGAGAATTTTTTAGTGCCAATATGCAGGACTGAACACAAGACAATATGTTGACTGAGACAGAGGACAAAATGGTACCCTGTTCCACATACAACTGAATTGACAGTTGAATCTTAGTTCAATGTACGATATGGGATTTGCAAGTGGATCATCTGGCACCACTTCCTTCTTCTTCCCAGCTTCTGCTGCCTCAGGTATCCATCACTTTCTGTCACCATGTGGTGGACTGATCCTCTCTCAATCATATCTTTATTAAAATATTTGACCAGGACCATCTTCGGATCCTAGCTCTGCTTTGAAGTTCACCAAATGACCTTGAGCTAATCACTATTCCTCAAACTAACCTACCACATAGGATGGTTGTGATGATACAATGAGAAGGGAAGGACCCTTGGAGGAAAGGTGAGATATACATTTAATAAATAAATACATAAATAAATTTTCCACAAGTAGATGCTGCAATTTTATAGTCCACTGTGCCTCAGTATGAACTGAGATATACAATACTGTCATTCAGAAGCTGGCATATAATCCCTTTATGGTAGTTACAACCACTCCTTTCACAACATATCTAGTTATTTCTTGGAAGCCTTTGGCCTCTCTGTTGTTCTAAACTCATTCCATTTGAAATGTCCCATCATGGCTCACTACTGTTCTTAAACATATGTATACTCTTAACCTATGTAAGCCTACAATTTGCCTAACGGAGTTATGCAATCGCCAAGAAAACTTCAGGGAACCATCCTTATCATTCTTATTGATCACAGACTCAATGGTCAAGGACACAATGAAGTCTTCACACACCGTAAAAGTTAATGGAAGTTAGCTATTAAAGCTGACTGTGTCTTCCATAGCTATATAAGCAGAACAATTTAAATGGATGGAGTCATTCTTTGTGCTGAATTTTCTTTCTTCCTTTAAAAATCTAGTTGCACGCATCTGCAGAGCACTGCTAAAGACCTCCTCAGGTAAGCTGCGGGTCTATGGTATACACTACATAAATGTGTAGCTGTGCAACAGATTAAACAATGTATTCTTCATATTGTTAAGGAATCATTTGTACATACTTTAGAAATATATTTGGAGCAGCTTGGGGTGGCCTGTAGTTTATTCAAAATCATTTTTTTTAAATCCAAAGTTTGGCTATATGGATGTGCTCATTCTTTAAATAACATTGGGATAACTTGGGATGCTTGGGATATAACTGGAATACAATTCCCTTCAATGTTAATCAGAATAGCCATTAGAAATAATGGGAGATGTAGTCTAATAACATCTTGAACGCTGAAGGATGCTAACTGCTGGCTTAGATTTTCAGTACTGTGGCCTACAATTCAAAATACCACACAATTCACTCTGTGGATCCAATGAAATCAGAGCTTGTTGTGGGTGTTTTAAAAATTATTATTATTATTATTATTATTATTATTATTATTATTATTATTATTATTATTAAAGTGCTGATGTCTCCAAAAGCAGGGTTTAGTAGCTTAGAAGCTACTAGATGTACCCAATGGAATGCTAGCTTTTACCTTGCTTATGTTAGTGATTTGAAGGGATTTCCACTTCTTGCATTCTTGGCAGAGATATACTAAAGTAGCTTCAGCAGCTGATCAGCTAGGACTCAAAGGATATCTGGGGCGGGGGGAGAAATGTAGCTATAGAATCTGAAATTGCAGGGAAAAGGGGAACATTATTTGGGCTGTGAAAACCAGGCATTCAGCAAAATAAAGATCAGAAACACACAGCAACTATGTTGTTAGCCGGTAAGAGGATAGGCATTAGAATTATTGGATATTTCCTACAATTCTTTTTCACACAGTAAGTAGGAAAAAAGTGTCTTACATTATAACTTCACATATCCCTTAGAATAAATTATCAAGCCTCTATATGTATTTTAAGTTGTATTTCCCTTCCAAATGGCCAGTTCAAAGCAAACACCTGTCTGTAGTGACTGAACACTGTCACTGTTCAGGTGCTGTGACCTTTGTTGCACAAAACTTTCATGTAGCTTATTATCTAATCAAAGGCACCCATGGTAAACAGGAAAAGTGCTGATAGAGTAATCAGGATATTGTGACTTATTTCCAATTGCTAGTGTCAACTCGAGTAGATCCTTTAAATCAATCACTACTTTAGCACTTACGTAAACCTCCTTGAGTCAGTGGGTCAACTGTAGTTGGGATTAGCAACTAGATATAGACCATTGGCTTATCTGCCACTGAGGTGGGCTTGGACAAATACTGCCATGTTTCATATGGGAACAGAGCCAATCTAATATTTTGCTCCTTGGAGCAAAGGATAAGGTGATGTCTCTCGCCCTGCCATGTACAATAGAGCTGACCAGACTAGCAGCAGATTCTAATTTCAGCACTGGTAATGGGACAGCATCTTTTTGGTTACCAAACCGAGCCATCTGGATGACACATATAGTTCTGTCCGTTCTTTGCTCTTTAGTATATGCTTCTTGAGGTGGCTGCTTCACTCTGCCTAATGGTTACACTGGCCCTGTATGGGAATAGCAGAACAAAGTTACGGACCAGTCTTTTCCAGAATTAGCTAAATGTCCTGCGGCAATCAAAATAGGTTAGACTAGAGCAGGGGTAGGCAACCTTTTTGAGCCGGGGGCCGGGTTGCTGTCCCTCAGACAATTGGGGGGCCGAAGGACCAAAAATAAATAAACAAATAAACAAATAAATTAAAATTAAAATTAAAAATTAAAAAAAATAAAAATTAAAAAAATATGCATGCACACTCTCTCAGCCCCAGAAAAGCCATGGCAAAACCCCTTTGGAGATTTTGCCAAGAAAACCCCAAGAACAAGTAATAACAACAATAATCAATATCATCATGGCGGGGGGGCGGCGGTGGGGGGCGGCGGCAGGACTGGCCTGGGGCCAGTCCAAAGGCCTTGGTGGGCCGCATCCGGCCCCCGGGCCTTAGGTTGCCTACCCCTGAACTAGAGCAATAAACAGAGTAAATAAAAAGGAAGTGAAGAAATTGCATCTAAAAATAATTAACAAACTATAAGGTAACCTCTCCCTCTCCCCTGTTTTCAAGCAGAAACCAGAGTTAAGCAAACAAAGCAATTGAGCAAAAGTGTTGTGTAAGGATGTAGCAGTAAATAATCTCCATTTACAACAGTTTTGAAGGGAAAACAACGGTCTAAGCAAAAAAGAAGGCTTTCATGGAACTTATGATTTTAGGTCTAAAATGCAAGGGACACATTTCCAACACCTCTTTTAGACTAGAACTTGAACTCAGAATAACTTCTCAGTGTCTTGGCTCTATCTTGTCTCCCACACTGAAGGTCCTCTGAAAAACTCGAGCAGCAGGTTGAATGTTCCCTCACATCTGTTTTATTAGTGTGAAAACCATGAAAAAACCAAATGCACTTCAAAAAGATGCAGTGGGGGATATCTTCGGTCTCAGAAAAGTAATACTTTCTTTGAATCTTTGTCCAGAAAAAAAACTGGCAGAGGCAGGGATGGAGAATTTGGGGCCAAGCAGATGCTGTTGGACTGCAGTTCCCTTCATCCCGCATCACTGTTGGTGCTGGCTAGGGAGCTGCATTTTAACAACATTTGGAAAATCATATGGGGCTCTTTCACACTGCACACAGTTATACTACTATTCCACCTTAACTGCATGGTTCAATCCTATGGAATCCTTGGATCTGCAAATGAAGAAGGGCTTATTTAGATTTCTCATCCAGAGAGCTCTAGCATCTCACCAAACTACAAATCCCAGGATTCCATAGGATGTTGACATGCCAGTTAAAATGGAACCACAGTAGCATTAAAGGCTTGTATTCCCTCACATCTGCCCTAAAGATGCTAGCTATAACCTCTTTTTTTTTTTTTTTTTTTGGTCAATGGGTGCTGTATTTACATCCCATTTCAAAGCCCTACTAGTTAATGTAAAGAATGTTATAAACCAACAGAAGGACTTCTGATCATCTAAGGCAGGAGAATAAAGAAAAATCAAAAGCTTCAAAACAAAAAAATGGAGGAAGAAGATAAATAAAGTTTACCTTATAGAACAATTGACATTATATCAATGTTTTGCTAACATTTTTAACACAGAAATTTCACTGCTCAAAGCTAATACAGTTGATATTTAAGTAACCCTCCACACTGAAGCACTTCCACCGAAATGAATAGAAAAGTTGAGATGTTATAAGATGTTCTCTTCCAATTAATTATTACTTAAAGGGAATACTTTGATAGGCTTTAAATCCTTCTCTGTATTTACACATACATCTGGAATAAATACTGGCTTTGGCGAAAGAACAGGCATATTAAAAATTACCTACCTTCAACTGTCATCTAGATTAGTCAGACTGGAGAAAGCCCTGGAGAATGAGGTCTCTGGGAGGAAAGAAGAGAAAGTGTGGTAAATACATAGGATGCATAGTAATTACAAGAGGAAAAAACAGTAAAATAAAGAATATAGCACTATTAAGTCTACTAAGGAGATTGAAAAATGCATATAGAAACCAGTGTGGTGAAGTGTCTTGAGTTTTGGTCTAGGACTCAGGAAGACCAGGGCTCAGTCATGTAAACCCACTGGGCGACCTCGGACAAGTCACACTGTCTCAGCCTCAGAGGAAAGCAATGGCAAACTCCTCTGAACACATCTTGCCAAGAAAACCCTGTGATAAGGTCTCCATTAGTCAGAAACAACTTGAAGGCACACAACAGCAAAATGCATATCCTTCTATCCCACTATATCTATCAGGGAAGACTAATATATCATAGGGTGCATCTGCACTGTAGAAATAATGCAATTTGACACCACTTGACATACTGTAGTGCCATCCTATGGAATCCTGGGATTTGTAGTTTTGCAAGGTTTTTAGCCTTCTCTGCTAAAGAATGCTGGTGCCTCACAAAACTACAAATCCCAGGATTCCATAGGATGGCACTATAGCATGTCAAGTGGTGTCAAACTGCATTATTTCTACAGTATAGACACACCTATAGTAATATATCTAGCATTAACACACAGAGCATGTGGGTACTGTATTTTCCTAAAAATTAAAAATGGGAAAGGGGAGGAAGTGTCAATATTATCCAGTCATATTACTTTTCAGAGGCTTCCGAAGATTCACAGGAAAGTGTCTTATACTTTAGTAGCCAATAAAATGTTTAGCCTACTATTAAGAATGACGATTAATAACAAAATAAAACAAAAGTGATGATAGAACAAATAAGATTATCCCCAGTATAACAAATGAGTTTCTAAATGTTTTAATATTTTGAGTTTGCAGAAAACTCAAAGGAGTTTGCAGAAAACTTAAAAGGAAACAGCCTTTGGTTGTTATTATTGCAAATCTCTGTAGATCTAATTTTTTTTTTAAAAAAAATTGAACTCCGAATACTGAATTTTCTGAAGTACAAAGAAAATTAAAAATTCACGGTTTGGCCTAGGTCCATCATTAACAGTGAAATAGCTGGCCAAAATTAACTGAGCATTCATCCTTTCCCAGAAGCCAACAATGATCTCTTTTCTCACCATTATAACCGGAATCTTTAAAAAAAAAACTTGATCTTTTTTTTTTTAATCTTTCACTAGTGACTCAGAGATAAGCAGCCAGGCGTCTACATTTTTCAGCTCTCCTTTGGGGCAATATCTTGGTTTCCTTTTCTTCCTGGGAGAGTTACCACTTTGGAGTGTGAAGAGGAGGAAAGAGGAATGTCATTATAAAAACTTGGTTCCAGTACCATAATACTATTCCATTTGATCTTCAAAGGTGGTAATGCTCAATTTGGAGCTCACTCATCTGTGGACCTCAAGATATTTTAAAAGCACACATTGTCATTTATTTTCAGGGCTTCAGGTGACTTTACAATAAGGAAGAATCAAAACGCTGTCATCCAGAAGATTTTTTCCAACGAAATGGTTGAACCTGTAGGCAACCAGTATGTTGTGGCACGGCCAGTGTATTCAGACCAATCATTTGATGAAGAGCATCAGAAAGTCCATAGATATCATAAAAACTTTGTGGATCACCTCAGAGTATGCTTTAGGTAAGACCTGTGCTTTTTCAATGCTAATGTCAGAAACAAATAGTTATTTGCCATGGCTAATTTTTCTCTACTTTTCACCCATGTTAATATGATTCTTTTGCTAATGTTCAATAGTTTCAGTAAGTTATTCCCAGTGAGTTTTCCATATTCTAGAACAGCAGGTTGATGTAGGATCGGGGGTGAAGAAAAGGAAGAAATACAAAGTGATTGAGTCCTTTTTGCTTGCTACCTTATGAAAGCATCCTGTTCACATCATGCTATGATTCACTCACATCCAGATGAAGGAGCCAGTCCATCTGTAGAGACTCATCTGGCAGCAACTTCTGGAGGCAATTCATAGTTTCTGGTTTGGCCCACTGGAAATACTTGGGACCAACTTATTTTGGGAGTATTCTTCCCCTTACTTGTACCATATAGCAAGATCTCAAGTTTAAAACCATTTAACACACTGTCCATGGAAGGCAGGCACCAGTGGCTGCCTCTCTGCAGCAGAACAAAATTGTCAAAATTTCAGACCAACGTAATTTTTAGAAGCGTTGCCCAATATATAAGATGGCTCCTAATGACTAGAATTAAACAGGCATAGTGAGCATTTTAAAAGAAAAAAACTTGGTTTTATTCAGGTGTGTGTGTGTTTTAGGATAGCAAGAGCCAGTGTTGTTTAGTGGTTTGGCTCTGGAAACCAGAGTTTGAACCCCTGCTCAGCCGTGGAAACCCACTGGGTGACCTTGGACACTATCTCAGCCTCAGAGGAAGACACAGAGAAACCCACTCAGAACAAATCTTGCCAAGAAACCCCTGTGATAGGTTTGACTTAGGGTTGCCATAAATCAGAAACAACTTGAAGGCATACGACGACAACAAAAAAAGAAACACCTCCAAAAGATAGATAAAGGCTGCATCTGCATTGTAGAAATAGTTTTGACACTGCTTTAACTACCATGGCTCAATGCTATGGAGTTCTGGGATTTGTACCAGAGCTTTCTAACCGAGAAGGTTAAATATCTCACAATCCTACAAATCCCTGAATTCCATAGCACTGAGCCATGACAGTTAAAGTGGTGTCAAACTGTTAGTTTGTTTTTTCTTTTTTGTAGATTAAAAACAGTACATATCACCATAATAGAGAATTGAGGTGATGTGTGCCTGGTCAGTCTGCTATCCAAGTGCTAAAATGGGGACACTTTTCAGCAATGGGAGGTGGGGTGGAAATGTCAGAAATAAATAAATGTCTAAATACTGGGCAAACATAAAGCCCATGTTCTCCCTTCCTATGGTTCCCCATAAACCAAACTTGGGCTGGACCACCCTTTAGGGAATTCTTTCCTGGCATTAGTGGCAGATCCTTTGTGTTCCCTGGGAGCCTCCCATCCAAGTGCTAACTAGTCCTAATCCTGGTTGTGTTCAGGATGACTGGGTTCTTGACTCTTTCACTGGTTACATTAGCTATTCAAGAAAGTGATTAATCCATCAAGGAACCAACCACTTCAGTTATTTCTGTAAAAACAGAAATAGCCTCCACTCACTTTCTTGGTGAAATTCTTAGTATTAACCTTACCAGCAGAATATAAATTTGAAGCAAATATCTTTCTATTATATATATTGCTCTTTCCCTGGATCCCACCAGAAACAGGAGTATTTAAACAGTTTCATGATTAAACTGTTCTCCTTTCAGCTGCACTCCACAGAAGGCAAAGAAAGTTGCTCTTAATTTGTTTCCTATTGCCTCCTGGCTCCCTGCATATCGCTTTAAGGACTGGATCCTCAATGACATTGTTTCGGGAATTAGCACCGGGCTAGTTGCTGTCTTACAAGGTAACCTTTTTTTTTTAAGACCGGTAAATCATTTATCTATATAAACGTTACCATGCAGTCTTGCATATACCCATGTATTCTCCACAGTGATGTACAGTTTTTTCTCTATAATTTTAGGTCTAGCATTTGCTTTGCTGGTGAATATACCTCCAGGCTATGGACTGTATGCTGCCTTTTTCCCAGTAGTTATATATTTTTTCTTTGGCACTTCCAGACATATTTCAGTTGGTAAGTTGAGCAGTATACTAGTATACACTTGGGCTATGATGTTTCCTCCAAGCACATCCTAAATAATCTCACACTGAGGTTTTACAATATAGCATGCCATAACCTCCAACATTTCATAGATGAAAACCAGGACATGTGTGGTCAAGCAATATCAGTGCGGTTAAGATGGCAAACATTGGGCCTTTGCAGACTGCCAGAAATAGTGCAAATTGAGTCCACTTTAAGGTTAGGGTTAGTGCTAGGGAGTCATGGGAATTGGTTTTTTTCTGAGACATTGAGCCTTCTCTGTCAGAGAGCTCTAGTGCCACAATAAAATACAGTTCCCATGATTCCCTAACCCTAACCCTAATCCTTAAAGTGGACTCAATTTGCACTATTTCTGGCAGTCTGCAAAGGCCCATTCTCAGTGAGGAAGAACGCACAAGCTAGGAGAGGCTGTCCCAGTTTGTTTTTGTCTGAGCCTACTGGGAAAAGCAAGATTCTGCCTCTTCTCTCCTTGCCCTGCCGCTGAATGAATTGAGTGCAAACTACTTTTGCTCTTTGAAATCAGTTTGTGGCAATTGAAGTAAGCTGAGGACAGAAGGGAGGGGGAGAGTGGGAGGAGGAGAGAGAAACAGAGACATTTTAAAAGCAGCTTTAATTCTGCAGTGTGGATCTACCCATATGTGACTTTTATCAATATTGGAGTTAGGGTAAATCAATGTCAGAATAAAAAACTTTGCATGGTTTTGAATGCTTGAAGGACACCTTAGTGAAAGATCCAATAAGGGGGGGGGGGAAATCAAACTTTAACTCCTTTGTTCTCTCACACTGAAGCAGTCATGCTACATATATGGTCCGCCAGCATAAGATGATATCTTAAAATTTTATTATGTCTTCTAGTTTGTTTAAAATTTTTATAATACAATTTACACTCTTATAATGAATTTATATTATTAAATTTTACCTTTTCTTTTAATATAATTTTCTAATTGAATTTCCAATTGATATAACTTATTTTTATAATCCAATGATTCATGATGATGTTTATTTGTGTTTTACTATGATGTCAGTTGATTGTTGTTTATTTGATGTCTGATCGGTCAATGGTAATAATATGGAAAATGGTAATATGGAATATTCTAAGCTGAGCAATCACATTTCTTCATTTGACACTCCTGTCACACAGGTCCTTTCCCTGTCCTGAGCTTGATGGTAGGAGGAGCAGTTTTAAGGGTAGTCCCAGATGCACCTGATAACAACAGCACACTAACAAACAGTTCATTGATTGATCAGAAAAGAGTCATGGTGGCAGCATCTGTGACTGTTCTTGCTGGCATCATTCAGGTGGGTATTTGTTTCTAAAACAGTATCTTGAACAAAGACTGGGGGAAATGAAGCCCTCCAGATTTTTTTGACACAACAGCTCCCATCTCTGATCTCCCTGTTCACCAGGCCATGAGACTATCCCATAAAACTACTCCACAGTATTCTTAAAGCAGAAAGCAAGAATATTACAGAAAAGGGCCTGCAGAGCAAGTAGCTCTAAGGTGCCTTCAGCTCTAAGTCTAACGTTGGTAAAATCTCTAATATGCAACACAGTGTTCATCCCAATAAAATAACCAAGCTACCCATGTGGTTTTTCTGGAGCTTACTTGAGTTCGGATTCATAGGGCCTTTGCAGACTGCCAGAAATAGTGCAAATTGAGTCCACTTTAAGGGTTAGGGTTAGTGCTAGGGAATCATGGGAATTGTTTTTCCCCCCTGAGATATTGAGCTTTCTCTGTCAGAGAGCTGTGGTGCCACAATAAAATACAGTTCCCATGATTCCCTAACCCTAACCCTTAAAGTGGACTCAATTTGCACTATTTCTAGCAGTCTGCAGAGATATATAGTGTCTAGAGGCTGTCAATGGTAAAAACTGAGGCAACAGCTGGACTGGTGTAGTTAAAGGCACAAGCAATCAATTAGGAAATCCCACATTAAAATTTCTGCTCAGTAATGAACACTTTGGGTACCCTTATGTCTCAGTCCTATCACCACTTTATTGGATGTACAGGATGAATAAAATGGTCTGCTTTTACAAAGCGGCTGAAAAATAGGTGTGGGGAACTTTTGGACTTCCAAACACTGTTCAATCTAGAAAGCACCAGCTAATATGACCAATAGGAAGGGAGTGAAAGGCTACCAAACCCTTCTGTACAGCCAAATATCTCTTTGGTACAGAAAAAATAGTTTCAATTCTCCTTAAACTTTATTACAGACCTGAATTCAGCATAGGCATGTCAGTCTTAGCATATGCTCAGTGACAATGGCATGGGCATTCATTAGCTGAATGCATTTGGGCAACATACTACAGACTGTCAGAAATAAAGGCCACTTTAACTGTCCTGGCTCAGTGCTAGGGAATCATGGGAACTGTATTTTTATCTGAGACATTGAGCCTTCTCTGTCAGAGAGCTCTGATGCCACAATAAACTACAATTCCCATGATTCCTTAGCACTGAGCCAGGACAGTTAAAGTGCACTCAAGCTGCACTATTTCTGGCAGCCTGTAAAGGCCCATAGTTAATAACAAAAAATAAGCATTTTTATACATTACAGATTTGTGACCACCCTAGGAAAGTGATTTTTCAGCAATGTTTGGTAATGACTAACCCTAGCCCTCAGGTAACCTGAGAACTGGTATGTGAAGTGCTTTCAGCACATAAAATAGTATGTGGGTGTTAAATATTATTTTCAGGGGCTCAAGCATGGCATCCATTTCTTTTTGGTTCTGTTCCCATGTCAACCTGCCCATTCACTGACACTTCTGCCACACTGCAGAATTAATGCAGTTTGAAACCACTTAGACTGTCATGGCTCCATCCTATGGAATCTTGGGATTTGTGGCACCAGAGCTCTCTGAAAGAGAAGGCTAACTGTTATCACAACACTACAAATCCCAGAATTCCATAGCACTGAGCCATGGTAGTTAAAGTGGTGTCAAAATGCATTAATTCTGGAGATCTGTCACCTGCATATCTGTTACCACCAAGGAGGAGGACCTGTTTTTTGACACTCTAACTTGAAATGTTTCTTCCCTCTCTCAATAGTGATAGTGTTTGGTTCCTGTTTAAAGGCTATCTGGTTGGCAAAACATTGCTGAGTTTAATACGTAGCTTTATGTAGCTTTTTCTTTTGATTTTACTGTGGATTTTGTGTTACATATGTACATACATCCAACTACAACGTGTTTATTTGTGTTCCAGCTGCTGTTGGGTGTCCTACGGATTGGTTTCATAGTTATTTATTTATCTCAGTCATTAATAAGTGGATTCACTACAGCTGCAGCTATCCATGTGGTAATGTCTCAGCTGAAATTCATATTTCAACTTCCAGTTCCTGGATATAATACACCACTGGGAATTATTTGGGTAAGTATTTCACACTCATATGTGATTATATTTCAGAGAACCTCTCTAGTTCTTGTGATGTATGAAACAAGTAACTACAAGAAAAAGCCACAATTTTCTTAACCTTGGCGTTGTTGCTGTTGTGTGCCTTCAAATTGTCTCTGACTTATGGCACTCCTAAGCCTTCCCAGTTCAAAATCTTTTAAAACCAAAATCTTTTAATAAATCAATTATACCCTGTATTCTTCCAAGAAGCTCCACACAGCATATTCTTCAGCCCAGATACACAAGCTTCAACCAAGGTTAGGCTGAATGAGTGTAACTGGTTGAAGGCTACCCAGTTAAGTTTCATGGCTGAGTCAGGATTTGAATCCAGGCTATCTTGATTACTTCCCATCTGGACAACTGTAATGCACTCTCTGTCGGGCTGCCTTTGAAAACTGTTTGGAAACTTCAGCAGGTTCAAAACGTCGTGGCCAGAATGCTAACCGAGGCCAATTATAAGGTGCATATAACTCCCTTATTGAAATAGTTTCACTGTCTACCTTTCCAGGCACAATTCAAAGTGTGGGTCATGACCTATAAAGCCCTATATGGGGGCTTTTTAAAATTGCATTGGCAGATTTTTAATTCTGTGATCCATCTTAGGTCCCACTTTGGGAGAAAGACAACATAAAAACAAACAAAAATAAACAAACAAACAATGTCCTTGTTTGACACACTAACCACTTTACTATGCTTGCTCTGGTTCTTACCTGGCTAAAACTACTAGTCTGTGCTACAGACTTGAAATGAGATGTCTAAATGCTATGTATATTATCGTTATCCTTTGTGACATGATGTTTCTTTTTCAATTGTGTAACAGACACTTAGAGATGTGTTTAGTCAGATAACGGATACAAACATTGCTGATCTCGTCACATCACTTATCATCTTGGTCATCGTATTTATGGTCAAAGAATTAAATGAACGTTATAAAGCCAAGCTCCCAGCACCTATTCCCATTGAACTCATTGTGGTAACAATTTCTGTTTCTTTTAAAAAATGGTTACAAAGTAGTAGATGTGTTTTTAACACACACAAACTGTTTTATGTGTTGTCACAGAGAATTTAATTTCTGTCCAGTTTAGGACAAATAAGACTATTACACACAAAAGGTTCTCCTTTAATACCTCATACTCAGTGTTAACGCATGGCACTATTTTATAATTGTCCAGCTGACCTAAAATGATATCACAATGGGGTTTACAAGGGAGGATTAAAAAAAAAATTAGGCTGTTATTGATAAGTATTCTCCCCAAATGAAATCAAGTGGTTCCTATTGGGCTGGATTACAATGGGAAGCTAGACTTTTTCATTTCAGTATATCAAAGATAAAATGGAGTGGTTCAGTCTTAAATATTAAACCATCTTAAATATTAATAGCTAATGTGATATTAATAGCTAATATTTGAAGATAAGTTTGATGAGAAAAGGCAGCCATTACAAGAAACAGTCAGTAATGTGAAAACAATTAATATAGATACAAGTACTACTAACAAGGGAGAGGAGGACAATGAAAATCACTTAACTGAAATCTTATGTATGCTTTTGTGTTTCTTTCCAGACAGTCATAGCAGCTGGACTATCCTATGCCTTCAATTTCAAAGAAAAGTATAAAGTAGCTGTTGTTGGAAACCTAGAAAGGGGGTAAGTTATACACTCTTATAATGCATTAAATGTGTAAGTTGTGGAGGGGAATGTGTTGTCATAGCATGATTGAAATTTGGAAAGGGCTGCCAGAGGATAGTTGAAATACTTATAATGGCTATAATCTAGCCAGTTGTAAGGAAGGGACTACTGTGATGGCAATGCCCAGAACAAATATATGTTGTTGTTGTTGTTGTTGTATGCCTCCAAGTCATTTCCGACTTTTGGCAACCCTATGGTGAACCTACCATGGGGTTTTCTTTGCAAGATTTGCTCAAAAGATGTTTGCCATTGCCTTTCCCTGAGGCGGAGAGCATGTGACTTGTCCAAGAATACCCAGTGGGTTTCATGGCTGAACTGGGAATCGAACACTGATCCCCAGAGTCATAGTAGTCCAACACCCAAACCACTACACCATAAGTCAGAAATGATTTGAAGGCACACAACTCTCTCACACATATGTATATATTCATTCATTCATTCATTCATTCTCTGGTATTTTTTAAGATATGGTTGTGAAGCAGTTCTACTCCAACTGCCATAACCTGAAAATATATATGGAGAAATTAATACATGTGGAAGTGATCTTCTACCTTCATTCCCCCCCCCCCCACCATATAGGGAGGTAGTCACACATCCCAGGGTTTTATTAAGACCATGGTCATCAAAATATCTCAGCCCTCAGTAAATGTAGGTGTAAGGCAACTATCCACCCAAGTCTTATATCTAAATAAAAAAATTGTTTCTACCTTCCAGCATTAAAGATTGCAGTCATTGACACAACTGCTGGCCTGTCAGCATTGGCTTAAATCCAGTATATCACTAGCAGAGGAAAAGAGTGCGCTAGTACAGTTCCACTGGATTTTCCATGGTATTGTACACAGTAGCACAAAAATGTGCCAGTGGACCACACTATGCGCTGAGATGGGCAAGATAGACTGAGGGCCTTTGCAGACTGCCAGAAATAGTGCAAATTGAGGCCACTTTAAACTTTCCTGACTCAGTGCTAAGGAATCATGGGAACTGTAGTTTATTGTGGCACCAGAGCTCTCTGACAGAGAAGGTTCAATGTCCCAGAAAAAAATACAGTTCCCATGATTCCCTAGCAATGAGCCAGGACAGTTAAAGTGGCCTCAATTTGCACTATTTCTGGCAGTCTGTAAAGGCCCTGACAGGAGAGGAAAGCAAAGAAATTCACTGCCATAGTTACATAAGAAAAACAATTGTACCAGATTCCTCTGTTGTTCAAAGTCTAAAAGAAGACTTCCATGAGTGCAATTACATTTTGGCCATTGCATTCTATTCTGAGGTCTGAATACTCTAAAGCAGGGGTCCTCAAACTACGGCCCGCGGGCCGGAGTTGCCCCACCGAGGCCTTTTAACCGGCCCGTGGCCCGCCTGGTGTTTTGTTTGTTTGTTTGTTTGTTTTTGGTTTTTTGCTGCCTGGCTTGTTCCTGGTTTGAGCCCCGCCTCTGGCTTGGCTCCCTTCAGAGAGGGGAGGGGAGGGGTGAGGAGGCGCCCAGCCAGGCTCCCAGTCAGTCCCCCGTGTGCCGGGATGGCTTGGCCTGGGGGAAGAGGAGGAGGAAAAGGGCCTCCCTTCCTCCCTCGCTGCCCTGGGCTTATCTGCCCTCCTCTGCTTTGCCTGTCCTGCCTCTCTACAGGGAAGGCCCTGTAAAAACCCACTGGGTGGCCTTGGGCAAGTCACACTCTCTCAGCCTCAGGGTGGGGCCTCAGCTTGCTTCCCTCCCTTCTTTCCCCCCTTCCTTCTTTCCTTCCTTCCTTTCCCTCCCTCCCTCCCTCTCTTCTTTCTTTCCTCCGTTCCTCCCCCCCTCCCTTCCCCTCAGCAAAAGCCCCCCCACGGGGGGACGAGGAGGAGGAGAAGCAGGAAGAAGAGAGAGGGTCAGGGAAGCCTCCTCCTCCTTTGCCTCTTCTTCTTCTCCCCCAGGGAGTCCCCTCCCTGCTCCCTTGCTGAGACCCTGGCACTTGCCAGCCTTCCTCCTCTTCTTCCCAACAACTGCGGACAAAGCATCTCTGGGGTGGGGCTTGGCTGGGCTCCCTCCTTCCCTCCTGGAGCCTTTTGAGGGGGAGGAGGAGGAAG
>CM034708.1:128987522-129009277 GCA_020142125.1 Phrynosoma platyrhinos | reverse complement strand
ATAGATGGCTATCCAGTCTGTTTAAAAACCTCCAAAGAAGGAGAGTCCACCATAGTCCTGAGGGATTGTGTTGAATAGCTCTTACTTTCTGGAAGTTCTTCCTTATGTTTAGGTGGGATCTCTTTTCCTGGAGCTTGCATCCATTGTTCCAGGTCCTACTTTGCTGGGTACATATTATCTTCTTGTGCAGACACGTGTGCTGAACTCCTTGAAGAGAAGGCAATCAAAGAACAAGCCATGATTAAGTGGTTCCAATAGGCCAAGCTGATAATTCATGTATTTAGGGAAATTTGAGATCACTAAAAGCTGGCCCCTTGACAGAGGAGTTTATCACACAGGGGAAATCCCGTGCAGAAACGGGATTTAAAAGGTGGGGGAAACCCACAAAACCAGGCAGATTTTCACACACATTGCTGTTAAAATGAGGTTAACCCAAACGGAAAGTAGTCAAAAACTGCTTTCTTTTTACTTTCGGGGTTTTCCGCTTTTGTGGGTTTTTTTCAATTTAAAACCCTGTTTCTGCACGGGATTTCCCCCGTGTGATAAACTCCATAGACAGGTTGCTGTTTTGCTCAATGGTGAAAGCACCTCCATCTCTGATGTCAATGTTTTAGGTGACCAATCAAACAATGAAGTAGAAAGTGTTACAACCTCCTTGACAATTCTCAGTTTACATCAGAAAGCTGTGAAAATGGAATTAACCTCAGAATGCATGTTTCAGAATAAAAGGCAAGATATCTGTCTGTTGCAGAGAGTCTGATTACAGATGTTCTAGCAGCGGTTCTCAGCTTTCACTTTTCCAAATATTGTTGGACTTCCAGCTTCCAGAAGCCTTAGCCAGCATTGCCTACAGTTAGACACTCCTGAAGTTGGATTTCAAAGACATCTGGAAGGACAAAGTTGAAAATCACTAGAGGAAGGTGTTAGTGATTAATGTAAAGTAAAGATTAACGTTAGTAAAGATAGGGATCATTGCAAGACATAGGCTACAGCTACACTGCAGAATTAATGCAGTTTGACACTGCTTTAACTGTCATGGCTCAGTGCTACGGAGTTCTGGGATTTGTAGTTTTGTGAAATATTTAGCCCTCTTTGTCAGAGACAACAAACTACAAATCTCAGGACTGTTCATAGGATGGAGTCATGACATTTAAAGCATCCCATAGGATGGAGCCATGACAGTTAAAGCAATGTCAAACTGCATTACTTCTGCAATGTAGCAGTAGCCATATTTTGGTCAGTTGTGAAGCTTTTGTGTGAAATTAATATGGCTAAAACGAATACATGTAAAGGTTCACAAAAGTGATACAAGTATAGGAAAGAGAGGATAGCAGTGTTGTGAGAAGCACAGTGCAAAATAGACCCATAAAGTGTATATGATCGTTTTCCTCACTACATCATTTTAGAAAACACAAAGGACAAGCTAAATCCCGGGGGGGGGGGGGAATGTATTTGCGAGAGAAAAACTGTATGAAGGGACTCAAATGTCTTTCCCTATCAATTAAAAATTGCGCATCTATGGCACAAAAATCTGGACAGACCTTAGAGCAGTACATGACTACATCACATTTATATTAATAAGACCTTCAAGTTTTGTTTATCTTGTTTTGGAAGATCTATTGCGCTTCTTCTCTGTGCCTGTTCCCAAGTTAGTCATTCCAGGGAGTCATTTTTCTCCGTTCCTCGCCTGATTCATGAACGCAGCCTGCACAGTCTCTGTTATCTTTCATTTTTATGGTTCCTGACATGATGACACAGAACTTGGCTTTGGACTTCAAAGGCATACCTGTTGCAATGGAAAAATAAAGGGGGAGAAGAGTCCTCAGAGAGATGGGGAAGGATCAGAGGTCCATTCTCCTTCATCACAGTGTCATCATGTTCTGCTCTTCATTCCTGTGTTTAAAAATAAGCTACAAAACAAACATGTGGGTTTCTACTGACCTAGAAAGCTGACATACCTTTCTTTAAAGTGAAGCATTTTTACTGGCAGGATGTCTAATCCTCTGAGGACGACTCACCTCTAGTAATGATTTAACTGGATCTTTTAGAAACCTCTAGCCCTGTATCTTTTAAGAAGCTTTTAAAAAAGTTTTTAGCAGACATGATATGTAGATAGGTGTGTATGCTCTCCCGCCGATAAGATTTTGTTGTTTTGACAACTGGAAGTATAAACAATGATTAACACGTCAAAATCGCACATTTGCAATTCAAATTTTACAGAAAAAACAAATCAAAACATTTCTGGAAATATGGAACCCTTTTATTGAATATGTGAAACAAGAATGGGGTCAGATATGAGTAATAGGCATAGAAAAAGAACTATTGGTATATAAAAAAAGAAAAGAAAATGTTCAAAAAAGTTTCAAAATGCTATTGTAGATTATATTGAAAGTCTATCAGGACCAAAAATAGGTAATAGTGGAATAATTGGTAGAATAAGAGTAGAAAGATGATGTTAAAGTTAAGAATTTGAATAGGAGAAAACAATATGGGGGGGGGGAAAGAGAAGAAAGAATCAGTAGTTGGTATAAGGAGGTTAGTGTGTAATACTAGAGATGTGAATATGTAATTATTGTCTTTGCGTTATAGTTTATGTTTTTGTCTTTGTCTTTGTTGGTATTGTTGTATGTGTGTGTAGGAATGAATTTGTATTGATGTTTTTTAATCAATAAAAAAATTATTTTAAAAAATCGCATATTTGCAATTAACATTTCCACACGACGTCGCGTTCAAAGCAGGATAGTTGCAGGAATAGCCCATGATAATCGTGCAATTGTGCTAATGGTTTTCACACAATGTTGTGATGAAAAGCAATTAAAGTGCCATTATCCCATGAATTTTTCCCATTAACGATTTTTTGCTATTTATTGCCTGGTTACTCCCTCGTTATTCCGAAGATAACGGCTCTTGCATGTGAAAATGTTAATCGCATTTTAATCTCGATTCTGTGATTTTGACAGTTAACTACCAATTTTTCCCCATGTGATAAACTTTATAGGATCAGGAAACTTCCTGAGTTCTTTTCAGGCTATTTCCATCTGGAAAGCCCTTCCCCCCTCCCAAACAATTTATTTGGTGTGAAGTCAAAGGCTTTCATGGCCGGCATTCATAGTTTTCTGTGGGCTTTTTGGGCTGTGTGGCCGTGTTCTGGAAGAATTTATTCCTGATGTTTCGCCTACAACTGTGGCTGGCATCTTCAGAGGGGTCTGAAGATGCCAGCCACAGTTGCAGGCGAAAACATCAGGGATAAATTCTTTCTGAACGTGACCACACAGCCTAAAAAGTCCACAGAAAACTAATTTATTTAGTGCTAGAAAAAAGATCACTAGCTATACATTTCCATCAGTGATTATAAAGAAACAACTGGGTGGCCATTTTTCTTCATCATCACAATCGCTCAAAGCAACAATGGTCAAGCAGGTTCTCCTGATCTCCTTTAAGATGGAAACTCAATGTTATTTTTAAAGAACAGTCCTCCAAGGGGACTACTACACACACTGAGCCCTGGCATCTGTTGGGTTTGGTCCCAGGGCCCTCCATATCAATTCCATGGATGCTCACGTCCCACTAGCTACAATAGCATAGCAAAATGATGTCCATTATATAAAATAGCAAAATCAGGCTTTGCTTTTTGGAATATATGTGTATATATGTATATATATATATATATATATATATATATATATATATATATATATATATATATATATATATATATATATATATATATATTAATATGTTCAAGCCCTGGATGCTGACTCCAAGATTTTTAAAAAAAAACATGGATAGGGAGGGCTGACTGTATTAGCTACGTCTTTTTACCGAGCGCAAAAAAAGAAAATATAGGTTTTAAAATAGGTTTACTTTACACCAATAATAGAACCATCCCCTCCAACATTTCACAGATGAAAAACAGGAGACATGGCCAAGCAACCTCAGAGTGTGGTCAAGACGGGAAAAGTTATAAATGAGAGAAAACACACCAGCTAGGAAAGGCTGCGGCAATTTGGCAAATTGTTTGGTGGCAGAGAAGGGCAAGATTCTGCATCGCTCATGTCCTCTCCCTCTGCTGAATTAATCGAGTGCATACTCCATCTGTACTTTGAACACAGTTTGCAACAGTTGAAGTAAACTGACAACAAAGGGGGAAAGTGGGAGGAGGAGAGAGAAACTGGGATATTTTAAAGCAGATGAAAAAGATGGGATGGCAGAGGATTAATTGGGAAGATACATGGAACCACTCAGTAAAGTGCAGAAGGAAAACAGATACACAGTATCAAAACAATTAGAGGAAGGAAATAACAACTATAACTTGCCATGGTTAATTCACAGCTTTCATTTTAAGAGCTCTTTGGAAGTTCACAGCACAATGAAAATGATATAGATCCATTTTAAAACTCAGAAAAGAAATAAACAGCAGAAAGAAGCCGCTTTATAAATAAAAGAGGTAAAAAAAATAGCACCGTGAATTTAAAACAGTGCAACATTGGGGAGCATTCTTGAGGTCTGAATAGTGCTAGGCAAAGAAATTGGATTTTTTGCATCTGCTGTGACATGTAGATGCAGAGGTTACTTAATGAAGTCGATGTGTTCCTGGACATAATTTCTTTAATGGAAAAAAAAATGGTACCAGAGGTAGAATTAACATGGAAAGGGATAAGGATAAGTTCCTATACCATAAAAAGATGAGCAGTTCAACAAAGCTTTTATTCAAAACTAAAATGCATAGGGGAAATGAAATTCATTCAACAACCAGGTCACGGAAGCCTTGCGTGAGAAAACAAAAATAAATTTGGAGCCTTCTACAGACCACTTGAAAGCATATTTTAAAATATATCCAGAGATTATAGTTTTTGTGGGTTTTTCGGGCTGTGTGGCCATGTTCTAGAAGAGTTTCTTTCTGACGTTTCGCCAGCATCTGTGGCTGGCATCTTCAGAGAATGCTGGCATGGAAGAGAGTAACAGAAACATGGGAAAAATGGGTAGTATGACTGTTGTAGGGCCAAACTGGCTGCTGCCAGAGAGCACACACAAGGATCACTGATGCTGAGGGGCCCAATGAAGAGGGCAAGGACATATAGAATAGAAGCATAGAGTTGGAAGAAATCCCAAAGATCATCCAGTCTAACCCCCTTCTGCCATGCAGGGACTCACAATCAAAGCACCCCCAACAGATGGCCATCCAGCCTTTGTTTAAAAACCTCCAACGAAGGAGACTCCGCCATTCTCCGAGGGAGTGTGTTCCAATGTCGGACAGCTCTCACTGTCAGGAAGTTCTTCCTAATTTTTAAGTGGAATCTCTTTTCCTGTTGTTTGCATCCATTGTTCTGGGTCCTATTCTCTGGAGCAGCAGAAAACAAACTTGCTCCATCCTCAGCATGGTATTCCTTTAAATATTTAAACAGGACTAGCATTGCCATTTCTTAACCTTCTCTTCTGCGGGCTAAACATACCCATCTCCCTAAGTCTCTCCTCATAAGGCACGATTTCCAGACCCTTCACCATTTTGGTTCCTCTCCTCTGGACACGCTCCAGCTTGTCAACATTTGTCTCCAATTGTGGTGCCCAGAACTGGACACAGTATTATTCCAGGTGGGGCCTGACCAAAGCAGAATACAGTGGCACTGTTACTTCCCTTGATCTAGATACTATACTTCTATTGATGCAGCCTAAAATTGCATTGGCCTTTTTAGCTGCTGCATCACATGGTTGACTCATGTTCAACTTGTGGTCTACTAGGACTCCTAGACCCCTTTCACAGGTACTGTTGTCAAGCCAGGTGTCCCCTATCCTATATCTGGCACAAGCCCTGGACTGGCACAAGCCCTGCTGATAAAGGCTCTCTTCCTTGCCAGTTGCCACCTGCTGCATTTCAAAGAATGGAGACATTTGGAGAATTTCACATTGCTCCCTCAACAAGCAGGCAGAAAAGCATGAGGGAAGGCACTTTATTATTTGGAAAATTGGGTTGCTACAAAAAACAGAGACTGCTGCCACACTAGAATTAATGCAGTTTGACACTGCTTTAACTGTCATGGCTCCATCCTAAGGAATCCTGAGATTGGTAGTTTGTTGTGGCACCAGAGCTCTCTGACAGAGAAGGCCAAATATCTCACAGAACTAAAAATCCCGGAATTCCATAGTATTGAGCCATGGCAGTTAGTTTTGCCAAACTGCATAAATTCTGCAGTGTAGATGCAGCCATAATCCCACAGGAAAAAGGAACATTTCCACTAAGGAAAGCAAACCATGAATAGAGAGACATATATTTGTATGCGCATGGACTATCTACACTCTCTCCTTGCTCTACTACACAGAATAATACAATTGGTGAATAAGAGAAAGAAGTTGGCTTGCAATAGCTGTCAGATTTTCAAATATGGCATATTTAGTTCATTATGAAGAGCATTACGTTCCACCGTTTTCCAATCCATTGTTGCGACACATCAGAAGAAACTGTCCATGCACTAGAATAAAACAGCCAATATTTTGTTCAGCATGACATCTTGTATAGTTCCCATATTTTTAAAGATCCTGCATGATGTGTACAATTGACCTTTGAACATCCTTTCTATTTCAGAAGAGTTTATCACACGAGAGGGAAGTGCCCAAATCCCAGGGTTTAAATCTGGGAATATTTTGCAAAAGCGAGATTGTTTTCAGACGATGTCAGGCTAATTCCACATTATCCCAGCATTAACCTGTGAATAAAGCACCAAAATCGCACCACTTTTTACTTTCAGGAAAATCCCGAAAGTAAAGTGGGGCGATTTTGCTGCTTTATTCACAGGTTAATGTTGGGATAATGCTGAATTAGCCCGATGTGTCTGAAAACAATCCCGCTTTTGCTGGATATTCATGGGACTTAAACCCTGTTTATCCACAGGATTTGGATGCTTTGCCTGCTGTGTGATAAACTCCAGAGGCTGCTTACTCTTTGTCCTGCTTTAGAAGCACAAATCTCAAATCCTCTAGAGTTGAGAGAAATGGGTTGCGTAGCTCTTTGGATCCTGTTCAATCCTAACTTTGCAAGGCAATAAATGCCCATTTTATAAATGGTACAACTGCTACCACAGAAAGGAATATGGCCAGTTTTACAAATGAAAAATGTGTTGCTTCAAGTTATTTGCTTGGAAATTCAAAGTTATTGATTCACAGGCTGCATCTGCACTGCAGAAATAATTAAGTTTGATACCACTTAACTGCCACGGCTCCATCCTATTGAATCCTGGGATTTGTAGTTTTTTATGGCACCAGAGCACTCTGACAAAGGCTAAATTTCTCACAAAACTACAAATCCCAGGGGAAAACATCTGTCCACAGTGAATTTGTTTACTGCCACATACAGAAATTTGTTTACTGCCACATACAGATGTGTCCAGTGGAAGCTGACATATGCATGTATGATGCACACAGTGGCAAACCCTCATTTGCTGCATACATACTTCACTTTTTTTAAACACAAATATTATTTTGTATATACATGTTAAAAGCTTAATATATTATGCAGCCTTTTACTCATGAATCTTCTGAAGTACATCCATAGGGAACATTTGTCACACAAAACTGATAATGCAGAGCTACCTTGTGATTTCCTAACCACCTAACAAGTGAATGTAAGGGAAAAAATACACTGGGATTCCAACATGACTGTGACTTCAATCTGAATTACCGTATATACTCGTGCATAAATTGTAAAATTGATGCCCCAAAATCCCAGGTCGACAATCAGTATGGTAATGCGATAGCAGCTCTTTCAGATTTCCCCATGCGATGTGGAGAGCAGTTTCTTTCTCTCCTGAGCCAAGAAGAAAGAGTCCTGAGCGACTGATTGCTGTTAAGAGTCCCTCTCCACCCATTCGCCTCTGTCTCTCTCGCTGTCTCGGGAGTAAAGGCTGAAATGTTGAAACAGAAAGCCTTGTGGGTGATTTGCTGCTTCTTTAAAAGTCCCTTTTGCTGTGCGCACACATACACACACTGAGGGAGCCTCCAAGTTTTACCCTATTACCGACTTATTCACAGGTCATGTCAAAATCCATAATTCTGGCCCCCAAACCTGCTCTCGACTTATACATGTTGACTTAGAGTCAAGTATAGACAGTACCCTAAAGGTTGTGGGATGTATTTTCACTTGGCATAAACATACGACCTTTTGCTGTTATGTCATTGCTATTAGGCAAACTTCAATGTTCTCCAATAAAAAGCGAAGTAAAACTGTCTCAAACCTTTACAGTTCAAACCTATACATGTATACTCAGGAGTCAGTCCCACTGAAGACAATAACTCACTCCAGGTAGATAGGTATAAGACTGCTGGCTAAGTGCACATTTTAAACAGCAGTATGAAATTCAAAAATCTATAATTACTTAGCAATATTCACCTATTTGCCACGCTCATTTTTGGAAAAGAACAAACATCTTATCCAATATATGACACCATAATAGCAAGTATGTTATTTCTCGCTTTGCTCTCCATTCTATTCCAAACAAAACAGTAAGCTCATGCAAAAAAAAAAAAAAAAAAATCTCAAAGATTTTGGACCATATTTTAAATTTAATTATACACAGATTAACAAAAAATAAAACGTATCACAAATGAAACTAACCATCAAATTTAACAAAAATACTTTCAAGTGGTACAATAAGTGTTCAGTTGTTCAGGAAATATTACAAATATCTCTGGAGCAGTTCAAACAGACTATGGGTACAATGCCTGTTAAAATGTAGCTGTCAACTACAAAGCCACTTAGCACTACAGTATATCAGATGCCAAAAGTCCTACAATCAAGGCTTGAAAATTTTACCTTAGGAGTCAAGTCCCCAGGGAGTTCTACAGTCACAAGTTTGTTTCCAAATAAATGAAGCAAACCAAACAAACGAACAAAAAAGCTCTCCCCAAAACAGTCAGAATCATTAAAAGGTGGCTGTTTAGAATGCTATGCTTCCTATATTATACTTTAGTTCAAATTACTATTAATATCATTGATAGTATGGCCTGTATCTGGCTTGATCTGGGTGGTGTGGTCCAGGAAGCGGAGCTTGAGAAGGTGGACCTTGCATTCTTGGTGGTGGTGGGGGCCCTCTTGGAGCGGGCCAGATACCTGGGCTCATTCCCCCCGGCTGAGTGAAAGGAGGGCTGAGAGTTCCTTGGTCTTCATTGAACTTTGGCAAAGCATTAGGGTTATAGTGATGGGGAGGGGGAGCATTTACATTGACAGGTGGGCCACCATGCTGAGGGGGTGGTGGTCCAGGAGGAGGATGATTCATATATGGTGGCAGCTGGGCAATAATATGTCCAGGGGGAGGGGTTATTGGTGGAGGAGCAGAGGTCATTGGAGGTGGTGGAGCTTGACTATAAACCAGATGAGGAGTACCTGCTGTCTGGGGAGGATGTTGCATTGGGTGACTTATTGGGGGAGGTGGGGGAGGAGGTGGCGCATAATGTTGCTGAGGTGGCATAATATGATGAGGGTGGGATACCACAGGCTGACCCTGGTATTCAGGGTGATGATGAGCAGGTGTTGGGGCTGGTGGAGGTGGCTCTCGTGTGCCAGAGTTTGAATCATCTTGAATAGGGACAGTTATAAGATTGCTGTGTTTTCTTGTTGAAATGCGAAAGGTATCTTGACTGACTGAACGAGGAGGAGGAGGAGCCATGGACATCTCTGCTGGGGATGCGCGAATGTCTTCATGTGGCTGGTTATAGTGCTCATGGGGCACATGCTGCAATGGTGGAGGTGGCATCATGATGTGTTGCTTTGGTGGAATGTGGCTCAGATGATGCTTCTCAGGTGGCATTATGAAGCGCTCTGGGATTTCAGCAGGAGGAGGAGCGATAGGAGGATGGACAGGTTCCAACGGAGGGCGTGCAACGGGCTTGCCGGCTCTCATGTGACGGTGGTTGATGTGAGCCTGTAAGTCTCTCTGGGATAAATATGTTCTCTTGCACCCTTGCACAATGCTACACATGAAGAGAGACCCTCGAATACACTGCTCAATTCGCTGCACAGGCTCATTACAGCTAGATTGGGAAGGAAAGAAACAAAAAGGTGACCCACAGATACAATTACAAGATCGTGAATTTCCAAAAAGTAATCACTTGATCTAATTTAGGAATATTTTGTCTCTCCTTCTTTCAGTGTCTGTAGTCCTTGTCCGTGAAAAATAATGAACCATTTTCTATAAATATGTCACCTTTTACATATAGGGGCCAATTTTCCAACCTGAGGACTTTTGCCTGCCAAAACTGAAAGAGACCAGAATGTCACTTCCAGATTCAAAAACCCATTATTCTTCATCAGTACCAGATGTGCAGGGGGTTGCATACCTTGTTTTAAATGTGAACAACACTTCCTAGATCAGTGGTTCTTAACCTTGTTGGAGGTACTGACCCCCACCAGTTTCATATGCACATTCACTGAACCCTTCTTACGATTCTTACGCATTCACCGAACTGTCAGCGCCATCCGGTGAGGGGAGTGGGCCGCCGCGCTGTCAATCACGCCACGCGGCCAATCAGAGGGCCACTTCTGTCGGTGGAAGCGGGGCAAGCTGGTTTGGTTGGATGGGGCATATAAATATAAAACGTATACAGGTTATCACCTGCAGCCAATGATGGATGAGCGGGGCGTGTCATCACGAATCATATGAATCGGATGTGTGTCTTGACTTCCGCCGAACCCACGAGACTGACTCACTGAACCCCTGGTGTTCGATCGGACCCAGGTTAAGAACCACTGTCCTAGATGCTTCCAAGAGTGTGATTTACCTTCTCCTTCTGAAGAGGTGCTGCATGTGGCCTGCACATTGCCCACCCATACTGCACAGATGGAAAGCAGGTAAACGGCATGTTGCTAAGTTTAGACCCAATATCTCTTAACCTTTCTTACATCCTAAATTTATATTAGAAAGAACACAAGAAATTTCTCACAGTGAATGAAATTCCAAAATGGAATTATTGTCCAAGATATGCCCACAGGAGAAGCAATAAGCAATAATCTTCACTATAGATAAATGGAGGTAAACATTATCTTATAGTTTTTTCCCAAATAAACTGGCTGTCAAAATCTTTGTGACAGAGATATTAATTTGTTCCACAACTTTAACAATAGAATGCAAGTAAATATAAACAAAGTCAAAATGAATAATTCATCTGTCACTTGAATAAAACTATAAATTGTTCAGGAGCAGTTAATTTATGCTTTGCTAACTACCAAACTAAAGGGTTTGGGGTCAAATAGAAACAAGATATCAGAAGATATTTATAATAATAAATAAATTTGTGCATTGAAATTTATCCCCATTTCATAATACCTAGATTGTCTAATACCAATTACAGACTGCTGTGTAAAGTGATCACATAGTACAATTTCATCAGCTGTTTCCAAAACCAGTTTTTGGAAGCAAACTTTTCACGAAGTCATCTTAACACAAAGAGAAACTGATTTGTTTCTTCTCACTCCTAGTAAAATAGGACTTGATTCACATTACCCACTTAGAGAGGAAGAAGATGGAATCAAGTCATGCCATTGAATATTTTAAAAAGCAGAAGACTATTTCCTCATCCCCAAAAATATGTCAATAAACTTACCCTGGACACATCTTGTCGCCCTTCTTTTCATGTAAAAGAGCACATTCATAGCAGAAAACATGTTTGCATGGTATCTAAAAACAACAACAACACACAAACCTAAAGAACTATAATAAAGAAACCAGCATATACAAATTAACACACTGCAAGATTCATTCTTTAAGATAGGAGATCATGGAACATATTGTTTGGCGTGATTTCTTATTCAGCTGCCAAGCCTATAAAAGACTGCTAAACTGAGAGGCGATGAAGAAACAAATAGTAGCAATAGCAACCCATCAGCACAATTCAAATCATTTTAATAAAAACACCACTCTTATAATGAAGTTCCCCATGCAGTATCTATACGTGTGTGTGTGTGTGGTGCTTTATTTGATGCATATCCTGATTTGCTATAAATGCACCCCATTACTCTGCTGGACACTCTTAAGGTTCTACAAAAGTCTCCCCCTTACGCCAGGGACCAGCAACCTACGGCCCGGAGGCTAGTTAAGGCCCCGGGCCCCGGACTTACCGGCCCCGGCCGAAGGCTGCCGCCGTTGCTGCCGCCGCCGCGCACCGCTGTCGGGGTACGTTTTCAGCCGCGCTTGTCGCGGCCGCCATTTTGGAAGTCAAATGGCGGCCGCAACGCGTTTGCGCAAAACTCTTGCGCATGCACAAACGCGTCACGGCCGCCATTTTGACTTCCAAAATGGTGACCGTGCATGCGCCGTGGCGGCTGCGGCCGTGTGCACTACGGCGACGGCCGCGGTAGTGGCTGCGGTGGCAGCGTGCGCGGGTGGGTCGCGCACGGAGGAGGAGGGCGCGCGCGCGCGCGCTCCGCCATTCCCCCCCCTTGGCCCAGCCGAGCGGCAACCTTTTTGAGACCGGCCCAGGTCTCAAAAAGGTTGCCTGTCCCTGCCTTATGCAGTAAATGGGAAAGAGCTTAAATTGTTCCATGCCATGATAGGTTACAATCAGGTATAGAGTACTAATGTTTCATTGAGCATCTCAGTTCTCAAAAAAGGCTGAAAGGCATTGGAGCAGAGAGCAACTCTTTATTAATTTGGGAAAGCAGTGGACACAGAAAAATTCAAACCTTGAGCAAACTAAGGTCAAGAATTTGCCTTCTAAAATGACTTGGCTCAGTAGCTCTCTCTCAGCATCCACAGCATGGTTGTAAAAATGAAATGGAAGGAGTAGAGCAGGGGTTGGCAACCTCTGTTGCCGGGGGGCTGGGGAATGGTGCGGGAGCTGGGTGGGCACGCACGCAAATATGCGCGCACGCACTTGCCATGTGCACGCACATGCACACAATCCCCACCGTCGTGAGCATGCGTCCGTGTGTGGGGGGTGCCATTTTAGAAGGCGCCCTGGGGCCTTGCCAGGGCCCAGAGAAGGCCCCACAACTGCCGTGGAGCCTTCAAAATGGTGCCCGCGCTCACGCGCATGAGTGCAGGCGCCATTTTGAACACCAGCGCACTGGGGAGGCGGCTGGATCGGCTAGGTGCCGGTCCCAAGGCCTCCACGGGCCGCACCAATCCCACGGGCAATAGGTTGCCGACCCCTGGAGTAGAGAATTGTGAGTAGAGAATTGTTGTAAATATATACATGGTAAGGAAATTGCCTACAATTTTACATTTTCTTGTCCAAAACAAATTAATACCCAAAGTCTACAAAACCACAAGGACCTTTCACAGTAAGACCAAACTGAGATCCTTGATAGGTCAGTGGGCTGCCCTTAACTAAACGTCTACACAAGAAAAATCAAAAGTCCTTGGCATGCTGTTTTCAACTCACACAGTAGGCATGATATAGCAACAAGGTGATACTACTCTTCATTATACTGGGAGGAGAAGGCTATCTCTGTCACATGACATATTACTACTCTGGGTTGAACATTATGGTTCTACTTACCATGCGTCCATACATTTTGATGGGTAGCCCACACTTGTCACAGAAATGAACTGGGGTATCATCCTTCTCGCCAAGCAAATTTATCTATCAAGACAATAGTCACCAAATTTTAAAAGCACATTGTCAACACAAAGTGACAAACAATTTATGGAGATCTACAAAATGCCTGGACAATGAAAATTTGTGAACAGTACTAAAAGTACCACCCAACATTTCTTTAGTAACAACACATTAGTCACTATATTGTATCTATTCTAAGAAAACAAAATATCAAACTCCTGTTCAAAACAGTATTCTCATTTCTTTTATAATTTTAAATTAAGAATGGATATAATAAAACCACCAAGACCATGGACTCTATTAGTGCACCTTGAAGTCCCAGAAAAGGTGTCCAAGGAACCGCCTTTGATTACTGAACACCTCACCACCTTTGCAGTCATACCGCTCTTCTTCATTGTAGTCAAATTCTTCTGCGGAAGAACAAAGTCCAGACAAAATTCTTACTATTAGTAAAATGTAATAGGCCACAGTTCTAGTCTACAGGTTCATTCAGAATTTAAATGCATAAAAATAATATGTCCAAAACAGATATATAAACATATATTTGAATTCACAGTACTCTTCATTTCCTAACACATTAACTTGGTTGTTCTTGGCCAACAAAAGCATTCATCCAATTTTCACAGCAACTTAACTATGTATCTAGAGTATAATAATCTGTATCATTTTGGCTCTGGTAATAAAATCTAACATCCTAAAAATAATATGTACTTTACATTCTTCAATATAATTCCCACCATCCCTTGATGAACAATAGTGGTGACTCATTGTGGAGAGCTAACATGGTGTAGTGATTTAAGCATTAGACGATGACTCTGGAGACCAGGATTCAAATCCCCGCTCAACTATGGAAGTCCACTAGATAACCTTGGGCAAGTTGCACTCTCTCAGCCTCAGAGGAAGGCAAAGGCACACACACACACACACACCCGAAACTTTGCCAAGAAGAAGGTAAACTGCTTGGCAAACTTTGCCAAGAAAACCCCATGGTGGATTCACCTTAGGGCCACCATAAGTTGGAAACGACTTAAAGGCACACAACAACAACACTACAACACAGCTCATACTGACCTATAATGTCATTGTTCTATCATGGAAAGTTCAACAGACTGGACAGTGCAAAACATGCATAATCCCATCTACAGGGCTTGCTGTCATAACCTCACATGAGAGCAGAGGTATAATCAATCTAATAATAGGTTAAAAAAAATTAAGTGGAAAAGAACATTTTAAAAAAATAATTTTGTACAAACTGGGCTTTCCTGTATCCTATTAATTCTGTAGACTACAAAAATCAAACAAAAAACAAAATTTTGGAACCATGCTATTCTATTTTTTCAAAGCAGTTTACCTTCTTCTCCAGGCTTTGATGGTCCCCTAGTCATACCTCTTGTAGGACGAGGTGGTGTAGGCTTAGCTTTGTTGGTCTGTTTGGAGATAAGCTTTATAGGGATACGTCGACGAACATCGAGACCACCCAACGTTCCAGTACTATTTGTACCTTGCAAATCATTGTCTGTGTAAAAATGCAAACAAAAATAATATTTCAAGTTTCTTTTTATCCTAATGCTAGACAGCGTTTGATCCCATGCAAAATTCTGGGCTTTATTAACACAATTAACCCATAAGACATTGCTTACATAAGACCCTTATATACAGAGAAGCACAGATTGTCAGAAAAAAATCTGATAAGCAGTCATACATACACTGACTAGGATCTCTCCTGGACAGTACATTTCTACGTAAGCCATAAGTAAAATTCACAGGCACTTCTATTCCCTTGATTTTTTAAAAATATGTATAATTACAATGGCAACAACCAAACTGTACCGTAATACTACTTTAGGTACTACCAACCACAGTAGCTCAACCAAGCAACAATATTCATTACCAGTGCAACATAACAAAAAAAAGGCACTGTTTGGACAAAACACATCATCAATCATTCCTGGGTTGTATCACTTCAAACTACAGGTGGATACATGTTTTAAAAGACATGCTTTTTTCATACACAAGGGCATTTTTGTGAGTGAAGGCCAAATTATATTTCATTTTCTTTCCTGCAGTATGGAAGCATTCTACTATTCAATACTACTATGAATAAACACTGTCACGATCTCAAAGATTCAGGCACAGAAGCCGCAGAGAGTAGGACAAAGTTGAAAAATTAAAACAGAAAATAAAGTGAAACACTAATAGAGAAATAGCAAAGTTAAGGTTTTAAAGATAGCTGTCTTAATCAAATAGTTTGTCCAGATGTTGTTGGAGCACAGCCATCAGCCCTAACTAGTACCGTATAGCGAAAAGTGAGAAATAATGGGAGTCCAACAATATAGAGGGCCACATGTTGTCCATAGCTATATCAGCCAAATTTTCAAACTCTTTCCACCTTGGTACATATTATATGTCACAAAATTACTGTTTGTAATTTATAATTATAAACTATAAATTATAAACCATAATTTACAATTATAATTTATAATTAGTACACTAATTATATATTTTGAATATACATTTTTGAAAGGTAAGAGAAACAGAACAGGAAACATGCAACAAGCAAACAACTAAGACAGGAATAAAAACCCAAGTCCTATAGTCATCTATTAGTATGTATTGTCCAGCAGAACAATTCCTTTTAGGTAATTTGTCTTCAAAAAATGTTATCAAGACAAAGTTGCTATGTTATGTTTTCTTCTCCATATCTTTCCTTAAACCTGCCTCTTCTGTGATGCATTTGGCTTACTATTCCCAAATGAGATATAACAGAAGTAAACATATGTATCTGCTCTTATTCTGACCAGCTTACTCAGGTCTCTTCTGTCATCTGCCCTCTGCCTTCCTCTGACGCATTTAGGGCCTTTGCAGACTGCCAGAAATAGTGCAAATTGAGTCCACTTTAACTGCCCTGGACTCAGTGCTAGGGAATCATGGGAACTGTAGTTTATTGTGGCACCAGAGCTCTCTGACAGAGAAGGCTCAATGTCTCAGAAAAAAATACAATTCCCATGATTCCCTAGCACTGAGCCAGGGCAGTTAAAGCGGACTCAATTTGCACTATTTCTAGCAGTCTGCAAAAGCCATTCTAGTGTAAACATTTTGGACTAGCACAAATCTTTCTTGTAATTCTTGTAATTCTTTTTTCTGTAATTATGTACAGCATCAGATATGCATGTGTCTTCATGTCACCTGTCAACTTATGGCGACCACATGAATTTCATAGGGTTTTCTTATGCAAGGAATACACAGGTGCCAGTTCCTTCCTCTGAAATACAGCCCTCAGAATCTGGTACTTGTTGACGATTTCCCATCCAAGTACTAAACAAGGTTGACCCTCCTTAGCTTCCAAAATCAGATGGGATCTGGTGCATTTAGGGTATATCAGCATCATGTAGAGCCCTGGTGCCGCAGTGGTGAAATGCCTATACTGCAGCCACTCACTCATAGACTACAAGGTTGCGAGTTCAATACTAGCCAGGGCTCAGGCTAGACTCAGGCCTGCATCCTTCCGAGGTCGCTAAAATGAGTACCCAACTGTTGGGGGCAATGAGCTTACAGTTGTAAACCGCTTAGACATCCCATAGCGCGATATGAAGCGGTATATAATGAAGCTGCTTTTGCTTTGCATATATAGAATGACGAAAGATGAATCAGCACTCTTAATTCTTCCTATCTTGAAAGTTTTCATCCTTATTGCCAAGTTAAATTGCGAAACAGCTTATCCAATATCTCTCTCCCCACCGATTCCTCATTCAAGATAGAAGCCAAATAGCTATATGCATCTAGCAGTGCATAAATATACACCACCATGGCCATGCTGGATCCTACAGTTGTCAACCCAGTGCACAATGGCTCCCATGGCTTATGCAATTTAGGCACAAGTCCATCTGCAATGAAACTTTTCTACTAGCTCAATGTCCTGATAGGATTCCTGCCATAATCTTATTTTAAGAGATTGTCCCACATTTTTCACAATGTCACGACCACAAAGATTCTTTACAAATGCATCTTTACAACCATTCTGAAGCAATTACAGTATCTCATTTCAACAATAAGGAAAAGAGGAAATATGCTTTGTAGCTGTATTATATCGCATACCAAAGCAACCACTGTTCAGATTTAGGGCAGGCAGCAAGGAACTAAGACATCACATAAATAGCCTATTCTGCTACTAATAAACAGTCACCCCTCAATTTTCGTGGACTTCAAGCCCGCATCCCTCACCCATTCGCAGGTGGCAAAAGAGGGAGCATAATGGGGTGCGCACCTGGGACGCACACCACCATTCAAACCTATGGGTCTTGAATATTTGCAGTTTTCCATTTTCACAAGGGGGGTCCACAATGGATCCTCCATGAAAACCCAAGGGCAACTGTACATCTATTTACAAAATAAGGTCCTGAAATTTACTAGGAAAACAAAGCAAAGCAGCTTCATTTATATACCGCTTCATATAACGCTATGGGATGTCTAAGCAGTTTACAACTGTACACACACACAAAGTTAGCACTGAAGAAAAAGGAACCAAAAAACACAATTTATATAAGTCTAAAGTGAAAAGGACAAAATATGCAGCAATGTTGAACAACAGTTTCTCATTTTTAAAGTACATTTCTGTCTATGATGGAGAAACTAATGTCCAAAACACACTGCAGAAATAATCCGGTTTGAGACCGCTTTAATTGCTCTGGCTTGTAGTTTTTTGTGGCACCAGAGTTCTCTGACAGAGAAGGCTAAATGTCTCACAAAACTACAGTTATTGAGCCAGAGCAGTTAAAGAGATCTCAAATTGGATTATTTCTGCACTGTGTATTGGACCTAAATAGGTCTATCTGAATTTCTCTCTACATCTTCTTCTAAACAGAAATATCATGATTTACAGTTGTCCCTCGGTATTCACAGGGATCCGTACCGGATCTCTCTGTGTATACCAAAATTTGCAAATGCTCAAGTCCCATTGTCCCCAGTTGGTTTTGTGTGCCAAAGATGGCACGCGTGCCATAGGTTCACCAACATGGGTATATACTGATTCAAGATGGGAAAGAAGGATGAAAAAGGTTAATTTACTGAAGTACATAGATAATTTACTGATGTAACAGCAGATGAAATGAGTTTCCATCAATATTTTATTCATTAAAAGCACTTGTACCCTGATGTTGTTTTCAAAAAAGCACGCTGTGCAACTTAGGTCCAAAACACACTGCAGAAATAATCCAGTTTGAGACCCCTTTAACTGCCCTGACTCATGCTAGGGAATCCTGGGAATTGTAGTTTATTGGGGCCCAGAGCTCTCTGACAGAGAAGGCTAAATGTCTCACAAAATGACAGTTCCCAAAACTTCCTAGCATTGAGCCAGGGCTGTCTCAAACTAGATTAAAGCTGTCTCAAACTAGATTATTTCTGCAGTGTGTTTTGGACCTTACAATAACAACACTACAGCAATAAACTAAAACAGTTTAATCTGTATGTCATTACGCTAAAAACATATATAGTGCCACTGTTCAAGACACAGCCATGCAAACTGTTGTACTATAAATTCCAGATTTGGACAATAAATTCAAGAGTTGTAAAACTGTTTTTGCTATCTGTGGGGAAATCTGAATAACCACTCTTGTTCCAGTGTACTATTATAAGATGGAACTTTATTTTATACACTAACATTTATGTACTGCCTTATAACAAAAGTTATCTTCATAGATTACAACATAAAACTATCCCATAAAAATAAAAGTACAATGGAGTCAACAAATAAAACCCACAATGATCGAGAATCCATTCAGAACAGAGAGCATATATCACATCAGTCACAACTATTTACAACACAAAACAACAGCATAGACACAAGATAACCTAAAAGGTCTGGAAAAATGGCTTTGATTTGGCAACCAAGGTCCAAAACACACTGCAGAAATAATCCAGATTGAGACCACTTTAACTGCCCTGGCTCAAGGCTCGGGAATTTTGGGAAGTGTAGTTCTCCTTCTCTGTCACAGAGCTCTGGTGTCACAATAAACTACAATTCCTAGGATTCCCTAGCACTGAGCCAGGGCACTTAAATAGGCCTCAAACTTGATTGTTTCTGCAGTATGTTTTGGACCCAACAGATACAAACGTCTCAATAAGTGAGAGCTGCTAAAAGGCCTTTTGCTTTGAGGCCATTCAAGGGAAAAAAAAACTTTTAGTAGCTCTCACTCCAGACATCAGACTAGACACCTGTCTAGTCTGGAGCACTGAGATGATGATCGCACTATAAGGCCTTTAATATCATATTCAAAAACGGCAAATCTGTCATTTTCTGGCTTATGTCTGGCCTATTTGAGGGGTGATGGCTGATGGTCCTACATTCATTTTTAAGGCCCTTTATTATCCTTCACAATAGCCAGCGTGGTGTAGTGGTTTGAGCATTGGACTAAGGAGATTATTGCTCCTAGAAATCCTGTCAGGATAAACACGGGATTGAAAAATCAAACACAGGTGTTACTGCATCCAGACCCAGCCAGGCAAGTGCAATCCATATGCAGCCCGGACCCCAGCCACGCTTATCCAGTGACTTTTCAAAAATGGAAAGCTCCCATTTTTGAAAAGCCACAGGATAAGCTTGACTAAGCCAGCGTGCACAACTAAGGGGGGTTGCAGACTGCCAGAAATAGTGCACATTAAATTGAGGCACTGCCCTGGCTCAGTGCTAGGGAATCATGGGAACTGTAATTTATTGTGGCACCAGAGCTCTCTGACAGAGAAGGCTCAATGTCCCAGAAAAAAATACATTTCCCATGACTCCCTAGCACTGAGCCAGGGCAGTGCCTCAATTTAATGTGCACTATTTCTGGCAGTCTGCAAAGGCCCTAAGCCACCTTTTCAATCCTGTATCTATCCTGGTGGGATTTCTAGGTGTGATAATCTCCTAAGACTCTGGAGGCCAGAGTTCAAATCCTTGCTTGGTCATAGAAATCCACTGGGTGACAGTTACTTCCTTCTGGAATCGCATTGGCCTTTGTAGCTGCCGCATCACACTGTTGACTCATGTCCCACTTGTGGTCTACTAGGACTCCTATTCACATGTAGGGCCTTTGCAGACTGCCAGAAATAATGCAACTTGAGGCCACTGGCTCAGTGCTAAGGAATCATGGGAACTGTAGTTTATTGTGGCACCAGAGCTCTCTGACAGAGAAGGCTCAATGTCCCAGGGAAAAAAAATACAATTCCCATGCTCTCAGCCTCCGGGAAGGCCAAGGCAAATCTGCTCTGAGCAAACCTTGCCAAGAAAAAAAACAGTGACAGGTTCACCTGAGGGTTGCCATAAGTCCGAAACAACTTGAAGGCACACGGCGACATCCCTCACACTGATAAAGCAGAATCAAGTCCAAACGCGTGTCTCCTCTTTCACACCTCAGAATGGAATGGAAATGAGGAAGCCTGCCTGCGTGGGATCCCGGGATTCGTAGTTTTGGGGATGAGGATCGCCCACACTGGGAGGAAAGCTCAGTGTTTCTAAGCCCCCCCAACAACTGGCCAAGCACCATCAGCTGCCTCTTAGGGTGCATCTGGACCAGAGATTCCCAGACGCTGGTCTTCCAGGTGTTTTGGACTTGAGCTCCCAGAATCCCTGACCATTGGCCAAGGTGGCTGAGGCTTCTGGGAGCTGAAGTCCAAAACACCTGGAAGACCAGGCTATGGGAATCACTGATCTACCCTGTAGAAACAATGGCGTTCAGCACCATTTTAAGTCACACTCTCTCAGGCCTCAGGGGAAGGCGATGGCAAATCTCCTCTGAACAAATCCTGCCTAGAAAACCCCGCGATATGTTTGCCTTAGGGTTGCCATAAGTCATTGCCAATAGCTCCATCCTATAGAATCCTGTGATCTGTAGTTTTTCTAGGTCTTTAGCCTTCTCTGCCAAAGAGTGCTGGTGCCTCAACCAAACTACGAATCCCAGGATTCCATAGGATGGATCTGTGGCAGCTGATGTGGTGTCAAACTGCATTAATTCTGCACTTCAGATGCACCCTACAGGGTGTCACTCCATCCTATAGAAGCTTGGGATGTGTAGTTTTACAAGGTCTTGAGCCTTCTCTTTCAAAAGAGTGCTAGTTCCTCCCAAAACTACGAATCCCAGGATCCCATAGCACTGAGCCATGGCAGTTTAAGCGGTGTCAAACCAAAGGCTACAGTGGGCCCTTTCAGTGCAGTCATGCTAGCCTATGAAATCTTG
>CM034708.1:128940344-128952340 GCA_020142125.1 Phrynosoma platyrhinos | reverse complement strand
AGCATTCTTCCAAATAATTGTACTTTTATTAAGGGAGAAAAATAAATCAACAAGCAAACACACACGTATGCATAGAAGTTACATGGAATCTGTTAGAAAGGTTTCACACACAGAATAGTTACCTAGAAACACTGCACTCCTTGTAGAAGATGGACTCAGCTGCTTATGGAGTGAAGTTGCAATGGAGGCAGCCAAGGGAAACCGGTTAGGAATTTCTGGGAAGGCGTGCAATCCCCTCCCTTCCCTTCCAAAAACCAGCTCACAGAACACAGATTTGGAGGTCTTAATATAGGTTGAAAATAGCCTGGGACGAAGATTGATTATTGTATATCAAAGGATTCTGGATAGGTTGTCTTTGAAGTAGACAATTTCCAAAGAGAGGAGATTGGGTGTTGATGTTGTCCCATTCTTAGCTGGACACATCCTTGTTGTAAATCTCTGTGTCTGTGGAATTCAGAGAGTATGAATGTCCTGCTTGGCAGCTCCTAACCCTGGTCTTTCGAACTACTAATTCATTGTAGAGGCAGATGTGAGCACTCAGGTGCCTACGTGAGATCCTCGCTTTGGATCCATGGCAGTCAGGCTTTTCCAATTTAGGGCCATGACAGGAGATCCACAAAGGGCTTTATATTAAAACAATGCTTATAACAATTGTGTCATCTGCATATCTAAGGTTGTCAGTGTTCCTCCAATCTTCATTCCTCTTGCCTCTGAATCTAAACCTATGATATTTTCTCTGTACAGGTTGATATTTTCTCTGTACAGGTTGAATAAATAGGGTGAAATAAACCTATCTGTTATATATTTATTTCAGAATATTCTTGTTTATTTAAAACTGAAATTATATTTTAATAGTAAGCTTTACTATAATTTAAAGAGCTGCTGAAAAATAATTCATCTCATTTTACTGTGCAATGAAAAAGTTTGGATAGATCTCTTATCACATGTTAAACTTCTTTGAAACACTGCAATTCTGTTTTACAGATGGCAGAAGGTTTTTTCGATCTCTGTGTGGAGTAAACTTGCAAACTTTTGGAACAAAGCATTCCTTACTATTATAGTTCTATTAATTGTTTTATTTCTTGGTAAGTATGAAATCTGTTTTTCAATATTAGCATTAATGTGCACTGGATACATGGTAACTGACATATTAAATGTGTATGGGCAGTTGTTTGATTTTGGTGCACATGGTTGGAAAGCCTAAGCCAAAAAGCTTTTGCTGTAGCTGCAGAAAAAACATGCTTCTTCATCAAGTCATAAAACAAATTTAAGATTTGGCAGGGAACCTATTGATTACCTGTAACAAGGTGATTTTAAAAGAATCAACAGGTGGCACTATTTCTCTTTATACGTGTATGTCTACTTTAGGAAGTACTAAAGCAGTCTTGTTCCATGTATCCCTATGTTGCTTTCAGTATTCAGTCTGTGTGTGTGTATACCTCCAAGTCACCTGTTGACCTCCATGAATTGCATAGCGTTTTCTTAGGCAAGGAATATTCAGAGGTGGTTTTGCCAGTTCCTTCCTCTGAAATATAGTCTATAGCACCTGGTAATCTCCCATTCAAGTACTAACCAGAGCTGACACCTGCTTAGATTCCAAGAGTAGACGGGATCTAGTGCTTTTAGGGTATTTATGCCAGCTAAAGTTACTCTTAAATTAGTACAGTCAAGCAAACAACTGGGCAGTATGGTTTCTAGAAATTAATTTCTGTAGAACAGGGCTGGGAAATGTTTTGCTCTCTGTTTGGGTAACAATTTTGGATGACAGTTACCATCATCACTTGCTATTTGCTATACTGCTTGGGACTTAGAGGGTTGGAGTCCAAAATTCTGGAAAGCCACAGTCACGATATTATTTTCCTCCAGTCTGATGGCCTTCAGATGTTTTGGGGCACAATGAAAGATTGTGCATGGTAGAAGATGTATCCCTAAATACCTTCATGTTGCCATATTGGAGAATTGCACTTTAGAGGAATTGCAACAAAGTCTTTGACATCCTTGATTGTATTTTATATTGGTGAAGGAGAAAATACCATGGTCTTTCAAAGTATTGCTAAATACCAAGATGTGTTTTTCGTTATAATGTTTGTTGTACCTGTTTTCTTTCTACTACAAGACCCTGTATTGGTGAAGTGATTCTACTAAGCATGTATTACCAAAACCCATACCTTTTAAGTTGTGGTTGGCAGTAAAAGCACCACATAGACTATTGCACAATGAAATGTTGCCAGCACAGTGGTATTTTAAAAAACCATATAAACAAAGTTTATGAGGAGCATAAGCCATGTTTTAAAGCAGGGATGTGCTCCTAGAAAGAGAGCCAGCATGGTTTCAATGCAGGACTAAGTCTCTGGAGACCAGGATTCAAATCCCCACTCAACTATAAACAGAAACCCACTGGGTGACCTTGGGCAAGTCACACTCACCCTCAGAGGAATGCCATGCAAACTTCACGAACAAATCTTGCAAAGAAAATCCCATGATAGGGTCGCCATAAGTCAGAAACAACTTGAAGGGCACATAAATTAGTAAATGCTTCCAGGGGCCTCTCAAGTATATAGTTCCCTGCTTTAGTATAGAGCTGTGCTTTAAAGAAAATGAGGCCTATATATCCCTTTAGATCTTTTAGGCAACATCTTTTCTCCTGCCTTAGGGCCTTTACAGACTGCCAGAAATAATGCAGCTTGAGTCCACTTTAACTGTCCTGGCTCAGTGCTAGGGAATCATGGGAATTGTAGCTTTTTCTGAGACATTAAACCTTTGTCAGAGGGCTCTAGTGCCACAATAAACTACAGTTCCCAGGATTCCCTAGCACTGAGCCAGGGCAGTTAAAATGGACTCAAGTTGCATTATTTCTGGCAGTCTGTAAAGGCCCCTAATCTCTCAATGACCATTCTTAAAACTCAACATTGTACCCGCAAGTTTTGCACTTCTGTTGCTATTCACACATACAACCTGCTCATTCTAGGCACATCACTCCGTGTATCTGATGAAGTCTCCAAAAACTTATGTTGCGATTGCTTTGCAGAGGAGCTGGTCTCAAAGGTGCAAAGATCCCTTAGCATACCAGACTAAGGGCCTTTGCAAACTGCCAGAAATAGTGCAAATTGAGTCCACTTTAAGGGTTAGGGTTAGTGCTAGGGAATCATGGGAATTGTATTTTTTTCTGAGACATTGAGCCTTCTCTGTCAGAGAGCTCTGGTGCCACAATAAAATACAGTTCCCATGATTCCCTAACCCTAACCCTAACCCTAAAAGTGGACTCAATTTGCACTATTTCTGGCAGTCTGCAAAGGCTCTAACATGGTTATATCTATGAATTTTAAGAAATATGTTCTAATTTGCCTGTCCTTTCTGTGTGATATTACAATTGGTCCTCCACATTCACAGGGGTTGGGATGGAGCACCCCCATAAAAGTAGTAAAACCATGAATATCATACGCTTCCCCCTCCCCCAACATGACTGCAACAGACTCCTTTCCTGTCAACAGTCCCGGTTCCAACCCCTCATTCCCAGCTTGCCACCATGACCTCTTAGCCTCATTCTTAAGACACCTATCAATCCACCTCTTCCTCTTCACTCCTTCTGCTCCTCTTTTCCCTACAATCCCCTATCCTGTTAAAACCTCTAGTCCCTCACTCCAGATACCTACTTGCCATCACAATCTCTTCAGCCTCATTCTCAAGACCTTTCTTACTGATCTGCCTCTCCCTCTCCCCGCTTTTCTGCTCTCCTTTCTCCCCATAATCTTCTGTCCTGCTAAAACCTCCAGCTCCTCACTCCAGATCCCAACTTGCCATAAGACCTTTCCAGCTGATATACCTCTTCCCACATTTTGTACTAAACCTCCCCTATTTTTATATATCAGCTTGCTCACAATCTTGTTTCCAGTTCCCATTTTGCTGTTATATCATTCAGTGTCTTTAAGGAAAAGTAATGTGCAACGTGGTTCCCATTGTGGATGTGTTGCATATAATACTGAATTAGAAGATAAAGGAAGCCATTAAAAAACAAGTGCAACCAATGTTTCTTCTTTTGCTCACAGATGCAGTAAGAGAAGTGAGGAAGTACTCCAATCTTCAGTCTAGTGACAAAACTACACACACAGTGCCCAATGCATTTGATCATATTCAAATGAAACTATTTAGAGCACAACGGAATCTTTATATCTCAGGATTCTCCCTTTTTCTTTGGCTGTAAGTATTATGTGTTTTTAAAAATCTGTTCTGTGCTTCCTTGAAAAAAATCAGCCTAGAATGAAAAGATAATGGATTGTGCCTAAAGTCTTACATAGCATAAATGTGCAAATTTTATTGAAGCTAATGCTTATAAATGCTTGAGAAATGTTGATATTGTATATCAGAATGACTTTTTTCTTTCATTTTTTAATTGTTATTATTGTAAGTAAACAACTATGTACAAACATGACACAACAATAAAGCAAAATGAAACAATTCATCTCACAACTTTGAATTATGTTACGGGTCTTCTTCTTGGATTCTGCTCAATGTAAGCAGTCATTTTAAAGTGCAATGTTGTCTTTGTGTAAATTTAGTCCAGAATGTCCGACCAAAGGTTCAGATGGAATGGAGGTTGTTATCAGAATGACTATTTAAGTGGGTTACATGGAAATAAAATAGAAGAGAGAAATCAGACTCTTAAGTCTTGCTCTAAAGATGTCATCTTCCAGACTAACAATCTTTTCACAAGCGTGCAGTATGTCAGAAAGCATATAGTAGATTTGATTGTTTCAAAATTCCTTCTCCCACCTAAAAAAAGATGTGCTTCCTATGATACTGCCTAATACGGAGTTTCTTAAACCTGTATGGTTTTCTACAAGATATTCATGGGACAGTTCTGTACCAAAGAGCTGCTTTTTGAGATACTATAATTCAGTAAAGTTCAGCTATATCAGCATAACACCAAATGTGCTGTTGTGATGACAAAATGCTCTATTGATGGAGCCATTCTTGTCAGTGAAGATGTACAGGTGAGGTCTTTAGTGGAAAGGGGGAAGCATAGAGAAGGTACACACCTATATATTGTTCCTATCCCTTTTCAGTCTACAGCTATGTTGACAGTGCTTTTATACACATTCATGTGTGTTTTCTCAGTTTGGGAAATGCTCACATGACCATGGCACCATTTCTGCCAGCGCAGCCAGAGCATATCTCTGATTTATTATTATTATTATTATTATTATTATTATTATTATTATTATTATTTAATGCTGGGCTACCTCTAGTGACAAATGCATTTTATGTCTTGTAGTAAAATTAGTTTTGCCAATAGACCAGAGATAAAGAGAGGCTGTAAACATGATGCACTTATACAATGGTCACAAATTATTTTCAGTTTCTTAATAATGACAAAAATATTGCAGTACAATTAAAACTCACATTTGTTGTTTTAAGTTATAACAGTGAAATAACTGTGTTTCTGAACACCTGTCCAATCTAGGATCTTAACACTAGGATCAGAGTGTTATTTTATCTGCTGCAGAAGCTAAAAACAATTGGCTTTTCAGCACAGGACACCTTTAAGCTTAATACTCAGTTAAAAAACACAAAATTCTAAATGTTGAAAATTAAAAAGTAAAGACTTTGGGGGGGAAAACCCCAATTATAACTATGCCTATATTAATAACATTGGGTTTTTTCATGAATGTATGCCTTTTTTACCTCTCGCAGTGTACTGAGACGTACCATTTTCCTCATCACTATGTTGGCAAAGGAGATGAGAGCCCAGATGGCTCTAGAAACAGAAGTAGGAAACACCAGTGAAGTTGCTAAGAAATACTTGGAAGAGAATGAAAAACTGCAGCAAGTATGTTGTGTAGCAAAATGTATTTCTTGTTTTGTTTATATGTGCATTTCAACACTGTAGCTTAGATCCAGAGGACTCCTTTGCTTGCACCAGAAAGCTTAGGCATGTCTACTGGGATTCCTGACTTGAATCAGTCCTGTCTGTTCATATCAATACTTAATCTTAAACAAGTCTTGGTTATCTCAAACACCTGTGTGAATTAGACCTTGTGAACAGCTCATTTTTTAAAAATGTGTGTGAGGACTGCATCAATTTGTCCAAAGTCTATACTTCATCATTCATGGGTGAAACTCAGCCAACTTGAGTCCCTGTGCTGGGAGGAAGGTGGGATAATTAATAATAATAACAACAACAACAACTTCATTAGCCTAGTTTATGAAATAAACTAATTAATTCATAGATTATCTGAATCAGAACTGTGGGGATTTTTGAGAGAATTCACATGATTTTTTTTTCACAAAGAAGGAACACACCATGCTATTCTTGATCACTTATGTAGTGCACATGAGTGTAAATGGCATTTCACCACACTAGCAAAAATTACAGATTTTTATCAAAGTACACAATATAAAGTTTAACAATAGACAGAACACAGGAATGAAACAGGCAAGAGGAGCAAGATGTAGGTATAAGTAAGTGCAGTTATATGTACTGAAATGTGTTGACCTTGAAACAAAATAGACAACATGGGTTTTTTTTCTTTGCAGGCACTGAAAAAAAAGAAGTATTGTGACAGTGAAGGTTTGCCTGATGAAGTAAATAAAGAACTGAAACAAGAAGTGGAAATGCTGAAAGCAGAATTAAAGAAATATTCAAATGGTATGTGTTTTGCTATTCCACACTGCAGCAAAATAAACTATTTTAGGCTTTTCAGATTTAAACACTGTTGGTCTCTGAGTCACAGTAAGTATCATAACAGCCTGGTCCTCTTCCTTCAATTGGGACTTCTGCAGCCATGGTTAAAGTGGTTGGCAAGAACAGCCATATAGGTTTGTTTCATTAGCAATTAAAACACTATATACCATCCTCTAAAAAAAAAAGGAAGGGTCATTGCTATTTATATGTTCATGAGCTCCTTTTCAATATAGTGTTACTTCATGGCTTTCAGCTGTGTTGTGGCATGGTACAAAAAAACCAACAGTACAGAAAAACTAGAAATACAGACTATTTGGTCTGGGCTTGGCTACTTGTGCTAGAATTAAGAGGTTAATTTTGCTATGTACACCATAAGAAGCTCTTCAGAATTCTTTGTATCACAGGTATTTTTCCTTTAGTAGAAACAAAAGATAGCCTAAATGATTATGGTGTCTTTTTTCTTGTAACACGGTCCACCTTGTTATTAGTTTCCGTGTTTGACTTGGGCTGTCTTGATGAAACAACACTGAGATGAAGGCAGGGTTTTCTTGATTATTTGTGTTCATTCTGGATCTTGCAAGATTTGTTGCACTTCTCAGTATTTCCTGGGCTGAAATGAATGTCTTGAATAACATTACTTCTGACCTTGTAAGGATCAGACAAGAAATATAGAGATCTTTGATTATGTACAGTGTTGCACAACCATGTTGTATTTTGAAGGAAAACTTATTAATACATCTAAGTTTCAAAGAAGAAACTAAAATAGTTATTTCCTTGTCATACTGGCTTTATTGAACATTTTCAAGCTAATGGAGTATTTCAGCTAATTGGCATGAGTAACTCTAAACATTCAAACTCATAAGGTAACTTAAAAATAATAACCCATAAGTTTGTATCCTGTTACTTATTGAGCAAGTGCAAAGTGCTCTTTCAGCCTCTCAGCAGTCCTATATATGTTCATCTGAAAGAGTGACTTCTTAGCTCCTAGTAAACTTCTCAACTGATTATATATTCCCTTGCTCAAGTTTTGTAGATGTTCAAAATGTACAGTCCTCATGTAGTTGCAATATTATTTCAAATGAAGAATAAGCCTGTAATTTCATCTACAGTACATGGGTTTTGTTCCAGTTGTCATTTTGACTGACTTAATCCACAGGTCTCATTTTAAAATAAAGCCTACTGATTGTTAGGTTCTTATATAAAGAATTCCAATTTTGTAATTAGGTGTTATTGTCTTAACTTAAAATAGTTAGAATTCACTATAGTTAATAGTCCACATTAGTTTGTGGAATTTGTCAGTCGGTCCAGCCATATCTATGAAAGCCAGGGATTTTGTTTGCAGAAAAATGGAATGGCCCTAAGCTTCTTCCCTCTTCAACTAGAGCAGGGGTAGGCAACCTTTCCCCTTTAAGGGCCGAGGGACTTCAGCTCCCAGATTCCCAGGAGCTATTGGTCAACATGGGACTATTGGCCAACATGGCTGAGGCTTCTGGGAGCTCGGCCCTTAAAGGGGAAAGGTTGCCTACCCCTGAACTAGAGTAATAGAAGGAAATTACATGTATTTGTTCCTAACAGAGTGCATAGTACCAGGCGCCACTGCTCCCAGGACATTCCAGTTAGGCTGAAGAGATTCAAAGACCTGCTGATATTCCTCCAGCTATATGCAACAGCTATTTTCTGAAAGTCAACACAGCTCACCAATTTCACTCCCCCCCCCCTTATTGACAGGAGATAGGCATGGCTTCATGACTGAAGGTTTTACTCTAAAAGGTAGGGGGACACCTAAAAGGTGGTAATGCCAGTATGTCCTGGAAATTTGGGGAAATAAAGGTCAAAGCCTGCGAGAGGAGGGTAAGCGCAAGAGACCTTTTCTTATATATATATACTATTAATAACTACAGAGAGTGCTCCAGTTTTAGTAAATAAAATGTTTTATTTAGAAACATGCAAGGGTGCACACTGAGGCAGCCTTAAGAATCATACAAAGCTATTGGAAAGGAAAGTGTGGAAGGTTGGATAGAGAGAAGTTTGGGATTGAAGATAATTACTCGTCCTGAAGAAAGGTCAATGGAAAATGCAGTGCTATGTCCAGCATGATTTAGAGGGGTTCGTGAGGCTTGGAGTGACTCAGACCACATCTGAGGGTTGCACAGAGGGAACCTGTGAATAACATAACTAGGGTTGGGTGGCTATTTATACCTCATTTCATACCCTCAAGGGGTATTTTGTGTTATATTCAGTATGACAAATACTTTAATGGCTTTCTCATGGGACTGACAAAAGGGTCCGGAATGGCTGATGGAAAAGGTGTATAGGAACATTGTCATAAGGTGGAATAATGGGCAATGTCACTGATTGCTTCAAAAGGAAATGCAAAGAGCTTGCAGGAGAGGAATGAGATCAGTAAACCCATGTAGCATTTATCTTAGTTTTATCTAGGCCTCCGGATCTCCTCCAGTCAGCATGACTCCAACGTGTATATAACTTCTAGTTTCTGCAGGTCATTGTGACTCCGAAACATGCCCAACTCTAGATATTAGTTATGACACTGCATATCCAGCAGGAGGGGTGTAGGATATGCTTACAAGATGGGCTTGATTTGAATGAAAGTGTTCTTTCACCATCTAGTGCTCTTAATTTGGGGAGCTCCACACCTTCTTTTTGTTGTCACTGGGAATTAGGAAGAGCTGCTTTAGCACTTCCACCTAGAGAGATGGAAAGAAAGCACTTACAGCTAGGTCCTGACGTAAGAGATTTAAGGCCTCTGCAGACGGTGCAAAGCACCATCTTGAAGGCAGGGAAGGGGAGGGGCAGCCACACGGTGGCCGCCTCAACCTCTCCCCGAGGACGTAATCAGGGTGTTACGCATGGCACACACCCTGAATACATCCTCCCGGCACAGCGTATTCATGTGCTACGCTGGAAGAGATGCAGAAGAGCCGCACAGCAGCTCTTGATGTGTCCCTTCTGCCGGCTCAGAAAAGACAAATGGGCAAAAAGGGGTGCTTTGAGGGTGACTTGTAGGCATGGCTTTTAGACGATGCATGCCTAAAAGTCTCCAGGAAAGTGCCCTCTAGCCGTTGTATGCCGAGAAAAGCCGCTCCAAAAAGGAGCCGCTTTTTTCTGCTCCTTCTGTGAAAATGCGTACTTTCGCATGTGTGTATGTATCCAGGGACACTGATGCACCAGAAAACGGCTGTATAAATGCACTGTTGCATGTGTGGCAGAAATTGACATGGTGATCCAGAGCATGCGCTCCACAATGCAAGCTTTACTTTAAAGTGCCTTATGCTTCCAGGTGTGGATGCGCTGGTGCAGGTGCACTTGAATATTAGAACCCTAACCCTAACCCTGATTGTAAACCTAACCCTAATTGTAACCCTACGCATGCACCCTAGCAACTGTCCTCTGTTACGACAATAAATGCATTCTGTTGGATGTACGCTTGCTGTCAGCATATACAGCAGTTTGCAGGAAAGAGGCTTTTGTGACCTCTTCTGTGCATGATTGGGGGGAGGGCTCCTGGAATAACATTTGTCCGTATGTCCTGTTGAGCATGTCCCTTGCATGACCACCAGCTGCATGTATCCAGTCTGTCCACACAAACCTCCCTTACCTCTCCCCTCCCCCCGATCTGTGTGGGACATGTTTTGTGGAGGATGATGGAGTATCTTTTCAGTTGACAAACCCGTACCTTCACCCCAAGGGTGGCACAATCAGACAGTGGCACCTGTCCACTGCACCCACTCCTTGGGGGGAAGCGGAGGTCAGCAAATCCTTGCATGATATGTGGGTGTATGACAGATCCTGTGCAGATGTGCAGGGATGCCAAACTTCAGTCACCTTTGTACAGACAAAATAACAGACTGTATACCACCCTATAACAGGTCCTGTGCAGGTACACAGGAATGCCAAACTTCAGTCACCTTTGTACACAGAGAGTTACAGACTATATACTAGCCTGTGACAGATCCTGTGCAGATGCAGATGCACAGGGATGTTTTCCTGCACAGATGCGCAGCTGTGGAGATATGCTGCTGCGCACGTGCGCATGCGTTTGAGAACCAAAAAAAAATTACAGCAGCCGCTGCCAGCCCATATGGTTGCTCTGTCTCCCTTTGCAGCATTCTTGGGGCTGGCGGTGCAGTTGCTGGGGCTTCAATACAGCCTCAAAAAACTCCCCCCAATGCAGTTACTCCGTCCCCATTTAAGGCAACTCCCCCCAATGCAGTTACTCCGTCCCCATTTAAGGCAACCTCAGGGCAGGCAGTGCAGTTGCTGCAGCTTAAGGTCTGCATAGCCCCTCTGAGTACTGGAGGTGGAGTGTGAGGAAAGTAGAATGTGTGTTGTGAGATTCTTTTTCCCTTTGTGCTTTTTTTTTTTTACTCTGGTATTAATTTTCACAAGTAAAAACTTGATAAATGCAATTTTTAAATTTATGCAAGATGTTATAAGACAGATCAGCAACAATAATTGTACATATGTGTAAATTTATTAGTGAGCCCAATAATATTCTTTCCTCAGTAATATGCTACTTTTGCCTGGCATACACTAGAATGATATCTGTAATACTACAGAACTATATCATACAGAAACATGTAAGCAGGTAGGAAAGCTGATGTAACTCACTGGTTATGATGGTTAAATTATATATTAAAAAGTTCTGAATTCAATTGTCTCTTCAGCTATTAAATCATTAAATGGCTTTAAGCAAACCATTTATTTCCCTCTCTCATCTAAAGTAAGTGAATAATACTGGCCTTTTACTATTGAGCTTTTTAAATGGATTCCTGACATTTTGTGTATGAAGATATTTGAAATATCTGATGGAAATGTTTAAAAGTAGTAGTGTTTCATTCGTGTTCATTTTCATATAGGAGATATATTTTAAAAATAAACCTATGTAAGTTTTGAATACATACTTATGTATACGTAAGGTGTTCTCAAAAAGATGATGACATTCAGAATGAGGAGAGAAAGTTTACACAATGTTTGCCAGCTCTTATAAACAGACATGGTTTGTATACAAAATAAACATAGTAAGAACATTGTTCTCCTAGATGAACTCCTTACCATAGAGTTTCTCTGTGCTGGCTTAGATATGAAACAATTTAACCTATAATGTTGCAACAAAGAAGTTATTTTTATGGCTAAATTCTGAAAATCGTTTTGGAAAATGTGAAAAGTAATAGACAAGAAGAGATTTTTTTACAAGATCAGTTCTGCACTCAGTGTTGCCAGAAAAGAATAGAGTTGTGAAAGGCTATTTTTCAGGGCTAGTTCTATATCTTTCATTGTAAATAATAATAATAAT
>CM034708.1:128885130-128906854 GCA_020142125.1 Phrynosoma platyrhinos | reverse complement strand
ATCCCATGCAGAAAAGGGGTTTTAAATAGGAAAAAGCCCCGCAAAAGCAGGTAGATTTTCAGATGATGTCACTGTTAAAGTCTGCTTATCCTGAATGGAAAGTAGAAAATCCCAAAAGTAAAAAGGAGTGCTTTTGATTACTTTCCGTTCAGGTTAGGCACACTTTAACAGCTATGTGTGTGAAAATCTACCCACTTTTGCAGGTTTCCCCCACCTTTTATATCCTGTTTCTGCACAGGATTCCCCCCCCCCCGGTGTGATGAGGTCCTTATTCTGTGCAAAGTTTGCATGTTGTTGTTTTGCACAGAAAACAATAATTTATGTGGGAAAATATTATTTTCTGTCCAGAAAAAGCTGTTTCCTGTACAAAAAAGAATGATTTTATAGCATTTTCTGTGTAGGTAATGGCATTTTCTAAACAGAAAATAATATTTATATACACAAATATTATTTTCTGGGTATAACAATATTTTCTCTGCACAAAAATGCTGTTTTCTGCACATAAAATGCTGTTTTATGGGGGGAAAGCATGCAAATTTTGCACAGAATAGGTTCCAAATTGCAAAAAGGCTTTGAAAACTGCATGATTTTCAAAGGCTTTCTCTCAGCAGTAATTGCTAAAATTTCAAGAAGAAAATTAGTGAAAAATTACATCCCTAGCTCTTCCTAACATCTGGTCCAGATTCCTTTTCCTGTCATTTGAAACCAATGGTTAATTTCCCACTGTCTAGAACCACAACAATCAATTTGTTTTGTCATCCTCGTAGAACTTCCCCCACCTGTTGCCTGTTTTAGATTACAATTCATATCCTTCCTGAATGCTGGCTGAGGATAGTTGTAGCCCCAAAATCTGAAGAGCACCAAATTGGGCTAGGCTAATGTGAGTGCAGTATAAACCCAATAAATGGACAGAGATTACTTTCTGACCTATCTATATCAATAATTATGTTTATGTCTTTGAAAATATCATCTTTTTTATTTCATTTTCCTCCTTTTAGACCCTTATAGAAATTTTTCAAAATATTGGAATGACCAACATTGCTGATCTTATTGCTGGATTGCTGACCATTTTCATCTGTATGGTGGTAAAAGAAATAAATGATAGATTCAGACACAAGATCCCTGTTCCTATTCCTATAGAAGTGATTGTGGTAAGCCAACAACTTTAAGAAACTCAAGGGAAGCAAAATGGCAGAAGGACAATGCCTGTCTTCTGTATCCGTACTGTTAATTATTTTTATTCCAGACAATAATAGCCACTGGCATTTCATATGGAGCTGATCTGGAGAAAAAATACAATGCAGGCATTGTTAAAAGTATTCCAAGTGGGTAAGTATTGACTGTTATGTGTATGCTCTTAATTAAAATTAATGGATGAGTGAAGCCACATTTTAAGTTCTAATATGTGGCTCATAAAGCAATCCTAACAGGGACCAGGGTAGCAGATCCTCTGCAGCATCCCAAATGGTTTTGGCTTGTGCTAGTAAGGTTGAGATTTATCTGGAATTATTCTGCTTGATTCTCCAGCTGACTGTATTTACTGAAAGCAATGAGAAGAAATTAGCCATGTCAGCTCTAGATAGAGGTAGTTGACAGGTCTGGATTGTGTCAGGGGCAATGGATCAGCCTGAAATCCCATGGATTCAATGATGACTTGCTTCTGCCACCACACCACACAGAATGACTTATCTGCAGGCTTCAGGGTAGCTACTATCAGTGAAAACCAAACAAGGGTTCTGCAGGTAGAGAAGGTGCTTCCCTGGCAGAATTTGCTGTGCTATTAATAAGAATAAGACTAGATGACTACAGTTTATCTATATGAGCATTCATAAGGGTGGGCAAAATCAGAGTCTATTTTACTACACGTATATGGGCTGGAACCAGTGTGGTGCAGTGGTCTGAACATTAGACTAGGACTTCAGGAGATCAGGGTTTGAATCTCCACTTAACCATTGAAATCCTCTGGGTAACTTTGAGCAAATTTCACTCTTACCCTTACAGGAAGGGTGCAAACCTCTGAATAAATCTTTCCAAGAAAACCCTGGGATAAAGTCACTACAAGTCATATTTGACTTGAAAGCACATAACACAACAATGTGCTGGAAAACTCCATTTGGCAGATTTGCCCAATGACTATAAATGAGAGAACAGGACCAGGTTCAATTCTCCCATGTATTTTCCTAAACACATTTGTGCATAGTGTTGGCATAATATTATATATCAGGGGTAGGCAACCTAAGGCCCGGGGGCCGGATGCGGCCCCCCAAGGCTTTTGGACCGGCCCCAGGCCGGTCTTGCCACCGTCGCCGCTGCCACCCCCCGCTGCTGCCGCCACCTGCCATGATGATATTGATTATTGTTGTTATTACTTGTTCTTGGGGTTTTCTTGGCAAAATCTCCACAGGGGTTTTGCCATGGCTCTTCGGGGGCTGAGAGAGTGTGCATGCATATTTTTTTTAAAAAAATAATTTTTAAAAATTATTTATTTATTTATTTATTTTGGTGCTTCGGCCCCCCCAATTGTCTGAGGGACAGCAACCTGGCCCCTGGCTCAAAAAGGTTGCCTACCCCTGTTATATATGAAGTAAACCCATGAGAGTTGGGGACAGATTTGGTAGTTGGGGGTGGGGTGGGGATATTGTTATTGATTGTTTTCATACAGGACTCATCATATCTGCATACCGTGTTTTAGACAATGTGGCAAATACACAGAGGTCAGGGTAAACAGGCCTGAGTGTTGGGCGAACAGGTAAAATCATGCTGCTCCTATTGTAAAACAGTCAAGCATATGCATTAGCTGAATTTTCTAAGGCAAAAAGTGATTATTGTCTTCTATTATCCTCCACTAAATAAAAAATATGGGATTTTTGCAATAACTTTAAAAATAAATACAGGGAGAAAGGCTACTGAATACATCTTTCACCTATATTGTGAAGTAAGAACATACTGTAAAAGAACATAGTAATAATTTGCTCAGAATGCCAATATCTATAGCATTTAATGAAAACATGCAAACAGATGTAAATTCCTACTGTTCTTAAAATTCTTTTAAAGATTTCTGCCTCCTGCCCCTCCAGATGTGAGCATGTTTGGAGACATGATAGCATCAGCCTTTTCCATTGCTATTGTAGCTTATGCAATAGCTGTGTCCGTAGGTAAAGTGTATGCAACCAAATATGACTATGCTATTGATGGAAACCAGGTATGTGTGACTAAGCTCTTTCTTAACACAGTGGTGTAAACTAAATATTATATCTATGGAGACAGGCATGCATTATACTACTATTCATCTGTCATATGAATGCTTGTATCTGAGGTCACATAGTTCATGTACTGAGACAGGAAAGAGTCAATGTAGTCATTTGTTTCAATAGAAAAAAAAAACTATTTCAAAGCAAGGGCACAACTAGATGTGGGGACAATTGTTGTGCACTGCCAATAAGAATAGTAAATAGATCTGTGTTGAGCCCTTCTCCTACCACTTCATAATAGGAAGTTATGGAAATATATTGCATGATGCCATTCAGTGAGTCTCATTCCTCAATTATGAATTATTGATTGGCTCCTGACAGATTATGCATCATATCACACATTTCCAAAATAGTACATTTTGCAGGATTACTGCAAAGTACAGGATTAAATAGTACAGAGACAGCAAGGAAATAAAGGCTTGCTGTTTTTGGAATCATCAACCCCAAGTTCGTGTTTTTTACGTCTGTAAAAAAAGAGACTATGAGTACAACAAGCCAAAAATTGTTAGGTACTGCTACATGGGATTGTTCTTATTGTTAATAAAATACGCTAAAATGCAAGGCATTGTATGTGTAAAGCATTATGATTGTGTGTCTTACACACTAAACTTTGCTTGCTTTCATAATGAAGGTATGTAATATGTGGCAGTGATCTTATTGTGGAGGTTGTTAGACTTAGACATAGAATAGAACTATTCAGATTTTCTAACAGTATTGTTGTTGATGATAATGATGGAATGACAAATAAGTGTAAACTGTTGCTTGTTAAAGAAGAAGCAATAAGTGAGTAAAGTTTTTTTGGGGGGTGGGGGAAGTAAAGTAAACATTGCTCATTATTTTGAGAGTAAGCAAATACAGTTTATTTTAATATGGATTAATTTGGAGTGCATCCAAGACAAATTGAGAAATCCTAGATTTTATTCTTGTTCTTTCTAATTTTTAATGGGGGGTTAAAATAAACTGACCTGGGGAGCTGATATAAAAATGTCTGATCATACTGAGAGCCAACATAAAATACTCTGGGATGAATAAAACATGTATAGATCTCCAAAATAAAATCTGAAAGAGCAGGAACAAAATCTGGGGCATTCTGGGACAATTGGGATGTGCTCCTATTCTATACTCCTAAAATTAAAAAAAAATTGTTTCATAGGACTTTTTTTTTTTTTTACTTAAGATCACATTCACTGCCCAGTTGCAGTTCCTGCTTTTGTTCAACTTTAGAAATTTCTTGCAGAATTTCTTATGTCATACTTCTCTGAGGAAATAGTATTTATTTATATGTTATATATAATTCACTTGTTGCAGTTTTAATTTTTCTTTTTTATCACACCAACGTCTAATCTTCTAGGAGTTTATTGCCTTTGGGATCAGTAATCTTTTTTCAGGAGCTTTTTCATGTTTTGCTGCAACTACTGCTCTATCTCGTACAGCAGTCCAGGAAAGCACTGGTGGAAAAACCCAGGTAACTAAGCCAAGAATTAATATTAAAAGATCGCTCATACAGCTATTCTGCAAAATCTCCCTATTGAGTAGAAGGGCTCAAGAGCTAATAGAGTTCTTTCTTGTTTGGCCTAAAATCTATCAGATGAGAAACTTTAAAAAAGTTAAAACTGCTTTACTAAGCACTATCACTTATCAGGCATGCAGTAACAACTCCATTATTTGAATCTGTTAAGAAAGAATAGGAAAGCATTTGAGCATAGAAAGCATAATGAGAATAGAAACTGTAGTCAAGAAATAAGAAGAAGACTAGAACTTGGAAGGGCAGCTACAAAGGAAAGAGACAAGATCCTAAAATGCAAAGATCTATTATTGAATATAAAGTCAGGATTGTCCATGCCATTGTATTTTCAGTTTTTATGTATGATTGTGAGAGCTGGACTGTGGAGAAAGCTGATAGGAAGAAAGTCAACTCATTTGAAATGTGGTTCTAGCAAAAAAAAAAAAAAAAAAATTGTACGGATACTGTGGGCTGCCAAAAAGACAAATAAATGGGTCTGAGAGCAAATCAAGCCTGAACTCTCCCTAGAAGCCAAGATGACTAAACTATACTGTTATACTTGCCATATCATGAGAAGACATGACTCATTAGAAAAGGCAATAATGTTTAGATAGAAAGTAGTAGGAAAAGATGAAGACTAAATTCCAGATGAATGAATTCAAGAAAGCCATGGCCTGGAGTCTGCAAGCTCTGAGCAAGACTGTTGACAACAGGGTGACTTGGAGGTCTCTCATGCATAGGGTCACCATAAGCTGAAGTTGACTGTCAGCTATTAACAACAGCAACAACAACAACAACAACACTTGCAATCTAACAGCTTCTAGAGGACCATGTTCCCTATCCCTGTTGCACACAATCACCTGACCAAAACTGAAATAGCATGTTTTGATCCATGAAATAAAATGTACTTTTGAGAGATAATTACTCAGATGCCCCATTTATAACCAGCAGGTAGTTGTCAGAGGATGAAAGAGAGAACAAAAGCAATAAACTGAGTCAAAGGTCAAAATCTCCTGAGACATGTTTGTAGAAAATCAAAATACCACTCAAGGTACACTGAATAATATGAAGAGCAACCAACCAGAAAGTTATCACTGGCAAAACTCGTTTAAATAAACTGGAGCTGTCTTAATTCATGTAAATAGAGCCTGCACAGAAAACCTGCTGGATTGCACTGCATGGTTTATATCTGCCTATCTGTTATACAAAGCTTGGAAAAGTTACTCTTTTGGCACTATCCCAGCCACTGTTGTCTTTCCTGTTATTCTGTTACTCTTAATAGCAGCCAGAATCTCCAATTTGAATTAGATGTTTCTTTTCATGTCATGTTAGGACTGCTTGTCTGGCAGGGCACTTATAATTTATTGAGGGAGATATGTATTTGAATTAATGGAGACTTGGCATTAGTCCCATCTGGACTTAGAAACTAAGCAGGGTCAGGCCTGGTTAGTACTTGGATGAGAGACTGCTTGCCTAACAAAATGCATGAATTTCTTTGTAAGTAAACAGGTAACTTGAAGATACTTACACACACACACACACACAAGTGAGATATCTCTTTTGTGTCTACAGTGACCTGTATGTCTGAGTTCAGAGTGAATACAGTGATGTTGATGTAGTAATGTGAATGTTTTACCAACAATTCAAAATATGCAATTGAAACCTCAAAACAATTTTTTATCTTGACTAGAATAGACTGTTCATTCAATGGAAGGCAGATATGTTTTGACTTACCAGATTCACTGGATCTACGTCATACCCTCAAATATTTCACAGATGACAATTGGGACATATGTGGCCAAGCCACATCAGAGTGTGATAAAAAGGATGTGGTTGGGCTACAAGAGGCAAAAGTTAGTAATAAGGATGAACACACAAAACTACTATTTTAAGCAGAGTAAACCTGGCATTTAGGTTCTGAGTTTAGGACAAGACTCTCTCCTCTCTTCTCCTCTTCCTCCTGCTGAGTTAATTCAGTGCAAACTATGCAGAAATTTAAATAAGCCAAAGACAAAGGACCTTATCACACGGGGTCTAAAGCAGTCCCATCCCCGTCGCATCCCCGTCCCATTGCGCTTTCTTTTCCCCTGTGTTCACACGACGTTGCAGAGAAACCCCGCCCCATCCCCATCCCATTGTGGCATCATCTGGCATCATCCCTGTTCTTTTGAATGCCAGTTTCTTTGGGAATTACATTTTGCTGCGACCAGAATGATACCGGAATGATGCTGCTTTCTGTATACCGGTATAGTTCTGGATTGAAAAGGAACCGCAGTGGGACGGGGATGCAATGGGGATGGGACTGCTTTAGACCCTGTGTGATAAGGTCCAAAGAGAGAAAGTGGGAGAAGGAGAGAGAAAGTGGGACATTTTAAAGGCAGCTGAGAAAGTAGGGCAGTGGAAGATTAACTGGGGCAGTTGGAGGGTATGCTGCTCTGGTTGAGAGTAACATTAGTGTATTGTATAAGTCTGAGTACACAGTTTTGGTGGCTTTCAAATGATAGCTTGCAACAGGGACAAGACCAAATGTGGACATGGGCTTCTGAAAGGAGTACTCAGACCACATTAATACCTTCCTATTCGGTCATCATTGCTAAAAGAAAAAAAAGTAGGTAAACAGGTAGGTAGGAAGCACATTCCTGGGTTTAATCTATAATGCCCTAGATGTCCTGTGGTTGAGATATTCGTGACCCTGCTTTGAATTTGTAATCTGCAGAGGAGGCCCTCTTGTGTGTCCCAGAGTTTAAATTGGTGGATATATGAGACAGGGCATTTTCTGTAGCAGCACCCAAATGTGGAACTGCCTCTCAAGGGAAGTTGGGCAGCATGCCTTTGTTGTGTTTTCAACAGGCTGAGAATTAAAAAGCACATAAGAATGTGACTTGAAAGCTAATTAAAATGTCCACATGTTTTTAAATTAACACTGTGCCACCTGGGTTTTATACAAGTTGTTTCTGAGTTTGCCTACACTAAAGATAGCCTAATGCAGGGTTTTAACCTCTTTCTTTTATTATCCATCTCTTTTTCAGATTGCTGGAATTATTTCAGCTGCAATTGTACTAATTGCCATTGTTGCTTTAGGAAAACTGCTGGAACCTTTGCAAAAGGTACTACTGTTGTTATTGTTACTGTCCTCCCTCCCCAGTACTAAGGTCATTTCATTTGTGGTTATATACAGTACTTAGATTTGTCACTCATAAAGAAAAAGCTATTTTCTCTTCTTTTCTCTCTTCCTCTCTCACACGGGGTGACATACAAATATGCATACTTTGCATCTATGTTCCTTGAATAATGCAATTAATGCCTCTTTCTCTATTTGCAGTCTGTCTTGGCAGCTGTGGTTATTGCCAACTTGAAAGGGATGTTCATGCAAATATTTGATGTCCCTCGTTTGTGGAGGCAAAGCAAGGCAGATGCTGTGAGTTCTTTAATGTTTTTATTCATAAATCTGCAGATAGTTATTGGTATTTTAAATTAGCTGAACCCTATCATCTACTTTTTATTTCATTTAATAAATAATAGATGAGATCCTCAGGTAACTTGGGGGGTGTAATCTGTTGTACTGAACAAATTCAGCACTTGTACAGGGCTAGATTTATTGATTATTACAGAAAGTTTCTGACTACTGAAGATCCAAGGAATAGAGATGTTAAAAAGAGTTCCTTGTTGCTTTGTTAAAATGATGGACACATTCTGTCTTTTTCCAAAGTTGCTTTCCAGTGTACATGGCTCTTACTGAGTTTGCAAAATGTGACAGTTTAGTTGGATAGCTAATATGATTGTGGCGTTTTCCTGAATCCCTTTAAAATGCTGAAGAGATGATGTGAGTGGGCAAGGCTCAGTAGGAAGAGAAAGGAGAGCCCCAGGTTTTAAACAGTTTTAAATGTTTAAAACAACTAATTTTTTATTTTATTATTTTAAATAAAATATTTAATTTTTAATTTTTTTTTAAAAAAATCACATATTAACAAATTTTTACTTAAACTTTTATATACTGTACCTTTGTATTTTGTTGTACATTTTATTGTGTAATCGCGCCTCAATCCGTAGGGAGAGGTGGGAAATAGAAATAAAAACTATTATTAGTAGTATTTATGTTGTGCTTATGATATTACAATTTAAAGGTATAACTTTAATTTTGCTAGTTGTTTATGTCACAACTATTGCCATTACATTCATTGAAATACTGGAATTACGATTTATAAGTAACATTAGTACAAAAAAAATTACTAAGGCTTCTGCATGATGTGGTATAGGAGGAAGTCAATGGTGGAGGGGGGTAATACCATGAGTTACCATACCGGGTGACACCAATCCTAGTGATGCCACTGCATCTCCTTGTACAAAGTACTATGCTAGGAAGATGGCTAGGTTAGAATCCTTTTCCCAACATGCTAACTTTGTAGATGACGGGATTTTTCTGTTGTTTGGGAAGAAAAGGGCACGACAGGTTCAGGCTTATGTCAGTCCTCAAGTGTGGGCCACCCCTCCATACAATCAGTAACATCAATCTCATATTCTCTTTCTTGTCAGTCCAGACTTCAGAGTCTGGGTAGAGCCTCCCTATAAACAATGGGGAAAGAGAAGAAAGTAATGTTACCATCACAGCTTTGAAATAACATTACTTGTTACTTTTTTGGGGGGGGGGGTAATGATCAGGGACAATGACAATATTTTTGAACAGTGGTGTAACAGTCTTTAACCTGGTTGGGTAACATGGTAAGATGAGTAAGCTTTGTTACTTCTCAAATGTTGGGAGACATTGGGGTGTTTGCTATTTTTCAATTCCATATTTTTATACCATAATAATCATAGTAATAAAACAATATGCTTGTTGTGTTGGTTACCACTAACAGAACAATGGGAAGAGGCATATGCACAATTAACAGAAGAGGAAAGATAGTGGCAAGAGGATTGGGGCAACTGTCTCACTATGATGACTGGTTCTGCCATGTCTGTGAAAGAGATTTTTATCATAGGCAGACCTGTAAAGAGCAGTAAAGGCACACCTGTAAAGAGCTGCTGTAAAGAGCAGTACACCTCAGGCACATGTTTACCATCTCAGTAAGAATTAGGCTACATTCTCTGAGACACACCAGACAGTTTCTCTTTTTCTTGTTATTTGTTTTCAGATGATCTGGGTTTTCACATGTATAGCATCCATTATCCTTGGACTGGACTTGGGATTACTTGCTGGACTGGTGTTTGCGCTGCTAACTGTTGTATTGAGAGTTCAGTTGTAAGTATCACAGATACAAGGCAGTTTCTGAACTTTCACATCCCAATAAAATACGTGAATAATATTAAAGGATTCACTCAGGGCTTTGGGGTTTTCCTATTATACAAGCATGCAGAGCCACAGTTCCTTCATGACTGCATCAGCCTCTGTAATTATATCCATTATGAGTTCTAGGTCCTACACTAAAGCCAATAAATGATGTTGGCTTTGGATATAAAACTAGGCCAGCAATTTTAAAAAGCTTAAAACCACAATAAACTGTAATATTGAGTGCTAGAGTGTAATAATGAATGCTAGATTCATCCTGATTGTGATCAGTATAATGGACCATCAGTTTTTGTGGTTAATATTTAAACATGACTAGTCCAATAGTTGTTCTGAGGATTCCTTGCTATCACGAGAAAAATGATAGAGAATAATGCTGGAGTTAGATGTTTCTCTGAGATTTTTACTATATCCTATACAGGCATTCCACTTCTCAGTTTAAAGTGAAAAATACAAGGTTTCTTCAGCTAGGCCAGCTCTGATTTGTTCACAATGGAACTGTACATGCGTTCAGCAGAAACAAAGTAATTCCTCTATTTCTTTGGAAAGATTTACATGGCCTAACCCATTTGGACCTTAGAGTTGCATTTCCCCCCATGCTTATGAGAGCATAGGAGTTTATCATATGGGGGAAAATGGGAGTTTAAACAATGATTGACCCTTGAAAATTGTGCAGTTGACATTAAAATGCACTTAAAATGACATTAATGCAAGTGCCATTGTCATGTGAAGAACCAGGGAATAACCAGGCAAAAACCAGCAAAAAGTCATTCACAGGAAAATTCCATTAATGAATTACTGTTGTTTCTTGCCTGGTTATTCATGGTATAATGGCACTTTAATCACGTTTTTTCTCTACGTCATGTGAAAACCATTCCTGCAATTGCGCGCAAGTGCAGGTTAATCATGGATTCTCCATGGGATAACAGCACTTTGCATGTGACATTGTGGGGAAACCATTCATATAATTGCGGGTTAATCATGGGTTAATCACCATTTATATTTCCAATTTTCCCCCATGTGATAAACTCCTTAGAAACATTACTTTTTTGAACTACATTCTCTGATGTTTAGATACAGATGTACGTTACGTACACATTTCTTCATTTATTTGCCTACAGAAAACTAATGTGTCAGAAAGAGATAGGTTCAACCTGACATCCTACTTTTGTATGAGGCAGAATTCCAGTCTGGAAGGGAACAAAACAGTCTAGGGAAAGCTTTATCCATTGATTCTGTTATGTGTATAAACCAGGGATAGGCAACCTTTCCCCTTTAAGGGCCAAGGGACTTCAGCTCCCAGAAGCCCCCACCATGTTGGCCAATAGTCCCATGTTGGTCAATAGCTCCTGGGATTGTGGGAATTGAAATCCCTCGGTCCTTAAAGGGGAAAGGTTGCCTACTCCTGGTATAAACTGATACATTGAGATGAAAAAAGGTCAAGGAACATGTGGGTTCTTTGTATGTACTTTGTATGTATGACTTTGTATGTAAACATACTTTGTATGTATGCCTTATATCATAAATACAGATGGTAAATGTTAATCTTTAATTCCTCAAGTATTTCAAGTACCTTTTCTCACGATAAGATAAAAGAATGTGATGGGCCACAAAGAACAAGCAACGTAGATTAGTGGTCCTCCAATCAACCAAGTTTAAGAACCATTCTGCTACTGAATTAGTCTCTTAACAATTAGCACAATAGAAACCAATTAGTCTTCTCTGTTCTTTATTATCTGGTTCACAGGTTATATGATTAATCACAGCTCAGCTAATGCTGGCTTGCAACAAATTGTTCTGTATAATTTAAGATTGTACTTGTACTTTGACCAATTATTTGTCTTTGGTTTTTTTGCCAGTCCCTCCTGGGGTAGCCTTGGCAGTATTCCTGGGACAGACCTATATAAAAGCATCAAAGAATACAAAAATGTAAGACTTTATAGCAAGTTAATATTTCACATGCACACACATAGAGTATTGAATTAAGGTTGGCTGAGATGCATTTGCAGGACAGAATTATCTATGGGCTAATTCTTAGTTTTTCACAATGGGCAAAAAGAAGACACATTGGCCAAGGTGGAATTAATTGCAGCATGAAGCATGCCAAGTCATAACGATATGATTTTATAGTTTCCGTTATAAGAACCCATTTGTGAAGTAGCTACAATTAATTCATTTCTATGTACCTTTGTTGCATCAGCAAATGTATTCTGAAAGAATTGCTATTCTGAGTCTCTGTCATGTGAATTCTGTGAGATAAATGACAATAGCTTTCCTGATGGTGTTACACCTCATTCTGTCTTTAGTCTTAGAGTAAGAGGATGGTAACTGTTTAAGTATATAACTGAAATGGAGCCTTGTGGACATAAAAGCTGTCAGGGAAGACATATGAAAAAGACTTGTGTATCAATCAGGGTGGCTAAAAAGGATCAAGATGGGAAGAGAGAAGTTTTAGCAATCCATAATACACAGAATGGCAACATCACCCACATAATACATGCTTGTTTCAACTGAAAATGATTTTCACAACAGGTTCTTGAACCAGAAGGAGTGAAGATTCTCAGATTTTCAAGTCCTATTTTTTATGCTAACATTGATGGCTTGAGAAGCAGTCTCAAATCAACTGTGAGTAATCTGTGATATTTCAGAATATTTTTGATTTAGAGTATGCAACCTTCAGTCACTGGAGGCAGTGAAGTCTGCCAAGTATGCTTCTCACTAATGTCTGAATGGGAAATTGCCTTGGAACTCCATCTATGCATCCTTGAATTCCATGATGGAAAAAAAGGCATGTGACTATTATAAATAAATGACAGTGCGCTCAGTCCCATTGATAATAACTAACTAGGACTAGTGTGTTTCTTCTTGCAGAACATGTGGAAAACCAATAGTAGAATACCTTTTCTCAATTCTGTTATCTGTAGGTTGGATTTGATGCCATGCGGGTCTATAACAAAAGGCTTAAAGCTCTGCGGAAGATACAAAAACTGATCAAGAAGGGAAAATTAAAGGCAACTAAAGTAATGTATCAGTTTCCCATCTCTATTCTACTCATCTTTCAGAACAGTTTTATTTCAGTGCATATACATGAGATCCACATCTATTTTTATTTTCTTTTATAATGAAATATGTAGCAATATATAACTAATGTTCATAACATACAAAAAATTTGAACAGGAAGTGACAAATCAGAATTTTGTACATGTCTGCACTGTACTGTATGGTTAGCATAATATATACTAGCATTTTTTCTTTGCTTGAATTAAAAAGTATTGCTGTATGAGGAAGATTATCTCTGACATTCAAAGAGATTTTCTGAAGGAAAACTTTATATCACACATATTTGTGTGTGCTTCACTTTCCTTGAAAGACAAGACAGACTGGACAGAAGAGCCAGGAAGAAGTTTTTGCAAGGGCTAGAGGGCTGGAAATGTTGGAAGGAAATAATACAGCAAGGATGGAGCAACTGGATCAGACAACCACATTAACTGTAGAAAGTGTGTAAGCAAATATTGGATAACTGCTTATGCAAGCTCATATAAATTACACTCAGTGTAATCTCGAGCCTCTGATCCCTTTTTTTCTTCCTAACAGTGTTAAATATATTAATCCATGTATTTAATATATTTATGTTTTATATGCTATGTGTCTAAATTGCACTATTAGACAATTGAACAATTGGCCTTAATCTGATTTCTAATGAAGTTAGTGTGTGTGAAATTAGGTCACAGATAAAATATGAAAGGTTAGTTTCCAGAAAGCTTGTAAAAATATTTTATCATCAGGAAAAATTCACAATTCTATTTCTTGGTTAATAATTAATATACCAGATATAATGTTTCTATGTTCCGATTAGAATGGCATCATCAGTGATTCTGGTACTACTAATGAAGCTTTTGAACCTGATGAAGACCCAGAAGATCCTACAGATTTTGACATTCCAACTAAAGAAGTAGAAATCCAGGTGGACTGGAATTCAGAACTCCCAGTCAAAGTCAATGTCCCCAAAGTGCCTCTTCATAGTTTAATTTTTGATTTTGGAGCAGTATCCTTTTTGGATGTAGTAGCAGTGAGAGTAATAAAAACGGTAAGTCTAATTATCATAGCCATAGCAAGAACAAATTGAGCCATCAGCATTTATGGAATCCTGTAATTCATGCACAACAACATGCATGCACTTCAATCGAAATATATAGTAAACATTGAAATTTCTTTCTATGAGCACTCTGAAATGGAAGTTACAGTACATGTAATATTCTTCATGTAAGTAGTAAGTGAGTTAATGTGCTGTCGCTTTCTTTTTAATACCCTTAAAGCTAACTGGGAACATGATAAGGGGTACAGGAGTTTAATCCAGATTACACCCCTCCCCCCATGGTTTTTATTGGTATTGGAGATCAAACCTCCATTTGCAGCAGCGGAACCTTTTCTTCCAAGCTCCAGATGTATCCCTCTGATTGGGATTAGGAATACAGGGAGGGTCAGAGAAATGTAAGACTAAATCCCTCTAACACAATGGTTCACAAAAATTTTTTTACCCTTGTGACCTCCTTTATGTCGACATTGGGACATCATGCCCCCTCCTTAGTATATGAATAAAAATATTTTGTTTGTTTAGTGTGCAGATTTTCATTCATATGTTCATGCATATTCATATTTTAACATTTTATAAGGAAATAGCTCTCCTTATCTTCATTCCCATCCTCTCCAGGGGGGAGGTTCCAGTCACCCCACTTGCATTTCACTCCCCCCCAGAGGGGGAAAAATGGGAAGAGGAGAAGGAGGAAGAGGGGGGATCAGGGTCTCCAAATTTTGCCCCCTCCTTGACACGTTCTCCTGTCCCCACAGGGGGCTCTGCCTCACAATTTGAGAATCTAACAGGCTCCCAGGTTGTATCAGAGCTCCACACCTGTTATTTACCTTTAAAAAAAAAACAAACACAATTGCTAATTGCATGAATAGTGGCATGTCTAGTGTGTCCCCCTCCCAAAAAATCTGCATTAGTTCTCTAGGTTAATTGTGGGTTGGAATGTGGTGGGAAGATCTTTAGGATTTTTTTAATGAGGTTTTATCTGCCATGCTTATTAAGTAGTACAAACTGAATTAAGGAAGATATGTTTCTAGAGCAGGGATGGTGAAAATATAGGCTGTAAGTCCTTGTTTTTGAGGTCCCCAAGAACCACCCATTTTTGCCTGACGTGGCTTCCTATACCTCCCAGAGACTATGAGGGACAATTTTACATATATATATTGCCTCTAAAGTAAAAATGCCATTTTCGCTCCAGGAGAATTCTTTTTGAAACAAAAAGTGAACTGAATATCTAGAGTCATCCATGCTCTCTATCTCAATAAAAATGGGCATTTATTCATGATTAAAGTGAAGCCAGTCTATTTATAGTTTTTTTATATTTATTATTACATTAATTATAACTTTAGACAGAATAGGACTTTACACTAGGTTTAAATTCAGCAAAGTAGAAGTAATGACTTCAGTAATATAAATTTCATTTTGACAACCAGTAACTAGTAAAAAAAGGGAGGGTGTTAAGGATACATTTCAGATAAACCCAATTTTTTTTGCTTTTCAGATCCTGAAGGAGTTTGAGAGGATTGATGTGAAAGTATACATAGCATCCCACCTAGGTAAATGTATATCTACCCATAATGGACAACAGATCACTGAAGACAAAGTGCATGGGAGAGAGTGGAATACAAACCAAATCGTTAGTGCAGTCATTCTTGTTCTGTCTAGTTAAAAAGGCTTTCAGGTTGCTTTCCAGCTGAAGCTTTTATCATTCATGGAATTTTACACAGCCTATAAACACAATCATCTTCCACTTGTATTGCCAACAATAAACTAGATTTAATAACGTTAAAAACATTAACAAACTGGCTGGTCCAACAAGGCCATGGGGGAAAGGGAATATGTGTGGTGGGGGGAGTCATGGCTGGACACGTGCATGCTGTGCCAATTTGTCACTGGGCACACTGATGAGCCTTATGGGGAGTTGATCGATCATTACAATTGAGCAAACAGTCCTGAAGGGCATCCAATGGGCTGCCAGTTGGGGAGGACAATGACAATGATTGACTACTACTGGTGGAGCATCCATGCACTCATGTGCATGTGCTTGCAGCAGAACAGAAAAAATAATGGCGCAGTATAGCTTGTAGTTGTGATTGCTTTGTTATGGCAGGTCTGTCCATGCAGTAGGAAGGGAACGGTGTGGACCATATGTCGGTTGCTGGCCCACTATGGGAGATGGCAGAACAGTCAGTGGGTTCTCACCGGGGTGCAAAATCCTGGGGTGAGCCGGGTTTTCTCCTCCGTCTGCTTTTGGCCTTAATAAACTGTAAATTGTGTGTGTGTGTTTTGTTTTTGATATTTTTAAAATGTTGCTTCATTATATTTTCCCTCTCTTCAGACCACATTATCAAAACACTGGAACACTGTGCCTTTTTTGATGATAATATTAAAAAAGAAATGTTTTTCCTGACTGTCCATGATGCTGTACTCCACATACAGAATCAGATCATGCACAGAGACATCCAGGACCCTATATTTGAAAAGGTAGGGATCCAAACATAGTTTTGTTTCTATTCACTTACCTATAACAGCTTGAAGCCCAACTTCCACCTCACTCAGAAGTTTCATTTACTGAACAATGCTTTCTCAAGCCCTCCTTCCTAGTGCATTCTCTGAACTGATCTCTTTAGACTGGAAGAATCTTTGTGACAATGTAGGATCTGGACCAGTGTAGGAAAAGGAAATTGGCAATAATAAAAATAATGCAACCCTTCTTGCATAAGCGGTGTTACTGTTTCACTTGTGTGTATGGCAATTTTGAATCCATGCATCTGTAAACAATCCTCTTTTAATAGAAAATACCAAAACCTACAAAGAACTAAGCAGATACAGGGTTCTGCATTTTGCTAAAAGCATATTTAGTTGAAGTAACAACTTTTGTGTTATTTCCATGAAAATGTGTAAAATATTGTAAAGTACAGTATTTACACGAATATTTGTAGAAAGTTATAAAGTTGTACATCTTCCGAAGATGGGAACATCCATAGAGCCTCCACCAATACTAAAACTGTCTTTTCAAATGTCTAATAAGTACTTACAAATTTATAATCTTGACGCATCTTTTTCACATTCTCTAATATGTGGCCTAAATCCAATTATTAGTTTGAGCAAGAGGTACATTCACTGATACATATCTATTTGCTTCAGTGGGTCTCCTGTAGTTGGGACTAGCAATATGATTTATGTCTATATATCAAACCATATATCAACAGATATTTAATTAATATTTAGAATGAGTAATAGTAGAGTTGAAAGTTTCATTGGTTTTATTTGGATTAGAATTTTATTCTACTTATATGAAGTACCCAATATCTACTTTTTCAATTAAAAACAATTCAAGATTTATATTTGGCTCTTTAACAGTACAGTATCAACTACTGCAGTATGGTACACTTTCTGCCTACAGAATCATAACAATTTAACCATTTTGTTCAGATTTCACTGATGCAGGAGTCAAAGGAACCAATGGAATTAATAGAAACACACCAAAATGAAGAACTTGATGTTCAGGAAGAGGTATGGCTTACCATATAAACTCAACTGTAAATTGACTTCATGTATAAGTTGAGGGCAGGTTTTAGGCAAGGTTTAATGTTTCATACAAATTGATACATTATTTCTATATGTTTCTAATAGGGATCCAAAATTATGGATTTTGATATGACCCGTGGATAAGTCAAGGGTAAAACTTAGGGGCATGTAATCAAAGGTATAAAGGATGAAGCAAGGGAAAATGGTGCCAAAGAGCTTAGAAAATTGTAGTAGGAATAACTGTTTGTGCTCACCCTAAAGGCTGGATGGATGAGGAGAAAACTACAGTAAATGGTGGCTTTGTGATGAGTGGGGCAGGCAACCAGGCACAGATGGACTAAGAAAATGCACACGTCAAAAAGAATGAAAAGGCGAAGCAAAGCAAATGGTCACTGGATGTTAGCAGTGATTATAGCCTTTAACTTTAATTTGATAAGTTTGCCTAATTTTAACCCAGAAAAGCTGACAAACATACACAAATGTATTATTCAAATCTTTTAAAGCCCGATTCCCCTCAGGACTCATTTGAGGGGAAGTGCCTAAGAGCTGCCACCGCTGCCATTTTCCCACCCAGACATTCAAAAAGGTCAAAAGTGGTGCTGCAGCAGAGCATAGAGGCAGTCAATGCTTCTGTTAGGTGCTCCCAGGACAGACAAAGCTCTCACCTTTTAACACTCTTCTTAGAGAAGGGGGTGGTTCCTTTTTTGATAAGAGTTAAAGTACAACAGTTATATTGACCCATGAATAAGTTGACCTGTGTTTTTTTTGAGGGGGGAGTCAATTTCTTGGCTAAAATTTCTAGACTTATACATGACTATACACTGTAATTTCATTTAAAGTACCCAGATTTTAAATTCTTTTTCCATTACATAAAATATACAAGGCTTAATTTGCAAACAGACTGGATAAACTTGGATGCTTTCCCACTTTATACAAATGCATTGCTCAAATACTAAATTTTGGTATAGGGAAATTGCTCCTGCCTTACACTGTCTCTCAAATAGTCCATTCTTCTCAGTGGGTCAAGATATTCCAGTAACCTCCAGTGGAGCTTTCATCAGACTGTATTCCATAGGATTTTCTGGGGGGAAATCATACAAATTGATAATTATTTCTATATGTTTCTAATAGGGATGTCCTTTTACCAAAACAAGCTGTCTTGATTATATAGTCATAAGTGCAAAGATTTTGAAGAAAACAGTTTCATCTCAGAAATAATGTTTTTCATTTCTTTTTAAACTTTTCTTTTACTAGGCCATGCGAAGGCTTGCTTCATGAGGAAAGGCTACTGAAATTTTCATACTTGTGACTTCGGCGGCAAACGTATGCTACTTGAAGCAGTTTTACTTTCCACCAGAAGGAAACATTTTATCTCATGCTACAGATTTGTCTGATGCTAATTTCTCTCTTTGCATATTATGTCTGATTAAAATTATTTGATGAACCTGCTCAAAAATCAAAATTTGGCAAATCAAAACCTGGCAAAAAAGATAACAAGTTCATCATAACTATAGCAGAAATGGGGATTCGCTTCTGAAAAAGGACACATGTGTAACTGTATCACCCAGCGTTACTTTAACATATATAACCAGCAAGCAAGCAAAGAGACAGAGAGAGAAGAAAAGAAAGCGCGAACTTGTTATGACTTACAAGGATAACTTAGACTCTTTGTACACTGCCAACATGAATGTGACTTTTTTATTTCTCAGGTGTACCTCTAGGTGCTACTGCCAGAAGGGCAACACTATTTATGACTAATAAAAATGCAATACTTTAAACAGAAAGAAAGTATATCTTCAGTGAAAAAACAGTATCTTGACATTATGAACATAAAAATATTGATAAACAAAAGATATGAATGATATTTATATGGACTATAAATACATATATAAATCAATTATTGCACACCAAACCCATTGCTTTCTTGGAAGACCTGGCATTTTTGTACCTGATGAAGACTATCAGTCTTACTAGTGCCTTATTTTATATCTATATCTATAAAGATATAGATATAGATATGATGGGTGTTTTGGTAGATTCATTAACAGAATGAATGTTGAGGGGATATTGATGGCATATTTCTCAATAACTTCACAATATCAATTTTATAAAATAAAGATTTGCAAAATGAATTTTGACAAAATTATTTATATTTCTAATCTTTAATTTTCTTTTAAGAATTTATTTTGTTAAAAATCAGTCCTGAATATTGAAGAACATTGTGTATTTTGTAATAGTATACAAAAACAATCCAAATTGGAAAATCATTATTTATACCTTAGCTCCCACAGTGCTTTTTGTTTTACTTTCTAGTTCATTAAAACTATAATTATTTAAGTGACACAGAAAATAGCAGATATTTCATATTCCAAGTATCAGATACAAAACAAGGGCTGGAATCCTGCATTGGGAGACATAATTTGTATCACATAGGCGCATTTTGCTCCCTCCCAAAAAACCCATTTTGCAAATATCACCATGACCATTTCTATGTTATGGAGAAATGGGGAATTGAGCTGGGATGCATCAAGCTATCATCCTGTAGCTGGATTCACTCCAACAGCAATCCATGGGGACCTCAGTATGTGTGTGTGTGTGTGTGTGTGTGTGTGTGTGTGTGGTGTCTTTGGGAAGTCCTTGTAGATTATGTCTTTGCTCATCCCCTCACTCTCTGACAATAGAGACATTTATGTGGGATTTTTTGGGGGGCTGTGCTGATTACAAGATCTATTTTTTGGGGGAGGGGGATTTTGGTTGTTGCACAGTTCGAATAGATTCCCAACCTCTGCAATGACAAAAAGGTGACTTGTGATGATGCCACCGCAATTCACCAACAAGATTTAAAATGCAGCACACCTACAAAATTAAACAATTAATCATAAAACCCAACATAGAACAAATATTTGTGTTCACCCAGTAGTGTAATATTTCTTTTCTGAAAGACATAATAATTTAAAATTCCGCTAAAATTCCATGGGTGGCACGAATTTTCCGCTCATGGTATAGTATTCAGCACTGACCCTCTAAAAAGTAACAAATCATCAAGGAGGGATAATGCTCAAAAATAAACCAGACACATTCCTAATGTACTCTAGGACCATTACACCTGCAATTTTTGGAGGTCCTCGATTTTTGTCAGTTACCAAAGTTCAAAAGCAAAATAACAGTGTAAATTAACCCTTGTTAAATTTCCTTGTTAAATTTAAATGTAAAGGTTTTGGAGTAACAATTTTGAAATATTTTTTTAAATAGTCCTGCTCAGGCTGGATCTTACAACTAAAGATTTTTCAAATTACATTTTTAGTACATAATTATGCCCTTTTCTATCAGAAAATTTCACATAGTTAAACGCGCAGCCACTTCCCAGTTCCTTTCTGATTCTCAGTCACTCACACCTTACTTTGGGTGTTCTTTTTTCTTTTTCTTCTTTTTTAAATGAAAATAACAACTATACATTAAGCATTATTTAAGCAAACATTCAGAGTTGCCAAAAAGCATATGGTATGTCCATCATAATACTGCAGAACAAAATGAGGCCGAATTTGCACAAGAACTGTTGGATGCAAATAAATTCAACTGAAAGTACAGAATCTTAGAGGAAAACATGGATGTAACCATTAAACTTCCCTTCACTCCCCAAATTTATAGAATTGCAAGAATTTAAAACTTCACTCAAGCATTTAAAAATATAGTTTAAGCATCCCAAAAAGTGGCTGCCAAAGTTAGCAAGGGAATGCAAACATGACCAACATAAGAGTTGTAGGTGTGAATGATTTTTCAGTATCTCAGTCAGGGTGCAGCTACACTGTAGAAATAATGCAGCTTGACTCCAATTTAACTACCGTAGCTCCATCCTACAAAATCCTGTAGTTTTGTGAGGTACCACACTCTTTGGCAGGAAAGGCTAAAGAGATGGTAAAACTAAAAATCCCAGGATTCCATAGGATGGAGCAACGTTGCTTAAAACAGAGCCAGCATGGTGTAGTGGTTTGAACATTGAAGACGAGGGTTTAAATCTCAGCTTGGCTACATAAACTAAGTAAAGACCTTTGCAGACTGCCAGAAAT
>CM034708.1:128844052-128863700 GCA_020142125.1 Phrynosoma platyrhinos | reverse complement strand
CCAGACTAGCATGGCTATGTCTTTGAATTCTACTGGAGTAGGTTATCCTCCTACACTTGGTTAGAATCTCGGGGCTGACCATCCACCTTTTAGGCAATATCCAGACTAAAGTTTTATCCAAGCAGTTGAGAATCTTCTTGGCATAAGCTGAAAGAGAGCTAAGTATTACTAACACAGTGATAAGACCCTTCCTTCAGATGTCAGATGGCCTGTCCCAGTGATTTTATGTACATTTTGAAATATAAAAAGAATAAAATTAAGCTCTGCTGAATCCTATATACCAAAAGACTGAACAGTAATTCCTCACTGCCACCTTCTGGGAGCATTTAACCAAATAGGACTAGAATCATTTGAACACAGTGTTCCCGAAGTGCCATACTAACCAAATAATCCAGAAAGATGCTATGGTGGATTTTATTTATTTATGTACAGCATTTATCTATCACCACTCAACCCACCAGAGCCCCTGGGCGATATACAGTGTGTGGGTAAAGACACTTAAAATATTAAATATGCAAATAAATATATTTAAAAATAGACTGAAACAACTCCTTAATATGCTGCAGAGTATCCAACAGAACCAAGAATAAGGCATTCAATCCAGTTCCTGGCATATTTCATCCACAAAAATGGGTTCCTATTTTATAAACTATCAGTTACCATGCAAAAGCTCTGGAGACACTCTTTTTAGAATCCCTGCTGGTTGATTTTAAAGTTGTAGTCCTTTGAAGAAGGCCATAAAAATACTTCCACACTTAAATGCATTGGCATGTTTTCAAGAATACAATAATATGTTTTCTCAGCATCCTGAAACCTTGTCTCTTTTCCATAGCACATCTGTGGGGTGTTATCACTAGTCTTTGCTTCCCCCCCATCATTCATAAAGATGACCAAGGGGCGAAGTAGATGGGCTCCACCGAAAATCAGCTGGGGACCACAGTGACTGCATGGCCCAATCTTAAAGTAGGCCGCCGCTGTGATTCCAAGCAGGCTCCTGGCAAGGGGTAGTTTTTTGCTCCTCCGAAGCAACTGGAAGCTGCTCCTTTGGCCCGTCTGTTTCAGGCCCAAGACTGTTTCTGTCCTAGCATTGCCATATTCCAGTCCCTCATACCTGGACATCTAATTTGCACATTATGCAAAATATGATAGTTATGCATATTATTAATTTTCATTCTGATTAACCAAATTCAACACATTAATCATTGCCCTTTTTCTACCATTATGTTTCAAGTTCAGGACCATTACCAAGCTCTTTTTTTCTTCTCCCCTCCCCAAGCTGGTGTGAAGAGAGGGAGGCTTCCAAGCAGCCCTAGAGAGTAAAAGGACTCACTTTACACTCATGGGGCTATTTGGAAGCGATTCCACTGTGCTGCCTAGCCCTAAGTTCAAGCTGGCAACACAATCACCACACTACAGAAGGCCATTTCTGCTTGCCTTCTTTCCTTTCCCACCTTCTAGTCCTGTCGGGAGAAGAAGGGAGGGAATGTAAGAATAAGGCGGCAGTGCTACCCTGTGGAACCAGAACCTGTAGGGCAGGATGAGCCTCCCTCCAGTGCCAGTCTTCTTGTACAGTTTCCTGCTTTATTACCGATGCCACATTTTAACCTACCCATCGGCCTGTGATGAAGGAGAAATACGGGATTTACTGCTTCAACTGAGCTAGCTGGCTGGGACATTTTTTAGTCCCTTCAATCCAGGATTTCCAGGTTTTCTGGGACAAACGGTAATCTTATTCAGTTTCCAAAGTAGACCTGAATGTAGTTATTTTGGACAGTACTCTTGAATGTGAAGTCGTAGGTTTTCATGGCTGGCATCTATAGTTTTTTGTGGATTTTTCAGGCTGTGTGGCATGTTCTGGAAGAGTTTCTTTCTGATGTTTCGCCAGCATTTGTGGCTGGCATCTTCAGAGAATGCTGGAATGGAATGTGGGTCACTCTCTTCCATTCCAGCATTCTCTGAAGATGCCAGCTACAGATGCTGGAGAAATGTCAGAAAGAAACTCTTCTAGAACATGGCCACACAGCCCGAAAAACCCACAAAAAACTAAGAACTCTTGAAGTTGGAATGATCCATAAAGATTATAAATAAATAGCAACTCTTAGCTATGCATCCGTCTTATCAAAGAATGCATAGGTTTATTTGAATCCTTATTCCTTGATGTGTAGATGACTAAGTTTTGACAAACGTGTGGGTCGATTAATTTTTGTTACATCACTCTGGTATGCTGATCCTACTTAGCTACATATATAGAATTGGACTCCTACGGACATATGATTCTGTACATGGGTTTAAACTGATAATTTAAAAATCTGAGTTGTATTATGTACTTATTGCAATAAAAGATCAAGCCTGTATCATATAGGCTCAAATGTGGCTATGATATTCTGTTTGGAGGAAATACCAATTTCCTTTTTGACAGTATGATTCCATTGATACATAAGAATCTCTATACTTTACTTGAATTTTCCCCCACCCTGTTATTTAGAATTTCAGATTTTTTTGTTCTTAGGCCATGAAAGCTTGAAATTAATTGTTGTGAAGATAATCTCACAGCATAATATCCTCATTATTAAAAAGTGTGTCTAAAGTGACTATAGTGTGTCTAAAATAGTGGAATTTTATAAATAGACCACACATTATGGGTAAAGAGTCTGTATATATGTGTGTATATAAATCCCATAAATGTTAATGGTCCATGTATTGAAGAATGGACGGTTTACTAGGAAATATATTTGTAGCTAGAGATGGAGCTTTCTTCTCTAATAACCTTTCCCCCAAATTATGTACCCTTTTAGTGCTAATACTAAATGCTTTCTTGAAATGCCTTAGGGAACAGTCATAATAGTAAAGCAAAATGACTAGGCTGCTTTTGGCCTACATGAGAAGACTCCACCTTCAAATCCCCAGGATATATCTGTATTAGTTTTGTTTGTTGTTGTTAACTGCTATCAAGTCAACTTTGACTTATGGTGATCCTATGGATGAGAGACCTCTAAGACACCCTATTATCATAGCCTTGCTCAGGTCTTGCAGACTCAGGGCCATGGCTTCCTTGACTGAATCTACCTATCTTTGATATAGTCTTCCTCTTTTCCTACTGCCTTCTACCTTACCAAGCATTATTGTCTTTTCTAGCGAGTCATGTTTTCTCATGATATGGCCAGTTTCAGTTTAGTCATCTTGGCTTCTAGGGAGTGTTCTGGCTTGATTTGCTTTAGGACCCATTTATTTGCCTTTTTAGCATGGTGTTTGTAGTTCTCCAGCACCACATTGTAAATGAGTTGATTTTCTTCCTATCAGCTTTCTTCACTGTCCAGCTTTAACAATTATACATAGAAATGGGAAATGACAAATCCTATCTTCTCTAGTTCCTTCATAGCTATCCTTCCAAGTCCCAGTTTTCTGATTTCTTGACTGCAGTCTCCATTCTAATTAATGACTGAGACAAAGCATGGAAAATCTTTTAACTATTTCAATCTCTTCATCACCTACTTTAAAGTTATGTAAATCATCTGCAGTCATTATTTTTTTTAAAAAACTCAACTGTAAACCTGCCTTGCACTTTCTTCCGTGAGTTTCTTTAGTAATCATTCCAAGACTTTGCTGTTTTTTGCTAGTAGTATGGAGTCATAAGCTTATCTTAAATTTTTGATGTTCCTTCCTTCAGTTTTCACACCTCCTTCCTCCAAGTCTAATCCTACTTTACCTATGATATGCTCAGCATACAGGTTAAACAGATAGGGTGATAAAATGCAGCTTAACCTGATCCCCTTACCAATTGAAATGATTCTGTTTATTCCTATTTTGTCCTGATTGTAGTTGCTTGTCCTGAGTACAGTTTACACATCAGGGCAATCAAATGTTGTGGCACACCCATTTCTTTAAGATCAATCCATAGTTTTTCATGATCTACTCAAAGGCTTTGCCATGATCTATAAAGTACAGGCTGATTTTCTTCTGAAATTCTTCCATGCATTCCATTATCCAGCATATGTTTGCAATATGATCTCTAGTGCCTCCTTTTTTCCTGAACCCAATTTGGACATCTTTCATGTCTCTCTCCACATATGGTCAAAGTCTTTGTTGTAGAATTTTGAGCATCGTTTTGCTTACATGGGAAGTTAGTGCAAATAGTCCTGTGGTTTGTGCAATCCTAGGTTTCCCCTTTTGGGGGGATTGAAATGTATGCTGGGTGTTTCCAATCTGTGGGCCATTGTTTTGTTTTCCATATTTATTGATAATTTAGTTAAAAGTAGAGTAGATTTTGCTCTTCAGCTTGAAGCAGTTGTATTGGTATGTCATCTGTTCCTGGTGACTTGTTTCTTCCAAGTGCTCTGAGTGCAGCTTTCATTTCACTTTCTAAAATTGCAGATTATCTTCAAATGGTTCTTCCTTGAATTAACCTGTAATCCTTTCATTTTTAAAAAACAGTTCCATGTTTCTAGAATATGTGTTACGCAGTTTTGGACTTTCCTATCACCTCTGAGTACATCAACAGTAGAAAGTCCTTTCAACTCGAGTCCAATTCTGTCTGTCATTAGCCATAGTGCTATTCGTAGTTGTCCTCTGCTGTACCCAGGTTACACACTGAGTGCCATCCGATCTGGGAGTGTCATCTTCTTGCACCATCTCTTGTTCAATTTGGATTGTCTCATCATAGGGTTTTCATCGTAAAAGACATTCAAAAAAGGCTTACTGTGCCTCCTTCTGCCCAGTACTAACAAGTGTTAGCTATGGTGCCACTGCTATTGGCTCTGAGAGGTCCTCTGCCAATGTCACCCTTCTCTACTGCTGCTGCCCAGCAGATGTTTGACACATTTAGTCTACTTAGTTATTTATAATAATTCAACTTTCTAATCCTAATCATTGGGGCCTCTTACAGTCATGATCTATAACTATGATATTGTCAAAGTCTTGTATGTATCTCCAGCTGATTGAAATATGCAGTGAGTAGTTGGATTGTCTGCCATTGTATTTAGTGAATAACTTGATAGTCACTTGCACCACTATGCTTATACTAATCACGAGCAGAACAGCACAGTAGTACTACCTGCTCATGTCTGCAAGCATTAGTATTTAGAGGCATCATACTGCCACAATACTGGAGTTAATGTATAATTATACACTCGTCCCTCCACATTCGCTGGGGTTAGAGGCACACATGCGCAGTACTTCCAGTATACTGTGCATGTGCGCAAGCGCGAGCGAGCGCCATTTCCCCCCCCACACACACACACACCTTCAGCCTGCGGAAGATCTGGGGACCAGCGGACCGGCCTCAGGTAAGAAAAACTTGCCGACCCCTGCTCTAGGTCCTTCAGTGCGACCTTTGGTTAAAGTTGACCATAGAGTTGCTCTAGAGGACCTAGATATTCCTAGAGAGAACATACTAATAAAATCCGTGAATAATCAAAACCACAAAAGTCAAAGCCTTAAATGTGGAGGGACGAGTGTAATGATAAATTATCATTGATAGCTTTATTCTCCTGTATGTGTATTTACGCACCTGCCTACTTACTGTATATACTTGACTATAAGTCAAGAAATGCGTGTCCCAAAAGTGACCCTAAAATCCTGGGTCAACGTATATATGAGTCAGTACACTAGTACTGCTTAGAAAGGTCCTCATACAAGCAGGCCTGATGCCCCACTTTTGGTGCCTGAGGCACTTGTATTTCTCTGTGTGTGAGTGAGTGAAAGAGGCTCCAAGTCTGATTTGCAAGCCTTTTCTTTCCATGGAAGAAACGCCCCATTTAACACCACTTGCTTCTCTCCCCAGTCTGTTTTGCAAGCCCTTTCTTCCCTTGGAAGAAACTCCCCCTTTAACACTACTTGCTTCTCTCACAGTCCATTTTGCAAGGCTTTTCTTTCCATGGAAAAAAGCTCCCCATTTAACACCACTTGCTTCCCATCTCAATCCAATGTTAAAAACCTGTCCTCCAGCACCTGGGAATTGATGTTAGGTGGTTGGGAGAGGTCCAGAGAAGGAGGAGGGATGGAAGTGGTATTTCCCCCTTTCCATCCTTCTTTATAGCCCCCTAAGTTTTACCCTCGACATATCCACGGGTACTATAAAAATCCATTATTTTGACCCTGAAACCTCCCCTCAACTTATAGGGAAGGACTATGAGGTGGACTTGTACTGTTGGCCCTCCATTTTCGCAGGGGATCCATTCTGGACACACACACACACACTGTGAAAACAGAGATTTGGCAATAGGCTTGAATGGGACATGCCCCATTGATTTCAACAGAGGTTGCCTCTCCGTGAATATGCAAAACTACAGACTTCAAGTCCGTGAGAACGGAGGGGGACTGTATACGGTATGAACACTCCATGAATTTCATAGGGTTTTCTTAGGCAACAAATACTCAAGAGTCCTGATATTGTCTTTCCCTGAAATATAGCATACAGCACTTAGTACTCTTTAGTGGTACTTCATCCAAGTACTAACCATGCCTGATCCTCCTTAGCTTTCAAGAGGAACTGCTGTCTTTAGAGTGTTTAGTCTCCTCTTAAAGCCATCCATGTTCACAGCCATCACTTAGTCTTGTGATGATGAAGTCTATAATTTATACTGAACTGCGTTATATCAGTATGAACCAAGTAGCACTCACTTCCAATATAAACTTGTTTAAGGTTGAATTGTAAGAATTATCAAATATAGTTTATATGCAGACGTTGTACTCGACTACAAGATCTGAAGACTATTGGGATTTTGGGAGTAATGAAAAACTGTTTGGGATCAGACTTTAAATATGAATAGTGAATTATAACAGCAAAGCTATCAATATTCCTTCTATTTCTTGAATGAATTATCATATTTTAGTATGTATTATTTAGTTGATTTGATTGATATTCTAGGAAATAATACATTATAAAACCCTTGTCAATGTAGCATGATACTGATTTCAGATTCCAGTATACTAAAGCAAATGTTTTCTTACTAAACTTATAGGTACAATTTTGAATTTAAATTTGAGAGATCTGGATTTAAAGCCATATTCAACTGTGAGATTCATTGCGTAGTGTGGGTCAAGTCACCTTTTCTCCATCTAATGTTCTTCACAGTGTTGGTTTTGTAATTAAGGTTTTAAACTTGCACAAATTTATTTGGGCATTAGTCTCGTTGAAATGAACAGATTTGATTCTGAACAGATGTGTATAAGGTTGCTTTGTAAGGCTGCAAGCTTAGCCTTACATATATTTAGAAGAAAGTGTCTCCTATTGAAATGTATGGGACCAGAACTTGAGTAACCACATTTAGGATGAGACAATAAATGTGATAAGAACAATAAAACATTTTGTACTATGAACAATTCTATAAGAATTATTAAAAGCTCAAATGTATTGATATTAAAATAAACATTTTAAGTGGCTTGACTTAAAATCCTTCATTCTAACTGGGAAAAGAAGTGGCTTTTATTTCATTTCTCTGCTGTTGGAAAACTAGTTTTGATCTGTTTAACTGTTTCTGTTTAATAATTTGCTTTCCAGGTGTTCTTCAAATGATGCAGACCCGAATTAGTGCCTTGCAGAGTACAGTTGATAGGTATGTCATCTGTTTAATGTTGTTTGAAGTTTAAAATTCTAATATTGTGAGAAATTTTAAAAGTATTATGATTACTAAAATATTTTTCATTTTTCATTAGAATCAGAGCCAAAATTGTTGATCCATACAACAAAATTGTCTCTCGCACTGAGCAATTAGCTCGGCTTCAGGTGAGTTATAGCATGTTTTATTCTTCAAAAATAATGATACCAGTGGTCCAAAACACATTGCAGAAATAATCCAGTTTGAGGATTAACTGCCCTGGTTCAATGCTAGGGAAGTCTGGGACAGTGAGACATTTAGCCTTCTCTGTCAGAGAGCTCTCATGCCACAATAAACTACAATTCCCAGGATTCCCTAGCACTAAGCCAGGGCATTTAAAGCGGTCTCAAGCTGGATTATTTTTACAGTGTGTTTTGAGCCTATTAATAACATCAACAGCAGAAACATTTGTTCCTGTCCTTTCTCCTAGTTCTGAAGCCCGAGGTGGTTTACAACATGATTTAAACATGCAACTAAAACACACAGCCAATTGTAACATCAAAACACACTTAAACAGATTATCATCTTAAAGCAAACAAATTGAAAGCAATTTTAAACAGATTCAAGGAGGAAATAGTAAGTGCAGATTTTCTCGGTTAAAAAACCCTCATCAAAATATTTTCTCATTAAAAAGGCCCTTGTTGCCTGGTGGATGGACATGACGGAGGGCAGCCTAACATCCCTCAGAGGATTTCAGAGAAGTAGCCGGGTTAATCTCTTGTATCAGAAAAAGGAGGGAGTGGGAGAATAAAAGAAAATGGGATAGCATTTTTAAGACTACATGGGTTTTATTTTAGCATGAGCTTCCATGGATATAAGTCCACTAGTACCAGCTATCCCTTGGAAGAGTGTTTGACAACATGGGAGCAGTCACTGAAAAGCTCTTTTGATTTTTTCTCCAAATTTACCGCCGAGGTTGGCAGGACCAAGTGAAGGGCCTCATCTGGAGACTTTAAAACTCAAGCAGACCCTTATAAATCAAGGGTAGGCAACCTTTCCCCTTTAAGGGCCGAGGGACTACAGCTCCCAGAATCCCAGGAGCTATTGGCCAACATGGGACTATTGGCCAACATGGCTGAGGCTTCTGGGAGCTGAAGTCCCTCGGCCCTTAAAGGTTGCCTACCCCTGCTTATAAATAAATTCAGTCCTTCAGATATTCTAGACCCAAGGCTTTATAGGTCATGATTAGAATCTTAAACTCCGAACAACATTTCCTCTGACTCCAAAACAGTGATTTAAAAAGACTAGTTATCTGCTGATAGTCTGTAAAGGAAGGTGTTCTCGTAGAAAGTACAGTAATTGTGGGGGAAAGATGTATGTGTGTTTTAGGCAGCATTTTGGAAGGGGTTGTTTTTTTTACACCTCCAACATTTGAGCTGATAATATGAACAAGAATTAATAGTGGCCACAGATAACTGTGTAGACTTTATTCTGGCTGAATACAGTGTTGCTATGGTTACTGGTTGAAGTGGGAAATACTCCCAGAATAAATAATTGAAACCATTGAATATGGATAGGGAATACTTCAAAAATCCTTGTAGAGAGGAAATATAAATATAAGCAGAAAGGAGTTTCTCATTACATATTTGTGAGGTGGGCCTCTGTCTTTGCCGTAGTGTTTTCCCCTTCTTTAATACTTCTAATTTCAGTCAAGGTGATTTTTGTGAGACTGTTTTTATTTGGATTTTCCTAGAAGCATCTTTAAAGATAAAGGAAGCACCTTTAGCATAGAGTTAAATGTCATTTTCTCTTCTATTTCTGCCAGTTCCAGCAACTCAAAAATCCAGTTGCCGCCTGCCTCCACAAGAAAACCAAATAGGAAAGCATGCGTAGCTTATAAACATTCTTTTAAAACATTTTTTAAAAAACTGGGAACAATGTTGTCAGAATGTATTGTTAGATCAGTGCTAAACTTTGAGGCTTGGTTTGGAAAAGGAAGGAATCCCTGCTAGTTCAGAACTAATTTTCAGTTTTCTTTAGTTTTTCCAATGCTGCTCCTCCTTTTTCTCAACTTTACATATACTTCTCCTTTTCCCCAAAACTGGGACTCAGGGTGGCTTATACATTAAAATGAGTACAGTATAGATGAAAACATACAGAAAATCAACATTAAAAGATAATGACCAAATGGTATCTTGTTGCAAATATGTGGCTGAATTTTTTATCTTTTCAGTGTTTTTCTGTCCAATTGATAGAACCAGGAAAGACAATCTCATATAAAAAGGCATTCCATTCTTGTCCTAGTGTTGGATTTAGATTTAAACTATAATTACTTCAGTGGAAGATGATTTCCAGGCTGCTGTCTTCTCTTCCTCCTCCATCTACCCCTGAAATACTTATTGGAGGGTTGGGGACCATTGGTGAATAGTTTGGGCAAGGGAGGCATGGAGGGAAATCTCTGAAAATCAAGCAAAGGCAACTTTCATGAGTGGAGCTCTGCTTTGTCTGGAGGGATTTCCTCTCACCACATTCAGGAGGGATCCCTACCTACTCTGTAAAACTTTAGAAATCTGGAGGGGCTGTTAGAGGGAAGAGGGAAATCAGCCCAATTGTACGTCCCTAAATCTGGATCCAGCCATTGGAATGTCATGACTGTTTGCATCACACTATGTTGCAGCTGTAGTTTGTTTCCTGAGTGACAACAGTTATTTAATGTGTTTTAATGATGCAGAGTCGACGAAGCTTAACTACATTCTTCTTTGGATTTGTCCCAAGGAATTTTGGCATGTATAACTAAATATAATTGCCTTTTTTTTACATTCAGTCACTTAAGTATAGCAGTTCTTATGTCTATACTTTAGCAATATTTTGCCCTAAAATTCTGGTTTTGCTTGATCCACTCTCTTGACATGTTTTGGCACTTCTAGAATTCTTTAAAAGGATAATGTATGTTTTCCCGTGAAAACCGTAGCAGCTTTGTAGCATAATGAATAATAATTTATGTCAGATAGCCATATTCTAGGTTGCATCTACAATGTGTTAAAATAAAAAGATTTGTATGGAAGGATGAGATCTGTATATAACTTTTTTTCTCATTAACACAGGCAGTGCTCTCAACACAGTACATTAACAGGCAAAATGTCTGTAGTGCTTATTATAGAATATAGAAAATGGTTATGAAATTAGAGAGAGTATTTGTCACTAGGCAACTTTAGATGAAGCAATGCTCTCAGCTGCCTTTGTTTGTTTTAAACTTCTTTTGTAGATTACATAGTGTAGTATGCAATATTCTAAACCAGAGTGGAAAAGGACAGAAAGTCTGGTGTACAGTGAGATATTTACAGGCAGCTGATGCATTTCAAAGTTCTTCTCCATCTTCATGGAGCGTGGCTTTTAAGACACTTCAACACTGTTTGGCCCCGGGCCTAGAGAGAGGTACCTGTTCAGGTAGTAAGAAACAGCTGCATGTTGAATTTCTTAAAAGTCCAGGAGAACTCCAGAATGCCAACTGTTTGTAAATGGTTATTCAGTTCATCTCATTCAGCACAAAGATTATTGCACTTATAAACGTAGATCTGTTGTTTCTTGAGGAAATGTGGGGAGGATCTTTGTGATCACCCCAATCCCTATAGTGGTTGTAGTCTGTTTTCCCTCCACACTCCCAGCAGCCCCACTTTTTAAAAAGCATTTATAATCTGCCATTCTTCTAAGAAGGCTCCCAGAACTGCTTACAAATATAACTAGTATATGAATTACAAATTACAAATTTAAAGAGCCCTGGTGGCACAGTGGTTAAACGCCTGTACTGCAGCCACTCACTCACAAACCACAAGGTTGTGAGTTCAATACCAGCCAGGGGCTCAGGGTCGACTCAGCCTTGCATCCGTCCGAGGTCGTTAAACTGAGTACCCAGCTTGTTGGGGGCAATTAGCTTACACATTGTAAAACTGCTTAGGGAGTGCTTAAGTGCACTGATAAGCAATATAGAAATGTACTTGCTATTGCTATTGCTAGCATGACAGTCCCTGTCCTGAGACTTACAGTATAAATAAGGGAAGGAGAGAGAGGAGCAGAATAGCAAGGTGTAGGTTCTTAGAATAACCAGTTGGATAGAAACAGTCCAGATCTTGTGGCTAAAACTGAGGTGTGCAAGCCTGGGCTTTCAGAGTCCCACTCAGGGTTAGATTTTGGTTACTGAGAAGAAGATGGAAGAAATCTTACTTATAAGAAGGGCCTTGTTTGCATACTATAGTTTATTCATGGGGAGTCATTTTCTTAATAAGCCATCATTGTATTGCCAACCCTGTGTTCTCAGTTACCAGAATTAATGTAGCTAAGGTAGATCAACATATGTTTATTTAATCAGAAGCAGAGCTCTTCCCTTCTCAAGGGAGCCAATTCGGTTCCATTTCCCTTAGAGGTCCAGGATCTTCTCAGTCAACACTGGAGTTCCCTGGAGCTCCCTTTTTCCTAGGGGCATCTATCTCAGTATTGAAGATTATCTTCTGGCAAGGAATGTGACAGAAGAATTTAATTCACCATGGTTTCCAATCCAGGCTTGTTTGGTTAAACCATACTGAAACAAAATAATAGTTTCTAAGTTGGATGAAATGACTACTGTATGTGTGTTTAGTTTAAAACGGAAAACAGATGTGTCCATTCTTCTCCTGTTGGCCTTGCCAGAAGAGGAGAAGGAAAGAGAGAGCAGGCTTAGGCATGAAATAGTGAACTAAAAGGTGGGCAAAGGGTAGTCCTTCAAATCTTGCTGGACATCAGCTCCCAGAATTCTTCACCAATGGTTATGCTGGCTAAAACTGATGGGGATTACAGTCTAAGGGCCTTTGCAGACTGCCAGAAATAGTGCAAATTGAGTCCACTTTAAGGGTTAGGGTTAGGGAATCAGACTAATTAGCCCATCTGAGCCTTGGTTTCCCCGTAGTGTAACAATGGGATCATGTGCTATGTTTTTATTATTTTAATTGTTGTATATCGTTTTCATGATTTTTAACTATGTCATTGTTTAATACTGTTTTAAGGGGGGGAGGGATATGTTGTTTATTGTAACTGTTTTTATGCTATAAACCGCCCGGATTGGGCAACCATTGGGCAGTATATAAATAAATTTTATTATTATTATTATTATTATTATTATTATTATGGGAACTGTAATTTATTGTGGCACCAGAGCTCTCTGACAGAGAAGGCTCAATGTCTCAGAAAAAAAAAAACAATTCCCAATGATTCTCTAGCACTAACCCTAACCCTTAAAGTGGACTCAATTTGCACTATTTCTGGCAGTCTGCAAAAGCCCTAAGAAGCAAAGGGCTTCACATTGCCCATCTTTGCCTTAAGCAGTAGTTATTGCTTATGTCTATGATATTTGAACTGTGATCTAAATACAGTTCAGGAACTATTCTATTGTGTCCTGTTTATAATGCTAGACATTTAAATACCACACATTTCAAATGCTCCCAGATCATTCTTATGGATAAAAGACCAGGCTTTAACTCATTATGTTTGATGAATGTGTGGATTCCGCTTTAAGTGACTGAATATATTCTTTACTATGGTAGCTTTATATTCAGGTACAATTTTAAATGAGGTTATTTTTAGGGGCTATTATAACTGCTTTAAGAGATGTAATTTAAATTTGTTTACCATTAATTTTTGTATGCCTGTGTTTATTTATTTGATGATGAAAAAGCTAATATGTGTGCACTGTGCTGGTTTGTGATACGTGTGAACAGAATTAGTCCTCCCTGCCCAACCTTTCTGGCAGGTGGATTTTTTTTTTAATTTGGGTTTGAAATGAGCAAAAAATGAGCAAAAAGTATAAGTATTGAGTCCTGTTCTGCTTCTCTCAAAGTCCAAAGCAAAACTCTCAATGGCTTAAATAGAGCAGAACTGCAGCCTTTATACTGTAGTACTCTCTCATTGTGTATTTATGATTAAATGTCCTTCCATCCCTGCAGGGTAGCTTGTAGTTACAGCCTTCTGTGGTGTGTTTTTATGACAGCCTATGCCAGATAATATCAAACCACGAACTGAACTGTAATGTGATCAAGCTTGAATTGTAAGCCACAAAAAATGTGTGCAGAATTTCCACAGCTGGTACTTAAAACTGTATAATAATGTAACATAGTGAACATATTCTCAAGCTATGTTTCCTATCCAGGCTGCCTGTGACTTGCTGCGGAGAATAATACGCATCCTGTATCTCAGCAAGAGACTGCAAGGGCAGCTGCAGGGAGGAAGCAGAGAAATAACAAAAGCTGCTCAAAGCCTCAATGAGCTTGGTGAGTCTGTTTGGTTTTTCTTGGTCATTTTAGTAGCATCGTATTTGCTCATGTGAAATGCTTTTCTTCTTTTAAAAAGGGCTTTTGTCACCAGAAATATAACTCCCTGTTTCTTGTAAGAATGCCGGACAACACAGAAGATGCTTCTTCTTGTTAGCTGTATTTAGTAATAATCCAGACACACATGGCAGTGATTTTCTTAGTTTTCCATTGGTGCAAACTGAGTTTTGATCAGTCAGATGGGATGTCATTTATTTGGTTTTTATGTGAGAGATTTTTGTCAGAAGTCAATATAATTTCTTTTTATGCTCAAAAGTTTGACTTAGGTTTGTGGCCGTTCTCTGAAATGTTCTCTCTATATGCACTTAAAGCATTCCTGCATGGGCATAGGACTTGGCTGAAATTTGTTTGGGACTGTAGCCTTGCCTTCTGGATATTTCACTGGGGAATAACCAGTTCTCATTTGTGGGGTCCAGAGGAGCAGAGGGTGAGGATGTGCAGGTGTTCCATGTTCTTCAGTAATTGCAGAAATCATTTTGGAGATCTTTAAATTGCACTTCACATTTCAAATTTAGTCAGTAGGGTCAGTGTCTTTGTGAATTGAATCTAAAGATGGTTCCTGTGAACATAAGAGCCCTTCTGCATGTTTAAAGTGCTTTCTCAAATATTGCCAGTTCTGCACTTTTTCCTGAAGGCCCAATACATCATCCTAAATACTCTGGAGGGTTTCCCCATTTCTAAGTTTATTTTTAAAGTGTGAGGAGAAAAGTAATGGGAAGGAGTGGACAGCAAACCAATATTTCCTGAATGACACTCACCTCATCCGTGGATGTAACCCCTTCATGGTGAAGAAATAATAAATTTTTCTTAAGCGATCTGAGTGGACACTCTTATTGATGAGCAAAATGATGGCCTTACTAGGTTAGGGAAAGGTCTACCAAATCCATCATCATCATCATCATCATCATCATCATTTCTTACCTGCTTCTACCTATGGATCAAGGCATGAACAACAACAGATCAACAAATACGCATCCGTTAAGAACACAACATCAGTTAAAACATACATCAGTTTAGAAGAACAAGACACATATGTATTAAAATTTTTAAAATTCATTGTTTATAATTTACAATTTTAAAAATCATCTGGATAGGCCTACCAGAAGAGATTAGTCTTCAGTGCTGTTTTAAATTCAGAGAGCATATTCAGCTGTTGAATTTCTTCCGGTAGGTTGTTCCAGGAGCAGCTGAACAAAGAGTCCTCTGACTGATAGTCACCAACCTAGTTCTGGCTGACTGGAGTAAATGTCCACCAGAGGAACTGAGTGTATGGGGCAGATTATATGAGAGGAGGTCCAGGGAACCTGGACCCAAACTATGTAGGGCTTTAGAGGTAATAATCAACACTTTGTACCTTGCCCAGAACCTAATTGGCAGCCAGTCGAGTGATTTTAGTATTGGTGTGATATGATCACTCCTGGATGTCCCAGTAACCAATCTGGCTGCCATGTCCTAAACTAACTGAAGTTTCCAAACTTGATATAGAGATAGCCAATGGACAACACATTGCAAAAGACCAGCCTTGAGGTTACCAGTGCATGCACTGCCATCTTTAGGTCCTCCATTTCTAACAAGAGGTGGAGAAGCTGATAACAGGCAGTCTTGACCATTGCATCTATCTGAGGACTATAATCTTTAGGTCCTTCAGCTCTAGGAAGGGGCACATGTCTCCCCCAGTGGTGAAGTGCTTTTGGATAGTCCACAGTGAGGACATGACAATGATTACCATTTCCTGTTTGTCCTTAGAATCTTCTAATCAGAGATGTACTGCCTCTAAACATGGAAGTTCTGTTTCTTTCCTGAATTGGCCAACCACTTTGTGTGAGCATGGGCTTTGCAGAGCCACCATGGTTCTAGAGAAAACATATTCGATTCACTGCAAACCCCCAGCTCCACATGGCTATGGGGAGGCTTCTGGCTTCAATGTCCTTTAGCTTTCTTGACCTGACTTGTGGGCATGTGTGTGTCCACAGAGCTGCTTCACCAGGGTTCCAGAGTGTGTGGGAAGTCTCTACGTCTAGGTTTATCTGAAGCAGATACCTATATGCGAGAGAAAAGTCTGGGGGTGGGTGGGTAGGAAAACTGTACAGTATCGAGGTGGAAAAAACATGCAGTCTTTCTCTCCTTTAATCTGGGGGTGAGTAATTGTAGTGGGGGGCAAATTTTCTGCCCACATCCTTCTTGTTGGCCATATTTTTGGATGAAAATTGGTCAGAAATGCAACCGAAAGTAACTAGCAATCACAGTCCCATTTGTACCTCTGAGAGGGAGCAGTTTTGGGCTGATTTTTGCCTGTTTAATTAGGGGTTGGGAAATATACGATGGCTTCAACAGATGTTTTGGAGCTTTTTGCCCACAATTCTTTACCTTTTATTTTAAAAAAAAATCAGGTGAGGGGGCTTTATCCAGCTTAGGGGGGCACAGGGGGGGGCAAAAACAACAACAACAACAACCCTTTGATGCCTGTTGACTCTCTTATCCCACTGCTGCCTTAATTACATTGAGCCCCTTTTGCACATTTAGTGCATAAAACAAGGCTCAGGTTTTCTGTGTTTAAATAGGCATAGAGTAAGGACAAGAACTGATTACCTGCAGTTTATCCTGCTAGTCAAATGGGGAACCTCTTGTCTGAAGCAGTGATTCCCAAACTTTTGTTCCATAGGTTTTGGAACTAACTCCCAGAAGCCCCAGTTATCTTGGCCAACAGTCAGGAATGCTGGGAGCTGAAGTTCAAAACACCTGGAAAGCCAAATTTGGTCTAAAGCAAGACAAAAACCATGTGTAGTTAGTTAGAGAGTTGCCAGTGGCAGTGGTAGGAACAAACTGTTGAGGCTTTTCTTTGCAAGAATCCCAGTACGTACTACGTAATGTACCTGAAATAGTCTCCTGATCCACAGTCTGCTTTCTGGATAATTGTGCTGAAAATGTTGAAAATTATAGAATTACCTTTTATTAGATCAAGACAGTACAATTGCTAAACCTCTGTTTGTGGGTGTTGATGTTTTATTTAAGCTGGGGATGTCTTCCTCTGTATCTCCATAGAAGCCTATAACAGTTCCTTACTCAAATACCATATATCCTTCTCCAATCAGATGTTTTACATTCATAAAACCCTAGTGGTATTAACTGTAAACAAAAACAAGAGAGTCACTCACCTATCTGTACAATAAAATGTTCATTATATTTTTGTTAAGTCATAGGAAATAACAGTAAGCATACCATGGAATTAATGCAGCATTGTGTAAAACTTAAGCTTACTCTGCTAGCTGTTCAATGAACTGAAACTACAGTGATGTCTTTAATGTGCAGTGATTATCACATGAATAATATTTGCTGGCTTAGCTGGTGTATTCTTTGTGCAGCTGATGTTTGGATGTCGTTGGTATAATGACCTAAAAGGATTTACTGTCAATTAATGGATTGGTGTGGATGCAAGTGTTAGGTTTCGCCTATAGAAAGGCATATAATAAGCTATGTTATTTGGGTGTGTGCATGTGAAACCGAAGGATCCAAACCTGTCTTGTTTCTCATTACTAAGCACAGAATTCTCTGACTTTTCTGGCAAGGTCTGTACTTAGTATCAGTATGATAATGATTTCAAGGTTCTTGAAGAAATTTAGATGCTTGTATCATGTGAATTTTTTTTAAAAAGGAAGTCTTGAAATCTGTTATTTATGTTAAGATATTGTGTGAGACTCTGTGCGTATGTGTGAGCATCATCATAATTGTCAGAACCCCCAAAGGGTTTTGGTTCTGTCATTATGGATGAAGTTGGGAAACGTATATATAAAGTCTGTGTTGGTTGTGTTGTATGTATATATGTGTGTGTGTGTATTGTTATATGTATTAGGCGAGTTTGAATTTTGGTGCCGTTTTCAAACAACAGTTGGGAGGAGTTTTACTGCAGTTGCCAGGCAGAAATAACAAGGTTACATTACAGTTATCAAGCATAAAACAAAAGGTTGTATTACAGTTACCAGGCAGAAATCAAACGGTTACATTGCAGTTACCAGGCAGAAGTCAAAATGTTACATTGCAAACAAGCAGGGCTAAGTGGCTCTAGTCTATATATAGTGACAAGAGGGCAGGGAAGGTTAGTACCAACCTAAACATTTGCTGATCACTATTGTCCTAGGTTTGCAATAAAGTCTTTTTGTTCATTCACCAGGACTACTGTCTGAATCCTTGGAACAGAGCTGATTGGTACTGACAATAATTTAAAAAATCCTAAGATTTATTGATGGAAAAAGCATGCTCAACTTGATCAATATTTCTTATGCTGAATTCCAAAGCAGTATGTAGATATGTGCCCCTGTACTTTTGCAATTTCCTTTTGGAAATGGTTTTGTACCAGAAAGAAAGCTGATGGTGTCTGCATGTTATTTTATCCCAATTTCTGCTTAAACAGCCACCCACACTTCTCCAGTTCCATCACATTCTCTCCTTCTTTGTGTGTGCTGTTTTAATTTGCTGGGCTTATTGTGTGCCATATTGTTGGGTTAAGTGGAAAGTAAATCAGTTTCTGTGACAAGAGTGTGGCATTTCATTTGTATGGAAGTGATCTATGTGTAGTTCCTTAACTACCTATTGGTCCCTGCTTTAGCTGAGGGATACCTATCAGTAGTTTTGGACCAGTGCTCAGTTAGATGATGGCTTCCAAGTGCTTTTTTAGCCCAATCTGTTTTTTACATGACTAACACCTAAATGGGCTTTATAGCCCTCAAGTGACTTTGAAAATAAGTTTAGACATTAGGAGAAGGCAGCAAGATTGTGGTTCCTTCTTTTCTGGTGTGTAGTTGTTGCCAGCCAAGCATAAAATGGACTCCAGGAAGCCCCTAAATGTAATTTGAGAGCCCTAGTAATATCTAGGTTCCAACAGCAAGTCTAGTTTTGAAGTCTGGAAATTGAAATGGATTTGGTGTCCTCTTGTTCAGAAAGTGTTTCTTCTTCTTTTAGTTCTTATTATCTAAGTGCTTGTAGAAATCCAGTGTCATACAAAAAACAAGGACCATCTTGAAGAAGAAGTCTCTCCAGATTAAATCCCGTGTCATTCCTGATAGCATGACAGCTTTCTTTGCCTGCTGTCTCTCCTGCAGCAGGAAGTAGTTTTCAAGCAGCAACAGCCAAACAGGATCCTGGCCTAATTAGTTAAGACAATTGGGGGAGAAAGGGAGGGAAGGAGAATTTTGTTGGGGGAGAAATATAGGAGGATAATAATAATATGATTAACACAATGGGAATTGGAACAACAGGATTCTTAAAAATCAGTCCCCCTGCTCATATTACACAATTATAGCTATATGATTCCACTTTAATTGCCATCATCCTACCCTCTGGAATCCTGGGAATTTTAGTTTGGTGAGATGCCAGAACTCTCTGGCTAAGAATTCTAAATTGTAGTTTTTAGGATTTCATAAGACAGAACAATGGTGGTTAAAGTGGAATACAGCAAGCCCTTGGTATCCGTTGGCATTTGGTTCCAGGACGCTCCCCTTTTTCCCAGTGGATACCAAAATCTGTGGATGTACAAGTCCCATTAAATACAATGGCATAATAAAATTGTGTCTTTATATAAAATGGCAAAATCAAGGTTTGCTTTTGGAATGTATGTGTTTTTAAAATATTTTCAAGCCATAGATCGTTGAATCCATAGATAAAAAATCAGTGGGTATGGAGGGCTGACTATAATAGTGCTATAAATGCTTAGTGTGAATAATAATAATAATATTTATTTGTATACCGCCCTGTGGCGAACCA
>CM034708.1:128818986-128843952 GCA_020142125.1 Phrynosoma platyrhinos | reverse complement strand
ACTCCATCTCAGTGATTAATGCTTGTCATTCATAATAGTGTAATAGTTTTTTAATGAAGGAAAGATGGTGGAAAAAGGAATCTGAGGACTGCAAAGGATAATTTTTTAAAAAAGGCTTGGAAAAGGTTCTATAATTTTGTAAGAGAAAAGGTATATTACACACAAGCATATCTGATACCTTCCTTGGTTTAAACATACCGTATATACTCGACTATAAGTTGACCTCATGTATAAGTTGAGGGCAAATTTTGGGGCCAAAATTGTGGATTTTTATATGACCCGTGGATAAGTGAGGGTAAAACTTAGGGACTATTGGCCAACATGGCTGAGGCTTCTGGGAGCTGAAGTCCCTTGACCCTTAAAGGGGAAAGGTTGCCTACCCCTGATCTAAAGGATGAAGCCCTTGTTATCTGCTGGAAAACAATGCCAAAGAATGTACAAAATTCCAGCAGAGATAACTGTTTGTGCTCACTCTTAAGTCTGGATGGATGAGATTAGAGGGGGCTGGTGCTTCTGGAACAGATTATACTCTTGCCTTTCATCAGGGGATCATTCCTTTTTTTAAAATAAGAGTTAAGATACAATACTTACATTGATCTGAGGATAAGTCAACTCAGGGGGGTTGCAGACTGCCAGAAATAGTGCAAATTGAGTCCACTTTTAGGGTTAGGGTTAGTGCTAGGGAATCATGGGAACTGTATTTTATTGTGGCACCAGAGTTCTCTGATAGAGAAGGCTCAATGTCTCAGAAAAAAACAATTCCCATGATTCCCTAGCACTAACCCTAACCCTAAAAATGGACTCAATTTGCACTATTTCTGGCAGTCTGCAACCCCCCTCAGTTTTTTGGGGGGTAAATTTTTTGACCTAAATTTCTAGACCTATACATGAGTATATACAGTAGTTGTTTGCTATTGTCTTGCAGTCCTTAGTATAACTTGCTTCTGTCAGGGTGGCGAGTGTCTGCTTAACAGCTAGTCATGTACCATCTGCAGGTAATACTGCATCATAAACAGTGTACATTATACTCAGGGGCCATTGTCAGTGTTGTTAGTTAATTCTAAAGCCATTAATACCCATTATAGTACCGTACATCCTGGATTAAGGCCAGAGTTTTCTTGTCCTGAACTTGACTCTACTTCCTGTTTTATGCCGTAGTTTTAAAAATCATTTATAGTGGAGTTAGGTAGATAAGGTTCTTTGGCCACAAGCCTTATGGGCTTTCCATAAGTCCTTGTCTGCTTCTTAATTTTGCACACTAAATGGTCATATTGACTTGTTCTGGCCAGGCTCCAAGGAGCTACTTAAAGTTGCCCAAAGGCTTGGCCATGTGCCCTGAGACTTGTGAATTCTTTAAAAAAAATACTACTGTTGGAGAAGAAAGCTATCATGCCATGTTACAGTCTGCTTTGGAAAGGCTCTTGGGTTTAAAAAAGCAATTTTCCTTGTGGATTGAATGAGTCAACTTTACAGAAAGAGAATCCTAAAGATCCCTTGAATGTGTGAAATTGACCTCTGTTTTTGAGATTGTTCTTCCCAAAATGCTCAGCAACTTCAAAAACACAAATTAATAGTAACAAATCAACCATAACCTTTGATTGTGTAGTATATAAAGACAAGATGATGTATAAGTGTTGCTTTGAAAACTTGTATGTGCTAACACACACTTGCAGACACACTTTTTCAAAGCAGGTCACATACATTATCGTAAATTTATAATACCCCATAAAGTGAGTGGATGTTTTGTTGTTGATGTATGCCTTCAAGTCGTTTCCGACTTAGGGTGACCCTAATGCAAACCTATCCCAGGGTTTTTTTGGCAAGATTTGTTTTCTTAACTACAAATTGGAGATGAAGAGCTAGGGCTTAGTGGGCTCATGGCTTAGTTACTGCCACCAACTGAAAATATGGATGATGGATTTGAATTCATGGACTTCCTGAATTGCAACTCACTTATAAGCAACCCTTGTAAGTTTGTGTTTATTTGAGGTAAGGATAATATAGTCTGCCTGACCCATACATGGGCTTGCCATATGTAGACTTGAGGTCACAAGGATGGCAAGCCTGGGGAAACAAAATGGCATGTGTGGTGATGCCCACGGGAGCACACCACCATTAAAATCAATGGGACTTGAGGTCCTGTAGTTTTTTTCATACATGAGGGGTCCAGAATGGTTCCCCCATATATACAAAGGCCCCACTGTACATTTGTATGTGGTACAGACTGTTCATGGAATCTCAGTGTGATGAATGAATGCCTTATGCGAGAAATGGATCTCTTTCTTTGGTTTACTAGAATCCCTGAAAACTTGGAAGGAAATTACTGAGCTGTGTAGAGAAGCTTGAATGTTAATAGCCCAAGTCTTATACAGCTAGAATTTTCTAGTAGCTGCCTTGAGATTATTGAAAGCTACAGTTGCCTGAACTCTCTCTGAAAGCCAAGGTAATTAAACTGAGGCAGTCATACTTAGGACACATCATGAGAAGCCATGAATCATTGGAAAAGACAATAATGCTGGGAAAGGTAGAGGTCAGTAGAAAGAGAAGAAGACTGCATGCCCGATGGCTAGACTCAGTCAGGGAAGTCACGGGCCTGAATCTACAAGACCTAACTAAACAGGGGAGGACAGGGGGGCTTAGAGATGTCTCATCTACAGGGTTGCCATGAGAAGAGGTTGACCTGAAGGCAGTTAACGATAACAGCAAAAAGTTGTTGGATCAAAATACCTGTGTGTTCATATACTACTACTACTACTACTACTACTACTACTAATAATAATACTTTATTTTTATATCCCACCTTTTGCCGTGGCAATCAAGGCGGCTTACATATAAAATTAAATTTAAATAAAATATGCCCAAAATAAACAATACTAAACAATACTAATAAATAACAGTTAACCCCCTTTTAAAAAGCTCGGATAGAAAGTCTCTTAAGCAACGGGGTGGACAGTATACTAACAGAATCCCTATACTGTCCCTGGTTTTCAGGCTTAGGTATATACACTCGAAGCGGTCTGTTTTCCGGATAGGTATCCTAGTCAAGGTGAGGCTATCTCTATGAACCAGAGCCACTCCACACACACCCCTGCCCACTTTCCTTTACCTGCTCATAAACAGAATACCCGACTGGGAGAGCTTGATTTCAAGGGATGGCACTATCTTCCCCCAGCCAGGTTTCTGTAAAACTGGCCAGGTCAGCTTCTTCATCCACGAGAAGGTCGTGATTGATATGAGTTTTATTTTTTACCGACCTGGCATTACAGAGGAACAAGGTAAGGTTCTGTGGCAAGGTTCGTAAGCTTCCCAACTTACTTCGGGTAACAGAGTGAACTGAAGGCGGGATCGCTTTTAGACACTGAACCCGCCTTCTTTTGTAACAAGATTCCACACTGTTATCGCCATATCTTCCTCTGCCCCCCACAACCTCAATCGCCGCTCCCAGTGTTTCCTCTACTGGTTCTCCCCCGTTATCCTCCCCTTTAATGGTTGTTTTATCAGTCCCAGAGTGCGCAGGCAGATCATCTTAAAAGGACGATAATGTTTCTGGGCGGGTCCTAAAACCTCCACCCGGGTCTCTTCTGGCCCTGCTTCTGTTGGAGATGGTGGGAAGGGCGGGCTAATGAGGCCTCTTCCTGACCAGGAACCAGCCCCAGTGCCGCTGCACTGGGGCTGGAGATGATGAAAAGGGTGGGCTTTTGAAGCCTCTGCCCGGCCAGGAACTGGCCCCATTGTGCCACCGCTGTGCCACCCCTGGAGGTGGAAGGGGCAGGCTCCCGAAGGCTTCTGCAGAGTCTCTAGTGTCCTCTGGCTGGCTGGCTGGTAGGTGTTCCTTGGGTAGGGGTGGTGGAGTGACTTTTAAGGCCAGGCACTCTTGGCCATGCCCCAACTGCCTGCTCAGTTGTTCCAACTGCCTTTTGCCTCAATGTAATGGGGGAACGAAGGCTTCTTAATATATATATCAGTGGTAGGCAATCTTTCCCCTTTAAGGACCAAGGGACTTCAGCTCCCAGAAGCCTCAGCCATGTTGGCCAATAGTTCCATGTCTGAAGTCCCTTGGCCCTTAAAGGGGAAAGGTTGCCTACCCCTGATATATATGTACACATTAAAATGTCTGAAATTCATTTTTCTTTGTTTTTCAACAAGTGAAAATAGTCGGCTTCAACTAGGACAGTGCCAGTGTAACATACTCATTAATTTCCAGTGAAAAGAAATAATATTTAAGGCTGGACATACAAGCTACTCATATAACTCCACTATATGTCCTTTATAAAGACTGTTTATATACATAAAATGACTTGAAGCATAATCCGTTATAAAACTGAAGGGAAGATCTTATGGTGTAACTTTATGAGGATTTATTTAGCATATAATTTTCCTTTACGTTTCATCTCTACTAATTAATGATGATTACCTGTCCAATAATTGTTCAGTTTTGCAAAATTAGTAAGGCCTGTTTTTGGCAAAATTAGTCTTTTAACCACTTGCTGAAAAAACAGTTTTAATGCTTATCTTCTGCTTTCATTTGAGTAGAGTTCGTTCCTGAATATGAAGAGTTTGATCAAAATTTTAAAAATGAAATCTAACAGACAACTGTTCACGTAGTTGGAATGTCTCAGCTGAAGTGTTTACATTGCTCTGAGTAAGAAAAACATCCTGGCTTGTTAGTGGCTTAAGAGTATTTAATATATTAAAATTACATAAATGAAAAATGTTACTCAAGTGTATGTTGTTTTCTCAGATATGAGGGGTGCAAAGGTATGGTTTATGAGACATTTCACAGCTGAGGTAATTTGCTAAGACAACTGCAAGAATACTTTTTTTCCAATTCTCTGTTCTCTCTAGGGGACCTAATACTTCACTGACAAACATTAAATGCAACCTCCATTTCTCTGTCACTAATATTGAATTCTTCAGTCACCAGAAAAATTACAGTATTGCAGATAGCAAACCAGACTGGTTTTTGGTTTGGTTTTATCCTCAAGCCATTCCAAAACAGTGTTTGATCTGTTCGTGTTTCTGTGCTTGACTGCTGGAAAGTCCATTTTCACACTAGAGAGTGGCAAAGGATTTGAAAGGAGGATTATTATAAATGTTCCCTAAGGTGTGGATAGCTGTGTTTAACCACACATAGCTACTGAATGGCTCTGTGGGGAATATAGAAAATAGTGTTGAGTCAGAATGCTTTTGTTGTATTTAAAGAGGGTCTGCGCTCCATGATTTTAGCTTGTTGGCAAACTGTATTGATCCCAGAGAGACACATTGTTAGAAATTAATTTGTGCCATTTATGTAATTGTCTTGTCTAGGAAATACAATAACAGCAATCATAAGATGCTACTCTTTTTTAAACTGAAAGATGTAGACCTGAGGAGGGGACTTTCTTGGGAAATTCAGGTGTTGAGGGGGGCACTTTCGCTCTTTCTAAAGGTCAGCCATCCTGAAACCCCTCTGGATGTTTGATACTACAGCTTCTATCATCTCTTTCTACAGACCATTCTGATTGGAGTTGACTGAAGTTGGTGGGCATCAGGTGGTAAGAGGCTGCCGTAGGTTTTATGGCAAGGTTGATTAAGTTCTAACAGGCTAGAGTTGATAAACATATTACTTGCCAATATTATAGCTGAGTTGGCAGCAGCTGCTCATGAATCTTAAATTTTAAAAGAGTATGATTGCTCTCAAAACGCAAAGATTAGAAGAGTCAGAGCCAGTAAAACTCTGCTAATTAACTCCCATGCTGATCTTAAAAAGCATTTGCTTTTCTATGATAGTAAGGGCAGAATTGTTGGGATATCAGCAAGCCCTTTCTTATTGGCCAAAGCAAGTCATGTTCAGACAGGTAGTGAGGCGCCTTTGTACCCTACATGCTACATAATTTGAGTTTGTAGCAATTAAATTCTTAACGTTATTGGCTTATTTTTGTCTGTGGTTTACTTCTCAAAGGGAAGTTTGGCAACTGTGGCCATCTTCCCCTATGTAGTGCAGGAGCAGGAATTGTGAGACTCCCCATATGTTGTTGAACTGCACCTCTCAGCATTTCTCACCATTGGGCTATGCTCTGTAGGACTACGGGACCTTGTGGCCCAACAACAGCTGCAGGGCTACATTATTCTGTAATTTTGTAATTATTCTGTGATCATGATGGTTTGCTTAATTAATATTATGTTTCAAAAGGCTTATAATTAAATGTTTACATGTTTGATAAAAGAGTCAGCACATAAGACCTCTGCTGAAACAATTTCCCAGGCTTCCTATCTGCTCCCAGGCCAGATTTTAGGTTGTTCATTTATAAAACCTCAAACAACTTGGGACCTGAGAGATTACCTTCTCTCTTATAGATCAGTGTGGTCTTTGAGGTCATCTGGAGAGGCTTTCCTAGTCCACATACTCCTGATGTCTGCATGGCCATCATTTGGAGCAGGACGTTCAGTGTAGTAGCCGCTATGAGGAATGAATGCTCTGCTGTCAGAGCTTCGACACACACCACTTGTCCTTAGTTTTCAGTACATTTGAGCAAGCCTTTCCTTTTAGCCTAATCTCACATTTGTTTCTTGGACCTCAATAAGAATATGTACATTGTATTCTATGTACATATATGTATAATTTACCTTTTATGGATGAAGACCATGTTGAATTTTTGATTATAAGTAATGTGTATGCATCTTTGTGTTTGCAAATACAGAATATTCACTGTAAGAACTGTATTTTCTTTCTGTATCCTTATTTTGTATTATTTTGAATCTTCTTGTCTTCTATGTTTACATTCAAAATCAAGCCAAAGGAAGGAAATATTGACTGTGAACTAGTGGGAACTGCAAGAAAATGTTGCCATGTGGACTACTTCTGTTCACAATGCTCACTTCCCTTCCTATCTGTTTGTTTGTTTTTCCCTTTCCCTTCCCAGCAGTCAGTCAACATTCTTTGGCAGCTAAGCATGCTCTGCTTTCATTGTGCTGTTTTTATCTATCTCCGTTTAAGTCCCCCCCTGACCAAAATATTTTTGTACTTCTGCAAATCTTTAGAATTCTCAATCGCAATGATATCACCCTCTTATTTATGGGGATTGCTATTAATAACATAATCTAGGCACCTGTAGCTCATATCTGCTAGTGAATACAATGGTGTATCTATTTAAAGAGTTCAATTTATATTGCCTTTAAAAAATGGATGTGCTCTGTTTTCATCATGATAGCTGCATCCCCATCATCATTGCATTCTGAGTTTACTAATTGCAATCCATTGCAATTTTATTGGCTCTTTGCCCTTCCAGTTTTTCTTTATTTTCTGCTTCAAGATTTACAATTTCTTTATACTTCCCATTTTGTATATAGTACATACTACAGATACTGTAGCTACTGTTCTGTAAAATTGCTTTCTGTTTCTATTTTTTGTGGGTGCATTGCAAACATTGGTATTACGTGCAGAAAGTAACATATGTTTTAAATGTTTCTGTGATAATCAGAATAGTATGATCAGGTAGATAGAAGCAAATTGTAACATAGATCCTAGGTTTCCCAATGAAAGGGAAATCTTGCAGACTTGACTGGATATTTCAGCATCCTGAGCTGTTCTCCTTGGTCTTTTCCTCATCCTTGCTGTCATTTGAACTTCCTGGCAACAGTCTACCTTCACCCACTGACTTCAGCCAACGCTCAGTCCTTTCTAGATCAATTTGATGTGTCATTGGCCTTGAGAGGAGCCACTGATTACTATGCCTCTAAGATACTGGTGCAGATGACCACAAGACTGGCAGTTTCAGTAGCCCACCTGCAGAGACAACCCAAGTGGCAAAGGGCTGCCTGTAGGGAATGGATAAAGCAGCAGCTCCTGGTGGGCTCTACTGGGTTCTAATGGTTCCTTGCATATGCTCCAGGTTACCAGGCATTGGCATCAGGTCGAAATCCTCATATCTTTTGTCCCAGTGCTAGAAGATGACCCCACTTTTTGCTTTGGGAGGAGTAGCTGTTGATGAGTCTGCTCACTTTACAAAAAACCCACCATTGGGAAGAGAAACAGGTGGGAAAGAGAACAGGGCCACTAGAAACTGTTTGCATCTGAGATAAAAAAAAAAATCACACTAGAGGGTCTCATGTGGGCATACTCATTTCCTGGTCACTAGCAGAAGGAAGAATTTCTTGCTGCAGCTGACAGTATGACTATTGTAAAATATGATAGTGTTCTTTATTTGGCTTCTCCATTTCCAGAGATCATTGGGATATTTACACATACAGTATTAAATCTTAAATATACTAATTCCTTTTACCCCATTACTGCCATCTGTCTGTTTAACCACTCTATCATTTGCATTCTTTCAAAGTTAAATATTCATTAAATTGAGCAATTTCAGTTTGGGAAGAGGCATCATATCATGTATGCTTCCTAAAGTCCATTCAGACAATGGTATTGTATTCCCATGGCGCCTTTGTAGAATGAGTTTGGGAGTGGGTCTTGGACTTGTGTATGCTGTTTCCTACCTACCTCACTATGTAGTAGCTGCAGTACCTTAAGTGGAAAGTACCATAACTGTATGATGGAACAATAAGAATGATAGATCTTCTTGACAACAGTGAAAATCTGGAACATTTAGAATGTGAAATAAAGCACATCCTGGGTTTTTTCATAAAAATCTACACACTACTAGAAGAGTTGGAACTGTATTTTAGAAGGAATATTCTATGAATAGGTTCTTCCTAAGAGAGAGAGGGGTGATCATACTATCCTGTCCAACTTTGGCAGTTCAAGGATACAGTCTGAAGTTAGTCTACACCCTTGCCTGTTTTGGTTGCTCTCATCATGAAAGGAAGTGTGAAGGGGCTGGTTGTTGTTGCTGTTGTGTTATTCAGGTTGTTTCTGACTTATGGTGACCCTAGGGCAGGGGTAGGCAAACTGTCCGCTTTAAGGGCCGAGAAACTTCAGTTCCCAGAAGCCTCAGCCATGTTGGCCAGTAGTCTGGAATGTTGGCCAGTAGTCTGGGATTCTGGGAGCTGAAGTGCCTCGGTCCTTAAAGGGGACAGTTTGCCTACCCCTGCCCTAGGGCAACCTTAAACTCTTGGGGTTTTCTGAGGCTGAGAGAGTATGACTTGCCCAAATGGATTTCTATGATTGAGTGGGTGCAATAGGCAAAACACTTATTAATATATTGGCTGTTACAGTTGACGTATGATTGACAAACCTCTCTTATCCTCTGTTACAATGCAAATTTGACTCCAGGCTCCAGTCACTAGGCACAATTACCTGGCAGTCAGTGAGTCACATTTACTTCTGAGCACATGTCTCTGGTATAGAACTATTCCTGGGAATCTTGCAACAGCTAATGCATCTGTGGAACATTCTGAAAATAATATTGTAGAGTAGTAAAATATTGGCTTTACACTCTCAAGTTAAATCCATCCATCATGGTAGGTCAGGAAATTTAAATTAAAGATGGTAGGAAGATAACTGAAGAGCGATCAACTATTTCCTTAATCTGGCTGATAAGAGCAACAAGGACATACTATCTGATGCAGGCATTGTTTCCTTTCACCCTGAGTGACTAGAGTTGCTGAGGCAAAAACAGTGCTGAAATAAATTAATGATATTGCAAACACAGCACATTTATCAAACATTTAAAGAGGCTGACAACTTGGAATTTTGTTGCTGAGGACTGTCTAAGGTCAGGCCTCTGACAATCAAACATCTTAAAATAATGTCTGTTTATAAAATAAAACTTAATGTTCTTTAAAAATAAAAAATACAATATTTTTACCATCATCACAGCTTGAAATATTATGTATCATCAGCTTATTACTGGCATACAAAGCCAGGATCCAAAGAGGCTTCTGATCTATCCACGTGGTACACAACAAGCTAATTCCTAAATTTAGGAAAACTTTGAGAGTGGCTTATGATTTGCCATATGGAGCTGTGAGGCTAAGCAGAAGTGATTATGTGCATACACAGAACTTGCTTTGGATTCTGCAATTTAGAATCTGTGGGTTGGCTGTGGAAGATACCTAGAGAAAGTGTCTCTAATTCTAGTACTTAATTCTGGTTAACATTTTGCAGTATTTTTGAACAGCTCTTCTGTGAACAGTATCCTTGTCTGAGTGATGCATCTTATACAGTATAGTTTCTAAGAGGAGTCTTTATTTAAGGATCCATACTCAAAATCATGAGTATAAAATGACGATTTTAGAAACTGGGTGGCTGGAGATACATAATTTTCCTTGCAGCTTTCATTGGAAAGACTGTGCATTGTAAAATGTTAAATCTAACAATTATGCTTTTTCCTTAAAATGCAGCTTTGCAATGTATGCTTGTGCATGTGGACAATGTCAAGTTTTATAGACAAAAATATGGTTGCCAAAATGATAATATCAAATAACTTTACAGGAGGACAAGCCCAGATGGTTCTGACCAGATTCCTAATTATGGTCCAAAACACACTGCAGAAATAATCCAGTTTGAAACTGCTTTAGCTGTCCTGGCTCAATGCTAAGGAATTCCGGGGACTGTAATATTTGTGAGATATTGAGCCTTCTCTGTCAGAGAGCTCTGGGGTCACAATAAACTACAATTCCCAAGGATCCCTAGCACTAAGCCAGGGCATTTAAAGAGGTTTCAAACTGGATTATTTCTGCAGTGTGTTTTGGACCTCTGCCAAGTTTAGCATTAGCACAGAAACTTAATTTAAAGCTTTATCTTGATTTTGTGTGTATCCATGCGAGCAATTGTGCATGTGTGCATGTATGTCTCTTGTATGTATATTGTGTTTGGAATAAACTGTATGTTTAAGTTAATATTAAATTGCAGCTGCCAGTCCTGAGCCTATAGAACAAATAAGCTATAGATCTTACTGATGTTTTGTCACCAGTATACTCTAGCTCAGGGGTCAGCAACCTATGGCCCACGGGCCAACCCCAGCCCAGCGAGGCCTTTGGACCAGCCCCTGCCTGGTCCTGCCGCCGCCCGCGAGTTGCAGCCACCATTTTTTATTTCCAAAATGGTGGCCGCAACTCGCATGTGCAGTACGCCAGACGTACTGCGCATGTGCGAGCAAGCGTGCATGCGTGGCGCCATTCCCCCCCCCTCAGCCCGCAGAAGAGCTCTGGACCAGCCCGAGGTAGGTAAAAGTCGCCTACACCTGCTCTAGCTTTTGTTGTATACTTTAGCTATCCTATTATTTTCATGGGCAGGATTTGAATAGAGTTGGATAGTTTCAGTCAAATGTGAACAGGAGTGCAGTAATAATCATTCAAGGACTGTCAACACTTATGGGCCCCATTTAGGTGTATATTTGATAGATGATAGCTCTTGTACACCATACATTTTAACTACTCTTCTAGGCAAGTTAAGAGCTACTTCAGAAATTGTCATTGCCCATCATGTCTGTGCTAACCGCATTAAGGGTTCACATAGTTTCCTATGCTGATGTAGGAAATGTAACCTTGTGTGATGTGTGAATTACATTTTTAGGCCTGGTTAGTAATGTAAGGTAAAGAGCTTCATGGAAAATCAAATTCCTCTCCATCCCTCTTTGCTTACTAAAAAGATTCTTTACAGGATTGGTGTCCCTTTTGAACACTGTGGGTTGGGCAGGGAGACATGGGAGGAACTGCCAGCTGAGGAGGGCATCATTCAAAATTAGTCAGAGGAGTGCCCAATTTTGAGTACTTTATCACCAACAACTAACCTTATCTCCCATACTATAGAGTTCAGGAGTGCAGCTAACCTGATAGGCTAACTTTTTGGAAGACACCGTTGGCTCTGGGGTGGGGTTGGGGAGAAGGGGACCAGAAGCTCTTCTTCCAGAAAGTTTCTTAACCAGTTTTAGGATTCGAGGCATAAATTCCTAGGTTGCATTGTTTCTATATGGTTGTGTGTTGTTGTTTTAAATAATGCAAATATTTAGAAATTTCTTTCTAAAACAATACACATTGGCAGTTAACAATACTACAGGAAAGAGCTATCTACAAAAAGATCTTATATATTAAACCAGGGGTAGGCAACCTTTCCCCTTTAAGGGCCAAGGGACTTCAGCTCCCAGAAGCCTCAGCCATGTTGGCCAATAGTCCCATGTTGGCCAATAGCTCCTGGGATTCTGGGAGCTGAAGTCCCTCAGCCCTTAAAGGGGAAAGGTTGCCTACCCTTGTATTAAACTGTCTGCTGTTGAATATGTGTTGACTGACTGTGATGCATTCCCTATCTAAACTTGTTCCAGTACTCTGTTAAATATATATCTGATTAAATATATTACATTTTGAGGTAGACTAAAGAAATACCATGTGTGTGTGTAGCCTTTATGGATCGGTGCTGTGAATCTCATCAAGTGCTTTAAAAACAAGCACATACTTTTGTAATATATCTAGATATGCCTGCTGCTTTAAGATATGACTTGCATCTCACTCAAGACCACGTGAATTTAAGTATTCAAACTGACAATTATTTTATAACCATCTGTCTCTATAATGGGCTAGGGAGGAGGATTTAAAGTGATGAAAATTATCCTCATATCTAATCTTGCTTTCTAGCCATCTGATAACTAGTGCTGTCTTTATTAGCCGTGAAAGCTGAACTGTCATTATTATTTTAACTGTTTTATGTGCCATGTAAAGTCCTACTTCTAAACAGTCTCCCTGGGGCTCTACTTACCCACATCATGGCTAGACATTTTAATTGTGCAAATGTAGCGTGTGTTTAAACACATCAGACTTTGATGCATTGCCTCCTCCCATTTCCAGCCTCATGCTAGCAAAGGAACTTGCCTTCCAAATATCCTTAGTAGTATTTTGGCAGCATTGCTCAGCAATTGTCTTTTTAGCTGAATGCCTTGCTGTATACACAGTAGAGTGCTTCATACGTTGTCCTGCACAAGCTGTGATGAATAAAACCAAACACAGCCCACCAACCAAGCATGGTCCCTCAGAGGTTTGAGGGCTGACGAAAAAATTCCCAAACTGAACAATCTGAGACCACACAATTTCAGTGTTAGAGTCAAATTATGCTCATGTTACTCTGACACTTGAACGTTGTTGAGGAACCTACTCAAGTTTTCATGCTGAAATGTGGGATGGATTCAAATGGCTGCTTAAAAGCTTACATTTTGATATCGCTACTTGCATGGAAAAGTGATTATTTGTAACGGACTGCTTTGTTTTGTCCTTCTGCAGTTACTTAAAAACCTAGGGGAGCAGAACTGAGGTAAAGTTGGGCCGAACCAAGTGATGAACGGCTACTATGTGATCAAAGAACACTTTATGGAGTGCATAAAAAGAAGTTTTTAAGCAGATATTGCATGATTCCTGGCATCAGAATTCAGCCATACCGTGCTATAAATCACTGCATAGCACCTCTCTTAAACTAAAAGTGACTGTGTAGGTGTTTGCAAATGTGCATCTGAGTAATCACAGCACTGCTGCACCTCCCTTTCTGTAATTTGTTCTATAGCATTGGTATGATTTTTTTTAACTGAAGGGAAATACTTCTCAAAAAACAACAACAAAGGTGTAGGGTTTTTGTCTCTTTCCTGAGAGACCCTTTGAAACAGGGGTAGGCAACCTTTTTGAGCCGGGGGCCGGGTTGCTGTCCCTCAGACAATTGGGGGACCAAAGCACCAAAAATAAATAAATAAATAAATAAATAAATAATTTTTTTAAAAAAATTAAAAATTAAAAAAAATATGCATGCACACTCTCAGCCTCAGAAAAGCCGTGGCAACCCCCCTGTGGAGATTTTGCCAAGAAAACCCAAGAACAAATAATAACAACAATAATCAATATCATTATGGCGGGCGATGGGGGGCGGCGGCAGGACTGGCCTGGGGCTGGTCCAAAGGCCTCGGGGGGCCACATCCAGCCCCTGGGCCTTAGGTTGCCTACCCCTGCTTTGAAACCTTGACAGATCTTCTCTTCAACTGTAGAGTCTTACTTGAAAATACATGGCATAGAGCATGTGGCTTAATTTAAGCTGTTCATTCTAATTCATATATTTTTCAGGCTCTCAAAAGTGGTCACCTGTCAAACCCTAAGTCTTTGGACAAATATCTGGGCATCTCATGTCACAGAAGGTCATACAACTCTAGTGCTGGCTAACTTTCAAGTTCACTTAGAAGATGAACAAAAGAGCAGTCCATTGTAACTTCATTTCAAATCAGGGAATAATATAAATAAATACTTTTTGCCAGTCATGAGAGCTCTCAATGCCATTTCTGACCTATACTCAACTTAAAACTCAAATGTAAATGTATGAAGCTTAGAATTATGTCTCATCCAGGAATGTTTGAAGTTATTCCCTAGCCTTTGTTCAGTTACATTTTGGTTGCAATAGAAAAGTTGAGACTGTAATGTGATCTCCCATACACAATGACCCCCTTGAAGAAAAAAACCTGATAAAACTTAAAAATAGAGGATATCCTATTTTTATATATATATTCCTGAATGATCTTGATCAGACATTTCCCTTTTTGATCTTGGATGACTCTAAAATCTAGTGGTAGTATTGATAGCCCTTCTTCTTTGGATCTACACATTGAAGGTGGTCTAAGGTGGTATGACAAAGTGGCATATCTTGAGTCAGTTTGAGTCAGATATTGATCCTGGTATCATTGAAGCATTCTGCTTGAACTAAATGAAAGTGATGTTTTATCATGGAAGCAGCAGTTCTACTTTTTGTTTAAAAGATTTAAAAATTTATGTAAAAGATTTCCATTTCATATACCCATTCTGTCTGGTATTTTAGTGTAAGAATGCTAAAGAAAAAAGGGGTTTTGTTTCCTCTTATTGTTTAGTGAAGGTGTTAAGTAATATTATAAAGGAGAATTGTTATCCATTATTGCTCCAAAGTATACAGCTAACTCTGGAGATTATCGCATCAGCTTTAAAAGCGTTTTACCTGAACCGGATTAAAATTAGAAGTGGCCGGCATCCTGATACTATCACATACATTTAGCCACTGAAATCGCTGCCCGGCTGCAGCCCAGCTCCATCACTTCTCCAAGGGGCACTCCGGAGGCCATGTTTTCAAGCTGGAAAACGGCTGCAGCCGGGCGGCGATTTTGGTGGCTAAATGTGTGTGATAGTATCAGGATGCTGCCCACTTGTAATTTTAAGGCAGCTCAGGTAAAACACTTTTAAAGCTGTTGCGATAATCTCCTCTGTTCCATGCAGTGTTCCAAATTGTAATTCTTGTATTAGATACTTCCTTGAACACTTCCTTGTGGAAGATATATCGTAGAGGTCAAATGAGGAACACATGGCTTGGATAAATTCTTATTAATACTTGTGTTGCCCAGGATGCATTTGTGCAAAGAAATTGTTAGCAATCTGACAGTTTGATCTCACATTACAGTTAACAGAAAAGAGGAAAAGGAAGAAAATGTTATTACAAAATTATAAATTAGTTATTGCTTATCTGATTAGTTATTTTAGCATGGAAACTGCTTAATTCAGTTCAGATAATGACTATACAGGTTGAATCTCCCTTAACTGAACTGCTTGGGACCAGAAGTTTTGGATTTTGCATTATTATTTTTTGGGGATTTTGGAATATTTGCATATATATAATGAAATATCTTAGAGATAGGACCCAAGCCTAAATATGAAATTCATTTATATTTCGTATATACCTTATACACATAGCGTGAAGATAATTTTATACATAATATTTTTAATAATATTGTGTATGAAACAAAGTTTGTGTGCACTGTATAAGAAAGCAAAGGTGTCACTACCTCAGCCACCTGTGAGGACGATTTTTGATTTTGGAGTATTTGGAATTCTGGATAAGGGAGACTCAACCTGTATAACATGATAAGTTCTTGAGACGTTTTAATTTCATCCTATAAACAAATAGTGATGAATAGTGTTGTGAATTCCAGAAATTTGGGGGGTGCAGAATTTGACTTTCAGAATTTTTTTAGCTCTGTTTCTTTTAACTGTAGTAAGCTAAGTCCCAGACTAAGGAATATGCATAAGCAGGGTACTGTTTTTGTTGATATTCAGCATTATACTGTAACTTTGGAAAATCTAAAATTCGAACCCTGGGTAGCTGTGGATATGGGAACATGCACTTTAGCAGTGCATGGGAACACTTACTGTTCCCAATCCCACATACTGGTGAATATGTGCTTGAAGAATGCCTTAAAACATGCAATCATGAGTACATTCACAGTGAGCTAAAACAGAGTTTAAAAGAAATTTAGAATTGATAAAGGAGTTTTAAAAATATTTGATATGCATTGATGTTTTACTCTTTTTACTTCATGTTCTCTTCTTTCATAGTCTCCTATCCTTCCTTTATAATCTTTAACACTTTTTCAAATGAAAATTGTTTGCAGGGATACTTATTGCCTTGGCTTAAAAATGTGTGTGTAATTTCTTGTTAAGGATGAATATCCCTCTTGGGCACTGAACACATAATTATAATGTCAGGCTTCTGCTTCTGCTTGAAAGTCTGGAATAATTCATTGACAGAAAGTTATATATTATGTCAGAAACAGAGCCAATAAGAATTTAAAACCTTAACGTCATGCAGCTTCCCATCAACTATTTCTGTGGCAGAAAGCTTAAAAACAAAGCTTGATATATTTACAGCAACTCGGGTGTGTTTTTTTTTAAAAGTTACACTGCTTTAAGGCTATTTTTTTAAGAAAATATTTACTTAGATGAATATTAGAAGACAGAATATTGACAAAATATACCCATGATATTACTCTAACAAACTGCCATGCAACACACGTCTTGACTAATGAAGAAATAGGATATACAGGCCTAATCTATTCAACACATGTCAAACATTTATAATCTATCCAGTTCTTTCTTTCCTTTTTCATATCTTCATTTGACATCTTTTTCATACAGTTACTTCATCTTTTTCATACAGTTATTCTTACTTAATAATGAATACTGAAATCTAGTCTGTGACAACCTGAGGTACTAAACACTTCTGTCTTGCTTCATTGTCTTCAAAAGTAATTGTCTTGTTCCTTTTAGGCTCTATCCATGAGTTGTGTATTACAGCATTATTTGGAATAGGGTCAGCTTCTACTATTGAAACAACACGTTTTTTCATTTTACTTTTCAGAACTTTTTGAAATTTTTGCCTAGTGAATGCATATAGTAAAGGGTGGAAGATGGTGGTTCCATATGCCATGACTAGAAAACATAATCTCAGCTTTACCAAAAGGTCACTTGGGCCCAAACATAAAATTGTTGTATTTAAAACTGTAATAGGTGTCCAGCAGAGAAGAAAAGTTGAAATGATCAACAGTGACATTCTGAAGACTCTCTTCTGTCTTTCTCGTCGTTCCCGATGTCGCTTTACAGCCCGTCGTAGAGCAATTATAACAGAAACTGAAGTCCTTACTCCAAAGACGACATTTCTCCCTCCACTGCTTTGTGATACATCAGTGGTTTCATGTTGTGTAGACAAAGAAATTGTCTTTTTCTTCCTTGCTTTTTTCTTCTGTCCTGTGGAAAATCTTGTGCCTATTCGGATATTAAGTGCCTGCAGTATTTTGCTATATGTAATTAGCATTACTACGACTGTGAAGAAGAAGATTGGAATTTGTACTAAAAGATGGTAGTACATTCCTAGTTCTGTGTGATATTCATTTGCACTGACACACAAGAGTGTCTTGTTTTCCCAAGTATTCTCACTGTGAAGACTGAAGAAATTTACTTCAATGAATGGAATCAAAAAGGAGAAAAAGGAGACAATCCAGATTGATGTCATGAGTATCACAGCCCTTCCCATTGTCAAAATACGATTTGCAGGTTTCACAGAGATATCATATCTGTCCAGAGTAATAGCAAAGACATTGATTGCAGTGGAAACGCTTGCAAAGGACACACAGGCTTCATGGAAGCAGCAGATAAGTGCAGAGTTATTCTCCAGTGTAAGCAAAAGAATAACTATAGTTAGAGGAATACATCCCACACAAATTATTACATCGAGAACATGAAGGTTCATTGTAATAATGTTGCTGACAGAATTGATTAAGTTGGATTTCATGCAGTAAAGTACCAATACAGTGAGGTTGCTGCCAAGTCCCAATACTATTTCTAACATCAGAAATCCAGTGAGAGACACTTGAAAGCTTAATGGGTAAGACAGTGGTTGGTACATATTGGTGTTGATGTCATCAATGGCATCTCGAACTGTAATGTTAGATTCAGACTGCATGTTGATTTCTGGAATGGAAGAGAAACACATTCTTTTGTTGGAAGTTTGTTTTGCCCTGAAAGATGAGAGAGAAGAGATGAAGCTGCTTGATTCGGAATTATTTTAATAATTTACAAAACTACAGAAAGACAAGTTTGGATTTTCATTGTACTTTGATTAACATGCAGCAAATTTGTGGTGCTTAGCTTCCATTAATTTTAGGTGGTAAGAAAAAATACTGCTCTTTATAAAAAAAAATAAGATGTAAGAAAGACATTTGTGTTACAAACTGAATAATACGTAGCTTTAGCTTCATGAAAAACTGAGCTAGCTTTATATAATGCTTGGATGTGAGATGGGGAAAAGGTTATTGTGTTTGAAGGAGATAGAAATGTATTTCTTACTTCTTTAACGGTTTCAGGATACTAACCTTATCCTGAAAGACATTGGCATTAAAACTATGTGATATCAATTTCACTGATGTACCTTTACTGTATATTACTGTTCCTTGTATTTACTGTGTGTTTCAGAGTATAGTATCAACATGTGTGAAGAGTCTTTTTGCATCAGTACGTAATAGTGCAGTCATGTACAAGAGCATATGCACTAAAAGAGTATGAGTACAACCCCTATAAATTATAAAACTATTTCTTTAAAAATGTACTGACTTTCTTAGCATTTTCCATTCCAGGAGACTTTAGCAAACAATGATTTCTTACTGTTGAACTACTGATCTGCCTGTAGCAAGAAAACTAGATCCCAATTTTTTTGTTACCAACTTAAATGAGATGCATACTTATGACAATGGCTTTATGTAGACTGACCTAAGTGGATGTGGATGCTGATAGCATGTAGGTTAGAGTGGTTCATTAAATATTGTAAAAGAGTGTTATTTCTAATTATAAAGAAACACACTCAGTGGAATAGCAATAATCGCAGCACTATGATTTATGCTGTGACCACGCCCTCAATGTTGTAGATTACAGGGTGAAATATTAGTAGGAGATGAGCTGTTCTGGAAAATTGAACCTTCTGTGCTGTAGATATTCTAACAGTTTCATTCTGTGCATTTACTGTGAAATTCCACTGTGCTCAGTAGGGTTTACTCCTAGGTAAATGTACAGAATTGCAACCTGAAAAATGTTTTGACATAAAAACATGCTTGTCTTGATGGTTTCATACCACTCCTTTTCAGTCCTTCATAAAATGAGCTTTTAGAAGTTAAAAATGAACTCAATGAATCTGCAAAAACTGGTCCTTTCAGTTGGAAGCTTCAAATAACGGGCTTTTGAAAAGTTCTTCAGTAATTAGCAGACATATTTATTTAAAGAAGATAAATTATTTTTAAAATTGTAGCATAAAAACACAACCAGTCATCACATGAAAGTGTGGAATAGTTTGTATGACAGCATGTGTTATGAGTCATTCAGAATGTGTTATGAATTATATTCCAAGGAACTGTTTAACAAGAAACTCAGATTCAAGGTTGGTAAACTGAAATAAACCATATCCAAGCTTATTCTTCAAGAGTCATGCGAACTGAAATCTTGCAGAAATGGGGCAAAAAAATTAAACAGACAGATTAAATATCAGGTCATCATCTCATTCATTAGGCATTGAGTTAAATAAAAGCAGAAATATTCAAATGGGAAGGTAATTAAAACAAAATCATCTCCAGGGATGTGCTCCTTTTGTATAAATGTTAAACAGAGGTTGGGTGCATACAGCCTCCGACCTACCTGTTTTCTGTTGCCTCAAGGGCCCTTCAGCTTGCTGTAGCAGCTTGTCATAAATTCATACATGGTGTCACTGACAGATTTTGACATGCGTTTTCACCTGGCAACAGAGAGAAGGCTGCAATCTGTTTCCTGCCTGACAGAATATTTTAGTTTTCTTTTTGTTCAAGCACCTCAGCAGACAAATATACTAAATTTCCTAATATGTTTCCACAGACCAGATCGCGTTGAATAAGAATTATCTTTTAATCCAACAGTGGATAGCAGCACTGTTGTAAATGGTTCATAATTTCTTTCCTCTTCTGTGTTGCTTGGCACCATTTTTATTCCCCTGTTATAATAGCAAAATAAAAAATTAAAACAGTTTAATTAACTTTGGAAATCTATTTAGATACCCTCTTGTTACAGGTGTACATTGATTTTATTCATCTGGAGTCATTAGTCTGGAGTTAGGGTGCTCATTACTCTGGAGTTTCAGGTTTGCAACAGAAATTGTTGTTTGTTGTAATAATCCAGTTCCTGTGTTTTCCTTTGGAACCATGATCTACGCCAGCTGGCTTATGATAGCTTCCTTAAACTTTAGTCATTTTAACAAATAACCCAAATAACATTTTACAGAGGTATTCAAATTTTGTTTCAGTCCTAATTTTAGCTTGCTGGTGTTATCCAGACATTCTTTCTGGGAATTCTTGTCTTACTGTTCCTTCATTCATCAGCCATATCCACAGTTCTGGTTTTGCATTATAAATCCATTTGTAAGAGATGCTTGCCATTTTCACTTTAGCAATAATCCACTGAATAAATCTTCTTTCATTTGAGCAGGTATCGTTTTAGTCTTCTTTGTAGACAAGTGCATTACACACTATTTGAGGGGTAATATAGAACTTGATAAATTTCCCCCAAATCCTCTATGTTTAAAAACATGTATTATAAACACGTCCTGAAGCTTGTAGAAGAAACTGCAAGGAATATCCCCAGGCAACTGTGTTCTTCGCGTTATCAGTAATGAAACTGAATTAGATGCTGTGTACCCATGGAAAAGAAAAAGAAACATGTTAAAATACAGATCCTAAAATAATATAAATAAAACATTTTCATATGGTATAGTCTGATTCTGCATTGTGTAATATGGCTTCTGTGAGGCAATGTAAAAACATTTTTTGCAGGAAGAATGTAGAATTAGCTGTTTCTCAATATGGTAGATCTCCCCTCCAACCCTTGTTCCCCCCTCCCATTTAGCTCTATTTAGACTGGATGTACTTAAAAATGACATTAAAAGGAGATGGCAGCAATAGGGGAGTAAATTCTGTGCTGTATTATTTTCCTACATATGTTCATAGATCCTATGCAATATAGCTCTAATGAGAGACTAGTTACACACTACAGCTTTGAATTCATGTGACCATGTAAGAGCCTCAGCTGCTTCATAGGAATGATAGCTAGCCTAATTTGCACATGCCTTTTGAATTCTGCAGTTTGTGTAAGCTTATTTACATTACACTATTCAAACATCTCTTCAACAGCAAAGCATTTAAGCGAGTAGCATAAAAAAAAGAGCTGTATTTCCCCCCATGAGCAAATGGGGGTTAGTCATATAACCCATCCTCCAGACCAAAACATCTATGATCCTGTAAGGAATATTTGAAGGTACCGTACTTGCAACATATGTGACTATCTGATATTTTTAAAACAGCCTTGGCAAAATTCATTTTAACTGCATTGAGAAAAAAATTAGCTGCTGGAACTTTAAGCTGTGCCATCTCTCAAGAGCTCTTTGGCACGAACCTGATAATCTTCTACATCTTATGCATTTACAGATAAAGCAATTGTAAAGGATTGGAACAAAACATATCACATATATGATAATGTTAACACTGTTTGTATCATTAAACAAAAGAACAGAAAGTCGAATCAGAATTTTAAGTTGAACCAGTAATCTCCCCCCTCCCTTCACAAACATATTTTCTTAGATGCTGCTGTGGCTCTGTACAGTAATAAGGAATGTGCCTTACCTCTACGAAGAATTGAATACATTCCTGAAGCTGGTGAAGCAGTCCCAGTTTGGAAGCATTCATTGTTTTTGGTTTTGGATTTTTTTTTCACTTGTTAGCAGAGTAGAGGGGAAAGAGAGTAAAAAGCATCTCTCCAAAACAGGACCTTAATGAAAATTTGTATTTGTGCTGTGCCATTGTTTCAGCGTTATGTTCATACAGCATGTGATGCTGCTTTCAGAGCTTGCTGCAGTCTCCCACTTCCTACTGTAGAATCAATAAGCATCTGCAAATGCATAATGAAAGTAATTTAACATACTGAAGGCTTCTTGTCTCCAGAGAGAACATAGCGGTTCAGCCGTTCTGAAGAAGAGCAGCTTTGCTGCTTAGGAAAGCTTGTTCTGGGTAGCTTGTGCAGAATGACAGCCTACCTTGTCGCTTCCCTTCACTGCAGAGAGATGCAGTGCATTCACTAATTTTGATTGGTCAGTGATGTTGGGCTTAAACTGTGCTTCATGCATATAGGAGTGAATTTTATTTTTCTCTTTTTCCAGAGGAGGGTTCATTTTTAAAGGGCTAGTTTTAAAAAGTCATTTGTATATCGTTTTTGATCAATATATTAAGGATATTGGTTTTGGTTTCCATTTTATGCAGTTTCTTTTTTTGGGGGGGTTGTACAGTATTGCGTGTGCTACATGAGACCACAATAGAAGGGGAAAACAGGTGAAGGGTGTACCTCTATTATATTTAAACAATTGCACCGTATATACCTACTGTCTGTTTTAGGTTCTGTGTCTGCTACTGATGGAAATCCAGTCTCGGCATCTGATGACACTCAGTCTTAGCCATTATCTTTTGTATGGAGGTCAGCTTTTGATCCTACTTTGAATAAACTATCTTCATGATACAGAAGACTGGAAAATGTGGTTTTAGAATGCAGGGTATTTGTGATAATAAAAGGGGAAACCATTTAAACTCATATTAGTTGTACTTAGCAATTCATTTTAGTTTATCATTTTTGTATGTAATGATTTAACTTTTATAATCTGTCGGTTACAGTTTCCACAAATTCTGTTTTAATGCAGTTTGATCATTAGCATTGAGAAATGCAACAAATGATATAATTCTATGAAGATTATTTAATTCTCTTTTGGTGTGGCAACATCAGTGAATGTCCTTCTGTGATTAAGTTCTTCGACTCTTAATCTTTTTCTTTTTGTTCACCTTGTCTTTTTATGTTAGTTTAAATAGTATTTAATATTTGCCCATATACCAATAAAATATTATAGGTGGTTGCCGTATAATGAGCACTAAAGTCAAGAAGGCTGGGTTAGATCTTGATTGAGTCAAGAATGTTCACTTGATCAAGATTGTGAACAATGTTTTTTAATTAGGTTTTAAAATACGCTAGTCTAAAATTATGTTATAACTGTAGGTTGCAATTCAGTGGGGACACTAGCAAAGCGAGAATGCACTCTCTATTTTAAACAAGTATTTTGATTCCTTAGATGTGGGAGGAATTGCAGAGATGGTCTGGGTAGTGAACATGTCACCTTTACATGCAAATTCTTTGGATCACATCTGTAAGTACTGGAAAACCTAGAAATGATATATAAATGTGAAAGCATGTAAATACTAGCCAATTTTGAAGTAAAAAATAAACTTGCTCTAGAGTCATTTCATTTGTACAACTGTAAATGGATAGTTGTTGAAAGCAGTTGGTAGTGTTGATTTTATTCCCTTCATGTGTCTTGTGCTCACTGGAACAACTAAAGGTATAGCATGAAAGCACATGAAGTTAAGCTCAGGACAAGAGTTTGTAGGATAGAAAGTAGCTGGAACTGTGTATAAAATGTTATATTACAAGATGTGAACATATTTTGCCCAGGGACTGAGAAGCCAGTACTATTCTGGATCTTATGGAAACACTGGGATTGCTATGGGGTTTTTTTCCCCCCATTTCTGCCTATTGAGCTTCACATCTGTGACCTTTTTCTTCATTTTAGTTTTGCCTCAACATTTTATCTGAAGGTGTTCTGATTATATTTCACTTTTATTGTCAACAAGCAGAAAATCTGAGATATCATTGTCTGTTGTGATAATGAGAAAACAAATAATTGCATTCATCCTCAGCCTAGTCTTCATTTGCTCTCTGTGATTACCCCCTGGAGGTCCAAGATGTGAAATTGACTGGCCATCACTAACATGCAGCTTTCACATTGCTAGAGGATATGCCATTTTGCTAGAATTACTTTAAAATATTTCTACATTTTACAGAAAGCATTATGGCATAAACTCTTGTCTGCTCATCTTCATGAGGCAGACATCCTAATCTCAACAGTTGAAACTACTGTAGGTTCAAATTAGGCTACTTTGTGAAAACCATTCTTTGTCTAGTTTGGATAGAACTGTAAACCAGAGGTGGAGAAAGTGACCCCCCGATACATTTTTTTGCCCCCAAATAACCTCTAGGTTTAGGGACAACTTTAGATCCAGGGGAGACGTTTTTAAAACAGGAAGTGACCCAAAACTTGATTTCCAGGCACTTCCTATTGTAAAAAAGACCTCTCATAAAACAGCTGGGTTAAACCTAGAGAGATTGGAATGCACAGAGGGGGTATATGGGTGGTAAATCATGTTCAAAGACTGGCTGTGCTTCTAACTGGAAGGAGGTCTCAAGGAGAGTGTCTCAGGGCATCCTTATCAAGCTGTGAATGATACAAAACTGAGAGGGTAGTGAATACCTTGGAAGATAGGAACATAATTCCAAAGGATCTCGATAAACTAGAAAATTAGATGGAAATTAATAAAATGAATCTCAAAAGACCCATGCAAAATTCTACATTTAGGCCACAAAAACCAAATACACAAGTATAAGATGGGGAACCTGTGTACTACTTGTGAACAGGACCTTGGGATTATTTTTGATCCTAAATGGAATATGAGCTAGTAATAATAATAATAATTATAATGCTTTAGCAAAGAAGGCAAATGCTATTTTACCTGCATTAATAGAAACTATAGTTTCCAAGTTGAGGGAAGAAATAGTATTGGTCAGGCCTTATTTGGAGTATTGTGTTCAGTTCTGGATGCCTCATCTTAA
>CM034708.1:128733471-128763622 GCA_020142125.1 Phrynosoma platyrhinos | reverse complement strand
AAATTTTAAAACAATTAAAACACTACCAAATTGAACAGTATAAAATCATTTAAAATAATACAAATGGTTTTTTTAACAAAACCAAAACATATCCCAGTAAGAAGTTTCCCAGCTAACATATTAGAAGCCTGCTTAAACTAAAAGGCCTCCTGCAGAAGGGAGTTCCAGAGGGTGGGAGAAGCCACTGAGAAGGTTCTCTCTCATGTCTTCACCAAGCATATCATTGATGGTTTATTGTTGTTGTGTTGTGTGCCTTCCAATTGTTTCTGACTTATGACAACCCTAAGGCAACCCTCTCATGGGGTTTTCATAGCAAGATTTGTTCAGAGGAGGTTTTCCATTGCCTTCCCCTGAGGCTGAGAGCATGTGATTTGCCCAAGGTTACCCAGTGGATTTCATGGTTGAGTTGGGAATTGAACCCTTGTTTCCAGAGTCATAGTCCAACACCAGACCACTATGCCACACCTGACTCTCACTTGGTGGGATGACTACTGTATAAAGCTTTCCCCTGTAGTTTTAAAAATTCTGGCTGGCTCATTTGGGAAGCAGTGAGAAGTATGAATGCTCATGTACTCCACTCTATCAATAGCAGCCTGTATGGTGTGACTATGTCCCTGAATGATGTGAAGATCCTTCCTTCTTCTCTTTTTAGAAGGATAGATCATGTGAATAGCCTATGTGAATGGCAAAACTGTTGGTTTGCATTGTAGACTAGCTGGAGCAGACAAGTATTCATGCTTCCCCCACCACATACAGAGATGAGTTGCTTACACCCACAAAGCTAATCATTCTACACACAGCTAAAATTGTTTCTAAAAGCATACCTATATCTTGATCCTAATCATGTTGATTTAGAAATAAATCCCATGATTCCATTGAGAGTTGCTAGCTAGAGGTATACTTAAGACTATGACCATGCTGTTCTACAAAGAGCTTTAATAATATTGTTCACAGGGATTAACCAGATATACTAAGATTTGTTTGTTACTATTATAGCCTGAAAATTTTAAAGCTTTCATCTTGATGAAAGCGAGATGCTGGGCATGGCCATTAAGAACTAGACTAATATTATGTACTGAAATATATTTCTTTCCAAAGTAGGGTTTAAAATAAACCACAGATTTCTCTGCAGTGTAATCAGCTGATAGTGATATAACCTACAACATCTCTTCAGTTTCCATAGGAACAGATGATAGACTATTTGAATCTTGAAGTGTAGTAGAATATATTTCAGGGGATTTTGTTTCTGAACTTTTATATTACTGAAACCTTTTAAAAGGTTGCATTTTACACTAGATTGGGGCTATTTATTACAGTTAGTCCATGTAGGTGTATGGAGGTGGCCATTGAGGGACCATCAGAAAAAGAAGAGAAAGAAGACTCGTTTGCATATTCAAGTTTACAGAGAGATGCAAACTTGGTATAGTTTAGAAATAAATGCTTTGCATCTCACCATAATGCAGAAAATTGTCACCAGGTGACCCAAGTATTAAAGAGCAACTTCAAGATTTCTGCTCCTATTTGTTATGGTTGTTTATCATGGCTGTTCAAACAGAGAACTGTCATCTGCAAAGCAAGATACATAGGCACTAGAGATACAGAAAGTGTGTCAGTTTTAAACTTTGGAGATCCTTATTTTCTTATGCTGCTTGCATATTAGGTAGAGACATTGCTTAAAGGCCTAAGCAGACTGCCAGAAATAGTGCACATTAAATTGAGGCACTGCCCTGGCTCAGTGCTAGGGAGTCATGGGAATTGTATTTTTTTCTGGGACATTGAGCCTTCTCTGTCAGAGAGCTCTGGTGCCACAATAAATTACAGTTCCCATGATTCCCTAGCACTGAGCCAGGGCAGTGCCTCAATTTAATGTGCACTATTTCTGGCAGTCTGCTTAGGCCTTAAGTCAAACTTGGAGGAGAAAAAGTGTCATAAAGTAAAAATTGTCTTCATTTAGAAATTCTGTTTTAAATATTAACTTCACATGTGCAAATCTAAATACCTGTGTTGGATGGTATAGAATGTTGTCACATCATATTGTATTTTAAACAATACGGAATATGTAGTTTGTTGATACTTTATTATATGAACAGAATGGACTTCAACTGGAGATTGGAAGCACTTAATTTTTTTTAACTTGGCCCTCTGTCCTCTCGTTTAAACAGTTTTGTCAACATTTGACACTAAAATCAGACCCATTGTATTTTATAGCTTCCAGTTAGTTGTTGAGAAATAAGGTGAGCAAAAGTAATTTTGATCATGGAGAAAATAAACAAATATAATTTAGGCTTCATTAAGGTGGAGGTTAAGGTTTATTATTTAAAAAAAAAAAGTTCAGAGGTGAAAGCATGAGAGGAGTGATGGAGGTGTGTGGCCCCAATTGCAACCAGACACCTAATAATAACCAGAGGAAGAGCTCCCCAGTCAGAAATACTATTTTCATATCTCCTTGAGATCTGGAACCCTTCAATTAAGCATTGCTTAGAAGGAAGTTTTTGGGGAAGAAGAGACAAGAATGTGTCACATGCAGCTCAGTTTGTCATGGACTATGATATGTTTCAGGTCAGTGCCTGGATGCAGACATCTGTGTTAGCTGGCCAATGAATGAAAAGACTCAATTATAACCAATCTTCCCCCCCCCCCAAAAGGAAAACTTATTTCCTTTGTTTATATTTAATATTTCTGTTAGTTGGCCCAGAAATGAAAACACCCAATTATGATCAATCTTTTCACCATAAAAAGGAGAACATCTTTCTTTTATTTGTATTTAATATTTGTATTTATTTATTAAGAATAGTTCCATGAACAACATAATTTTAACTTCATGTGTACATACGTATAATGTTAATATAAACATATTTCAATTTACAATATCTCACTTTAATTTCTTTATGGCACTAGCATTTAGTGTTGCTATTGGTGGTGAGTAAATGACTTCTTACATTTGTTTATCACCATATGTACTGAACTAGATCAAGCTTTTCTATTTACCAACTAAATATTTTCAGTGATTAAAAGACAAAATGTGTTGAGTCCTATGAGTCATAGCAGCCATCATTAATGTCCACCTCCACATAGTAACATTAATCTGGCTTGAAGCCTTGTCTGGTTAAAATAAAAGATGATCCTTTTTAATAACAATTTCATTACAGTGAGCCGGTTAAAACTTTGTCTGAATTATATATTTCCTAGACGAAAATGAAGACAGGACCTTTTTAGAAGGAAAAGATGAGGTATCAAAAGCATCAACAAACAAAACCATTAATTGGAAGGTGTCAGCCTTGACCAGTATTAACCATTATGCCCTTGAAAAATCTTTATTCACTTTAGAATTGGTTAAATTTAAGGGGAAAATAAATTGCCTGCAATATTTTTTCAATGAGGAAAAGGATGAGTGGAGAGACTATTTATCACTCTTCTAAAGTATTAGTATTGTATTTTCCAGGGAATGTATTGTAATAGTATGAAATTGAATAAAAGAACCAAATGTAAAAATAGCTTATGGTGTTTTTTGCTCTCTCCCCCCCCCCCCATTTTTATATAATTTAAAGAGACTGAGGCCTTACCCTCACTGACTGACATATTGACTCGATGGAAAATCAGCATTTTAAGGGTCTTTCCTCACCTACACACCTAATAGCTAGTTCATTTAGCTAGAAAATTCCGATTGACCAAGTTGTCTCAAAACAGGATACCTCATTCAAATGTGGGATGCAAAGTATATCCAGAAGCTGTGTAGATACTTCAATGACAGTTTCCAAAATGACATCTTAACAAAATGAAGAATATAGTCCTCAAAAACAGAAAAAGCCAGCCTCACACAGAATCGAATTCCACTACTCCTTAACTTTGTTAATTCCCAGCAAATATTATGTCAGCAGAATGCAGCCTGTACTAGAAAACATTCAGTCCAGTCCCCTCAGCCATGGTAGCGGGTGGGAAACGGATGCAGGCCTAAGATGTCAGTGCTTATAAGGGTGGATGTGCCTCCTGAGTATAAAACCAATCTTTCTAAAGAAATCTCCATGCAATTTTGTCCCAAGAGTTTACCGAAGAGGAAGTAGTGATTTTGAAAAATCAGCTAAGCATATTTGTTGTTCTTTTTAAAATTGCAGAGCTGTAAATATCTCCCATTTTCACAAAAGCATGCAATGAAACTTTTTTGCCCCAAAACAGGAAGGGGGGGGGCCTGGAATTTGAAATGCATCCCAGAAGATCCCTGAAACCATGCCTTTCCCACACTTCACACTTATCAGGTGAACCAAAAGGCACAAAATATATCATCAGACTTTTGAAACTCAGTGGCTTTCTAACCAGGCAAAAATCAAGTTTAAAAATGTGCAAAGTGGGCAAGGGAGGGATGGTGCTAAAGTCACAGGTCTGCATCTTGCTTGAGGTGTTTGCTTAAGGTGATCTTGAGAGAGGGCCAATGCTGATAGAGGCCACATACCTTCATCGCTGTGAGGAAATTGGGAACAAAGGCAGTGCAATAAATACAATCAAGGACTAGAGATAAATAGAGGCATTACATAAGGTAGAGTATGCCAGGAGGAGCCAAATTCAGATTGCTTTATCTTTGTTGGAAGGGGGAAAACCCTCAGAAAATAAAGTCTTACTCCCTCTAGGTTAGGATTCCCTTGTTCAGCAGCTAAGTTTGGAATCTTCAAATCTAAAAAAACAAAACAAAGCAAAATAAACAGGGAAAGCTGCATTGCTTATACAACACTGGTTACCATTGTTATGTGATGTAGTCACCTGTTATTGAAGCCCCAGCTGGTCGTTTTCTTAGTATCAGTGACGGCATTTGTTATATAGCCAGATTTGGTAGCTTGCAGTAGGACAAATATTGATAGAACGTGGGGGAAGTGCTGTTAAAATTGAAAAAGGCCCACAAGGATTCAAAGGCACTGCTGTTCTTTTGGCATTCCACATGGAGAGCCTGGTGTGTGTCTATCACAGGGAATTCTCTCTGCAGCAGCCTTCTTCTCAAGAAAAGAATAATGAAACTCACCTAAAATTGCCCATGGCAATGCTTTCATGGGAGAGGGAGATTTAATTAGCTGGCTGCCTCTGTTTTGGATCAGCACATGGCAAAACCCAGTTTAAAGCAGCCTTAATGTGGGAATAATCTATCCATTGCTCATCTCTGAAATTCTTGGTGAATTCAGACTATGCCTCAGGCTGTACTGTCTGCTAAGCTTCCTTGCCAAAGGCTATGAAGATCTTTTGGATTTCAACTGAGAGCTTTCCTAAGGGGAAACCCTTTAGGTTATTGTCTTTGAAGATGGAAGACTGACTTCAGTTTCATTACTGGAGCTATGAAGTGTGTCACGTCTTAACTCAGAAACGTCAAGGCTCCTGCACCTCAAAAGCTGTCTTCTAAATAAATATTGGTTGTAATATAAATTTGTTTTTACCCAAGAGCTATTCAGCTTATATGTCTTAATATTCTGGTGGTCATCTGACAGGTTCACCAAAGTGATTTCAGTACAGACCCCAGATTTGAAGCCAGACTGAAATGGGTTTAGATCACTTCTTGTTTGATCCCTTAGTCTGAAGCAGGGATAGGCATAGTGTGGCCCATGGGCCACATCTGCACCTGGAGCTCACTTTTGTGGCTCCTGAAGCATCTAGCCAGTCCCCTCAAGGTCTCCAACCCTAAACAATTTGTATTGGTGCAATTTGGGGGGAAATTTTGCCTCCAGATCATGCAGAAATCCCTCCAAATTCATGAAAATCCCCACCCAGAAACCTGTACTACCCTCAAATACCTTGATTTTCTTATGCAGTCCCTCTCGAAATAGTGGTAGAAAAATGATACATCACCACTTTCTGATGTCATTTTAACCTCCACTGCACTCCCCAAAACTTGCTCTAGTGGGCAGAGAAACCCTCCGGAGTCAAGTTTTGAGTACTACACACATAGTAAGAAGAAGCAGTAATGTCATGGGGGGGGCACACCTGGTTGGTCCCCTGTGGGTGCTCCTCAGCGCTGCGACAGGAACTGCTTGGGCCTGCATGAGCGCTCCTTGAAGCTATGCGACTTGCCAGTCTGAGCCACATGGCTGCTCCCTGGGCCTTCCTGGGCCCCCATGGGTGCCTCTCCATCCTGCGCAGACACTCCCGTGTGGCCCGCACCCCAGAGATCCAGCTGAAAATACCACTCCATAAGTCCCACCCACTCCATAAGTCCCACCCTGGGAACACCACTGAGAAGAGGAAAAAGGTTCTGTTGCACCGACAGTCAGGAGCTAGTGAAATGTTGGATTTAGCCTGTACAGTGGTACATATTTTCATTAAATTTGGCAACGTTAAAAATATGTCTGCACAAGGCAAGGAAAGCAAAATTAAATTATCCTACTTTTTATGAGAGTAGGGATCATATTATGAGAACTACTAATGTGTATTTACTTTGTATACACTTTTAGTGAATCTTTTTAGTTTGTGCTTCAAAAAATGTTTTCCATTATTCATGCATCTTTTATGTACTTCTTATTTGTACTAGCTATTCTGCATCTTTACATAGTGCTCCCATGATTTCAGTATGTTGTGTATCTCTTCTAGTCATTTTGAACCCCCTGAGGTTCACATTGAGTAAGCAGTAATAATGTTAATAATCTCAAGCTCTTGCAGTGACTAGACATAAATTTAAGTTTTAGGGTTGTTCCTGTAAATGCATCTACCAAAGGAAATGTTGTGGAGTGTTTAACCAAACAATGGAGGTGGTTGTGGATTTCCTATTGCCTACCGAATAAAAATACAAATACAAATATAATATTGAACTCATTGGCACAAAACAACACAATAAGGGGCTTTACCTTCCAGCCTGCCAGCCCATAGTATCCTAGACATAACTTGTCATTGCATTTTATTTCATGCTCTCCTAAATTCGCTCTAACTTTGAGCCTAAAACAGTCTGTCAGAAGACACAACCTTCCTTGGCATAGATATATCAACTGTCTTGACCGCATGTTCCTGAGACATGAAAAAAATGTATTATTTCTTCAAATCCTTCACCACTTTGTATTCTAAGTATATTTCTGAGTCAGATAAAAATTGCCACAATGTTTCTGGCAATTTAAAAATTAGTGTGATGGGAGAAATAGGGCTGTTCTGCATAGAGACAGAAAAGTATCTTCCCTGCTCCTATTTGCAGAATTTGGGGCTGGGTTTTCTTACAGTTGCCATAGCATTCACAAAAGTCTGGTTATAGGAGGTAGAATCTTATCATCCATTCACATCTCTTACTCTTGTAAATTCCATAGGGAAGAGACATACTCATACTAATATATAATCATAATTGTGCAATGGGAATGCTTTTTCCTCCCTTGAAAAGTGAAACAGGACTTAGCACTCTACTTCTGACATCTGTGTCCAAGTACCAGTTGTGCTAAGAAAGAGTTTTGTTCCATCTTTGGCTGGAGCCAGTGATCTCCATCTCTCTTCTTCACAGGCTTGTGGACATATCCAACAATAGAAAAATGGTTTGTATGCTTCTTTCTCAACAAGAGTGACATTGCTTTATGTTGGGTTTCTTTACCCCCTTCGGGATCCCTGCGAGAAATCGGTGAATAAGTGGAGTATTAACCATCCTGGAGTAGACCTACTGTAATCTAAATATGTAACTAGAGAATTTTAATCATTTTTTGGGTTCCCTTCCTAATGAATGCAGAAATTAACATAGGAAACATGTTTCAGTAAGAATTCAGGGTTACCTGACACAGATAACCATGTTACTACCATGAGAGCCATCATGGTATAGTGGTTTGAGTATTGAACTATAGAGCCGGAGATCAGGCTTCAGTTCCTCGCCACAAGCTGGAAACAACTTGAAGGTGCACAACAACAACAAACCATGGCTCACCTGGACAAGATCTTATTTTGTAAGAATCCATACCACCATTTAGGCTGATCAGAAGAATTATAGTGACCCACATTACAGCTGTGGTTCACCAGGAGAATTACCTTAGATGACAAGAATCTTGTCATTAATGTAAGGTATCAGGTTTTTGTCATCAGAAGTCTTCTGAAATCTGTTAAAATATGCTTCTATCATGCTGCCACACCTTGGGAGGTTCACCAAAGCAAACAATGACAGGCTAATATTCAGATCAGATCTTCCTTTGGCTTTAGATTATGCTTTAATTGAACAAAAATATTTTAATCTTCATTATTAATTTATCATTTTAACAAGAAAGAACAATCATAGTAATTAACAAAATTGATCCCTCTGTGCTAGTTAGAAAAGTGTTATAAACTTCTTTATAGTTCAGTTCATATGATCCTCCAAACCTTGATCTAGAGCAGAGCTAGGCAACCTTTCCCCTTTAAGGGCCGAGGGACTTCAGCTCCCAGAAGCCTCAGCCATGTTGGCCAATAGTCCCATGTTGGCCAATAGCTCCTGGGATTCTGGGAGCTGAAGTCCCTCGGCCCTTAAAGGGGAAAGATTGCCTACCCCTGATCTAGAGATTCCAGAATGAACCAGAATTTTCATGTTCACTTCTTCTCCTTTCACTTCTCCTATACCCATGACTTTCATCTCAGATTTGTAGTAGCCATAGTTTACCATGACATCTCAATTTAAAAAAAATTGTTAGTGCTTGTTCTCTGAACAAAAATCAAATACTGTGGTTTGTAGTGGATTTCTAATTCTGTTTTGGATGGCGGCACTAACCATATGTGTGTGCATGTCTGTATTAATATCATAGGAAACTAAGAGAAAAGCCACATATTCAAGATGAATGAGGAAACTGTGGAGACTTCTGATCCTTCAGATTTTGCTCCCGAAGATTATGTTATACAAATCTAGCAGAGGTGGGAGAGATACATAGCCTCTATTAGAATTATCACTCTGAGTTAACTGAAACAACAGAGAAACTTGGCTATGGATGGCAGGTTGTCTTGGAGGTCATTCATAGAGTCACCATAAGTCAAAGCTGACTTGACAACAATTAACACCTTGAAAACTAAAACATCAAGAAGTAGCAGTCATCCATTCTAAACAACAATGATTCATTTTGCACATTTAAGAATAATTTAATAAACATCCAGTAATGAGCTAATAAAACAGATTTTAAAAGCTGCTCTCCTTAAACATGTTATTGTAGTAAAGATCATTTGTTTGAACTTTAGCCATCAGTGTTCAGGACTGAATCTGCTGGTTTCTAAAAATTGTACTGACTAGTTATATTCTGCCTCAAATATACAAACCAAAAACCAAAAAATCCACCCCATCTCATCATTCTCAGTGATCAAGTCAAATATCTCCCTTTATTGTCACTGGTTTCAGTGAAAGCTCTGTATAGCTTGGGATTTGTTACTGAACTGTTAGAAACATACTGAAGATTTGCTGGGATTTTGAAATTTCACCACTTTTTAAATAAAAATAGGAAACCGTATGATCTGCTGGCAGTTTTGAAATAATTGTCCTCCATTTCCCTACTGATCTTTCTGTGCTTTGCATAGCAAAGTCTGCCGCACAATTTAATTAGGCTTCTGTGCTGTTGTTGTTGCTACAAGTTACATTTTTTAAAATAGAACCAGTGAAGGCGAAAGCAGTGACTGTTGAAAGTAAGTACCACAGCAACCTGTCACGACAACAGCATTTCAAACGAAAGGGAATCATGAGCTGTTTGAAATGTAATACTCCTTGCCAAATTTCCAACATCAACTCTGACAGTACAGCTACAGAAGGAAAGGGACAGGAAGATAACTGTGTGGGTATAAGACTTGATATTACCTCCCTACACACACACACCTTCCAGCAGAGTTAAACAATAGAGTTGGGATTCTGTTTTAATATATGTTAAATTGCCCATCTGGCATGTTACAAGTTGGACTTAAATAATTCACTTTGCTTTTATCAACCATGGCAACAGTGCAATGACTTATACCCTGAGGCCCAATGATCTATGAATTTAATATCAGAAATAATCTTGGATACATTGCGTCTTTTTTCCAATGCATTTTTTTAACTGGCTTATACCTTAAGCATAGAAAACTCAACTATAGTTCTCAGTTAATCAGTTTTAAATAATAGTGTTAGCACACCTTGAGTATTTCTTTATGCAGTGGGACCTTGGTATCTACTGAGGTTGGGTTCCAGGATGCTCCAAAACCAACATCCGTGGATGCTCAAGTCCCATTTAATACAATGGCTTAATAAAATGGTATCCCATGTATCAAATGGCAAAATCAAGGTTTGCTTTTTGGAATTTATGTTTTTAAAAATATATTTTCAAGCTATGGATGGTTGAATCCATGGATAGGGAAGCTGTGGATACGGGGGGAGGGTGGTGACTGTACTCAGCCTGTTGATTCCATATGTTTCTGATAGTTAAAGTTTGCTTTTAAATTGGAATGCAATATCTTAATGTTGGAATGCACTGTTTGCAAGGAGGGGATTGCATATTTAGCCTCTGCTATGTCCAGTTATAGAATCTCAGTTAAGCAAGTGGGAAAAGACCCCCAACAGAGGCACCAAATAGTTGCTGCCAGTCAGTCATACACAGTGTTGAGCTGATGAAAACAATGCTCCAACTTATTGAATGGCAGCTTTCACTGATATTCCAATATTCAAGTTATCACACACCTTGTTTGCTGCATTATTAGGTTATTAGCCAGGATTCCACAATTCTCAATGTGCACCTGGCACTGAATTTTAGTGAATTTTAGTTTTGTTGAATTTGTCCATTCATTCCCAAGGATTCCTCAGCTTTTCTGTTGCATGCCATGCTGCAGTGATGTTAAAAACATGTTAAGCATGTCAGAAACCAGCATTGAATAACAGTTGTAGAATTGAAGGAAAAAACACTCAAAGCTGTATCTGTGGAATCAAGTGGGATGAAAAGATAGTAGATCCTAGGGAGAATTAAAACTGAAATATGACCAAGTGCTATATATATTTTAACAAGAATCCATGTCCCACCACTTGCTGTGAGAATACAGTTGGCATTCCACAAAGAATGAAGTAGTAGTTAGGTTATATAGCCATACAGTCTATAGCAGGGGCCAGCAACCTACGGCCCGCGGGCTGGGTGCGGCCCGCGGAGGCCTTTGGACCGGCCCCTGCCCAGTCCTGCCCCTGCCTCCTCCTTTTGCCACCATGGGGGTCCTCTGGGGCTCCATTTTGGATTCCAAAATGGCGCCCCGGAGGACTCCCGCAGCGGTCAGTTGAAGCCTCCGGAGGAGGCCCAGTGCGGTCAAGTGAAGCGTCCTTAGGGGCCCCCGTGGCAGCGCTGGGCCTCTCGGAGGCCCAGTGCGGCCAAGGGAGCCCTTCTAGGGGGCTCCTGCCGTCGGGCGTGTGTGCGCGTGATGCGGAGGGCGGCCGCCATTTTGTTTTTCAAAATGACAGCGTGCGTGCATAGGGGACAAGTATGCGCGCACAAGTGCACGCGCCAGCTCCCAGCGCCATCCCCCCAGCCCGTCGGCAAAAAAAGTTGCCGACCCCTGGTCTATAGTCTTCTTTCAGCTATATAGTAGAAGACCATGTTTCTTTTCATGAATTTGCATGCTATCTGGGTGTTCCCCCACCCCTCACAATACATGTTGACTACATATATAGTCTAATGTAAATAAGAGAGTGAGCTTGCTTCTCTTGGTAGTGTACTTTTTTATGCTAGTGAGATTCTTAATCCTATTAAGCCCAACTGATGTCACTTTTTAACAAAGCTAGGGAGGAATGGTTTGTATGTCTGAGTTAGTAGGTGTCTGTGACTCATGAACACAAAATTAGAACTAAGCATTTACTGACTAGTTAATTAGGCATTTGCAAATACTGGTCTGTACTTTTTCCCCAAGCGTCTTAAAAATACCTCCTTATTCCAGTGTACTTCTGTAAGGATTTGTTGTGATTCCAAAACAAGCAAACAAAAAACTCACCTTAATTTTATTTCTTCATTTGAAGACATTTCTCTCCTCCTCTTCCCCATCTACAAATTGTGTAAGTCTCTGATGTTCAATCAAGATAACATTTATTTTGTTTTATTTTATTTTTATTCCACCTTTCTCCCAAAGTGGGACCCAAGGTGGCTAACATATATAAACACACATTAAAACAACAAATAAAATAGTACAATTAAAACTGTAAAAAATATAAAAATTACAAATATAAAATTTGAAACAGAGTTAGAAATAATAATAATCTAAAACATCCATAACAGCATGTGGTTTTAAAATACAGTTGTCTCTCTGTTTTTGCAGACTTGGGAGTCCGTGACCCTGGCTTATCCGTGAGGGATAAGCCAAGGGGTATAAAATGGGGTGTGCCCCTGCGTGCCCCCATGGACATGCTCCTCCATTCAAGCCAGTAGGGCTTGAATACTTTTGTTTTTCCTTTTTCATGGGGGGGGGGGTTTCCAGAAAAAAGGAGGGGTGACTCTATCTGTTATTACTGGTTAAATATGAATCTAGCTCCTCTTCTTCAATGTAACAATTCATTTTAATGAGGAAAGAGAGTGAAGTTTCAATTTATTCTGTGTCCTGATGGCTCTTGGTCCCCATCAAGGAGCTAATTTTCACTGCTGTGGCATGCTGCTTGAAAAATATTAAAAATGAACCTGTTCTGAGAAATATTGCCTTACGAATGGTCTTACAGCTAGATGATTCTTTGGAGAATAGAAAAAGCAGATCTTTGTGATCTAATGCTACAAGTGTTAAAAAAATATGTGTTGCATTCTCCTTTTGCTCCTTGGATGGGCAGGGAGTTCTCTCTCTCCTGTCACTCATTCTTGAAAGGTTGTTTAACTGACTCTCTGAACATTCTAAACTGCCAGTAAGCAGTCAGTAAGCAGTCAGTAACTGCCTCCTCTAAGTCTAAGATGGAGTAACAGCTTCTTCCTGTTATATCATCTCCAGTTAGTTTTAGTTTTAGTTGTTTTATGTAAATATTTATTGAAGCCATTATTGGTTTTTTTAAAAAAACCACAAACTACATGTTTGTCATTTTTTGAGTTAGTCTTTATTATTTAGGAAGGTATATTTAAAATAATAGTCTGACCTCAAACTTTCATGAAAGCTGAACTCTTACATCCAGAAGGGGTTACACCTGTGGTGGACCAGTCTAATGATGAAGAACCGGATGGTGTACAAGAAGCAGAGCCAGGTATCCAAATCCAGGTGAAAAGGTCAGAACACTCCAGTAAAGGTATGCCACCTGGCAGATTCTCTTATCAAGCTGCAGAAGAATTAATTCCAAATCCCTCGGATTGGAAAAAGGTCAAGGGAATGCCAAAGACAGATTCTGAGAAGTGGGTGCAAGCTGCTGGTGAGGAAATGCAATCTTTATATAAAAAACAAGACATGAATTTTGTCAGAATTGCCAGCAAGAAAAAGGGCAATTGGCTGTAAATAGGTCTTTACCACAAAGCTAGATACAGAAGGAGAGATTCAAAGATACAAAGCAAGACTTGTTGGTAAAGGTTATACTCAATAGTATGGTGAAGACTATAATAAAACTTTTGCTAGAGTAGTTACTCACACAACCATCAGAACTCTGGTAGCTATAGAAGCTTACAAGAAAATGATTGTTCAAAATCTGGACATTTGCACAGCTTTTCTTTATGGCGATCTCACTGAAAAACTTTATATAGATTGCAAATATTTGGTGAGAAACATCTTGTATGCAAATTACAAAAGAACATTTATGGTTTGAAACAGGCCGCCACTCCAGGCACTGTTGACAGATGTGTATACAAGAGATTCAAAAACAATAAATGAACTTACATCACAGCTTATGTAGATGATTTGATCTTGTGCAGTGAGGATAAAGCAGATTGTGAAAAGATCATCCACAGTCTTAAGAAAGAGGTTGATATAAAAAAATTGAGAGACATTTCACATGAACATGAACAAGTTTTATTGATTAGTCATCTGACCAGATCAACAATAGAATACAATATTTCAAATACAAAATACAGCATATCAAAATACAAACAAATAGTAAAATAGCTCAGTCCTAAAACAAATGTAAGATTAAATAGGATGAGAGACATCTCACACTATCTTAGAGTGCAAATACAAAGAAGCAATGATGGAAGTTTCTTCCTGGAAAAAAAAAAAGAGACGATACTGGATCTTCTGGACTGTCTTGGTCTGAAGGATGTAAATGCAGTGCCAACTCCAATGGAAGTAGGATTCTTAAAGGACATTAAGAAATACAAACCTTTACAAAATGGGACAACTATAAGATTGCAGTTGGAAAACTCCTATGTATTGCCAACTTCACTAGACCAGACTTTGCAAATGCTGTTGGTAGCTTATGCAGAATGGTCAACTCTCCTACAGAAGGAGACTTCATTGCAGTGAAGAGAGTTGGTAGATATTTAAAAGGAACAGCAGTTCACAAACTAATCCTGCCAGCCTGTTGCAAACCATAGCTGATCACTTATGCAGATGCAGACTGGGCTGCGGATCTGGTAGGCAGAAAGTCAACCATCGGAAATCTGATTTTTTGTGGTGGAGAAGTTGTAAATTGGACAAGTAAGAAGCAATCTACAATCACAGATTATTCTACTGGACCTGAGTGTATTTCAGCAAAAGCAGCATGTGATGAAATCAAATGGCTGTCCTGCATCAGAACCCAAATCAACCATTTTGATGCAAGATGGTCAGAGCTGCATCAAGATTTCTCAGAGTGAAAAACCACTCAAGAAGAACGTTTACATTGCTTTTCACAAAGTACAAGAGATGTGTAAGAATGGACTTGTCCATCTGGAATACTGCAGCACAGAGGTTATGGTTGCTGATATCCTCACTAAGAGCCTAAGCAGACTGTCAGAAATAGTGCACATTAAATTGAGACACTGCCCAGGCTCAGTGCTAGGGAATCATGGGAACTGTAATTTATTGTGGCACCAGAGCTCTCTGACAGAGAAGGCTCAATGTCTCAGAAAAAAATACAATTCCCATGATTCCCTAGCACTGAGCCAGGGCAGTGCCTCAATTTAATGTGCACTATTTCTGGCAGTCTGCTTAGGCCCTAAATCTCTACCAAAAGATTGATTCCAGAGGCTGCGTGAAGGAATGAAGATCCTTAATGTCAGTCCAAGAGAATGAGAAGGGGATTGTTGAAAAATTTATGTGTTGCATTCTCCTTTTGCTCCTAGGATGGGCAGGGATCTCCCTCTCTCCTGTCACACTTTCTTGAAAAGCTTTTTAACTGACTCTCCAAATATTCTAAACTACCAATAAGAAGTCAGTAAACAGTCAGTAACTGCCTCCATTAAGATGGAGTAACAGCCTCTCCCTGCTACATCATCTCCAGTTAGTTTAGGATTTAGCTTTTTTATGTAAATATTTATTAAAGCCATTATTGTTCTTTAAAAAAACCCACAAACTACATGTTTGTCATTTTTTTAGTTAGTCTTTATTATTTAGGAAGGCATACTTAAAATAATAGTCTGACCCCACACTTTCTTTGTTCTGCTGATGAAAGCTGAACTCTTAACAAGTTTAATTTTCATACCTGCATATTTTAGTTTACCTTTAAAAGGGTTAACACCCTGAGAAACTAAAATTACACCCCACAGCAAACCTTTACTTACATGAGTAGTATCTATTTATGGATAATTGAACATTCATATTTTTCAGCTTACTCATGAAGGAAGGTCTGTGTAATCATCTGAGGATCACATAAAATATAAATATGTAGGTACATGTTCAAGGAAATTTAAGTTTTCCCCCCCCTCCAATTAGTACTCTTCACCCTAATACCACAGCGAAGCATTATTAGTCATTCTGTTTGCATTTCATATGAGGCAGGTGGGCAAATATGTTCAGTGTGTTTTATGTTGATTTAATCATCTTAACAAAGGAATACATATAGTGTATACCCCTGTCTTGCTTTTCCACTTCAGGCAGTATGAGTATCGCAAGAACTTGCTGCCAAATATTATATGGCTAAGTCTTACAGACACAATTTTTTGGGGGGCTAATCACATTTTGGACCCATTCTTAAAAACAGCACAAAACCATGAATTCTCATGTTATATAGTAATGGTAGCTGTTGGTACCGTGTTCTGGCCAATTTTTACTGATCCATCATCAAGATGTGGTACAGTCTCAAATGCTGTCTGCATTTACATTTGATATATAGATGCAGACTTTTTTCATTTCCTTGAAAATAAATAATAAAACTGGACTTTCATCTATATTTCAGTATCATTTACCTCTACTGTTCAAGCTGCCACTCTTCGTATTTCTCTGATTCATTTCAAAAATAACATTGTTAATTGTTAGAGCCAGACCCTTCCTGATAAGATACATTGCGTTAAATTATTTTCCCCAGTCTTTCTAATTCCATTTGTGTGTTGTGCTGTTGACTGCTTGATTGTTAACAGGTTCTGAAGTAATGAGATTAGTTGAGCTATGAATACATGCACAGCATTAATGGATAACATCTGTGTACACCAGAATCAAAACTGTGTCTGATGAACCTGAGGTTCTGCAGAGGAAGCATAATACAGGTTTTCTTTTCTTTTCTTCCCTTGGGTTGATAATCTGATTTCAGTTATTTCTTCTTGCGTATAATCCCCTTTAGACCTATAGGTTCTCCATCTTGTTTTCTCTCCCGGCTGCTCATTAAATTCTGAATAATTGCATATTGAGGCAGAAGTGTTCTTGCTTAAATTTATGCCATACACGCAAGATTACATTTGTATTCCATATTGTTGATTCTTCAGGTAAATCTCTACACAAATCATTAAAGCAAAAACACAACTTTGTCTTTTTCTCATAAGTATGAATTGAAATGGTGTGTGTGTATGTGAGTGTTAATGAAAAGCTACTTATATTGTTTGATAGTGTATATAATAAGAAATGAAGGATTACTGATTTGCATTTAATCATCCTGGCTGTGTCTGGGGCAGCTTGGGAGTTCATGGTTGCATTCGCCTCCCATGGGAACTTGAAGGGCTGCCTTCCCTCTACCACATGTATGTAAATTGGATGGGATTTTCTGTACAGTTAGAGCTTTTTTTAATAACTAGTTAATCATCTTGCTATGCTATTAACAGTGTGGTTTAGCTCATTAAATGTCCTGATTGATGCTGAAGTTAATTCTGTGCTTTTATGAGTTAATTGTTTTCAGAATGTTACAATGTGTTGCCCCTTTCTCTGGCAGAGTCAGTGGGAGAGGAAGGACTAATGAGAAGAAGTAGTAGGGTTGGAAGAAGTACATCACACGGCTCTGTTGTTAGGTAGCAAAACCCAGCAGAAGAATAGCTGGGATGCAGTTGAAGAGGTGGGATTAGAAAGCAATTGACAGAAGAGGAAAGGAAATAAAAATGAGTCCTGGTGTAGAGTGGAATAGCATAGACAAGTGATTTGTTTGCTTAGCCCTTAAGTAGCCATGGTCATTAACAGAATGTCAGGCCCTTTAGGCCTGCAAAGTTAGTGCAGTCCCTTGCCCCACCTACTGGCCTGTGTGTCTTTTGGGGACAGAGTGAGAGATCTTCTCTATTGTTTTTGTTTGTATTATATATTATTGTATAATATGTAATACTATTTATTATTTGGGGTGAGCTGCAGTGGATCCCTTTGTAATTCTTTTGGTATGTCTATTGTTGCTCAGACAGTACTAGATACTTGGATAATTACATTTTTCCTCAGCCCTATCTTGCTAATTTCCTCCTCTTTTGCCTTCACCCCTCCACTTTCTCCGATTTTGCTTTCCACCTACCCTTCATTCAGTGGGCCACATGCTTTGAGGGGTTCAGTGAGGTTGGAGTCTTTTGTTTGGAGCCAAAAGATTCATTTAGCTCCCTTTATAATCCTTTCATGTATTTATTATTATGCCTGCAGTGCTGAACACTTGGATAGTTAAGTGTAAAGTTTTCTTTTCCACCCTGTTTCCCTTTCTCTTCATTCCCCCCTCCTCACAATAAAATACAGTTCTACTTTTCACCACCTGTTTTTCAGTGGATCACACACATTGAGGAATTTGATAATGCTTGGAACTTGATGCCAAACAATACAGTGTTTCTTTAACTAAAAAGTCTAATCTGAAGTAGAGTTGAATTAAATAATCAAAACGTGTGTCTTTCCAGTAATCTTTGCAATCTATACTTCTTCATATAGGTTAGGAAAGTAGAGAACACGCAGTGGTTCAGTTCTACAGCACACAACTCCCACGTTGCAACAGCTCCACCTTATGTTGCTCTAATTTGGGGTTCACATTTGATGCTCAGATTTGAAATGTTGGTGATGGCCTATAACAGTGATGGTGAACCTTTTAGGCACCAAGTGCCCAAACCAAATGGCCTTCCAGCATCGGGTGTTACCCTGTGCTGGTGGCAGGACTTCTGTGGGGAACGGGACATCAGGACGGGACTCCCACCCTATGGGGCAGGGCTTCTTTCTCCCCACAACTTCCCAGGCCTTCAGCTGGGAAGGCCAGAGGAGGAGGAACAGGTATACGCCTTTTCCTCCTCTTCCCCGCTCCATGTACCAGGGAAAATGATTTCATATACCATCTCTGGCACGCATGCCATAGATTCGCCAACATGGGCCTATAACGTCCTAAACAGTTGAGGTCCAGTTTATTTGAAGAAACATATACCACATTATGAACCTGCCCATGTTTTAAGATCTTCTAGGGGAGACACTTGTCTCTGTCCCTCCACATTCACAAGTACACCTGGTGGGAACATGGGAGAGGACCATGGTTTCCAGGCTCTGGAACCCCCATCCCATAGAGACTAGATTGGCACCCTCCTTACTATCTTTCCACAAACAGATGACCTTTTTTAAAATTTCAGCAGGCCATTGAGAACTGTTATTTCAGGGGAAACAGGCCTGGATAATCTACTGGATTTATAGCTTATTTTTAAACTGGTTTAAATATTTTTGATAGTTTAATTGCTTCTTTAAATTCTGTGTATTAAACTTTAATTAGGTTTAACTACTGTAAGCCTCCTTGAGCATTGAGGAAATTAAATAAACACATACCTCATCATCATCATCATCATCAATATTATGTTTATAATTAATTAAGAATTATTATGGCACAAAAAATATTCTGTATATACTTAGAGGCACTCAAAATATTTTCTGTTTGAGTTCTTTACCCTTCATTCACTGATTTTTTTTGTAGTCTGCCACTTATTGCTGGACTTGCAGTGGATTGGTATGCTCTAGCTGAAATAAACACATCATTTCTTACTACCCTTTAATATCCTTTTGTATTAAACTTAAATAAACAATGAACAACGTATACGCTGTTGAGAGTGGGAGGATGTAGCAAACTAGGAGAGATAACAAGATCAATTGTTGAAACAATTGAACTGGTTGCAACATGAGAGCTCATACTTTAGAATCACCTTTCCCACACCTGACAGGGTCCAGAAAGTTCAGGTTTCATCATCCTCAAGCAGCACTTGCATTCAGGATTTTGTATTCCATCAAGGGACACATTCAAGTTCGGGGAAGACAACTTTAAAATGACAAAAATACCACCTTTGAAGGTGCGATTTGAAAAAAAAAATACTCCTAGGATCAACAGTGTAAACCTCCTTGCCATTATCTCTTAAGTTGTGTGGTCTGTCCTGGAAACAAATGTAATGTAATGTAATTAATTAATTATAATTTGCCTTGTAAAATAGCTTCAGTTATTGAATTAGTCTTGCTAGTAATGTGTTTTATTTCCCAATTTTTGAAGTTTAATATTACCAAATTAATTTTCAAACCTGTCGTTCCAAGCTCTAGTACTGCTATAGGGGACAGTTATTTATAGGTGGGAAGGCTAGAAATAACTCTGTTGTCATGGAGAGTTTCTCACCGTTTCCACTGGCACTTCTGCAGAGGTCCTAATCTCTGCTTGGGACAGAGAGATGAACCAGGCCAATTGCTCCCAAGCATCTTCAGACCAGTCATAGAACCATATCAGCATCTTTGTAGTCTGAAGAATTGAAGTTTATGAAAAGACAGCTGTATTGCCAACTAACACACACCTAATGTGCATGAAACCCATGGGCTATATGTTGTTCTCCCCTGCACTAAATTGTCATCAATGTGTTGTAGGTAACATGCTACTCTACCTCTCTTTCTTTTACTAGTCCTAGAAACACCCTGAATGGTTGTCTGCAAACCATTTTGGATATGTATAAAATATGACAAGTTGAGACCTAATCTCAGTGAGGGGCTGAGTAGACAGAGAGGAAAAACCGGGCCATTCCCAGGTTTTCCCTATTTGACTGGAACTCCTTTGTCCTCAGGGCCCACTCCTAAGGTGGACAAAACACCCATGGGCAGTCTGCACCGCATGGTGTCAAGCCGTGCTGCTGGATTATTTTTTTCACCTCTCCCTCACCTCACATGTAAATGCACCATTGCATGAATAACCTCCTGTGACTCCCAATTACTTCCCTTGTTCCTGCCCAGCTGCCATCCCATTAGACCGGCCACACAGTTGCACAACAACACAATGCCTGTACAGTCTATCAGTGCACCTAGTGACACTTTGGCAAAGCGCAACCATGGAGGCCCCCCCATGCATGTCCTCTTCCTGCCATGGCCCCTCTGTAGGACTGGCTGGTGTGTGTATGTTTTTATTATATCCATCGCTTTATTGGCGACCTGATGTGTTTGTCATTATTTTGCTTCCTGGGGTGTTTGGCAGCTCATTGGTGTGAAGGGGTTGATGGTGTATTTCTCACTAGGCCCAGGGCACATGCTCCAGACCACTTTTGTAAGCTGCCTGGCCCTTCTTGCATTCCCTCACTCGGATCCTGCTGTTTATATGCTGGTGCAATAATGCACACTTTCCGTGTTAGAGCGGAGCAAAAGGGCTTTATTTTGCTCCATTTCTTTGCCCTGGAGTGTGGCTTCATCGTGGTTTCACCCCATGTTGGCCTTGTGCGTTGTATAAACAGCTGAGGCTCAAAACAGGGTAAAACTGCTTTTTTTTTTTTTTTTGCCAGTCCAAGACAACAATTTAGATGGAGGTACTGTTGGTAGGAAATATTGCAGATCTGAAGGGAGGTATGATACTGATTTTAGATGAGTTTTCATTTCCTCTGAAGGAGTAAGTGAACAACCTGGATGTTTTCTTGAGTTTAGGATCATGGAAGCACAGGTGGTATTGGTTATTAAGAATGCCTTTTATCTGCTTTGGCTGCTATGCCAGCTATGTCCCTATATTATTATTATTATTATTATTATTATTATTATTATTATTATTATTATTATTAATTATTTATCTATATCCCACCTTCCTTCCAATATAGGATCTCAAAGCAGCTACATGGAGACAATGTATTTCATATTTGTACTAGCTTGAAAAGGATAGTATCTTATCATCTATCACTGCTGCTGCTTTTGCTAAGCTAAAACACAGGGCTTTTTTTTTTTTTTTTTTTTTTTTTTTTGCTTTCACTTACGGCAGCATATAGATGATTAGTCTAGGTCAGGGGTAGGCAACCTTCCCCTTTAAGGGCCAAGGGACTTCAGCTCCCAGAATCCCAGGAGCTATTGGCCAACATGGGACTATTGGCCAACATGGCTGAGGCTTCTGGGAGCTGAAGTCCCTCAGCCCTTAAAGGGGAAAGGTTGCCTATCCCTGGTCTAGGTTCTTCATGTATTCCCAGAAATGGAGAATTCGTCATATGGAGTTCATCCTTTTAGCTGCTATAATTGTTGAAATATGAACAAAAAGACTAGCTATATTGCACTGTGCATTTAACGTATGAAGACTTAAAAAGAAAATCTAAGCTGTGCTATTATGAACGTATTATGAACACAACAGTACATTTTTGTGTTGACTTGTGGAGCCCATAAAGCTTGAATTACAAGGATGTTTTCATTGAAAGAAATGTATTGAAATAAAGGAGTTTGCTCTGGCAATGCAAAGCACTTCAGTTCAAGTGTGTAATAATGACTTTGCTTACCAACTCAGAGAGAGAACAAGAGAGAGAGAGAGACAGCATGTGCACATGCATTTCCATTTTAAAACAACCTTTGTAAGGTCCAAGGATTGTAGCAACAAATTGTTATTGGGAAGTAAATATATTTAGGAGCAGTTTGTCAGTTGTAGTCTTATGCACACTTAACTGAGAGCAACTCCCAATGAATTCATTGAGGCATTTTGCTTTTTGAGCAAATATACATGGAACTGCTGTATAAACTCCAGAACCAACAGTCTACACTACTGCATTATTTGCTCTTCAAAACAGAGTTTGCATTTTTACAAATGTAATTTTGGAAAGGAGGGTTAGAGAAGATCTTCAACCCTTCAGTTTTACAGTAGATACCAGTGAGTGGCTGGAATCTTACTGGTAGATCACCAAGGTAGATCCCAGCAGTAGGGTGAAGGCATGATGTTCTGGGCAACTGAAATTGGCTGACTCAAATTAAAAAAATTAGATAAAGCTTTTGTTTGCTATTTTATTTTCCTGAGAATTTAAGTTTGCTCCCTCTTTCCTATTTTGTTAAACATTTCTTCCTTACAATGGCCTTCCACCTGTGGCCAGTATTCAGTTGTGCCATTCCAGTAGCATAAATGGCACTGAGTCCCTGGACCTCTGATTTCAAATTATGTGAGTAAGAAGAATCCACCACAGTTTCCAGTTGTCCAACACTAGTTTCACCACTAGAGCAAATGTGCTGCTGCTTCCACAACTGGAACAAAACAACAATTCTGCTAGCAAGTGCTTTTTCTCTGGCAATTTTACATTGGATTTAAAACTCTGTATGTGCTGCAGTCATTCAGTTCTGTTTAAGTTGGAAAATTAAGGGTGGATGCACCTTTGTGTATAATTGTTCTGGCAAAATGACATCATATATGAAGAAGGGGGGAAGGAGATCGGGGGGAATACCTATAAATTAGTTGTCATAAAGATAGCAGTTTTAGCAAAATTATAGAGAGTGAGAGAGAGTAGAGAGAGGCATTCATACCAATAGGTTTAGTTAATCAGAATACAATTTTTTTCATAGCAGTCATCACCAAAGGTGTAGGCAACTTAGTGCCACATTAAATTGACAGATATCAGCATTTATTAAGACTCATAAAATTTCAGAACTTATCAGATGACTGCAAAATATAATTCACTTTAGCAAACAACAAAACCCCAAAAAGGCTATTGTTGCTCTTGATACCTCTAAGGCATTTGACAGATTAGAATGACCTTTTTGTAAAGGAACTACTTGAAAATGAATTTTGGAAATACATTTTAAGAAATTATTGATAGATAAGGCCAAAAGCACAAAATAATCCTTAGAACAAATGATATTAATTGTAATCCAACTACATGGTATAAAACTTGGGTATGCATTATCTACATTTTAAATTGCTTTTCCTTCATTGTACAATAGTACTGCTTCATCACCACATTGAAAAGGAAGACAATAATATTACATTACCAATATCACATGGCTCACTCTAGAATGATGTATATTGATGAGCCATTGCATCTACTTAGTATAATGTAATCCAAGACTCTCAATAGAACATTTCACTGGAATTTAGAGTAATATTCTTAATCATATACCTAAGTTATGGTTCCAGTTATCTGTGTTAAAATTCCATGAGCTCAATAATACCTTTCTGCTTGTGTTCTCCAGTAATTGATAAGAGAGGTAGTATACAGCTGTCAAAAATAATAGTATATTGTCATCAAAAATTTAAAAAAGCAAAAATAATGACTACAGAGATTCTACACAAATTCAACCTAGACAATGAGAAAAGAGAAATAGTAAAATAATTCTCATACTTGGGATCAAACATTGATAGGAACAAGGGCTGCAGAAATCAGAGGAAGATTAAGAATGGGGAGGGCAGCTATGAAAGAACTAGAAAAGTTCCTAAAATGCAAAGATATAAATTGAGCTCAAAAGTTAGAATCATACAAGCCATTGTATTCCTTATTACCATGTATGGATGTGAGAGATGGACAGTTAAAAAAGGAGATAGGAAGAAAATCAAATCATTCAAGTGCTGGAGAAGAGTACTGAGGATTCTGTGGACAGCCAAAAAGACAAACAAATGGGTCCTAGAGCAGATCAAGCCAGAAATCTCCCTGGAAGCCAAGAGGACGAAACTGAGGCTCTCGAACATTGTGAGAAGGCACGACTCATTAAAAAAAAAAAAAACAATAATGGTGGGAAAGGTGGAGGGAAGTAGAAAGAGAGGAAGGCCATGTGCTAGATGGATGGACTCTATTATGGATGTCACAAGTATGAGTTTGCAGAAACTGAGCAGTACAGTGGAGGACAGGGGGTCTTGGAAATGTCTCATCCACAGTCTCCATGGGTCTATAGCAGCTTGAGGGTGGTTAACAATAACAAATACAGTCATACAGTTTTAGATAGTAGCCATTGCTACTTTTATTCTCCATGAAATCTCTCCCTGATGATCAAGTTGTTTGTGATTTATACTTACTGACACTTTTCATTTTCTGTTTTCTTTTGTTGCCCTGTCTAGAATCCTACTCAAGTAGGTACTGCCCTTCAAGTTTTCCATAATCTTGGAACGTTGAAAGTCACAATTACTAATGTTGTGGATGGATACTGTACATCCTTGGAAGAGAACATCAGTAATGCCTTGGATATTAAAATTTTGACTCAACCCTCTCAAACAGTGGCTAGAGGTATTATGCTTTTTTTTGTGGGGAAGGGATGTCTTGTTAAGGTGTTTATTAGAAGTGTGCCTGGTAATTGGACAAGATCACCATAAATGAAATAAAGCACAGTTCTGCATATTTTCACTAGTCATCATCACACTTTACTGCTTGCTAAGCTGTTTTCTTTTTATATGCTGATACTGCAAACTGTAAAGTGGAAAAGTCACATTGAGGTAATAGACTGACCAATTTTGTAAGTCACTCTAAGCCCCAATGGTTTGAATCAGTATCATACTCTATTTCTATTTAGGTTTCAAATCATGTCAACAGTTGGTGTAGCATAATATCTAATATTTATAAGAAGAATAAGTCCTACTATATAGCAGAAGCAGATTTATAAAAGTGCAACACCATTTTGAGCTTCTGGTTTAACTTGTGCATTTCATTTTAACAATGCATTATGTAGCCCTTTGAAACCTTTCTGTAAAGGCTTATAATCTTGCCCCGCTTAAAAATCACATAAAATCTTCATGAGATAAATTCCTTCATTTGGCTCTGTACTATAGGGATTTGGGACCCTTTCTGTGAAAGTGTTTACATGTAATATAATAGTGAATTATTGATGGATTTGAAGACACCATTCTTCTAAAATTTTGGATGCACTCCAGGAAGTATCGAGCTTGCTTAACTCTCATTGAAAATGGCAGTGCTTAAGTTCTTATAATATTCTGATGCAGATTACTTATCCAAGAGTGACTTACCCTCCTTGAATGTCTGAGAGAGGAGTCTTCACCTCATTGCTATCCCCACCATTCCTTCAAGCTGTTGAGGGGAGTGCAAATGAGAGTTACCCTGTTTTGTCTTCAGAGTGTCCTTGTGAGGTGGAAATAAGAGACCCCAATTCCTTCCACAATGTGGAGTCAAGCTGGATGTGCTTACTTGCACATTGTCTAACCCCATTCCTTTTTAAACACTGGAGGCAAAGGTTTATGGTGAGACTTTTGCCATACTGTTATGTTCTCCGTATGATTTGGAACACAGTAGTTTATTCTATACATATGCTCCTGCAACATGTGGATTATGACTTGGCAAGATAGTGAGGATTTGGTGGAAGGAGAAGGTCAGATAGGGCCTTCATGTTTTCTAGTCATATCATACTAATCCAGTGTGGCTAATGACTTGCCCAAGACCATCCAGTGTGCTTCACTGCTGCCTGTTTAAAGCCTGATCACCTTGGTGCAGATCTAACATTTTGGCCGTTTTACCATGGTGAGCTAAGGCTTGTTTGTTTCCCCTTCTACTCTGTGTTAGTTTTACGGTAAAAATGGGGACTATCAAAAGAACTTTGGACTGTTAAGTCCCATGAACCCACACCATTGGTTGTGCTGAATAATAACTGGACAACAACCTGCCCACACATTCTATTTTTATATATTCAAATGGTATAAGTCATAAGTCTAAAACTAATTATAGTTTAGCGCATACTGGACTTAAGGCTTTCTCAGTTGTGCAGGTTTGAGAATTTCTGGATAATCACAGTATAGGTATGAGTGTTAAAATATTCTCTAAATACTTTTAGGTGGTCCTGGACGTGCAGCTATGCCAACACCTGGAAATACTGCAGCTTTTAGAGCATCTCTGTGGACTAATATGGAAAAACTGATGGATCAAATCTGTGCTGCTTGTGGACAGGTATTTGGTCATTTAAATATCTCCTTTCTGTCTCAGAGTTACTATAAAATGTACCGATAAGTCAGATTCAGAACATTTTCCTTTTTCCTTCAGGTACAACATCTGCAGAAAGTATTGTCTAAGAAAAGAGATCCTGTTACACATGTGTGCTTCATTGATGAATTAGCAAAGGTAATGATTTCTTCCCATCCCTCTAGTAAAATATAGCTATAAGTTCTTATTACAGGAGAAGGTGATGGTTGTTTCTGTTTTAAAATTCTATGTATCCATTGTATAATGTATTGTATAATGAAAGTAATATAATGATGAGAGGCCTTAGCATAACAGAAATACATTGATTGTTATTGATTGCAAGCACAGAACTGATCAAAACATCCCCCTGGTGGGCAAGAACAACTCACCATTTGAAGTAGTATGTGACTGGGACTCCTTCAAACTAGGCCCATGACTGCTGTGTTGAAATGTTAGCATGCCAATACAATATGTGCTTGATCTATAGATAAATGGTGGTAACAAGAGTATATGTGAGATGACTCAGTTTCAACAAAATACCAGGCATGTGCAGGACAGTGGCATACATTCTTTCTTGTCTGGTGTCACATTCTTTTTTTTTTTTTTATCAGTTGGGTCTTCTTCCTCTTGGCTTGAATTGAAAGTAAGTTGAGGTTGACTCATTGTAGTAGGGGTTATTTTCTCTCTAACAGCAGACTCATCCTGGAGATGGGGAACCCTTTCAAATGTAAGCAACTGCAGCTTAGGAAGAGTCAGCAAACCCTTGGATATGTGCCCACATGCTTTCCAGTCACATATTGCAGGCTTTTAGGTTTCAGCCTATGCTTATTGCCCTTTTTTGCTTGTTTATTTAAAAGAACAGTAAATCATTATTATGGGTCTTAGGAAATGATTATTGTTATCTTTTCCTGTAACTGAATGAATGAATGAATGAATGAATGAATTGACTATTTTCTAGCTGAGAGGGTTGGATCCTCCTTAGATTGGGTTGTCCCTCACATTTGGGACAATGGAGGGTGTAGGAGCCCAGCAGATGGAGGGGTTTCCCCTCCAGTCTGAGGAGGCTCTCTGCCACCGCCTGGCCCATCTTGGGTCCAGGGCCAGAGAGGTACCTTAGGATGGGACTACAGCATAACTGAGGGCCGTGAGTACAGAGGGTCCTTTGCCCCCTCCCCACAATGTGCTCCCCCCTCAATGAACCATGGCGTTCCAGGAGGGCCCCCCATGTTCTCACCACTCCCAAGGGACGGTCATAGGGGCAGGGATGCAGGGGACCTCTTATGGAATCCTATTACCCAGCCTGATTTGGAGGGGGAGGGCTGGGACTCCAGCACCTCCTCTTCCTCTGCCAGCAAGGCAAAACACCGATCAACCAGCTAGCCTGGAGCCATGGCAGGCCCTTGCTTCTTTTTTGCACACCATCAAGCCGATTATGGCACCGACGAGTGCTGCCTGCGAGGCTTGTTGATGGCAGCTGCCATTTTTCCCTCGTGGAGTGCGGCTGCCATATTGGCCATGTGGGCGGGTCTCTTCCCTCATGGATGCCAGCCTCCATCTTTGTTATGGGCATGAGGGCCACCATTTTTCCTGGGGGTGCATTGCCTTCCCCAAATCATGTGGAGGGGCCCGACTTTTCGCTACTTGGATGGGGGGCCGCCATCTTCATTGTCCAGATGGCGGCCACCATTTTGGATGTCTGGGAGGAGGCCCCACCTCTGTTGCTGAGATACCTCCCAGCCCCCCTCCACCAGCACAGATTGCCAGGCTGAGCCCTCAACTGTCACGGCCGGGGCTGTGGAGCCTTCCGACCAGGCGGGACCCAACACCAAGAGCCAGACAGACAGCCAGGACCTCCAGGCCTCAACCCTACACATAGCAGGCGAGGAGGCAGGAGGACCCAATACCCACGGACGATGGGACATCAGGCTCTGAAGAGGGGTGGGTCTCTGCCCTCTGCCAAGCCCAGATGTAATGGGTCTGCTTCCAAAAAGCAAGCCCACACCCTCCAGCCAGTCATCTGAAGATGATGAGGAAGAGGAGGGGGAAGCTGAGGGCTCTGACTCTGGCTTAGACTCTGCCGAAGTCTCAGAAGAAGAGGGGGTGGAGGGCAACATTGAAGCCACACCAGCTTCTGCTCGCCTCTTCAAGTTAGAGGATTTCCCTTGCTTTTGACAAAAACATCTAGAGCCCTGGACATCTCACTTCCAGTGGACACCACTCCTCCTCAAGACCCAGACCTTCCCTGAGTGGGAGAGGATCTATTTCTGACCCTGCCCACCTCCACCAGTGAAATACCATGCCCTACTAACCTTATGCAGGTCATCTCTGAGGAATGGAGTAAACCAGCAGCAAAACGGGAGACGAAAGGAGACATTCCAGTCCAAGTGCCATTCCTTTCATTCTTCCAAATCTTCCCTCTCCGCCTGCTCTTCCTCCTTCCACTTAAGAGACAACAGGAAGCCTAAACAACGCTGGGATGACTTTAAATCACAACCAAAGTCAAGATCTGGTTATTCGCCTAAGCCCTCCTTCACCCCCTCCACAGGGAGGGGACAGTGCAAGAGTAGCCACCAATGACAGGATGCCACATCTGGGAGAATGCAACATCAGACAAATGGATACTGGAAACCCTTTACCAGAGATAAAAAGCATAGCAGCTTCATTTATATACTGCTTCATATCGCGCTATGGGATGTCTAAGCGGTTTACAACTGTAAGCTCATTGCCCCTCAACAGTCGGGTACTCATTTTAGCGACCTCAGAAGGATGCAGGCCTGAGTCTAGCCTGAGCCCTGGCTAGTATTGAACCTGCAACCTTGTGGTCTATGAGTGAGAAACACCGCTTCCTTCTGGATGCCAAAGACAAACTGCTAGCTCTGGATGCGATAGAACCTGTGCCCTCCTCCCAGAGGAGGAGAGGGTGTTATTCTGTCTTTTTCCTGTGCCAAAGAAGAACAGCTCTTGGCAGGCCATCCTCAACCTCTGACAGGTGAACAGAGTAATAAAGAGGAAATTCTGCATGAAGACCCTGCAATCTATCCTAGAGGCCCTACAGCCAAGGGGTTATCTCACCCCTCTTGATCTCAAAGATGCTCATCTCCATGTTCCTATCCACAGAGACCATTGCAAATTCCTCTGGTTTTCCTTCAACGGACACCCTTTCTTTCTTTGAAAAGCCATTACCAATGTTCAATGTGATGTCGAAGGCTTTCATGGCTGGCATCTATCGCTTTTTGTGGGGATTTTGGGCACATAGCCCCAAAAACCCACAAAAAACAATTACCAATGTTTTTTGTCTAATGTACTTTTGATATAATGACCTATTATCATCTATTCATTTATATTGTTCTATATTTTTATTTAGAAGAAACTGATCAATAGTTTTCTCAGGGACTAAGGACAGTCATGAGACAGCTGTTTATGTGTCATAATTTATAACAGAGAACCTCTTAGAATCATAGAATCATAGAGTTGGAAGAGACCACAAGGGCCATCAAGTTCAACCCCCTGCCATGCAGGAGCTCAAACTCAAAGCATACCTGATAGATGGCCATCCATCCTCCAAAGAAGAAGACTCCACCACACTCCAAGGGAGTGTGTTCCACTGTCCAACAGCTCTCACTGTCAGGAAATTCCTCTTAATGTTGAGGTGGAATCTGTTTTCCTGTAGCTTGCATCTGTTGTTCTGGGTCCTGTTTTCTGAAGCAACAGAAAGCAAGCTAGCTCTCTCCTCAATATGACATCCCTTCAAATATTTAAACAGGGCTATTATATCACCTCTTAACCATCTCTACTCCAGGCTAAACATATGTTTATGTGTCATAATTTATAACAGAGAACCTCTTAGGCTAAACATACCGTATTTTCCTTCGTATAAGACGACTTTCTAAGCAGGAAAA
>CM034708.1:128706576-128731375 GCA_020142125.1 Phrynosoma platyrhinos | reverse complement strand
TAGAACATGGCCACACAGCCCGAAAAACCCCACAAAAAACCTATTATGGACTTGGCTTTATAGAAGATGAGGCCTTTGAGAATGGAATGCCTGACTGAAAAACACACACACAATCTTATAGGATTCTTTTTTGTTACCTTATCCAGATGCAGTAGTTCCTAAACAATAGTTTAATGTTAAGAGAATGAGCTTTGCATGCTTCCCCTACCTGTAGTATGGAGATTAGAAGCTTTTGCTTCTGATTTAACCATAGTTTTCACTGTTCATACCTGACAATCTGTGAGCAATCTTAACTATTAGCTAGAAGTTACAAGCCAACCTTGTCGTCTCTGCGCCTCACACAAATGGGTTTTGCACCTGCTCAGAGACCACAAGCAGAACGTTCTAGAACTGAATAGAAAAACAGGAATCCTTCCTCCTTCCCACAACCACACGTGACTGAACCTGCCAAAACTACTCTCCCTTCAGTTTCTCTCCATCAACAGCGGGAGCAATATTGATCAGTTTTTTTTCTCAACGATTTCTTCCACCATATACTTCCCTTCTGATTTCAAGTAAAACTGTTCATCTTTCTGTCACCTAGTATGTGTCAACATCATCACAACTGATGTGTTGCATCATTACCCTGCAAAGAAAATAAATACAGGCCTGGGTCTAAAGGTACTTGAGATGTCCCCCAAATGCCTGGTGGTTGTCTTTCAGTTTTTTGGTCACGAACAGCTAACTCTCATGCCATAAACTGTTCCTTGGTTTCTGAAGAGATTTTCTGTCTGACATAGAAAACTACTCATAGGCATAGCCGTGAAAATCAGTATGCAAAGGAATCTTGTAGCACCTTTGAGACGACACTGAAACAAAGAAACAGATAGCGTGAGCTTTCATAGATGAGGGCCTACTTTCATGCGTCCCCCATGCATCTGAGGAAGTAGACTCAACTTTACAAAAGCTCATGCTACCTGCTTCTTTCTATGGGTTGCAATTTTAGTTTCCAGTGTGTTAACCCTTTTAAAGGCAAACTAAAATATGCAGGTATGAAAATTAAACTTGCTAGAGTTCACTTTCATCAGCAGAGCAGCAAAAAACATGGGTCAGAGTATAATTTAATATGCCTTCCTAAAGAATAAATATTAACTCAAAAAGACAAACATGTAGTTTGTGGTTTAAAAACAAACAATAATGGCTTTAATAAATATTACATAAAATAAATATTACATAAAAGAGCTAAAACCTAGTCTAACTGGAGTTTATAAAGCAGGAAGAGAGATGTTAACCTCCCTCAGAGAAGACTGTTGCAGACAGCATACAAGCAGTTACTGTCTACTTACTGGCAGTTTGGAATGGTCAGAGAGTCAGTTAAACTGCCTCTTATGATTGACAGTTAGAAAGAGAGAAGGAGAGGGGTGAAGTCCTGCCTAACTAAAGAGGAACAGGAGAATGCAAAACATACATTTTTCCAACAGTTTATTTCAGTTACAGGGGATGCAGACAGGCATTTTAGGCTGGCCTGGAGGTGGAGTTGGGGTGGGGCGACCGCACGCCAGCTGCCCTGACTCTGCCGTGACTGTGCTCCGACTCCACGTGCCCGACCATACGGCGCACAGCATCAGGGCGCCCCGTTGGCGCAGCATACAGACACGCTGCACCAAAGGAGCGCAAAAGAGTCGCGGTGACGGCTCTGAGGGAGGCTTTTTGCCACCCCAAAAAGGAGCGGCATTTGCCCACTTGTTTGGGGGTGGCAAAAAGGAGGATCGGGGCTGCGGCATGTGGTTGCTGCGGCCCCGATCCACCGCTCTCAGGTGTGGCACAGAGCTGCCCTTTACAGGCCATCTGTATTAGTCCTTAGTCTCATAGGTACTACAAGATCTCTTTGCATAGAAAACTCTTGTTTGCATCACAAGTCACAAGTTCCTGCCATTTCCATTGGTGTGTTTTTAGCCTGTATTTGACCAAGGAGTAGAATGGCTGTAAACGTGGCAAAAATTCTATAGTCATACTCTTCTTGTGTTGGCTATGGCAATATGACTAGATGAATACTAATCTTTTAGCTGTTATCTGTCAGGATTCAGGCATAGGCTGTATTTGTTCATCATGTTAAATCGTGCAACACCCTAAGTTTACATGCTCACCCACACCTGTATGGTCCGAAGAAGGAATATGGAAGCTTCCATACTCCTCCCAGCTGCTCTGGATGGGTACTCAGAACATCTAAGCCTCAGGCCCTCCTCATCTCATTTGTGACACACTAAAAAGTGGCTGAGCACCATGTCCAGTCACAGGCACTCTTAGAAATGTGGTCAAATTCTTGTATCGTGGCATACAATTCCTGGACAGAATAAACAACTGATAAAACCCAACATTTTCTCAAATACTACAGTTATTTCCTTTTTATATACATTGATCTCTATTGTCAGCTATTTTGAGGATCAGTGATTTTGACATACTATATGGGATACATTTTAGAAACTCATTCCATACAAAAATAGTTTCCCTCTTCAATCAGCTGTGCATAGATGTAAAACAAACACAAATGTGAGGTTCTTGGCCTTTTTTCTTTCACTTTGAGAAGCAATACAGTCACCCTTCCAACATTCATGGGAGTTAGGGGCACATGACACCTGCAAAAGTGGGGAAAATGTTAATATCTCTGTTAATATTTCCAGACTCCTGTCAACAGTGCCATCCCATCACTCCATTTCTTACCTGATCACCAGCATGCCTCAACCAAATTTTAAACCTATTTCCAGCCCATCAAGCTCCTTGCCTCATTCCTATTCTTCCCAGTTCACTAATCTCCTTCCAAAAGATCCAGCCAGGTTTTGAACCACTTTCCACCCTACTGATCTCCTCACCCTACTCCTGTTCATCCCAAACCATCTCTCAGTCTCTCATCCTTTGAAAAGAGCCAGTCAAGAGATTGAGGGACCATGAATTGGGACAAACAGGAGTGGGGCGAGGAGATTGATCACCTGAAAAGTGGTTTAAAACCTGGCTGGCTCTATTGGAAGGCCAAGAGCTTGAGAAGAGGTGGATTGGGATGAACAGGAGTAGTGATAGGATGGAAGAGGTTTTAAAACCTGGCAGGTTATTTTGGGAGCATAGGAGATTGAGGGGCGAAGCAGATGGGCGGCACGGGGCTGCCCCAGGAAGCTGCAGATCGGGGCTAAGGCATCTGCATTCCTCGGCCCCACGCCGCAGCTTTGCCGCCCTAGGATGGAGCACTAAAATAGTGCTCCTTCCACAAATCGCTGAAGGTGCTCCGCAAAAGGCTGCCGACGCACCTTCGGCGCCTTTTCCGCTGCAGCGTGTGTGGACGCTGCGGCGGATAGGCATCCTAGGAGCGCCGGACATGCGGAGGATCTGGCGCTCCGACGACGTCTTTGGGAAGGGGTTGGGGCGCCCAGCGTGTGGCTGCCCCTCCCCTTCCTTGCCCTGAAGACGACGCTTTGCGCCATCTGCTTAGGCCTTAAATGAAGGCAGTTTGGGATGAACTGGAGTGTGTTAGGTGATTTATGGGCTGCAAAGCAATTTAAAACCTGGCTGAGACTCTTTTGGGAGGATAAGAGATTGAGAGGAGGAAGGGGAGAAATCAAGCTAATTAAGCATCAGCTTGTTGTTGTTGTTGTTGTTGTGTTGTTAGCTGCCCTTGAGTCAACTTCACCTCATAAGAGGTCCCTGTGATGAGACATTTCCAAGATTCCTTGTCCTCAGCTGCCCTGCTCAGGTCCTGTAGGCTCAGACCCGTGACCTCTCTGATCAAGTCTAACCATCCAGCGTGTGGTCTTCTTTTCTTTCTCTTGCCCTCTACCTTTCCCAGCGACAAACCCAAAAATAGTCAAAACCTGAATGTCAAACCCGCAAATGTGAATGGCCGACTGTACTTTTTAAAAAGTACATACATTGTGTGCTCTTTGTTGTTATTTAAGAAATGCCTACTTTAAATTTTACATGGTCTTGGAAAGCAAGATGGCCTTACCTTTGGGTGTCAACTGATCAGGCTCTCTATATTATGCTTAGCAGTGAAACAAAACTGAATGTTTAAAAAATAAGACTTGTGACGGTGTTGGCTGGTGCGTGATCTCTTAAATATACAATATAGACAACATCATGAATATTAAAGTGGTTATTGTACAAAAGTCTGATTCAGAACACCACAGAGATATATCAGGGGGCTTGAGAACTTGTACATTTCCATACTGATTTTTTTTCTACCAAAAATGATAGCTTTTGTTCACAGTCTAACATTTGGCAGTTTCGTTGCTATAGAAATAGTGTGTATGGATCTTCTTTAGTTCAGTCCCACGAGGGCCTGTAATACAGAAACTTTTTTTATTTAACAATCTTATATTGTGACTTAAAAACAGTTAGGGGCTACTTCAAAGACCTTCCGACTTCAGCATGCTTTTCTCAGAACTGTCTTTTGGCCTCTGAATTAGAAAAGAATATAGTCCTCATTATTATTCAGAGCTTTGTTTTGGGAACCTGCAGCAAATGCTTGTACAGTCACATTTTCTGGATAGCTTTACATTTCAAAGGATTCTAACAGTATTTTTTCACATTTTAATCGACTTATTAAAATACAAAAAAGCAGTACCATGTGGGATGGTGGCTGTGTTGCAGGAAAATGACTGGAATCTGTGTCATTATGGGTCTTTGTATTTTTCATATATAAATAGCACTGGTTTTTTTTTTCACATAAACAATTATCTAATGCAGGTATCATTGTTGTGTGCCTACAAATTTTTCCGACTTATGCCAACCCTAAGGTATCACAGGTTTGTTTGTTTTTTGGCAAGACTTGTTCAGGGAGGGGTTGCATTTGCCTTCCTCTGAGCCTGAGAAGATGTGACTTACTCAAGGGCACCCAGTAGGTTTCCATGGTCGAACAGGGATTTGAACCATGGTCTTCAGAGCCATAGAACCAATACACCACACTGGCTCTCTCTCTCAGGAGTACCTCTGCCAACAAAGCCTCTGACAAAGAAGTTCCTTTTGACAAAGTCTTTTTACATCTCCCAGCCTCCCTTTTTCTTTCTTGTCCTTGGCTAGTTGCAAGGGTTGTTTTTTTAGCAGCATCAGCAATGGGGAGGATTGTGAGGTACAGCTAGAGAAACACAGACTTTCAGTATAGGATTGCAGCAACATGTCTGCAGTAGACAATGCAACAAAGCTTGACCTGAGGGAAATGGGATTCTGCTCTAGCTGATCCTCCTCTAGATGGTGTGTGCCTGCCTATGACAGGCAAGATAAACAGCAGCTAGCTGCCTCCATAATTCCTTAATTAATAGCATTAATAGCAAAACAGAGGAAAGGAGAAAGCAGGTTAGCTTACCTCCCCATCTACACTCAGCATGGCAGCTATATGTTTGGTAACCACGATAGAAATAAAAAGAAAAGCAGAATCATAAGAAAAGGCTGGTGAATGAAAAAGTGCATTTTGGAAGAAGCCTTTAAGTGATTTCTAGAATGTTCAAAAGTTTTTGTTTACTTATTCAAGGCTTACCTAACCTTGTTTCATTTCACATCTCCATATTGTTGGTTTTTTAATTAAAAGTTTGCTGAAATATATTGAACTGTGCTACTTTTTTGCAGTGCATGAACCTATCCCTATTATTTCCCAGTTATTTCTGCCTCTAGTATCAGATTTTCTGTTCAAGAAGTAATGCCCAGAAACACACTTTCTTCATTAATTGAGGTATACTTGTAAATCATAGCTGGGAAGTCATTTTTTATGTTGTATAATAAAGCTTTTACATAACTGACTCTTGTTTAGGATGTAAAGACAGCTTTTCCTTTAGCAGATTTTGTGGCATTCATCACAATGCTGACTATTTCGCTCATTTGTCCACTGGTACACATTCAGGTCAGGTAGCTGATACCATTTAATACATTTTAACCCACCTTATCAACCCTCCCCCAGCATCCCTATCTAAACATAAAGAAAAATTTCACCAAGTTTTGTTCACAGTTTTGTTCACACTTCCTAGTTTCCAATGTGATGGCAGATGACAAGTTTGACTTATTGTGTGAGGGTTGATCAGTAGGGTTTAACACAGGGTTAGGCAACCTACGGCCCGGGGGCCGGATGCGGCCCCCTGAGGCCTTTGGACCGGTCCCAGGCTGGTCCTGCCGCTGGCTGCCGCCACCCACCATGATGATATTGATTATTGTTGTTATTACTTGTCCTTGGGGTTTTCTTGGCAAAATCTCCATAGGGGTTTTGTCATCATGGCTTTTCTGGGGCTGAGACAGTGTGCATGCATCCCTGCTTGTTTGTGGGCCTACTTTCCAGTCGTTTCTATGATGATAATGATTATTGTTGTTATTACAAGTAAATGAAGCTGCTTTATTACTTGTTCTTGGGGTTTCTTGGCAAAATCTCCACAGGGGTTTTGCTTGCTTTGGCCCCCAAATTGTCTGAGGGACAGCAACCTGACCCCCGGCTCAAAAAGGTTGCCTACCCCTGGTTTAACAATATCTTCCTTTTGGTTTCATAAACAAAGATCAGGAAGAGCAATTTAAGACCATTTTCACTTTCACTCCCAACTTCTCCCCCATATCAAAGAGAACTGTTGGGAAAAAAAACGTCTTTCACTGTGGAGCTTCATTCTCTAACAAGGCACCCTGCTGTTTCTAATCTTGCTGCATTCTAGTGTGGTGTTGTGGTTTGAATACTAGAGTAGGACTCTGGAAGACCCAGGTTTAAATCCCACTTGACCTTGGAAACCCTTTGGGTGACTTTAGGCAAGTCACAATCTCTTAGCCTCAGAGGAAGGTAATGGCAAATGCCCTCTGAACAAATCTTACCCCCCCCCCCCAATAAGGTCACCTTAAATCAGAAAATGTTGAAGGCACGCAACAACAGCAACAATGAGTGTGCTGGAAAAGCATTTTTGTTGTTTCAAGATTCTTGCTGAAATCCATTTCACATTTCCAAAACTTGTCATATGACAAAGTACATTTGGGATCCTAGTGGTGTTCTTTCCAATAATTAGCAACAGCAACAGATACAGTTGGCCCTCCATGGATATAACCATCCATGGCTTGAAAATATTCCAAAATAAATTCCAAAAAGCAAATTTTGATTTTGCCATTTCATATAAGACACATCATTTTACTCTGCAGCTGTATACTGTATAATGGGATTTGACCATCCATGGATTTTGGTACTCACAAGGGTCTTGGAATCAAACCCCCACAGATACCAAGGGCCCACTGTATATTTAAAAATGTGATTGCCTAAGTCTGCATACAGTTGAAAAATGCACACAAACATGCCTTTGTTAGTAGAGGAAAAACAGTATATAAATTGGAAACCCAAATCTGGATTTGGGCGTATATCAGCCAGTCTTGGATGGGGTTACACTCCCCTTGAAAGACTGCGTTCACAGTTTTGGAGTAATTCTGGATCTGTTGCACCAAATGACAGTTTTGATAGATGTAGTGGCTAGGAGTACGTGTTAGCAGCTTCAGCTGTTACAGCAACATGCCCCTTCCTAGTGTCAGAAGATTTAAAGATGGTAGTGCATACGCTGGTAATCTCAAACCTAGATTTCTGCAATGTGCTGTATACTGGGCTACCTCTGAACCAATTTTGGAAACTTCAGTTAGTCCAAAACATGGCAACCACATGGATTATCACAGCATCTAGGAATGATCTTATCATACCACTATAAAAATTGCTCCAATGGTTGCCAATTAGTTTCTGGGCAAGGTACAAAGTGTTGGTTATTACCTTTAAAGCCCTACATGGTTTGGGTCCAGGTTACCTACAGGATCATCTCCTCCCATATAAGCTGCCCCATACGTTCAGGTCCTATAGTGGACATTTACTCCAGTCACCAGGACTAGTTGACAACTGTCACCCAGAGAACCTTTTTATTCAGCTGTCCATAACTGTGGAATGAACTCTTAGATGAGACTTGACAGCTGAATATACTGTCTGAATTCAACACTGCATTAAATGGCAATTCCATTGGCAGGCTTATCCAGATGATTTTTAAATTGTGAATTTTAAAGGATGAATTTTGAATGTGGATTGTTTTCCACGTTTTTCCTTTGGAATTAATGTATGTTTTTAACTGATGTGTTTTAGCTGATGTTGTGCATTTGATAATTGTTGTTCCCCACCTCAATCCATGGGGAGAGGCAGATAATAATAATGATAAGAAGAAGTTGTTGTTGTTGTTGTTGTTCCTGTTATTTAAATATATATATCACCTTACCTTACCTTACCTTACCTTATATTACAAAAAAGCAGCTCTGAACCTGGAGTCCCAGGTCTCTGCAGTGACCTGGAGTGCTTTTGCACCAACTGTGCACCAACTGTGCTTGTTCCTTGAGATGCTGGATCTGGCCACAGTGGTACACACTTGGTTACATCTCGTTTGGGCTACTGTAATGGATTGTACATGGGGCTGCCTCTGAAGAGTGTTCGGAAACTTCAGCTGGTCCAAAGAGCTGCAAGCAGGCTGTTAACTAGGGCAGGTTACAGAGACCACACAATGCCCCTGTTGAAACAGCTCCATTGGCTGCAAGTTTGTTTCTGGGCACAATTCAAAGTACTGGTTATGACCTATAAAGCCCTATATGGCTCATGTCTAGGCTATTTAACAGACCATATCTGCCTTTATGATCCAGTCCAGGCTCTGAGATCCTCAGGAGAGGCCCTTCTCTCTGTCCCACCCCATTGCAAGCACTGTTGATGGGGACATGAGAGGTGGCCTTGATGGCTGCCCCTGGGCTGAGGATTGCCCTTCCTAGGGAGATCAGAATGGCCCCTTTCTTGTCCTTCCACCAGCAGGTCAAAACCTTCTTATGCAGGCAGACGTTTAAAACAAAATGTTTTTAAAGGGCCAGTGTTTTAAACAATTTTAACTTTTAACTGTATTTTTATTCTTTTAATAAGCAATCTGTTTTAATATTATAAAAATTCAATTCTGTTTTACTGTATCACTTTTTCTATGTTTTTAATTGTATTGTTCTTTGAATGTTGTGAGCTGCTCTGAGTTCCAGTTCTGGGAAAAGAGCGGGATATTCTTATTACTATTATGAATATGATTATGAATATGAATATGAATAAAAAAGCATGTACAGAAAATTCCAATGGGAAGGGAAAAGAAGATCCTCCAACTTGATAAGAACAAAGGATAGGAAGGAATGGTGGTAGAAATGGGACAAATGCAACAAAATCAAGGTTGAAAAATTTCCCTCTTCTTAGGAGATACTCAACAGCTGTGAACACTGGGCAGCTATGCAGCTATTGCTTTATGGATTCTGAACTTGGGTTGTGTCTCATAAATTAAACATGGGAAATATGTGGCCTTCCAAATATTGTTGAACTGCAGCCTCTATCATTCATCACCATTGGTTCTGCTGGTTAGAGCTAATGAGAGTTTCAGTCCCATAATAGGTTAAATATTCCCCACCCATCTTAAATATAACCTTACTGGGCCAGACTAGAGGATTGATCTGGCATACTCTCTGTAGTATTAACAAGATAGACATCTCTGAGTAACTCACAGGCAGAGTAAAATGCCCCAGTAGCTAGTAATAAGAAATGTATTGCCTATGATTATGGAGATTTTGCTTTTCAGCATGCTGTGTAATAGTCACTGGTATAGCTGTCTTTCATACATTTTTAAATACATCCTAAAAGCTTTATTTTGGTTTTAGTAACCATCACAGCATTATATAGCAGTAAATTGCCTAAACTTCTGCTCTGATTTGGGTAGAGATACACTGCTTGTTCACTTTAGCAGTTCCACAAAACTCCTAGAATGTGTGGGGAATGGGGAGGTATCTGCAAAATGGTTTCACATTATACTGACCTTCATTACTCAGTCATGTCAATCAGCTTCACCAGACCCTGCAAATTTGTCATGACTTTATTCAGTGTAATTTTCCCCCCTTACTATTCAAAGAAACTTCAAGGGGTTTGTAATCTTTGCTAAGCCCAGTCAGCCAAGCTTTATGGGTAAACAGTATCTGACTTGGACAGTCAACTATATGCTGTTAGATTTTTGCGAAAATCCTTCGGGAGTCTGTGGAAATTTTGTATTAACTTGCATTTCTGTGTGTGACTGATAGTGTCTGGTTGTTAACCACCCTCAAATTGGCTTTGGTTCATGGTGACCTGGTGAATGACACACCTCCAAGGCCCCCTGAACTCAGTTGCCCTGTTCAGATCCCACAGGCTTGTCAAGCAATTGAGCTTTCTTCATTTCGCAGAGAAAAACACCAGGCGACCTTGGAGCTGTCTTGACTGCTTTGGAATGCATTCCTCCCTGCTTCTGATGAAACATACTGAAGACAGGTTAACTCCAAAGAGGCACTTTTATTCTTTAGTTGCAGTATGTACAAAACTATATACACTCACCACCGACAACCCACACCAGCAACCCACATGCTGTGGTCTCTGTTTTTTATAGCCACTTGCCATGCGGCCTCTAAGTCCAGCCTTTTCCTGTGACTTCTTCCTGTGTCACTTGAATTGTTGTCCCCAAACATGATGACATAATGTGTTTACACTTGGTCTACGTGCTCTTTGGCACATCCTGACCTTGGACACTGCTAAGATATTTTGAGTCCCATCTTCAAACAACTTTCCCAGCTAGCAAGCTATAAAGTAATCTGTAGTACCCTTTGTCACTTTCCCACATCTGGACATTTAAACTCAGGTTGCAAATCCCAACAAGGCTCATATCCATGGCCTCCTTGATTGAACCCATCTCATCTGGCATGTGGTCTTCCTTTCATCCTACTGCCCTCCACCTTGTTTTTTCCAGTGAGTCATCTCTTCTCATAAAGTGGCTGAAATATGACAACTTTAATTTAGTCATCTTGGCTTCCAGGGATAGCTCAGACATGATCTGTTCTAAGACCTATTTGTTTGTCTTTTTGGCCATCCATTGTATTCTTAACATTTTTATCCAACACCACATCTCAAATGAGTTGATTTTCTTTTTATCAGCTTTCTTCAGTGTCCAGCTCTCACATCTGTACATGGTGATGGGAAATATGATGGCTTGATATCTTTGAACTTCAAGATCTTGTATAGCTCTTTCTTAGCTGCTCTTCCCAATCCCAGTCTTCTTCAGATTTCTTGACTACAAGCCCCATTCTATTTTATTTTCCTCACCATCTACTATAAATTCCTGTACAGCTCGTCCATGGTGATTATTATTTTTGTTTTCTTAATGTTCAACAAGGCTGCCATAGCACTTTTTTGACTTTCTTTAGTAATTGTTTTAATTTGATGTTTTCTGCTAGTAGTATGGTGTTGTCTGCATATTGTATATTGTTGATATTCCTTTCTCCGATCTTTAGTCCTCCTTCCTCTATATCCAGACCAGTTCTGCATATGATATTTTCTGCATATAAGTTGAAGAGATGAAGTGATAGAATGCACCCTGGTCTAACCCCTTTCTGATTGAGAAACATTGTTTCTCTATATCCAGTTTTGATGGTAGCCTCCTGTTCTGAATACAGGTTTCGCATTGGGACAATCAAATGTAGTGGCACACCCAATTGTTTAAAAGCAATCCATAGTTTTTGGGGATCTGTGCAGTCAAAGGCTTTTCTGTAGTCTATAAAGCACATGTTAATTTTCCTGGAATTCCCTGATGTGCTCCATTATCCAAAATACAATCACATTGTAATCCCTAGTACCTCTTTCTTTCCTAAAACCAGCTTTCACCTCTGGAGTTTCTTGCTCTATATATGATGGGAGTCCCTGGTGCAAAATTTTAAGCATGAATTTGCTTGCGTGGGAGATTAATGCAATGCCATTCTTTTGTGTCTCCTTTTTTAGGAATGGGAATGTATATTGATCATTTCCAATCCATGGGCCATTGTTTTGTTTTCCGTATTTGTTGGCAGATTTTTGTTAGAACTATCATTGATTCTGTCTTCATGCACTGCAGCAGTTCTATTGGTATGCCATCTGTTCCTGGTAGTGTTTACTGTACTTGAATACTTATTGAATACAGGTGACAGGGAGAGAGGATCTATTGTTGGCTGGAAAGAGAAGCTCTCCATGATTCTTTCTGGTTAGGCAGTAGAACACTATTGATTATTCTTCTGCTTAGGAGCTAGCTATAACACTGAAAACACCTTGCTAAGTAGCCGGCTCAAAACGATAAGGAAAAAAATCATGAGAAATTTCCCTTGCTTCACCAATTAAACCCTTCCTGCTGCCATTGAAAAAGTTCACCACCCACCCCTGATTAAAGAATTTGTTCCTAATGTATCCAAACTCTGCTCACTCCAATGCTATAGGTTCATTCTTTTACACAGTGAGAGGCAGGTAATGCTATTGTGGAAAGAGAGATAGCATTTCAAATCTTACTAGCTGTTCAGGTGTCTTGGTGCCTTCTCAGATCTGGAACTCCAGAAGTGAGCCACAGGACAAAATGAGCCTTGGAAACTGTTTGGTGCAGATAACTAACACCATGTTGTTGAGGAGGAAGAAGAAATCACAGTGAGACATCTGCACTGTCAGTTGTCTTGACCATGTCTCATTAGTGGTCAGCTGTGTATAAAAAGGTAGAAACATCACCCAAAATTGTTTTATTTTCAACTAAATATTAATTGTAGAAAACAGCAGTGTGTGTCTATGCATCTATATAACAGACAGCAAGCTCCTGATTGTTTCAAATGAGCAAATAAGTATGTTTTGTCTAAAATATTCTGTCTCACTGAAGAATAATTTGAAATGAGATGTGCAGAGTCCAGCTGCAATGCCATTTTTTGTTGGAACACATGACGTGGTATGCTGAGGTTTGGCTTATTCTGAGAGATTCAGTGATTCTTGGTATTAAGTGACTAGAACACTGAGTTACATTTTGGAGCACTGTCTTTAAAATAGATTAATGTAAACAAATAAGTTCACAGTTCTGTCACTACCAGCAGTACTTGCCTTCAGGAATAATCTTATAATCCTGTGAATAGGCAGCCATAAGCTAAATTTTGAGTCTATTGTTGATCTGAACATCTACGAATGGATGTGATATAATGCATGCTGGAAATGCAATGCTTCTGGTTTACTTGGAACCTCTAGCTTGAAATGTATTGTGTAGAATCATCCAAATCAAATCTCAAAATGCAGAAAGATTATATAACTTTAAAGTTTAAAGTTGCATCTGGTTTACTCTGTAAAACAGAATTATGTCTCAGAATAGTGGGAGATTAATGCTGAGATTTAAATGAATCTTCAAAGGTTAATATCCTCCACTAGATTAAAAACCACTCCATCTTCCCATACATGTGTGACTACAGTAATCTGAAAGCTCATGTAATTCATAGTGAACTTATATCTCCTATTATAACTGCTTGACAAGCTACCAGTTCGTTTCTAAGCGCAATTCACACTACTGGTTATGACTTTAAATTTCTGTACAGCTTTGGTTCAGACTATTGGAAAGATTATACTACCCTATATGAATCTCTCCACCACCATTATTGTTGTTGTCGTTGTTGTTGTTGTTGTTGTTGTTGTTGTTTTTCACCTTTCTCCCAGAATTGGGACTCAAGGCAGCTTACAATTTAAAAAAAGAAAAATACAGCTAGACACACAAAAATTAAACATTTTAGTCTATGATCATAAATAAATAAGTGGTGGTGATGATGATGATGATGATGATGATGATGATGATAACAAAAACTGAACAATAAAATGGAATCAAACTATTCAGAATACTAAAGCAATTCAAACATACAGTTAAAATAAGAAAAAAATGTTTAAAAAGATAAAAAGCTATTGAAAACCATTTTGTTTAAAACAATATGGTGCCCCATAGCTTGTTCTTTTAAAACTTCATTTTAAAAGTTTGCCCTTGGAAGGGCAGAGGAGGTGGCCACTGAGAAGGCCCTATCTCACATCTACTAACAATGTTTGTGACAGTGGTGGGACTAGGAGAAGGCCTTCTCCTGATGATCTCAGGGCTATTATAGGGCTATTATAGGGGCACGGTCTGCCAGATAGCCTGCAGCTAGCCATATAGGGCTATATAGATCATAACCAATACTTTGAATTGTATTCAGAAACAAACTGAAAATGTTGTAACTGTCAGGATCGGCCAACTCAGCTACCAATAACCACAAAAACATCTCGTTGTGAAAGAAAAACAAAAAGATATTTATTCAGGAATTGAGACAACAGTCACCCATCTGGAGTCTGTGTCAGAACTGGGGTTCTTCCCCAGGATCCTAGCATAAGAATACAAGTTATCCACACACATCCCTTCCTTGGATCCTTTTGATCCCAATCAAATCAACCTTTCATGTCCTCTTTTCTCCCTTCCACGTTTATCATTCAATCCCCCTTCAGGAAGGGAAGAAGGCACCTCTCTGATGCCAGCCAGATTCTCATACAGGAAAACCAGGGTCATAAATTTTTATCCTGTCATCATTTGCCTCCCCATTTGTTCCCATGGCCATAGCCCCAAACTGATTAATATTCAATACATTTCAACATTCCCCATATCAGTCCCCCCAATATCTCATTAGATCATCACAGCACTATATTATTATACTGTCATATTAACATATCATAACACATCATGATAGAACCATGCACATGGTCTGACAGTAACAGGAGAGCAGTATGGCCACCATAACCTGCCCCAATTAACATTTGGGCGCAGCTCTTTAAACTACCGTAGCTAAAGTTTGTCTCTCCTGGAAGGAACAAAGCCAGTGTAAAATATCACCTCCAAGTCTCATTCCAGCAAGGCAGCCCAGGATATCGTGGTCAGTGGTACTGAAAGCCACTGGGAGGTCCAGCAGAACCAACAGGGACACACTCTTCTACTTCAATTCCTAGTATAGCCCATCCACCAAAGTGATGAAAGCTGTCTCTGTTCCATAACCAGGCCTAAAAGCAAATTGAAATGGAATTTGGTAATCCACATCATCCAAGAACCCCTGGAGGCTACCACGTGCTCCATTACCTTGCCCAAAAATGGTATGGTCAATAATTGTCCATTATAAAGGGCTTCAGATTTTTTTTTCTCAACAAAGATCTCACAACTGCCTCCTTTAGACAAGTTGGAACACTGATTTGTTGTAAGGAGGCACTGACTACCCTTTTTACCAACTTGGCTAGTCCCTCCCTGGCCTGTTTAATAAGCCAGGAAAAACAAAAGTCTAGCACACTTGTAGTAGCTCTTGACCTCTTCTAGGATCCTGTGTACATTCTCAGGCTGCACAAGTATGCAACAACACTGGATAAGCAGGAGCCAAGGTTATATCCACTAGTCATGAGTGATTTTATATGCAAAGTGATGTACAAATTCTTCACAGTGGGTGGTCGAGTGGGCCTGCATTTTCTGCTTGAGGACCAGTGTGATCTCTGAACACTTGAAACAACTCCACTGCACAGGTCCCTGCAGATGCAGTGGTGACAGCAAAGAATAATTTCTTTGATGCTTCCACTGCCACAGATAAGGCCTTCAAATAGACTGTAGCCTAAATTCAGTCAGACTCACTGTGAGTCTTCTGCCAACATTGCTGTACCTTCCATCTCATTCATTTCATCACTGTCAAATCCCTGGAAAACCAGGGAGCTGATTTGGCTCTGGTCTATAAAAGGGGATAATCAGGAGTGATTGTATGCACCACCCTGCCCATTTACCCATTCCAGGGGTTATCCAGAGCTTTGACAGAATCATCTACTCAAGTGACTGGAAAATTCCCAAGAGTTGTCAGGAACTCCTCTAGATCCATCAGCCACCTGGGGTGGATCATACCTAATGACCAGGTAATGATCTATCTATGACAACAGAACTGCAGAGAGTTCCTCCGGACAAAGACCACTAAGCTACAGAGTATGGGTAAGTCCAGATAATATGGTCACTCCTCTGTTTTCGCGTGGGTTCCGGACCACCCCACCCCAAAAAAATGGAAATTCGCCAATATTAAAGCCCCATTGGCTTGAATCGTGGCGGGCGCCCATGGGTGCCCACAGGCATGCGCCATGGACGTGTACCCCATTTCCCCCCCTCCGTTTGCCACTTGTAAAGGGATGTCCACAGGTCCACAAAAACAGAGCGGCGACTGTACTTGAGATGGACCCATGGTTGTTATGAAGGCCGTGAAGTCATGAGCCACTCCTGACAAAGCAATCTCAGCATGGTTGTTGAAGTCTCCCAGCACTACTAGCCAAGGAGATTCCAACACCAAACCTGAGACCACCCCAACTAACTTAGGAAGAGCAGTGGAGTGAGTGGTACATCAACAGAATCCCTATTCTGTCCGGGCCTTTAGTTATACACCCTAAAAACTTGCAGGCTGTGGGGGGTGTACCTGTTCAGGGGGATGGAATCATGATAACTCTTGCAACTCCATCTCATCCCTACCCAGGTCTTGTCTGCTGCTGCTCAGAAAAAAACTGCTGGGCAGAGCTAAGAGAGATTAACCACCTCTTCCAGTTACGTTTCCATGATACAGGCTGGGTCAGCATCCTCATGTTCAAATGTTTTCCCATTCACTGCCCTGGCATTCAACTGCAGCATTTTCAACCCAGGGGGACTGTTGCCCAAGCTATTCAGGCTATTTGACTTTGGAGATGGTTTGGGAGCCATGAGCACCTTATTACACTTCCCTCTTCCATGATATTATAATTGTCTCTTCCCTCCATATCTCCTCTGCCCTATATGATTCCAATGACCACTCCCTGAATATATTCAGTATCTCCTGGAAAACACATCCTTCCATCATTGGGAAGGCAATTGCTGCTGAAAATAATAAAATGTGCAGACAAATAGATGGTGAAATCTGGTAACAAACCCTTGCATCTTTTGGGAGGAAGGATAGGCCTTGCCCTCCTATATCCTCAAAGTGCCTCCCCCAAAGAGGTGACCCCCATTTGGTGTTCTCCTTTCAACTGCCACACAAAGACCTTTTTATTCACAACAGTTTTTATCTATTAACATGTTGCTGCTCAAATGATTTTTTGATGGATAGTACTCTACTTTTACCCACGTTGTCATGTATTAAGTGCTTTTAAATTAGTGCTATTTTAATAGGATTTCTTTCGGCAGGCCTTCCCTGACTAGCTTTCCCGGTCCTAGGATTTGGCTACCAGCCCCTGCAGATGCCATCGCACCATTTAACCCACTGTTATCTCTTTTTGTTTGACTTGGCTTTTATTACATTTTGTGTTTTAAAAATTGACTAGTTTAATACTTTTTTTTAATTTTTAAATTTTATTAGTATATAAAAGAAGAATACATACATGTAGATACACATACAGTTACATACAACAACAGTGAAAGCATTACATACATAAGAAGATTAAAAGGAAAAACAATAACAACACCTAGCTTGAAAGGACTTACAAACATTAATCTATGCTAACTAACTTTCAGTTCATACGTTCTTTTATCAACCCCCCTTCCCTCCCCGAGCCCTCCCCCCAAACCCTTATGAACTACACCACACCCACACCTCATATATACAAAAGACAGTGGCTTTCTGTCTGTCAGTGAAGCATCATAATTGTAATCTCTTGGCTTCCTTTTATTTGTCCTTAAGGACTTTATATATTATCTTTTTTATTATTATTATTATTTTTTACTTACCTGGCAGGGGAGACACCATGATCATAGTTTAATACTTTTTTAAGGGGAGGACGGGTTAGGAAATTATTGTATTATGGATGTTTTAATGTTGTAAGCCGCCCCGATTGTGCTGCAGAGGGGCGAGATAAAAATTATTATTGTTGTTGTTGTTGTTGTTATTATTATTATTATTATTATTTTAAAAAAGATTGATTTTAGGAGTATTTTGCTCTATACTGTGTGCTGTCTTAAATCTCATATTATAAGAAAGGCAGGATATTCAATAAGTAAGAAGGCTTGGAGCTTGTAACGGTTGAAAATCTACAGTGTTCTAGTCTTGGCGTAATCCACTACTTACATAATTAGTCTCTTTCATGTTAGAAACAATTTATCCTGTTCAAAGACCTGAATTATGTGCATGAGCTACAAAATACAGAGTCAGACACACACACACACAAAAATATATGTTTGTACATAATGCCACGTGCAGTTACTATTCATTGGTCTTAATATTTCTTATACAAAATGGACTTAATAATAAAAAATTTGTAACATTTCAAGTGAAGTAGCACTGAATGCTTAAAAACAAAAGCTGAAGGATAACTGTATAACCAAGTATAATTCAGTTAGCAATTCCAAACTAAGCTGAATAGGCTTTGCATGTGCTGAAGTAGCTCAGAACATCTTAACTGGGGTTGTTTGTATGGCAAAGGAGAGCAGAGGCCTTGCCTGCTTGGACCTCAAAAGCAAAAAAATCTGAATTATAAAATAGCATGGTTGGCCATACAAAAGGAGCTACAAAAATCAGATAAAGGGTGTATACTCTACCTGCCTGCGCCTGTCTTTATGAATGTTGCTGAGAGCTTGGGTTGCTCAAAGGAGCACTAAAATGAGTATGAAATGTACTTAAAATATATTAATTGGAAGTAAAATGCATGAGAGGAGTCTTCCCTTCTTGTTGCATTGCTTTTAAAAGTAGGAATTTGATTGAAAAGATTGTCACAGAGCTGAAAAGATAATCGGATGCAGTCCATTACTCATCTTATCACTAGCTTCTACTATAGAGGATTGTACTACAAGATGATAATCTCTCTCTTGCTTGACTTCAAAGAAAGCATTACACAGTGGGCTTTCTCCCCTCCCATTTGGTTTATGTAATTCAACTTTCTTTGTCATTCTTCTTTGGCTTTCAAGCTTAATGAAATTATTTATTAAATACCTTAAACCTTGTGTCTGTTTAAGGCTGGATGCCACAAAAGCTATAAGAAACAGACTGAAGAAAGAAAGCACCATTGCTTTCCTGTATCATGACAGGCTCTTTTTCATGTTTGAGTAGTAGCCAATTTAGTAGAAGTCCGTTTATTCTTTGAGGCCAAAGTAATGCCACTCCTCTGTTTGTTGAGTATGATACTGGCAGATTTGTTTGAACCCTTGGAAGGACACAGCTACTAAAAGGAACTGTGCCTCTGAGCCCTTTTTCTACTTAGTTCTTAATTTTTGTTTTTATTTTTTATTGTGGAACACTTTACCAGATTTGTTCACTCAGCCTTTAGTGGAATAAATAGACTGAATGATGAATAGCTTATTGTCTGCCAGTTTTTATTGTTGATGTTTTACTTTGGACATGTTATTTTTGTAATTTTATTGTATGCTATCATGAGCTGCAGAAAGGTATAATTCCATTTTAAATAATTAAGTTCTGTGTTGTGGCCATTGTCACTGTTTCAATAAGACATCTTTACCCACTGTTGCTCCTGGCTGTCCCTATCTCTTTAATGATGATGATGATCTTTATATCCCACCTTTTCCCTTGGGTGGATCTCAAGGTGACCTACAAATTAAAATGATTACAATATAATGAAAAACATACTAAAATTCAAAATTAAAGCAGAATTAAAGTATTAACCATATTAAAACAATTTGAAATATTTTTTAAAACAGTTAAACAGTAGAAGCAATTTATTTCACTTTCTTACAACTGAGGCTATGTCTGCACTGCAGAAATAATCCAGTTTGACACCACTGTAACTGCAATGGCTCAATGCTATGGAATTCCGGGAATTGTAGTTTGTTGTGACACCAGAGCTCTCAGACAGAGATGGCTGAATTTCTCACAAAACCACAAATCCCAGAATTCCACAGCACTGAGTCCTGGCAGTTAAAGTGATGTCAAACTGGATTATTTCTATAGTATGGATGAAGTCTAAGTTATCTGTTTTCTTTTTTTCTGTCTTCTTCTGACCTCCTAGGTTAATATTGTAGTTTTTAATTTCCTGCCTAACAATATTGCATTTTCTCTCATTCTTTCATTATCACAGCTTCCTCCAGGGCATGAACTGCTTCCTGATGAGTAAAGCAAACAAATCATAGTTAATAATTATACTCAGTTAGGAAAAATAAGTAAAGAAAAATTGGACACTAAAGCTGTGAGACATCTCATACTTGGGAGGTCCCTAACAGTTATTAAAATCATGGAAACATGTAGCATTTTGGATAGGATTGTAGCCTAAGAGTCCTAGAAAGGGAAAAAGAATTACTGTACAACAGAACAATAATACATCTAGAACCAAGTGGAATATTTTCCAATTACTGTGCTTCATAGTTCTCTTAATTACTTCCAACTTAAGTGTGGTGTACATATGCAGTGTTCTGTAGTGTACACATGCAACTTTGGTATATACCTGAGGCAGAATTATGTAGTTAAGTAGAGTATCACTTCAAGCTGCAAAAGTGTTAGTATGTTTTTGAACACTCCTTGCTATTAAGAAAGGACCTTCCTATAAATAAAAACAGTAATGCTAGAAGGGAAATTTTTAATTGAATTCTTTATTCATGGTACAGTTGGCCCTCAGTATCCATGGGGGATCTGTTTTGACCCCCCCACAGATACCAAAATCTGCTCAAGTTCCATTGTCCCCAATGGTGGTGCGTGCACACAGATGCACCACCATTAGGCACAATAGGACTTCAGTGACAGTTCATGCACATGGCCATACCACCATTGGAGACAACATGGACTTGACATCTGCGGATACTCAAATCTGCAGATGGCAAGTCTGTGGATACCGAGGGCTGACTGTAGTTGGTAGGAAAATGTTCAGTTTTTGTATTGAATATTCTTTCAATTTCAGCATTGATTTTTTTAATGATAATAAAATGGACACTATAAAGAATAGAATGCTCCTAGTTATAAATTTAAGGCATATTTTTAATGTTTCTTTTGTCTTCTTTTTCATCCAGGATGGTCAATCAGACATTTTGTACACATTTTGGACAGCAGTGACGCAGACTCTTGCCTCTCAGTTTCAGAAAGCAACTGACTGTGAGTATTTAATTTAGCATCGATGATGATTGTATCTTCTGCAAATATCTTGAGATTTTTTGATTTTATAAAAACCACCACCACCACCACCACCACTCAACACTACCTGCAGCAATTATGAGCAGTTCCATTCAAAGTGGTCATACAGGCTGCACTGTTAAACACCCCTACATACCTGTGCTGTATTTTGGCGTCTTCATATTTTTATATTTCATATCTGGAGATAACATTTTTGAGATATTGATGACCTTTCAGGAATGCTAGGTCAGGTTCCCAGGAAAAAAGGGTCATTTCCCCTGAAGCATGTGGACATCCTGGTAAACAAAACCATGAAATCAAACGTGGTTCTTCCCTCTCCCAAGTAATCTGCATTTCCTCTGGAAACATGAGACAAAGGATCACTTTACATCCAAAGCAGTAAGCCAGTCTCTCTTCCTAGCTCCTATTCTGTCCCCAGACAAACTTCCCCATCCATCTATCTGAGGAATATCCTGATCCAATCACTGTTTTTGGTAGACTAACATTGAAAACATCAGCCAATTGTCGATTCCTGGGACAAATCATTCAGCCTTTGTTATCTGGCCAGATAGCCCATTGCCTAGGGCTAGTTTTAAGGTATAAATATAGTTTCAAAACCTAGTCTCTGAGCACACAGCAGGCATACACACATACACTCTGTGTATGTTCTGTGTTGCCTTCAGACTTCCCAGTCTGAGCAACTCCAGCTTTCTGCGGTCTTCTACTCAGATAGGTTATTATAACCCGAATGCAAATCCCTAAAACTCTGCTATTCCCCTTTTCATATTTCCATTTTGCTTAGCTCTGTATACTGTGTTTGTGTGAATTGCTATCTTGATTGTGTGATTGCAATCTGCATTTTTCTAAACAAAACTTTCTTAATTCATCCAAGACCTGTAGTCCTCCCAAGTTAGTACTGGTATACACTGGTGCAAATGATCCAAAGGTTACCCAAGCCTCTTGCAAAGCTAATTTCAACAACATGTGAAATAATGTTGACAGTTGGTGGGGCCCCAAATCTTCCCGACCTGTTCTTTGGCTAATAGCTGGTCCTTATGGAGTTTCCAGGAAATAACAAAATAATTGTAGCCAAAGAACACAAACATTTACCAGTCCATGTTACATGGGCAGGGATGGGGGTATGCCTTCCCCTACATCAGCTTGAGAGAAACTGACCTAGGTAACAAACACAAAAGGACCATGGGTAACTTCTTTACAGAAATATCCAGTCTTCTGCCAAGTTGAAATCAGAACACTTGTAGCTGTTGTGGTCAAAGTTTTATCAGCCTCTTCTTAAGAGAATTAGATGGGGGTAGGGAGGACTGCTAGAAGACCAGGAGTAAACTTCCCCTCATCCTTCAGTCTGCACACCACTCACAGTAAGCCAATACAATACCTGCATTTTCTTCTACAGTGCCTCTCAAAATGATGGCAGAAGGTGACATTGTGCCACTTCCTGTCGTGATTTTCAGAGGACCTTCAGAGGAAAATGTAGAGGGTATTACAGGATATAGGGTTCTTGTGGGGATTATTTTCATGTATTTTCACACTATGGGGGAGGGGGGATTCTGTAGGATTTGGAGGCAAAAATGTGACCTAAAATAGTTTAGACAGATGTTTTTTCTAATCAAGACGAGTGCACCACCTGCAGGAACTGGCTAACTGGGGTGGTACCTTTCTGCAAGAAACCATTCAGGAATGGGATTTGGTTGAGGTAACCAACTTTCATCTCATCTTCTGAGTTCCAGAACCCAGCTTTCAGAAAGGACCAGTAACTATGCAAGTGGCTTGAACACTTTTCACTGCTTTAGTTCATTTGAGCTCTGAACTGTTTATTTGTCATAGCAATAGGAGCAAAGTGAGTGGCAAAAGAAGCTGCACTAATTTCTTATGCCACACAAAAGAGTCAAGCTGTCTTTCCCACTCTCTTTTCCTTCCAGTAGCTATCTGCTATAAAATACCAATATGGAGGATCTCCACCCCCACCCCCCCTTGGTGTACAGTCCCTTTTTGGTATTATATCCAGTTGTTCAGTCCAGGATGTTTGAATGTCTGACTTCAAAGTGCTTTGTCAATCAAACAGGCAGTGTTAAATCTGGGAAATGAAACAGACAAAAGCACTTTTTCTAACCTGGTGAGAAGAGATGTGCTGTAGCGCTGATATGGCCAAATGCATAACTTTCAAAAACAGAATTAAAGGACACAGCAAAAAAAGAATGTCTGCAGGCTGGTGATGAGCAAGGAGGAGGTAGTTGTCCTGGTGTATGCTGCCTTTTTCTGTTCACGTACCTAATGATTAAAAAAAAACTTTTACAATACTGGTGGAGGAAAATTATATCATTGGTCACAACTTTCTGTGTGTTCATGACATACATATAACCATTATCTACATAGTATATGCAGTGATAGCAGCAAGGAAGAGAAATTGCACCAGTAAAATATTGCAATGTGCTAGAAAATACTATTTCCAGCAAGAAAAATCTACCTTGAGGAAAGTGGATTCTTCACAATTATATAAATACAGTGGAGCTGCCAGTTGTGAAGAAATTTTCTACAGTGACCAAATAATGGCAGTATGGAATTGATGGCTTTAGTTGCACTAAACTATTGTCTGGTCTTTATCCTGTATGTACAGGTATAAGTGAGATTTTCTCTTGGAAAATCAGCCCATTAACGTGACTTAAGGCAGCTAAAAATAAAACTAATAAAGCAAGTGAAAATCATGAAAAGCATGTCGATTTAGTTTTTTTTTCAAATGTACACCAACAAATAATAAAGAAAAATAATAGGAAAAAACAGTTTAAAAGACCTCTTTAAAGTCAGACAGCTTGACTAATAAAACCATGTGTGCATATTTATAAAATCCTGTTTTTGCCCTGAGGTGGAAGGAAGGTAACCTAGCCTCCCTTGGTTTCAAAGCCTTGGAACAACCATTGAGGATAACCTCTCTTGCATCGCCATGAAACATACCTCTGAAAGTGGCTGGACCAAGATAAAAACATCTGACAAATATTGCTGCTTCTGTTGTTTCTTTGCCGTTTCTGTGGCTCACATACACAGATTCTGCTGCACCTGTGCAGAGCCATTGGAAACCTTGTAGAGCTAACCCAGTGGTCCCCAAACCCCGGTCCGCGGCCCGGTACCAGTCCGCAGAACAAATGGTACCGGGCCACCCTGCTACTGCGTCTTCTGTGCAGCATATTTTATGCGATGCCGCAAACCCTCCCCAGTGAGCTGCGGAAAAATTATCAAATGTTGACTGGTCCACGTCAATAAAAAGGTTGGGGACCACTGAGCTAACCTACATGTTGTTGTTTTTAAACTAGGAACCTTGTCCCCTCTCTTGTGCGTATCTGAGTAAGGTTCCCATCACTTAGAAAGGTTTAGCTCCTTTAGGCCCAACTCAACAGCCACAAATTTTGGACCTTTCCTTGCTACCAGGCAGTTCACTGTGATCCTAGTCTTTTGTTTTTTATTCCATGTTTTTCTTCTTATAATTTCAAAAGTCCTCTCTTGCATCTCCACTGAGACTATCTGTGAGGTTGGTGGGTCCAAGAAAAGTACTGCCTCCAAAGAATGTTGCAATGTCGCAAGAATCAAAAATCAATATTAAAAAAGAATAACATGAAAGCTGGAATGAAGGGATGTGATACAGTATTAGACTTGGACTAGGACAAAGAGGTCTGGAGTCAGCCAGCATGATGCTTCCTGGGTGATTTACTACCAGTGACAGTCTCATAGATTGGCCTGAACAATTTGGGGAAAGAATAAGATAAATTTGTTCAGCTGGCATTGCCCAGTGCGGTAACTCCTGGTATCACCCTCCCACACCTTACAAAATCCTTAGTAATGTTTTTTTGTACTAGTGTTACTCATAAATTGTAATTCCCATATATCACTG
>CM034708.1:128683089-128706476 GCA_020142125.1 Phrynosoma platyrhinos | reverse complement strand
AGTGTCACCCCCTTTAGGGTGTCACCTAGTGTAGCCCTCCCACACATACACCATAGTGATGCCCTTGAAAACATCCCTGATAAATAAATTAGTGACCTGTGGGCGTACATGTATTTTGAATCTTCATGCTGTGAAGATATGTATAATATGATTAGTTATGGAACCTCAGAGCTTAATGTAATTGTTTTTTTCTAATGATAGGAAGTTGAAGCCACACAAACAATGCTATTTTCTTATTTGAATTTATTAAAATTTTACCATGATTCATGTGAATAAATAGCATCTGTACAGCCATCCTTGTAGTTTCAGCTATCTAGTCACCCTTTTTAGAAACAACTCTTGCATAGTTGCTTAGTAACCATGTGATCAAGAAGATAGTTTACAGTGAGCAACTTCCTAATACTGTAATATATATGCCCTGCAGTTGCAAAGAACATGGCAATAATGTAAGGTTGCAAAACATCAGAACATCACTAGATTTTGTTGTGATTGAATCTCACAGGAGTCTTGTGTTTCTGACTTATGGAGACCCTAAAGTGACCCTGTCATAGGGTCTTCTTGGCAAGGTTTGTTCAGAAGAGGTTTGCCATGGCCATTCTCTGAGGGTGAGAGAGTGTGACTTGCCCAAGGTCACTCAGTGGGTTTCCATGGTTGAGCCAGGATTTGAGCCCCCGTCCCCAAAGTCCTCGTCCAACATTCAAACACACTGGCTTTCATTTCTCTGCTTGGAGTCAAATGACATGTTATGACAAAATTACATCTTTCTAATAACATCCACAGCCCCCTGGTGTAGTTTATTAAAAGTAATAATTATGATCCCGGTGTTATTTCTCTTGTAGCATCCATGTTTCTGAAGCAAGCTTTTGAAGGCGAATACCCTAAATTATTAAGACTATATAATGATTTGTGGAAGCGACTCCAGCAATACAGTGAAAATATTCAAATAAATTTTATTACCAATGGGAGTGCAGAACACTTTGCCGAACTTCAACAGATTGAAGATGATGCACAAGACATATTCATGCAAAAGAAACAAGATTATGAGTATGTGTGCAATTTGTATAATTATAATGTGTATTTTTATGTGTGTGTCATAAGAGAATATTTTTCAGATTCCTGAATTTCTCTATTACCTGCAGTAACAAGGTATTTTGTTTCAATGTTTTAATGTTATATAATTGTACACACTGAGACATTTTCTATAGCATAAAGGCCTTACTTTTTGCACAAATCTTGCTGTTCAACAAACATATTGAATTTAGTCCCACATATAGAGTCCATAAATTTTAACAGTTTTTTTTAATATTAGACATGTTTTTGCACGTCTGCCTTTGTGGTTTGTGAGATACATTTTACATGAGTTTTTGAATTAGTGGGACTTCTCTGATATGTTGTTTGGCTGGAGTTTTCAAACTCAGTCATAGGAAGCCTTTCCAAAGCAGAATCTTTTAAAACCTCATCTCTATCAAGTTCTCTAAGAGCATAACATGGTTGACCCAGCACTGTCATCCTTTGATCTCAGTCCATAGGGTAAATAAATCCAAGGAAAGAATAGAAAAAGGAAATTGCATGAGACCATTGTGACTCTCAGAGCGACTGGAAAATAAAATTTTACAGAATAATTCTAACAGAAATTATAGTGTTCTGTTGCATTCTCTCTTCTAGCGAAACAAGCATACAGGCTTGGAGATCCAAGGAAAAGATCAGATAGGTCTGTCAGTTGGTTGCAGGATTTTTGTGGTTGTGTTGGTAATGGATTAATGGTTTTCCTTCTGAGTTGAAAGCTGGAATGAATAACCTACATTGGGAAGTCAATCATTTGAGTAATTCTTTTTATGACATACAACCACCTTAATTTTAATTTAAGAAATATCTTTCTTAATTTCAAGTCTAATTTAATTGGGAAACTTGATGAAATTTGAATTATTCTGTATTTCTGACAGAACACTGCATGCATTTAGAAGGGAAGAATTGATTCCTTAGTACTACATATATATCTACTGATTAGAGCAAGGGTAGGCAACCTTTTCCCTTTAAGGGCCGAGGGACTTCAGCTCCCAGAATCCCAGGAGCTATTGGCCAACATGGCTGAGGCTTCTGGGAGCTGACGTCCCTCGGCCCTTAAAGGGGAAAGGTTGCCTACCCCTGGATTAGAGCAACTTAACATCCTTCAGATGTTTTGGACTTCAAGGTCCTGACCATTGGCATGCTGCCTGTGGCTTATGCAAATTGTACTAAAAGGAGCTTGGCAGGAGAAGTACCAGGTTTCTTCATTTTGGAGTTAAGGTCTTTGTAAATACTTCTGTTCATTGCAGGAATTGGTATTTTATAAGCTCTGAACTTTGTGTCAAGTGTACTGTTGTATGCTATGCCACTAAAACTACTTTAATCAATCTGTATACCTCGAAAGCAATAGTGGTAGTGGATAAGGCTCTAACAGTGCTTTAAAATTCTGCAAATGTTGGGAAGATGTGGTTCAATCTCCAAAGGATTAGTACATTACTTTGTTGTATTTTTAATAAGGAAGTAAAAATCTTTCCTCTTAACCATTTGGCTCCATTCTCCAGTCCAGAAATAGCCCTGAAAGACTCTTTGCAACCCTATGAAGCTGCCTACTTGTCAAAGTCATTGTCTCGACTCTTTGACCCCATCAACCTTGTCTTTCCCCCTGGAGGTCGCAGTCCTCCTTCAACTGATGAGCTTGACAGTATCATCAAAACCATTGCAAGGTAAGTGAATGTAATAAATTTTAACACATAATATATAATATCATTTTGCCTCCTCCCTTAAGTTGTAATTTTGGAATCAAAGTTCATTATTGCCAAATGACTCATTCTTCATTAATTATAAAAGCAATTAAAAGCAGAGTTAAACTGGAGCTTATATCCTGCATTTTATTTTACAAAGCAACAGAGGCTTTTCTTCAGCTGTGATCTCAGAAAGAAACAAGCATGTGAATTCAGTACCTTACATCCAGTGCATTCCCCATTCCTTACACTGCAGCCACACTGCCACATTTTCTGTTTCTGTAGTAGGAAATAATTTCAACATTTCCCTTCAAAATAAGCCACATGGGTACAAAAAGAAAGAGCCTTGAGAAGGGATGAGGGGGCCTTGTGTGAGGGCTATTGTTGCTGTAGTACATGGTTTCTTCTGTGCAAAAAAAGTAATAGTATGAATGGCACTTAACTGCCTACAACAGGAGTAGGCAACCTTTCTCCTTTAAGGGCCGAGGGACTTCAGCTCCCAGAATCCTAGGAGCTATTGGCCAGCATGGGACTATTGGCCAGCATGACTGAGGCTTCTGGGAGCTGAAGTCCCTCGGCCCTTAAAGGGGAAAGGTTGCCTACCCCTGGCCTACAAGATCTGTTGTTATTTGCCTTCAAGTTATTTCCAACTTATGGTAGCCCTAAGGCTACCCTATCACAGGGTTTTCTGGGGTTGAGAGTGTATTACTCGGCCAAGGTGTGTGGCTGAGCAGAGAATCAAACTGATCTCCAGACCAAGAGACCACCACACAGATTAACATGTAAATCACTTCCTCTCAACCAAGGGCCACACAGTATATATACCCCCCACACCTGCATGCCACCATTCTCTGAAGATGCCAGCCACAGATTCCTGAAATATCAGGAATAAATTCTTCCAGAACATGGCCACATAGCCCAAAAAACCCTCAAAATACCTCTGATCTCCAGAGTCACAGTCCAATGCTCAAACCATTACACCATGCTGGCCCTGCCTAAAAGATTAGATAACTTAAATTCATTACATCTAGTGGAAACACAGGAGAGCCTTCTTGATGGCTGCTCTTTGGATCTGGAATTCCCTTCCTAGAAAGGTTAGAGCACGGGTAGGCAACCTTTCCCCTTTAAGGGCCGAGGGACTTCAGCTCCCATAAGCCTCAGCCATGTTGGCCAGTAGTCCCATATTGGCCAATAGCTCCTGGGATTCTGGGAGCTGAAGTCCCTCAGCCCTTAAAGGGGAAAGGTCACCTACCCCTGGGTTAGAGTGACAGACCTTGCTAGCTTTCCATAGGCATTTGAAGATTGTAATTCAACAGATCTTTGCCAAATGATCGCACAGAGGAAAAGGGCTTTCATAATGTGCTGCATTATTTATATGTACAGTTTCCTTTTTAAAGTTTCCTTTTTAACATTTAACTTAAAGTTAACTGTTAAGTACTGTTAATTTCAGTGATTGTTTATTTATATTTTTAACTTTTGTATAATGTAAAATATTTTGAAGCTATAAAATACAACAAAATACAAAACCCACAGAAGCTATGTTTGTTTTAATTTTTGCTGTGATCCCACATCAGGGAAAAGGTGGTATGTGTGTGTGTGTAAAATAAAGGAGCGTTGACGCAAAGATGTTCTTTCTCAGTTCTGTGGGTTAAAGTGATATTATAAAATCAGTGATTTGCTTTTGTTTCTAGTGAGCTGAATGTAGCTGCTGTGGATCCAAACCTCAGTTTAGCAGTATCAAAAAATGTGGCAAAGACCATCCAGCTTTTTGGTGTGAAATCTGAGCAGCTTGTAAGTCATTCTCAATTGAAAAATGGTTTTCTTTTTAAGTCTAAAAATGTCTTTTTGTTTGCCATAAATAGTTATTAGTAAAAACAGAGCTGTTTGGATGGCTACAACTTATGAATAACATTTCAGTTAAAATAATTTGGATAAAAATTATGTAATCATTTTGCCTAGTGATTATATGGTCAGACTTGACAACTCTTGCAGTTACTAACTCTGTGATATCGTTTTATAAGACTACTTGTAAATACAAAGAAAGAGAGAAAATAAATAAATCATAGTTTTCCTGTATATTAACCTCCTAATTTTTGAAGAAAATAAATGGAATAATGGGCTGCACTGGGCATCAAACATGCTGTAACCAAAAGCCAGATCAACTGATATACAGCTATATTGGTGTAACATTTTGGAAATTTAAACCAAACACAGGAGTAGTTTATATAGGAGCCCATGAATGAGCTTGCATCTTATCAAAATAGTGCAACAGTGTGTAAACCTGTGGCCTCAGGGACCTTGCATTTTAAAAGGTTCCTGTATGTGATTATCTCTGGCAGGAGCAATCTGTCCCTTGCTTAGTTGTCCACTAGTTGTAGAGAAAGAGAGGGAGAAAGAAATGAGGAGGAGTTGGGGGGAAAGAGAAAAGGGGTGACCACATCTGCTGCTAGCTTCTGGCCCCACCACCTCTGGTATGCAGCCCCCAACAAATTGTTGTTGTGTTGTGTTGTGCCTTCAAGTTGTTTTCGGCTTATGACAACCCTGAGCTATCATAGGGTTTTCTGAGGCTTGAGAGTGTGTGACTTACCCAAGATTACCCAGTAGGTTTCAGTGGCCGAACAGAGAATTGAACCTTGGTCTCCAGAGTCATAGTCATAGTCCAACACTCACCACTACACAACTCTGGCTCTCCCCCAACAATTTACCCCTAAAGTAATCGATATATGACCAACAAGCAGTAGTGTAATGGTTAGTTTTGAAGTGCTGAGACTCAATATGGTAAGTCCTCATAGTCATGATCCTTAAGGGAATTAAAAAATATAGGCAGATCATTCCATAGGTTACATGATAGAGATTTTAAAAATGTGCACACACATGTATGCACATTTTTTAAATCTCTTGCCGTGTAACCCTTGGAAAGATCTCTTTAAGCACCCATGTGATCTGGCTTCTGGCTGTAGCAGAAAAATCACATCAGTGCCCTTTTTGCTAATTTTATACGACAGGAAGTGCTGCTTATGCACAGCCTGCCATAAGAAGCAAGAGTGTATATGTGACTTCTTATCTAACCTTCTTCTTTAGGGGCTAAGGAAGAGAATAGCTATCCTGCTGCTTCCCTCCTCCCAATCCCATTCCTACAAAAGTTTTTGACTGCCCTGACCAGCTGTTCTCTTTCTTGACCCACTTTTAGACTATGGGATTTACAAACAAGTGCAGGGAAGAGTACATGACTTTGACCATAAAAGATTTTAGTTAAAAGTGTGCATATGAACATATGTGGATCATGGTATTGTAGCTCAACAGCACATTGCACATTAGCAGCAATATCCTGTGTCTTTTGCAAATTAAAAGAAAACTAAACCTAAATATTTGGGCATAGTTTTGTACAATTAAATAATGGATGATTAGTTTATAAAATGCAAAACGTGTTTCACTACTTGTCAGAACAAATTGCCAGGGATTGTTAAATCAGTCATGGCAGGCATGAATTGCCAAGGTCCACAAGTGCATACTTAATGTGTCATCCAGTCTTCTGTGTGGTGTGAAATGTGATTCAGGGAGAAGTGTGATTTCAAAGTGGCAAGTGGTTTCAGAATAAAAGATTGTAGAAATGTAGTGACAGGTAGACAATGGGGGTGTGGGGGGGTTCACATCAGTAGATTCAAAAATACTGTTGTTCTGAAGAGCTACGAATATTTCAGAACTGTTGTGACTCTCATCTTCTAAACATCCAAACCTTGGGAGGTTGTCAAGATTGGGGAGTAGAGTGTAGGAATAGTTATTTTTACTCTTCCTGTGAGTTAGAAGACAGAACTCTTTAAACACATTGTCTGTTTAATTGCAAAGCACATTTTTACATGGAAGGTAAATGCTTAATGGACCACAATCAAATTGTTGATGAGGTGCATATATAAAATAGCAGATAACATGAGAGAGATTTCACAGATAATTTGGTACCTGTTGCAGATTAACCTCAGACCCCTTGCATAGTTATATGCCTAAATGGAATTCATCTTACAAGCCCTCTCAACACTATTGAGGGTAACAATTAATGACTCTTCAAAGGCTCTAGCGAGATGTACAGGATAGGGTTTGTGAGCTGTGTCTGTTTAACCTTCTAAAACTTGTATTTAAATTCTCATATAAGATAATGTTTTGCCAACTTTTTAACCTGTCACACCAATTGTAGCACCAAGGTTCATTTCACTTCATCTCAGTTTGCTAATGAATTAAAAATTGACAAGCCTAGGTGAGACCTTTGCAGTCAAGAAAGTGACCAAATGATAATAATTCCTAAAATATTGATGGTAAGAAGACTAAATATGAAACTTGTATCAGTCAAAAAAATTGGTATTGGTTACCAGTAAATTTCAAAATCTGTCTCCAAAATGTATGCCAGTCACATTTTAAGTGTCAAAAAATATACATAGACAAAGGAAATACACCATAGGATACACTTTTTCTTGGTGAAAAATTTGCCCTTTTGCCTATAGTGAGAGCTCTGGTAAGGCTTCTCTGTACGGATATTATTCTTTGTTTATCTCACTGTATCTTTACGTACTGAGTTGCATATTTTGTATTAAATGTTACATGTCCTATCCAGTAAATAATATATGATCTTTATAAAGTATCTTGTTTAATAATAATAATTTTTCTACACCCATACTTGGATGAGCATTAATCTCCATCATAAATTATCTTAATATGTGGGAGATGCAAGTATGGCACAGTGACGCCCAACCTTGTGATGGCAAAGAGAACAGTTATTTCTTCAAGGGTCATGAACCTAAATGTGTTGTCATACTCCACTGTTTCTGGAGGAAAGCTGGGATAATATCATTCTGGTGATTGTTATAGAAGATAGGGGCAGGCCTCTTCCTCATAGCAGTGTCCTGAGTGAGGTAACTGCAACAAAAGGACCAGTTACACAGCTCTTAAATAATAATAATTTGACAGCTCTCTAGCCAAACTGCATGAATGTTTTCTCCTGTCCTGCTTTCATTCTGTTTTTGTAGTGATCTCTTTGTTTTTCCAAGCCTGGGTCTGTGTAGAAACACTATGAAGGGAAACAGTTTCTGCTACTTCGGAAAAATTATAATCAGCAGAAGCTGCAAGAGTTTACCCCTAAAGGTAGCAGATGTGCTTTAATGTGTTGTTATTGTGTGCATTCAACTTATGACACCCCTAAGACAACTCTAGCATGAGGTTTTCTTAGCAAGATTTGTTCAGAGTGGGGGTTCCCTTGCCTGCCTCTGAGACTGAAAGAGTGTAACTTGCCCAAGGTCATCAAGTGGGTTTCCATTGCCGAGTGGGGATTCGAATCTTGGTCTCCAGAGTCTCATTCAAATGTTCAAACCATACACCATGCTGATATCTAGCCTTTTATGGATGCTCGTCTGCTAAGTCTGCAGATATAATTTTATTCTGTTTCAGTGGTGTAGATAGCACATCCTTCCTTAAAACTGTTCAGAGAGAGCTGATTGTGGCAAAATTAATGTGAGGAAATGCCTGAAGAATGAGGTGCTAATATGTTGCCATCATTAACAAAACTACTGTGTGTAAACATTAGCCTGTGCTAATGTATTCATAGGCAAGTGCCTGTTGAGGATTAGATGAGAGGAATTTACATTTCTTGTAAAACATCATTGTTTGCCTTGTGTTAATAGTTTGCCTTTATTACACATCTACCTACCTACCCAGTTTGTCACACATAACATCTTACGTAAATAGAAGAATCTATAGATAACTCCATCATGGAGTTATCATCTCCTCAAGGAACAATCAGCAAGGTGCCACTAGGATTCTTGAAAGAAGGATGTGATGTTGACAACTTTATTTTTTTTTTAAAAAAATTCCCATCATGTGGTACACCATTATTTATTTTAGTTATTTTTTATCTCACCTGTCTGATACAAGTAGCATTCAAGGCATCAAACAACATTAAAATATGACATAAAATCATGATTATCAAATATATAACAGCAAGTCACATAAAATTATATAGGGGGGAATGCAATCACTATTACCCATCAGTTAAATAATAATAATAATAATAATAATAATAAATTTATTTATACCCTGCCTTTAGGCATAGCCATCAAGGTGGCTTACATCTAAAATAACACATAAGCCAAACACTTGTTTGAACATAAATATCTTTGTTTGCTGGCAGAAGAATAGGAAAAGTAGAGCTAGCCTGGACTTCTTTGTGAGGAAGTTTTAGAGCAGGGGTAGGCAACCTAAGGCCTGTGGGCTGGATGCGGCCCCCCGAGGCCTTTGGACCGGCCCCAGGCCGGTCCTGCTGCCGCCCTCGCCCCCCGCTGCCCCCCGCCGCCGCCCGCCATGATGATATTGATTATTGTTGTTATTACTTGTTCTTGGGGTTTTCTTGGCAAAATCTCCACAGGGGTTTTGCCATGGCTTTTCTGGGGCTGAGAGAGTGTGCATGCATATTTTTTTTTTAAAAAAAAATATTTTTTAAAATTTATTTATTTATTTATTTATTTATTTTTGGTGCTTCGGCCCCCCCAATTGTCTGAGGGACAGCAACCCAGTCCCCCGGCTCAAAAAGGTTGCCTACCCCTGTTTTAGAGCCTGGGAACAACCGTCAAGTAGCATGTAAATATGTAATGGGGCAGAATGAAGGACTTCTTTCAAGCACCTTAAAACTGGCCAGAATTTATATGAAAGTGTTGTTATATTGCCTTTGTATATGGAAGCTTCATTCAGGTATCACAGCATGGATATATCAACCATCTAGATATTACCTGATTCTTTTAAAAAGCTATCACATCTTGTCTAACAGTGCATCTTGATTTCTGCTTGATTTTCATTCTCTCATTCTTCATTACTTTTATTTATATTTAGAACAGTGTGCCCTTTTCCATTAGGAGGATGCCTGCAAAAAATACCCCTTTTATTTGGCTGAGCAATTGGTTTGTTGGAGTGTCTGTGACATAGCAACAAGGACATAAGTCTTCAAATTAAAATATTAATGCTTGCTCTGCTTGTTAGTGGTGCATCCTAATATATTATTTTCTTTGAGCACAGTTGATCATTGATCTCCTTTTAATTAAGCCTGTCACTTATATTCCAAGTGTGCACACTTAATTAAGAACTCAACCTTGTTTGGGACTTAGAAGCTTGCCAGAAATTAATCCTATCAACACCGTACTGCCTGTTTGTTGAGCTTTGTAAAATCTTTTTAGTATTCCATAATATTGCCGTTGATGTTCCTAAGCTACATAATGCTGGATTCTCTAGAATTCATCGCTCTAATGTTGATTTTTCTTCTTCAGGGGTAAAACAAACTTATTACCTTAAAGGGGACATTCCTATACCTGCATACCTGAGAGTAAGCTCCATGAAACCCAATGGGACTTAGATCTGAGTAGACACATGTGGGGATTGCTTTATCATTTTAAATTTCCTTTCTCCTACCAGCTAACTTGAAGGACATCCTACTGTGCATTTCTTTTTGTCATGTTGATATAATAATAGCATTTACTTCTTTTGAGGTTAGTCAGTTTCTTCAGCTGCCTTCTAGCAAGAGCCAATGAATTAATTGTATTGGAAGATACTGTGGTTGCCATGACAAAAGGGAGATGATAAAGTGTTTCTGCCTAGGCTACTTGGTGCCTCCTAATTTCTTAAGGTGTTGCCAATAGAAACATGGTTGAATGTGTCCTTTCAGAGCTCCTGCTGATATGGTTCTTTTCTTTATCATTAGCCTGTTGTTTTAAAACAGTGGACTGCATTTATCTTCCTTCCACTATATTTTAAAAACAATTGTAATACTTATTCTTCACTCCACTTCTGGAATAGTCAGAACACAACCAGTTAATAAAATATTAAAATATGCAATTATTTTGTCATTACAAGAATAATCTTATCACCATTCAAACAAAAGGTCTTGCACCCCAAATCTTAGCATTGGTGTTGGCAGAGTTTCATCCAGAAATAGTGTCTTGTTTTTTTTAAACTGAGAAACTTGCTGCAGTTCAATTTTGAAGCTCCTGTTCCACTTTTCCTAAAGTCTCTTTACCCATTCTTCATTTTTTCCTATTCTAATGAGTAACACCACAGTTGTGTCCATGGCTGAAGAGACCGCCAGTATTGGAAGAAGGTTGTTTGGACTTCACCAGGATGTAGTACCAATACGATGTCTACATGAAGTCCAGGTGAAGTTCAAACAACCTTGGTGATGGATGAAGGAGAAAGGGAGTTTGACAGACCAACCTTCATGAAAACATCTCACTGTGCTCTGTTGGAAATTGCTGCTCTAGAATATACCACAAAAATATCTTCCAATATTTTAGTCCAACTGTCAAACAAAAAGAATATCTCCTTGTTAGTTTGAACTTATGTTCTGCCAATGAAGAATGGATGAAATTACAAATGTAATCTGGGCTAGTGAATAGTGAATTTATTTAAAATGTTGTTAGCTTGATGGTGAAATTTACTCTCCCCCACCATTGCAGAGCCAGTTGTATTGCAGTCTATAGTTTGATGAGCAATCCTTAATTGATGAGCAATCCTTAACCAAATCCTTAATTCAAATCCGGTAGAAATCTTGGTTAAAATCCTATCTCAGCCATGAAGTTTATTGGGAGAATAGCAATAGCAATAGCGGCTTCATTTATATACATCTTCGTACCGTGCTGTGCAGTCTCTAAGCAGTTTAGATAATTGCCCCCAACAAGCTGGGTGCTCATTTTAGCAACCTCGGAAGGATGCAAGCCTGAGTTGAGCCTGAGCCCTGGCTGGCATTGAACTCGCAATCTTGTGGATTGTGAGTGAGTGGCTGCAGTACAGGCATTTAACCACTGCACCAACAGAACTTCGGCCCACTTACATTCAGTCCAATTAATCTTACAAAGCTGTTGTAACAGGAAAAAAAAGATGGAAATAACCACATGTGGCTCCCTTAACACAATGGAGGAAGTGTGAGATAAAAATAACAGAAATAATAAGTAGATGTTATTTGCAGTACAATGCAGTATAATGCTAATTTATGCTCATTTTTCTTGTTCATAGGTTAGGCTTTGTAGTGTGTCTTCTGTTTCATCACAAGATCACAGAGGATACACTTGGTACATTGTTCATATGTATTGTCTTGGAACAGAGTGAGGATCATGTCAGGTGTTTTAAAAGGTCTCCATGACAGAATCTCTGTTTCTGGAAGCATGCACATTTGTAAAGCTATTTTGATGTTAAGCCCTCAGGATGTTTTGCAGGTAGATTTTCTGGCTTAATATGAATGATGAGCCAGTCACATCATACAGTTTTCAGAAAACCTTTCTGAACATCTGATCAGAAAATTGTTCTATAATGCAGTAAAAATTACAAAGAAAAGTTTACAATGGTTTATTGGATGTCATAATGGACTAAATAAGTAATCTGATTTTTCTCTTTGTCAATGAAGGATTGTTCCCCAAATAGTCCTTTAAAAAAATTACTCCTTCATTTTTGAGTTGTCTGCAGTTAGCTCGCAGCGTGTGAGCGCTAACAGAAGTACTGTATGTTCTTTTACTTTGATGCTATTTCTGTAAGCTTTATATGTGGGCGGATCGAAATAGACTAGCATGCCCACCTGCTGCACATAGATAAAATGTGTTGTATTGAGAACATGAAAATTTAGTTGTCTAGAAATGAGGAGTGCTTTCCTTTAAAATCTAAGAAATCCTTACTAATTTTCTCCTTTCAAAAAAACCACATGGCTATCTGGTCACACTGATCTTTTTAGGCAGATTTTTGTTACTATCTTTTCCCAATGTCTCTTCTTTAACAGCATTGCTATCCCTTTGCAGCAGATGACTATTTACCACAATAATCATCTAAGTGCTCATAAAGTGAAAATTGTGAAGATTCTAATTTTCTGTAACCAAGAAACCATGGCTATTAATTCCTGTAAAATCTGTTAAAAGGAAAATTCCTTCTGACAATTAAGCCTACAACTCTCCGCACCAGCGGTACCAAACTGTGGCTGCTTGCAGGTCTTTGAAAATTCTACTGTTTAATTGCAGTTCTTGACATCCTCCCTGAGATACCATTGGTCTGGCCATACCTTTTCTTTAGTGAGCTTCAGGGGCTTCTGTTGGCCAAGAGGAGCATCTGGCATGTAGGAGAGACAATAGGAGTGGCATGGAGAGGATTCAGGAAAGAAAAGCGGGAGGAGACTGCTAGAGAAGCCTGTGGGAAAAGGGGGGTAGAAGGAGAAGCATCTGCCTAAGACAGGGGAAGGTAACCTTTCCCCTTTAAGGGCCGAGAGACTTCAGCTCCCAGAATCCCAGGAGCTATTGGCCAACATGGGACTATTGGCCAACATGGCTGAGGCTTCTGGGAGCTGAAGTCCCTCGGCCCTTAAAGGGGAAAGGTTGCCTACCCCTGGCCTAAGAGCTGTGGAAAGCAGGAGTAGAGTGTTGCTGGCCCAAGATACTGCAATGAGATATGAACAGTTTGGGTGGAGTGAGAGGCAGAAGAGGTTCAGACAAAAGGAACAGAAACAAGCCTATGGCAGGGAGAAGAGGTTATCACTTGTATTGCACAATAAGGGTCTTCTGTAGTAAATTTGTGCAAGCAATGAATTGGACTTTCTCACATCACGCTATGCTTCACTGAAAAATACCCTAACACAGTGCTTCTCAGGTTATCTGATGGCAACTATTTTGCCCCATCTGCCAAGAACTGGCACCACATTTTTGTCCATTGGCTCCAGTTGTTTCTTTCTTTCCTGGAAGCTCTCCAGGGTCTGGAGAGTTAATAACTTGGGGACATCACCATTCCAGAATCCACCACTTTGAATAACATGTCCTCTTAGAACAGGGGTGGGCAAAGTGGCATTCCCTAGGGCCATTTTTGTGACCTCCAAATCCATTTTTGGTTGACTTCTGGTCACCTCTTGTTTTTGGGGAAAAGGCCTGTCTTGGGCTTAAAATGGCCCAGAAGGGCCCAAAAACATGGAGGAAATGCCCTCCAGCCCAGTTGTATTTGGAGGCAAATATTTGGGTGGGGGAGTTTGTGGTGGGGGGGTATGATGTGGGAATGCAGCAGCCCAAGGTCTTCTAGGAGGTAATGAGATCCCCTAGTGTCCCATAATTGTCCACCCCTGCCCTAGAGCATATCACCCTCTCATTGGAACTGGAAATGCCACTTTCACATCCCATGCATCATTAATCTGAAACTATGCTGGGATCAGAATTAAGAGGAAATGTATTAACTATATTAATAGTTAACGAGTGTATGAAGGTTGTATGTATATTTTAGCTCTTGGGCCTGTGAATGTTGTCCTTAATGACTTCAAGGATCTGAAATGTTGAACACTTCTGCTGTGCACACATACTTGAGAATAAACCCAGTAGATTCATTGAGTGCTTACTTCTGAGTAAGCTTAGATGCACATAGACTTATGCTGTACATTACTTCTCTCTCTTAGGCTCACTGCCGTTTAGCTTTCGTTATAAATTGCCTTTTAAAATTTTGCTTTTCCATATGGTGTTCTAGTTACCATTTTTTGAAACAGTCATACCATTTCTCTCACACTGAGGAATGTGTTATTTTCCTATTATATAATGGGATCATAGCAAAGAAACAGTAAAGCAGCTTTGGATTTGACAGTCCTGAATTGCAAGCCAAATGTGTCTTAATTTTGGTGTTCAGCTGTCAGTCACCACATCACAGTCCGGATGCATAATTTCTTCTGCAATTTCCTTGTTAATCTGTAAGACAGTAGATAACTGGTTTCCTTCTCTTAAAATCCACTTATTTTTTCCCTGGTACAGATGGTGATGATTTTATAAACTGTTTTGATTATATTCCAAATCATAACAGATTTCTAGCAGAGTCACAACTCTACCAATTAGTAATGCCATATTTTATAGATAAGTACTACCTTGCCTAAGTTCCCACCCACTTAAGGAGGAAAGTTGACTCTGACTGCAGGTGACTAGGATTTCACCATTTTATTACTATCATAAAGGTAAAGGTAGTCCCTTGACATGAATGTCTTGTCATAACCAATTGTAGGGGGCAGTGCTCATCTCTGTTACTAAGCCAAAGAGCCAGCGTTGTCCGAGGACTGCTCTGGTGGTCATATAGCCAGCAGGACTGCACCAAACAGTGTTATTTTCCCACCAAAGTTGTATCTGTCTACTTGCATTTGCATGCTTTCCAACTGCTAGGCTGGCAGAAGCTGGGACTAGTGACGGGAGCTCACCCATATATATATGCTGATGATAGCACTGTTGCTGGTAGTCCTCAACATCAGACAGGCATTTGCCAGTCTAAATGTGCCAAACAGCTACTGGGCAGTAGCTATAGTGGGGGGATGACACTGGCATAGATCTCTCAGAGACATCACCAGTGATATTTTAACTAGCACTTGTTAGTACTATGCAGTAGGAGGCACTGGTAAACTACTTCTGAATGTCTTTTACCATGAGAACCCTTTGATGAGACAATCCAAAATGAAACAAGAGGTAATGCTGGAAAGTGAGCCTCTCAGTTCAGAAGGTACTCATCCAACTACAGAGGAAGTATAGAAAACAAATACAAGGAGAGCTGTGGCAATGAAGCAACCGGACTCAAGCTGAAAGGATATTCACTTGCTGATATGCTGAGATGTGAAAAGAAAGTCTAGAATGTGAGAAGCAAGCGGGGAAGCTAGACATTGTAAAACAAAAAACTGAACATTTGGGGGTGAGCAAGCTAAAGTAGACAGAAATGAGACATATTCAGTCAGGTAATTAGTGTTTCATTCAGAAAATGTAAATGTAATTAATAATGAGAAGAGATGTAGCAAAAGCAGTCAGGAGATATAATGCAAAGTCTGATAATATCAATAAGACTTCAATGTAGCTGTAATCCAAGTTTATGTTTCAGCTACAGAGGCAGAAGATAAAGGAATTGAATTATTCTGTGCTGGAGTCCAGGAAGAAATTGATCATACACCAAAACATGACATGTTGGTAATCATAGGCAATAACTCACAACTCATCCCATTGATTTTATTATGTCTACGGTAGGTGGGGCCATCTGAGGCTACAATACTTTGTTGCTATCATGAGATAACATGAATCTTTTTTTTTTTAAATGTCCATGCTTGGTAAAGTGGGAGGTAGTAAGAAAAGATGAAGACCATATTACAAGGATAGAGTCAATAAAGGAAACCACAGCCCTGAGTTTTCAGGACCTGCGCAGAGCAGTTGATAGCCGGGTGTCTTGAAAGTTTCTCATTCGTAGGATAGCCCTAAGTCAAAGCTGACTTGACAGCACAACAAATGAGAGCCCATCATGGAAACTTTAGGGCTAGTGTTTGTTCCACTAGTTTTATCAGAACAAGATTTTGGAAAGAGTTACAGATCCCCTCAGCGGAATAAACAAGGTGGTCTCCAGATGCCTAAGACATTTTGAAACAATTGACAAATACACTCCTAGCCCACATACACACCATAAGCCATTAAGTTCAGAGCCCAAAATTACCTAGCTACATGACTGGGCCCCACTAGGTCTGAATGCAAATAAACCCCCAGTTAATAATGAAGAATGTTATTCTTCATATTGTTTTACACTATTCTTTAGACGGCAGACTGATGAGACAGTCTAAGAACAAAAAAGCAACTCTCCAGTCTGTGCATTGGGAAAGTTCTTGCATATAAGTGAGGGGCACAGTTTGAATTGTTCAGTGTCATCTATGTCTTCTTTGGGATAGATGATTATTATTATTTTCACCTCAGTTATGGAATTTAGGGCCTTTGCAGACTGCCAGAAATAGTGCAAATTGACTCCACTTTAAGGGTTAGGGTTAGTGCTAGGGAATCATGGGAATTGTGTTTTTTTTCTGAGACATTGAGTCTTCTCTGTCAGAGAGTTCTGGTGCCACAATAAAATACAGTTCCCATGATTCCCTAACCCTTAAAGGGGACTCAAATTGCACTATTTCTAGCAGTCTGCAAAGGCCCTTTGTTTTTGTGGTACAGGAGAAAACTTCAAAGAGTGGCTTTCATATCCCATGTTTCAGCTATTCCTTGTATGCTTAAATCAGAGATTCCACTTTTAGCAATTGTGTGATAGAGATAATGGTGTTGGGAAATATGGCATAAGTATACATTACTATGATTTACCTTTACTACATATTGTATTTTTGTAATTTTTTAAAAAAAAAATTAAAGTACAATGTTAAATGTTATAAGCCACAAAGATGAATCATTGTTCAGGTTGCATTTTAACAATGAAATCTGTTTGACAGCTCCAGAAAAACAAATCTAGTCCTCTAGTCTAAACATCCAATATTGTGAGCTGCTAGAAATACTGAAATTTAATGAGCTTGCAGATTGCAAAAGCAATCCTAAAAGAGATGTTTTCAGATAAGCGTTGGTCAAAGAACAGGGCACCAACTGAGTCTCATAAGTCAAAGTCACGAAGCCATTAGTGCGGTCCCCTCCTTTTGTTTGGGGAATAGATTTTTGTAGCATATAAATCATTGAAGACCTGTCTTGTTCAGGAGTGGAAAATATTCCACTTTGAATTGTAAACTGCAAGAGTATGAGTTAAGTATTAGGTAGATGAAAAAGATTAATATTAATTTAAATGTCATATGAAGACAGCTTATGGTTTTATAATAGTCATAAGAAATTATGGACTTGATGAATTGTCCGTAGTAAAAAGCTGAATTTCAGAATGCTCAAAATAATTGATAGTCTACACCAGGGGTAGGCAACCTTTTTGAGCCGGGGGCCGATCCCCCGAAGTTGTCCATTCCTGTGGGCCCGGGGGGGGAATGGCAGTGTGCGCGCTTGCGCGTGCACACGCAACCCCCCGCGCATGCTGCCGCAGCCGCTGCCACCGCTGCCGCTGCCGCGTGTGCTGCCACAGCCGCCACCGTGCATGTCGGGGCCACCATTTTGTTCTCCATAATGGCAAGCCGTGACATGTTTGCGCATGCGCAGTACTCCTGCGCATGCACAAACACGTTGCAGCCGCAATTTTGGAAAACAAAATGGCGCACGCGGCAGTGCGCCAACCGAAACGCGCGGCAGCGGTGGTGGTGGCGGTGGCGGCGGTGGCAGGGATCTGCCTGGGCCGGTATGCGCGGGGCCCTGGGTCGGAACCAGCCCGGGGGCCATAGGTTGCCAGCCCCTGGTCTACACAGATGATTCCTATAAGCCAGGTTGGGCAAACTCTGGACACTGTAGAACAACACCACTTTATTTTTGGCTCCTTCAGAGCTGTACAGAGCTAAAGCATAATATTGGGGCTGCCATTTTAGGTAATGGGAAGTGATGACATAATTTTTGTATACCTGAAGAAATGCTGGTTCTTATATCCTGCCCTACAGCAAAAGATTTCAGGGCACCTTGCAAATAGCATTAAAACAGGTCAAACAGTTTAAAAAGAGTAAAATTATTTAAATAAGCTAAATAAACTAAAAATATATTTTAAAAACATGATGAGTTAAAATAATGTATAACAATATTTGGATTGAATTAATGAGCACATCACAGTAGTCTAAGTGGAAGGTTACCAATTCATGGACTACTGTGGCTAGGTTATATCTATCCAGGAAATATCATAACTGATGCACTAGTTCAAGCTGGTACCAAGCACTCTTGGTGTATACTTGCACATCCAGTGACAGGGATGGATCTAAGTGTACTTCCAGGCTATGCATGTGCTCCTCTGGGGGGAACACAGGCCCATCCGGTACCGACTGTGTGCCCAATTGCAGGACCTGAGAACCACCAATCCACAGAACCTCCATCTTATCGGGATTCAACTTCAGTTATTGACCCTCATTCAGCTCATTACAGTATCTAGGGACCGTCCCAGCACCTGCTCAGCCCCAGCTAACTCTAGTGACAAGGAGAAATAGAGCTGAGTGGCATAAACATACTGATGGCAACCCACTCCAAACCCCTTATGACCTCCCCCAGCAGCATCATGTAGATATTGAAAAGCATGGGGAATAAAACAGAACCCTGGGGCACCCCACAGCTTAATCACCATGGGGTTGAACAGAATTCCCCCAATGCTTCTCTCTGGAACCGCCCCTCCAAGTAGGAGCAGAACCACTGTAGAACAGTGCCTCCTACTCCCATCCCACAGAGCTGGTCCAGTATGATACTATGATCAAAAGCAGCTGAGAGATCCAGGAAGATCAAGAGGGCAGCAGTCCTCCTGAGTCTCCCCCCATAGTCAGTCATCAGAGCAACAAAGCCATTTCAGTGCCATACCCTGGCCTGAAACCTGAAATGGGTCCAGAGAATCTGTTTCCTCCAAAAGTGCCTGAAGTTGCCCAGCCAACCACACACTCAATTACCTTGCCCAAAAAGGGGATATTTGCAATGAGGTGGTAGTTGTCATATACTTCTGGGTCCAAGGAAGTTATTTGCAGGAGAGGGCTCACCACTGCCTCCTTCAAAGCAGCAGGCACCTTCCTCTGATGTACTGAGGCATTTCCCACCTCCTGGACCCACACAATCCACTCCTGCTAGATTTTATTAGCCAAGATGGGCAAGGGTTGAGCATGTGTGGTAGGCCAAACTGCTTCAAGCATCTTATAGCAATAGCAAGTACATTTCTAAACCACTTATCAGTGCACTTAAGCACTCCCTAAGCGGTTTACAATGTGTATGCTAGAGTACTCATTTTTGCGACCTACAAAAGGATGCAAGCCTGAGTCGAGCTTGAGCCCTTGACTGGTATTGAACTTGCAACCTTGTGGTTTGTGAGTGAGTGGCTGCAGTACAGGCATTTAACCACTGCACCACCAGGGCTCCTCAGTAACTGGAACTGGTCCCATGAAAGCTGAACAGGTTATGCACTAGCCATCTCCTTAGGCTCTATAACAAGTATGGTGTCAAGTTGTAAGCAAATGCAAGTGACTTTTTCCTCAGAGTACCTAGCAAATTTTTCATAGCACACAGCCATGGGTTAGGTGTAGGATAGTTAAACAAACAAAAGATCGGTAACAATTGTGTGCATTTCTTCCTATCAAATTATTTAAATTCATCGTGAATCATAAAGAGTAAAGGACAGGACATGTTAATGTCCCAGAACCATTTTGCGAGTGTAATACTATCATGGATGTAATCCTGTCATGAATGGTGAGTGTCTCAGGTTCAAATATTATGTCAGCCCTTTATTTGCTGGGTTCTTTTTGGAAGCCTGCCTGGACTTCCACTCTATATTGCTAAACATCACTGGCCTAACACTGGGTAATAACAGCAGAGTTCTTGTATAGATAATGTATGTGAAATGCCTTGAGTACCTGAGAAATGTGAAGTACCCTTTATTGGAGCCAATGTATTAATCTTCCTATTCCACTCTTTATAGGAACTATGTAACCCCACAATATCTGCTAGTGCCTGTTAACAGAAATAAATTGTTTAGGCCAATGTTAACAGCTCTGGGGTACTTTTGAGAAGCTTAGCCATGTAACATTGAGAGATTTTTGACCTTGCATCCAGACTTTCACCTCCCTAAAGGATAAATCTTCCCATCTGAAATTGAATCTCTGTTCTAAATAGTTTTCTACAAATTCTGTTGGCCTACAAATTGAAGATCTTACTTTGTTAGACATATTTCAGATACTGAATATCTTTAACATCTAAAAATTTCAGGTATCTTTCTCTTCCAAATGTATTGATTATAACATGTTTCTGCATTCTTCAGTACAGATCTCAGACATCTGAAGCTTCAGATAATGGATTTCTAAAAAGGGTTTCAAGCCTTTTCACATCTATTCTATAGCTTTTTAATCTACCCATCCTCCTTGACTTTGGCTCTTATTCTGATTGTATTTGTTGAAAAGAGCCTATTAGAAATTAGGCTGTCGCAACAATACAAGGTTTGTCTAATACCTTTTGCTTCCTAGGACAAGGGATAAAATACCCCTCTCTCATTCCAATTCAAGAGCCAGTGTGGTGAAATGGTTTGAACATTGGACAAAAATTCTGGGAGACCATGGTTCAAATCCCCTCTCAACCATAGAAACCTACCAGGTGGCCTTGGGCAAGTCACATTATCTCAGCCTTAGGAGAAGGCAGTGACAGATCTCCTATGAATAAATCTTGCCAAGAAAACCCTATGATAGGCTTCTCATGGTCAAATTGGAAGCACAGAATGATAACAAATTCCAGTTCCAGCTAATAGCCAAGGATATAATTGCATCTTATTTCTACACTGACATTGGGACTGTGCCCTCTTCAAGGTGTGAGACAGCAGGGTAACTTAGTAGATACAGAACAGGATGCATAGCATCCATAAATCTGTCCTCCAACACCACATCATTGTCTCTCCTACCAGCATTTGCTTCATTCTGGCTAATGGTAGGGTTGGTTCTGGGAAAATGAATGCACCAGGTGTATAAAGTAGAATTCTACTGTATTCTTTTCCTCAGCATGTGCTATGGGAAACAGAGGGAAACAGGATTAATGTTGTGCCTGGGCTCACATAACAATCTGGCCTTACTCCCAATATGCTTGCCCTACTGTGATGACAAGCTGACCCTGTTGTTGGCTGAGCAATTGGGAAGAGTGACGGAACAGCCATTTAGTTGAGCTCTTGGGGGTATGAGAAAATAGATCAACATGTCTTGCAAGAGCATCTGACTAGCTCTGTTACCTTGAACCACTGCTTCATGAAAATCTATACCCATACAATTATGTTTATACTGATTTTTCTAGCTATACAGTTTGGCATGATGCAGCCAGAATTTGGTGGTTGTCAATGGTGAAGAATTAAGCATGTGTTGAAGCCTTACATTGAATCATCTAGAATTTAAGGTGAACTTCACTTCAGTGGGCTGAAATGCTGCGGTTGCAGCTCCACATACAATTCATAATTCCTGTACTGTATATATGCTTAGTACAGAGATAGGCAACCTTTCCCCTTTAAAGGCTGAGGGACTTCAGCTCCCAGAATCCCAGGAGCTATTGGCCAACATGAGACTATTGGCCAACATGGCTGAGGCTTCTGGGAGCTGAAGTCCCTCGGCCCTTAAAGAGGAAAGGTTGCCTACCCCTGGCTTAATATATTGAGGTGAGAAATTAGGATCTGACCACTTGGGTAGAATTAGTTGTAAAACTAGTTGTTACATACTGATATAACTTAGAATCCATGTTTTCTTATGCTGGTGAGAGGCAACTTCAACTTTTTCCTCTTTTCTCTTTAATAAAATACATAGACCCTTGTAAAGTGGTACATAAATCATTAACATAACAAATGAGATAAATAAAATAACAGCAGTAGATAAAAACCTAGGTTGCATCTGCACTACAGAATTAATGCAGTTTGACAATGCTTTAACTGCCATGGTTTAATGGTATGGAATTCTGGTATTTGTAGTTTTGTGAGATATTTAACCTTCTTTGTCAGAGAGCTCTGGTGCCACAACAAACTACAAGTCCCAGGATTCCATAGGATGGAGCCATGACAGTTAAAACAGCATTAAACTGCATTATTTCTGCAGTGTGGTGCAGCCTTAGTTAAAAGAACAGTACACCAAAATTGATTAGTTGTAGACTGAAATTAATATTTTAAATCCTCCTGAATGTCAGCAAAGCAGGGACCATTATGTACTGACTTGAGAGTGTATTTGAAAAATACAGTGCTGACACAAGAAAGGCTCTGTCCGAGTTATTCTTCAGTCTCACAGCATTTACTTGTAGACCAGAGAGCACAGACTTGGATGCTGATCCCAAATTTTGAGAGGGTTTATATGGGTCCAGCTGTTTGTTTAGTTAACCTGATCCCAAACCATTACCTTTAAGGCTGATACCAGCATCTTTAATGGAGTCTGGAAATGAATAGACAACCAATAGCATTTAGCATTTACTTTTCCATACAGCTTCTTACTGAACTAAGCAGTCTCTAAGCGGTTTACAACATCTAAGTCAATTGCCCCCAGCAAGCTGGGTATTCATTTTACTGACCTCCGAAAGGCTGGAAAGCTGAGTCGACCTTGGAGCCCTTCAGATCGAACTCACAACGTTGTGGCTGCAAGTACTGGCATTTAACCACTGCGCCAACCAGGGCTCCATCTCCAACACAACCTATGTGTTTAATGCAGAAGAGGCATAATGTGATCCAGCTGCTGAATTCCTAGCCTGCTTTCTAGCTGCTGCATGCTGCACCAGTTGTATTTTCTGGCTAGTCACATGCAAAACACATTATAGTAATCAAGCCTAGCTGTAGTCAGAGCATGTGTTACTGCAGTAAGGCCAGATTTTTCTTAATACGTTTACAGGTGATGAACCAGCCAAAGAGGTGAAAAAGTATTTCTGGCCATCAGTACCACCATGCTGAGCACTGAGTCCAGAACTACCATACCTCATACCTGCCTTTTTAGGGAGAGTTCAACCTCATCCACAATCTCTCACCACCTTTATCTTGTTCAGCAATTTTTTTCCATCTACAACTCCATCTTGTCTGCCCTGAACTTGAACTTTTTGCCTTAATCACTCCCCAAACTCCCTCTAAATGCCTGGTTAGGGTTTGTATCACCTGCTTGGGATTAGAAAATGGAAATAAGAAATCTGCACATCAGATTTTTCCTCTTTTTCCTCTTTTCTCCTTAATAAAATACATAGACATTGACATTGTATCTGAAATCAGCAGATGAGTAGATTGGGATTTTTCCTT
>CM034708.1:128641188-128682989 GCA_020142125.1 Phrynosoma platyrhinos | reverse complement strand
CCTTGTGGTCTCTTCCAACTCTATGATTCTATGATTCTATGATCTATACTGTAGACATTTTACACCACTTTAACTGCCATGGCTCCATCCTATAGAATTGTAGTTTTGTGAGGTACCAGCACTCTTTGTCAGAGAAGGCTAAAGACCTTGTACAACTACAAATCCCAGGAATCCAAGTGATGGAGCTACAGGACTTTAAGTGAGTCAAGCTACATGATTTCTACAGTGTAGCTGCACCCTTAATTTCTCAAACCCAATGTCATTTCCAAAAACCTTGTCTAAATCTACTGACATAAACCTTTCCTCCCTGCTGGGAATTACATTCTGACAGAAATGATCTTATTTAGACACACACAGGTCTCCTCTAGAGGCATTTCACCTCCAGTAATATTGGTTCATTCTGTTCCCCACACTGCTTCAGAAGGAAATATATTTTAGAACTGAGCACAGTATGATACAATACATGCGACACATTTCTCTGACGAGTTTTCAAAATGCTATAGACTTTCCCCCTCTATCCTGATGTAGCTTTGTGTGCCTGTATAGAGCAGTATAACTCTTGGGAGTCATCCTATATTAAGAAAATGTGAAGTGAAAAGCAACCTTAAAGATCCAAATGCAAGAGACCATTCTCCATATAACAAAATGATGATTCCCTGTCACTTTTGCTGGAAATCATTAAATGTATCCTAATTTTCCTTTCAGCTTCTCCATGCATATCAAGGGACAAAAATGTATGTGGTCGGTTGAATACAATTAAAAATAAATAATCTGTATTACTTTTTTGCTTACTACAGCTGTCTACACAAGGAGAGGCTAGTCAAGTGATTGGGCCATTAACAGAAGGACAGAGAAGAAATGTGGCTGTAGTGAATTCATTATATAGACTACACCAGTCAGTGCTAAAAGTAAGTGCCGAGGAAATGTAAGTACTCATTAAGTTTGAATACTTATGCATAAATCCTTGATCAAATCAAGGTACAGGTGCAAGAATACTTCTAAAACAGTGTCAGTGAGTGTTGAGCCCAATTTTCAGATGGGTGGCTGCATATAACTATTTAATAGATTTGAATAGATCTAGATTTTCTTTTTCTTCCACTACCCCTTTTCCCTTTTGTGTATATTAATGTGCGTGTTCCTTTCTTGTGTTCTGGTGATTCAGAATGCTGTTGAAGCTAGACAGAATATATGTATTTGGTGTAATAATTACAAAGGAATACTTAAAGCAGTGATTCTCAAACTTTGGTTCTTCAGATATTTGCAACTTCAGCTCCCAGAATTCCTGACAGTTGGCCAACTTGGCTGGGGCTTTTGGGATTTGGAGTCCAAAACACAGGAAGACCAGAGTTTGGAAACCACTGACTTAGGGGTTCAGCTGATTAATGGTTTAAGCTGGGATCTAAAGAACAGAGCATCATCTTTAGGTGTGCTAGTGCATTCAGTGGGATATCTGTTTCCCACACAGACTCACAGTTCAAATTACAAACTGTAGAGGGAAATCACTCTGTTGGGAAGACAGGATCTGTAGAGGGAAAATGATTTCTGTCTGTAGTATACAGTGTAAAGGGCTTACTTTTCATCTAAGACCTTTGGGTGAAAAAGAGAGGCCTTTGATAGTCACGTCTTCTTTTACCACCATCCCCTATTGGGCACCTTAGGATGGCAGCCGAGTTGGGTGCTTTTGTGACTTTCTCCTCACTCTCTTTTTTCCCCTCTTCCTGGATGAAAGGTGTTTCTTATAAAGTGGAGTTCAGGACACCTGGAGTCCTCTCCAACTTGGGAGGACCAAAAACATACTCCAAGCACTGAGGACACAAGCAAAAATACAAATGAATTCATATAGGAAGAAAGCCTTTATTCTATATAAGAAAGTTGTATCACTCAAAGAAGGTATAATCCACATGGAGTCTGCAATCCTGACACATAAACAGCACAGCATACCAGTTCTGCATTCAAAACTATGTTATGTATATTTTCTCAGCCTCTGTTGGAGCCACCATTTAGTTGCTACAGACCCCCTCTTGGCTGGTGGAGACCAGGGAAGGTCAGCAAAGTATCTGGTTGTGTCCCTGTAGCCAGATATAATGGCATCATCCACCGAGATCCACCAGGGTCTTCAATAGGTCTCAGCGGATGATGTCATCATTCTGCATCTGGCTATGAGGACATAGCCAAACACTTCTCCAGTCCCAGTGCTCTCCACCAGTCATGAAATGGCTGTTTAGTGGCACTACAGCAGCTGAATAGTCAGTTGGGGGTCTTTGGGCATTGCTGAGGGTGGAAAAGAATACCAGTCTCTGTAACAACCAAAAAAAGACATGCAACTGTAAGATGGACTTACGCCTGCGTATATCAATAACAGGATGACAGCCAAATCTCTTCCACATAGAAGCTTAAAAGTTACAGTTCCAAGATGCTTTTAAGGTCAGTGTTCAACTAGGTTCAAAATAAACAGGAAATCCTAATATGGCTTTGTACACATGATCTCTATTCTACTTTGATGTAGGTGGGTACTCTGTCCTCAAGGGATCCACTGTTGGGAAGAGAGAGTCTGACTTCTTCTTCTGGCCAGCCTCCACCAGTCTTTCCCTTGAGAGACTAAGGCAATGGAACATCTTCCTCCTGCAGCCTATGTTCATCTTTATTGGCATCCTGTTTTTGAAATACCTCTGTGCTCTGAAGCTTTGAGATGACCTCTCTGACTTCGATGAAGCTTTATTGGCAAAAGCTCTCTCTCTTGAGCTTATGTAACTGTATTCTCTAAAGTGGTTAAATAAAACCTTTTTTAAAAAATAAAGACTATAGCTTGGTCTATAGTCACTGGAGAAAGGTGACATCATATCAATATGCAGCAGGATTTTGTTAAGAAGACCCAAAGCCTTCTTGACTGTATTGAACTTGATGGATTTCTTTTTGGATATTAGTCAGGGGTTTCAAATCAGGAGCATAAGAGGCAAAAGCAGGGCTTTTTATTTCACAATAAAATGTCATTGCAAATTCTGTATCATTGACAGACTTAAATGTAGACTTAAAATTAGTTGGAATTACACATTTCAAAATGCTTGGCTCAGTTTTTGATTAAAAAACACACGACTCCTAGAGAAATTGTTAATGCTCTTCTGGAATGCAAAGGCTGAGCAAGTTAGAAATAGTTTTGGAGGAACAGATGGGGTTTTTGTCACAAAGTGTGGGCTCTTTATCTTTCCTTTTTTTAAAAAAATGCTGTCAGCAGCAAAGAAAAGATGTGATATGTATCTTGGGGGTGGATTTTTAGGTTCAGCATTAAAAAAACGTGGAGGTCCCTGAGGACCAGTGTAATTAAGAGTATTTCTTCTGCCACATGAGATCCATTGCATAATTTTTAATCATGAAATTAGAGTCTGGCTTATTTTTTTATTAGAAAACGTTATGTGGTTTTTGTTGGCAGGCAGAGAAAGTACAGGATCTGATTTTTCTCATGAGGTTTCTGCTGGCTGCTTTACCTGTAGTACTGCAATCCAATATGCAAGAAGGACTGAGTAACTCCTATGTACAGAAGCTTGATCTCCTACAGAGTTATATGTAGCAAGGAGTGTTTGTTGGCTTTGCTAGCACCCACAGCACATTTGAGGAGGGGACCACTGTGGCTATATATATGTATTTGGATACATTTTTGCTCTGTATAACTTTTTTTTAGGTGGTCTCCAGCCAAAGTGCCTTTCCAGCAGCTTCTGAAGAAACAGTTAGCACAGCTTTGAAGGTAAGTACACATTACAAGGGACACGGTGGCTTAGTGGTTAAGATGCCAATTATGATGATCATTGGCAGTTTGAGGCTCAAATGGTGCATGATGGAGTGAGCGCCTGTCACCAGTCTCTGCTTCCGCCAACCTAGCAGTTTGAAAGCATGCAAATGCAAATAGATAAATAGGTACCACTTCAGTGGGAAGGTGACAATGTTCAGTGCAGTCATGCTGTCCACATGACCACTGGAGTAGTCCTCAGACAACGCTGGCTCTTCAGCTTAGTAATGGAGATGAGCACCGCCCCTACAGTTAGTTACGACTACACATTCATGTCAAGGAGAAACCTTTACCTTTAACCTTTACACATTACAAGAGATCTAGTGTGGCGTAGTGGTTTGAGTGTTTGACTATGACTCTGGAGACCAGGGTTCAAATCCCCACTTGGTCATGGAAACCCACTCAGTGACTTTGGGCAAGCCACACTCTCAAAGGATGCCAATGGCAAACCCCCTCTGAACAAATCTTACCAAAAAAACTTCATGATAGGGTTGCCATAGAATCGCTATAAGTCGTAAATGACTTGAAGGCACACAGCAACAGCATCAACAACACATTATATACAGATAGACTGGAAAACTGCTGAAAAATAAAAATAAACTGCAGTCAATTAATATTTGTGTTATTGTTGTTGTTGTTGTGTTCCTTCAAGTCATTTCTGACTTGTGACAAGTCAGGGTTTTCTTGGCAAGCTTTATTCAGAAGAATTCTGCCTTTGTCTTCCTCTGAGGCTGAGAGAGTGGAACTTGCCCAAGGTCACCCAGTGTGTTTCCATGTCTGAGTGGGGATTTGAACCCTGGTCTCCCAGTGTCCTAGTCCAATGCTCAAACCACTACAGTATGCTGTCTCTCTGTATTTGTGTTATTACTTTGGGTATTAATAACTACCAATTAGCTACCAAGTTAAGGAAGGTTCATCTGAGGTTCATTTATGCAGTACATGGTAGGTGGGAATGAACAAGCTAAGCCAGTCTGTTGCCTTTCAGATGTGTTGGACTATAGCTCTCATCATTTTCAGCCAGCATAGCCAGTGGAAAGTGATGATGGAAGTTGCAGACCAACACATCTGACCAGGCTGGAAAGGTCTGAACTCAGTGCTTTACATTTAGGAGTGGTTCTTATGATGGATAGTTTATCCCTGCCTTGCTATCTTTTTCCCATCTTAAAAAAACATGGACTGTACCTTTTCCTCCTTGATCTACTTGTTAGTTGTATTATTCTTATTATTTTGGTGGTGGTGATGTTTATTCCCTGAAGACAACTATCATTCCCTTTTTTCCCAGCATTCTTTCCAGCTCCCAGTTTTTCAGCAAGTGGTTGAAGGAAAGTAATGCAAAACATATTAGTCATATGTTCTCATGATATTCCAGAGATCTCATGATTTTCCAGAGTATTTGGATGTAGTGGACCTAGGCCTAGTCTTCATTACCCTTGAATACCTTGGTTATATCTAACATTAATCCTACCAAGAATGGAACTTGTTAGTCACATCTAAATCATCCCACTGATTTTAATGTGTCTACTATAGGTGGGACCATCTGAGGCTTTCATACTTTGGGCATATCATGAGTTGATGTGGCTCACTGGAAAAGATTACAATGCTTGGTAACGTGGAAGTTAGGAAAAGGGGGAGACCACACTTCAGGTGGTTTTATTCAATCAGGGAAACTGCAGTCTTGAATTTGCAAGACCTGAGCAAGGCAGTTACCATCTTGGAGGTCTCTCATTCATAGGGTCCCCATAAGTCACAGTTGACTCAACGGCAAATATCAACAAAAGCTGCAGATCAGACTACTATTGGATTTAACCCCTTAATTCTGAATGACATCTTATTAATCATTAACAGTGAAATCTATTATTCTAAATTTCCTCCCAGAATAAAGTGAAAATCAGGTGGTTTCATTGCTGTTGTAGACAATTTTCAAGCAACTATATCTGGAAACAAACAGTAGAATAATAGAATAGTGTACTCTAGTTATCCAAGTGGATGATGTCTGAAGAACCTTTGATAGAAGTCCTTCTGTGAATGGAAAGGTCTTCAGTTAAGCAGAGGCTTCTTCTAAGAAAAGGGATGAGGCAACATTCAGATGCTCCCATTCGCTACCTCCCATGCTGTTCCAGAGATTTCCCCCAACTTTTTGGAGCAGATTTTTGAGTATGGGGGAACAAGACCTGGGAGATCCTTTCCACCCCCCACAGCAATGCACCAGAGACATCCTTTTTATGAGCAGAAACTTCCCCCTTTTTGATCTAAGGCCTATTATGTTTAAGAGAATACTATGCAGTGCCTCCAGAAAAATAAGGTGTACATGTAGGGTGCAAGCCAGCCAGAGCTGAGCAGATTGAAGTTCATTAGTTTCAGGAGAAGAGAGTTAACCATAAGGGACTTACATATATCTAAGGCTAACTGGAATATAGTTACTATATTTATTCATTAGCCAGCCATTTCATTATCAATTTTTTAACAAAAATGAGACCCATTTGCTTATTTATTTATTTCACAAATGTTTATCTTGCCTTTCATTTGAAGAAATCAGAGTTTTTGCTCTTTCCACTTTAAGATTTAAAAAAGAAGAGTAAATACACAGATGATGTCAGCTCTAGAGATAGCTGTCACATCATATTAAACTTCTCTGAAGCATTCTGTTCTGTTTCCTTGTGGACTCTTCATCAATCCTGTGCTCCACACAAGGGGAGCAGGAGAAGTTTCAGCTACGTCAACAAATATATTTATTTTGATACACACATAACACCCATACCCATGCATGTGTATGTACACAAATGTATACAAACTCTCACAAAAAAAAGGTGGGATTCTTCCAACTCCCATTATATAGAATGGTGAGTTGAACAAGGGCCAGCAAAGAAACAGTTAATTGTAATAAAATAACATTTTCAGAGATATTACTTGGTGAATGTCATAGCAAAAAAGCTATATGCCATGATGTTGTGTCATAACACAAAACAGCTCTCTACACAGTCAATCAAGTCTGTTTTAAGAATTTAATTTTAATGTTGAAACTCAGGGAGTGTAAACATATTGTTGACTTGTGTATGTTTTTCCTCACTGTTTTTCATTCTTGGTTATTCCTTTTCTAGACAGTCCATGATTTGATGGGAAATGCCGTGCAACCTTTACTAAACTCAGTTGGCGACTCAATAGAAGCTATTATCATCACTATGCATCAAGAAGACTTTTCTGGGTAATGGAGTCACTTAGCCATATCTATGATAAGAATACCAGATAAACAATAGATTCAATTATCGCAGTGACCTCTCAACAGAACTGCTTGTCTCAGCAACCCAGCTACACTCCAATTTGTTTGTGATGAACTACTGAAACACATGCTATTCTAATTATTTCTCTGTCTGGAAAGTAAACCTGGACAGCACTTTTTAAATGAAATATAAAAAAGAGGATTCTACTAAGATTTTCTTTTAAATGGCTATTATTTTGTTTTAATATTTTTATTAGAAATATTTGGGGAAAGTCTGGTTAAATATGTTGTTTAACTTTACAATAGCCTGTTAAATGTGGTCAGCCACAATATTTTGTTATAATTTGACTGATCTCTTTATATGTCTACAACATTAATGTAGAACTAGGTATTTTATTAGGAAACATGCAGAGGTAGCTGTGTTGGCCATTTAGCAAATTCAAACAGAAATCCACCAAACAGTGATACCTTTATTGGCCAACCAAAATGCACGGTACACTTGTTGCAATCTTTCGAAGCTCCACTGGCTTCTTCATCAGGCAAGATGTTACAAACCAAACAGGAGAAAAAAATAGAGATGTTAGTCAGATGCCTGCATTTTGCTTTCTCTGTCCTTGGATAAGATGGTAAGTGGAAGGTATCTTTTGCAGGCTGGCCCCTCCTCCTTCTGGCCATGTGGATATTGGGAGATTTCTTTGCATATGATCTTTCAGATAGCCTGGACTCAAGTTGTGTAGGGCTTTATAGGTTATATCCAGGCACTTGGAATTGTGCTCTGAAATGGACCAGAAGCCAGTGGAGTTTCATAACTATGTCCTGAAATGGACCAGTAACCAGTGGAAACTTTAACTGAATTTTTAAGCACTTTTCAAAGACAGACTAACCTAGAGCATGTTACAGTAATCCAAGTAGGATGTAACTATGATGTACCCAGATCAAATATTTCCACTAACAGTGCAGCTGGAAAACTGGTTTTATTTGTGCAAATGTACATTTTGCTATAGTAAAAACCTGGGATTCCAGGTTCAGTACTGAATCTAGTACATTGAAACCAAGGGTCTGTGTCTTTAGGGCAGTGTTTCTCCATTATTTTCTGTCACGCCCCCCCAGGAAAGAAGAAAACATTTAGCGCCCTCCCGCGCGACTGTAAATAGTCACATGGGCGGGTTTGACCAATCAGAATAGAGCATGTCGGGCTGCTACTGGGGCTGCGCTGGGACAATCTCCCTCTCTCCAGCTGTAACGGGCCCCCCTTTACGGAGCCTCACCCCACTATTTGAGAACCGCTGCTTTAGGGGAAGTGTAGCTCCATATAGTATTGACAAAATTCCCATTTCCTGCTCTGTCTTCTCACTGACCAGCAACATCTCTATCTTGTCTGAATTAAATTTCAGTTTGTTCTCCCTCACCTGGTCCATTAGAGACGTTAGACACTTTTTAGAACTAAAGCAGCTTCCTTGGATTTAGAAGGAAAGTAGAAATAGAGTTGAGTGTCAGCAGCATATTGGTGACATGGAAACCCTAAGCACAGAGAGCCTCTTCCCACAGTCTAATTTGAATATTAAATAGCATGGTGCACAGCCCTGAGAACCTCAACAAGCCAACTGTGAAAAGATTCAAAGTGGAGTCCCCCAACATTACCTTGTGAATCTCCATCCCACCATGGAGGACTGCTGTCTCTACAGAATAGTGTCAGCAAGTCCCATCCCAGCAAGGCAAACAGAGCAGAACCATGCCAGGGGCTGATGATAACAAAAGATGCTGAGGAATCCAGCAGAACTAACAAGGTGACACTCCCTCTATCCAGTTTCCAGAGCAGGTTGTCTTCCAAGGCAAGCTGAGCTGTCTCTTGTCCCATATTGAAAGAATTTTCTCCTCTATAAACCTGTGCGGGAGTGAATCCTTGCTACTGAATCCTAGCTATTGGGAAGCTTCAGTTGCATGTGCCCGATAGCCGCACTCAGAACTGTGCTTTGGGTTTCATATATTGGTTTTTTCCCCACATCAGTGGGAGGAATTTTGCTACATATCTCTCCTCTGTGCCTTTCATTTTTTGTGTGTGGTGATTGAAAAATTCAGCAGCGCAAATAATCATTCCAGTGTACGGGTTTTCTATTCCAACTTGACCTGTTACATCTCTGAGTGCTCATCTTCCCACAGGAAATCCAGCAGAAAATACTGACTTTTGACGAACATTGTATTGAAAAATATACACAATCATGTTCCTTTCTAAAGTGGGGCAGCTTAAAACACACTCACACTCAAGACGCTAGAGCTCTTGCTCACATTTAAAGAATTCTAATATAGACTCCTGATTCACTTTATTTAACTAAATCCCATGAGATGTGGATGGCATTTATTTTGAAGGAAGCTTGAGTCCTCTGGTTACTTGTAATCACACCCTGCAGTTTAGGGTCATTCTGGCCAGATTAGTGGGGAATGCGTGTATAATCTGTGATGCAGAATTACAACACTTTTAAGAGACTAAGTAAAGAGGTTTGGGGTCAGGTTGGATTGTTGGCAGCGTAATGTGTAGTCTAGGATGATGTGGGCTGCTGTGAGAGAATTACACCAACAGCTGGGCTGTTTAAATTTAAGGGACAGATTTAAAGTGTTAGGCTTCCAGCTGATGAAAAAACCACTGTGTGGAGGTGGAGGGATGGCATGTCATCTCAGAAAGGCAACAATAGCAGAAGAAAAATTTCAGATACTACTCCTAGAGGGAGCTCCGTATTTTTTGTGTTTATGCTGCCTTTGCACTTGTCTTTCTCAGGATAAAAGCAAACAGCACAGTCGCAAAGCACTGTTCAGTTGATATCAACAGGAAATTAACATGCTCGTACCCCCACCCTTTTTTTTCTCCCTTCTGACAGATCACTACCCACTTCAGGAAAACCAGATACCCCTTGTTCTCTGTACATGAAGGAGCTCCAGGGCTTCATTGCAAGAGTCATGAATGACTACTTCAGGCACTTTGAATGCTATGACTTTGTCTATGAGAGTACTGAAGCCATTGCTCAGAGAGCAATTGAAATTTTCATCCGCAACGCCAGCCTGCTAAGGCCCTTGGGTGAAGGTGGGAAGATGCGGCTTGCTGCTGACTTTGCACAGGTAGATGAAAGGAGACTGACTTTGATTTTATTCACTCACATGTGCTGAGCTACACAAGCTGCTTTGTTGTCCTATGTTCTCTTCTTCACCTAAAAATGTCTACCAGACTGTATGAGTGTAATAGATGGGGCAGTGTTTCAGATGTCTCAATTGCAGTTTGAGAAAGTAAACACTGTAAGGCTGTTGGATATATGCCTTCTCTTTACATTATGGCACTTGTTAGCATTAGAGTTTCTGATGAGTCCAATTTTAATCAAGAGTGAAGAAAAATGGTGCTGAGTACTTTCCATAGGCAGCTCTAAAATGGCATTTGTGACCATTACAGAAGAGGGATTGGTGTGGCCAAATGCAGTTCTTTTATAGAAATTATAGAAGTTACTGTTTTGGACTGCAGTTCCCAGAATCTCCCCATGGTGGCTGGGAATTCTGGGAGTTATAGCCCAAAAAAGTGACTTTTCTAAACTGTGCCAAACTGTTGGGGGCCCAATCATAGGAAACACCCATTCCTACCTGCTGCATATAACTGATGATGTGCCAGGGTCCTAGCCAACAGTGATTCAGGACTAGTCCTTTCAAAACATATCTTTCTTTCATTTTACTTGTGTTTTCTCTAAAAATGTAGTACAACATCTCATCTCCCTGGGAAGGGTATACCACCTGAGTTTAGTATTGAATACTCACTAGAATGAAAATTAAGTGTCTTGCAGTCGCTGTGCTCTTAAAGATTGCGATGAAAGTTTTACCTGACCTGCAAATGGCTAGTTCTTAATATCTTCTCACTTTTAAAATGTTGTTTTGTTAACTTACTTTATTTCTTCCATTTCTCGTAGTCTTAATTTTTTTGCAGGCAGAACATTGAAATAGTAAAGCTGACTGGGAGGGGCCAAGTATTTGAATATCCTGGGAAATAGTCCCATTCATTCCCCACCCTGGCTTTTTGAGTCACTGCTGTCTGTCTGTCTAGGATTTTTAAAATATACATGCAAAACAAGTGGAGGGAATAGAGGGATAAATACATAGAAGGTGTATGACTATGAGCTGGGCATAAACATTAATATGACCTGACCAAATAAGTAGTTTAACTTGACATCTGTAGAGTATACATTTGTGTATGGCTAAAGCCATAGGATCTTTTGAACACTGAATAATGGATGGTGAATATTTATTTTTTCATCTCTGGAGTTTTTCAGCTACAGTAAGATCAGCTGATGCTTATGATTACATTTTCCCCAATTAATAAAATAATCTGGAAACTGCATATTTTATGCCTCTTCTTCAAAACTGAAGGCAACAAATGTACACCCCAGTATTAAAGTATTTCAAGGCTATACAGAGAGCTTAAATTTCTTATATATACATCCCACAACATCCTGACCAACAGTATAGTTTAAAAATGGTTTTTCCCCCTGCTTTAGTGCTCCATTTACAGATTTTCTAAGTGATCACATCTTATAGAATGTGCATCTACCAAATTTCAGACCCAGTCTGAGTCTGATCAGTTTTTATGCGGAAGAAACCCCATATACACCTCCTTGAGATTCATGATGGAAAAAGGGATATAAACATAGTTAATAAATGATAAATAAGGTTAGTGACAGTCAGTGATCTTACTAGGACACCATTTCAAAGACCACATTTTTTAAAAAAATAATTGCCACATTACACAAGATAAAATGATTTCTGCAAAAGTGAGCGTTCAAGACAGCACCCTAGAAATGGTGGGCAAGATATGTGTCTACAGATGGTTGGAGAACATCCAGGCCATGCAGAAAGCTTACATTTGGGAGGGACTTCACCCAGGACATCCCAGTTGTTAGGAGAGTGGACTCTATTTTGTCTAGCAGACAAAACATGGGTATTTGTAGAGCAATGAGCTTGACAGATACTTAAAAGGTGAAAATAATCACTTGTACTGAATAAATGGCTCAATTTTCACTTTTTTAGAGCTGGTTAGACAGGATTTCCTTAGGTTAGTGAGGTACGCTTAAGTGGCATTTTCTTGACATTTATATATACCATGAGGTATCATCTAGGAACTGTAATACAGTACCTTATTATCTGCTCTTCAAAGCCAAGTGTGTGGAGGTTACAATAATTTGAACTATTTTCCATCATGTTAAGTTGGGAGTCATATTTTGCCCTTTAAATGCCATGTGGCTTTGTTATGCTAAAGGAACTGAAACATGAACATGATGAAGTCAGACACGGGGGGGGGGGGAGAATCAAATAATTTTTTCAGTGTCTGACACAAAAATGTCTGATGACAATGGCTTTCAGCTTAGTGAGAGAGAGAAATGGCAAAAACAACTGGCAAAAATAATTATGTTGCTATTGTATGGAATAAAATACTATCTTTGGTCATCAAAATAGAAATGATTGGCCCAGGAGAACTGAGATACTTTATATATACCGGTATGTTTTTCTTCTGTTAAGTAGACGTGGTCTGAGTTGGGTCTTGATCTGTGAATAAATGATAGGTCCTTTGTTTCTACAGCAAAACAGCTTTACCGTAACATTTGTTGCTGAGGATTCAAGGGCAGTTGAATATATCACTTTTTATTAAAATAACAAATAATTTCCATTTCCACTTACATCAAAAAAACAAAAAACAAAAAACCACCAAACAGTGATACCTTTGCTGGGCCATGCACAGTACACATTTTGGTTGTATCACTGTTTGGTGATAAAGGTATAACTGTTTGTTGATTTATTTATTTATTTATTTATTTATTGATGTTAATGGATTTGCTACCCTGGATATTTTCATAACTTCCATTTGTTAGTCACTTAGTTCCTTGTTAATATAATTCAGTCTTCTCCAGCCTGGTGCCCTCCACATGTTAGCAGTGTCCTCTCTTTCCCTTTTATTGAGATATAAAGACTTTTAACTTCTTTATTTACACTCCAGTACTCAGTGAGCGTTGGACTATGACTCTGGAGATCAGGGTTCAATTCCCTGCTTGGCTATGAAGACCCACTTAGGGTATCATAAGTTGAAAACAACTTGAAGGCACACAAGAACAAAAATAATAAGAAACTTAGTTTGCAGTCGTAATAGTGTAAGACAGGCCAGTATTGTTATCTTAAGATATGATGGGGCTGAGGACTGAGAAATAAGAGATTTTTTTCTAGACCCTATTACCGTGATGGCAAAACTTTTAGAGACCAAGTGCCCAAACTTAGTGGCGTTCCTGCTTACGGGGGGAAACACGCAAGGAAAAAATGGAGGACCTGACTGAATAAAAGCTCAAAACAAAAAAGCCACTTATATAAATCTTACATCCATCCTTCTCATCCCTGCTCAAAATGGAGGAGATTTTGGAATCTCTCCTGGACAGGAGGTTGAAATAGACAGACAGGACCAAGTCTGGTCACCCTAAGCTAAAAACACCCATATCGATATAAATCCATGCTTCTCAGCCCTGCTCAAAATGGAGGACTTTTTGGAATCCCTCCTGGACAGTTCCTGTTTTCCTTGGAGGAGTAACAGCAGCAGAAAAGCCTCAGACCCAGATCTCAGAATGTGTTTCTTTCTGAGAGGGAAGAAGGACAGCAGCCATGTTCGGCAGTGGGCTGCTTGAGGACACAATGCAAATGTTGATGGGGTTTTCCCCTTAATTTCAGGACAATTAACAAATGAAAGGAATAATTTAAATGTAGACCCAGTCAAGGATTTGTGGCTATTAAAGTACAATTTTAAGTCTGTGTCTTGCTCAGTTCTATAAGTATATTGCAAGCCAACAAGCCATGTTAACGTTCATCAGAGAATTACAGCGGAGTACATAATAAAGTGAGAACTAGCATGGTTTAATGGTTTGAGTGTTAGACTATGACTCTGGAGACCTGGGTTCCATTCCCAGCTCAGCCATGAAACCAGCTTAGGCAAGTCACACTCTCTCAGCCTTAGGGGAAGGCAATGGCAAAAATCCCCTCTGAAGAAATCTTGCCAAGAAAACTCCATGATAGGTTCGCCTTAAGGTTGCCATGAGTTGGAAATGACCTGGAGACACAAAACAACAACATAATAAAGCACAGAAGGCACAGCACAATAACAGGAACAAAAAGAGCATGCGACTCTGGAGGCCAGGTCTCAAATTCCAACTCGGCCATGAAGCCCACTGGGAAACTTTGGGCAAGTCAGACTCTCTCAGCCTCAGAGAAAGGTAATGGCAAACCTCCTCTGTATAAATCTTGCCAAGAAAACCCCAGGGATGGCCTTGAAAAATGTGGGACATCACAAAATAGAAGCTAAAAACACTCATATAAATCTAAATTCATGCTTCTTAGTCATGCTCAACACCTTTTGAAATTCCTCCTGGACAGAAGATGAAATGCAGGACATGTTCTGGGAAAAGGAGGATGGCTGGTCACCCTGGCTCAAAATGGAGGGCATTATAGAATTCCTCCTGGACAGAAGGAGCTGGAAATGGAGGACATATTCTGGGAAAAGGAGGATGTCTGGTCACCCTGGCTCGAAATGGAGGACATTATGGAATTCTTCCTGGACAGAAGGAGGTGGAAATGGAGGACCTGTCCTGGAAGGTTGAAATGAAGGACGTGTCCTGGAAAAAGAAGATGCCTGGTCACCTTGACCCAGCCCCATCTCTTACCTTCCAATGATGAGCTGACTCCTGGATGGCGTGCACATGGGCTGGAGGTAGCAGTTCTCCAATTTCGTGCCTTCTGCCACCACCTTATCCAAGGTGGGTGTCCTGATCTCCGAGCCATGGTAGCCCACATCTCAGAAGCCCTGGTCGTTGGCCAGGATGAAGGTGAGGTGGGGCTGGAAAGGGGACAGTGGGGGCTCAGGTCCTTCTCCTTCTCCTCCTCCAAGCCAAGGGGCCACCATTTCACTGGCTCTTTCCGCCTCTTCCCTGACCGCATCCCACGCCAGGTAGCCGGAGCTGAGGAGGCTGAGCATGGAGAAGCCAACCAGCAAAACCCAACCTCGCATTTTCTCTCAGCAGACTCGGGTCCAAGCGCAACTCAGGAGTTGCAAAGTTCCTCCTTTCAGGGGAGGGTTAGGATAGCCAAGCTCCTTTTCTCCACCTGTCGGAACCCATGATAGGCGACCCTTAAGTCTTAGCAGGACTGGGCGAGCTGGGAAAACTGACGGCTCCCCTCAGCTCCCACATCAGTGAAGGCAACAATAACCAGATGGAGAAGAGTCCCTCCTGAGCAATTGCTAGTGGGTTCCTCAGTTCTCTCCAAAGGGGGACTCATCCCAAAAAAGGTCCCTGTTGTTCCTGAGGGGCAGGAAGGAGGGAGCCAGGAGGAGGAAGAGGAAGAGGACAGCCTCCTTCCCTCGCTTTTTTCCTCTCCCTTCACCTCCCTCTTTGATCCTCCCCAGCCCTGGCTGGCGAGTGAAGCCAAACAAAACACAAGCGCTATTACCTGGCAGCCAAGAAGAAGAGGGTCCAGGCCACTTCAAGGAGTTGGCTGGCAGCACGCGCCTCCCCGCCCCTCCTTGCCACGGCCATTGTCCCAGGACAAACCAAGCCGGAACAAGGAGCTGGGCCGCCACCACCCCGCACCTACTACCAGTGGCCGCTGTGCCCTCACGGACTGGCCATGTGCCACAAATGGCACGTGTGCCATGGGTTTGCCAAAACAGCCCTATTACATTCTAGGGTCTAGAACAGGGGTAGGTAACCTAAGGCCCGGGGGTCGGATGCGGCCCCCCGAGGCCTTTGGACCTGCCCCAGGCTGGTCTTGCCGCCACCGCCGCCGCCTGCCATGATGATATTGATTTTTGTTGTTATTACTTGTGCTTGTGGTTTTCTTGGCAAAATCTCCACAGGGGTTTTGCCATGGCTTTTCTGGGGCTGAGAGAGTGTGCATGCATATTTTTTTTATCTTTTTAATTTTTTAAATATTTTATTTATTTATTTATTTATTTATTTATTTATTTATTTATTTATTTTTGGTGCTTCGGCCCTCCAATTGTCTGAGGGACAGCAACCCGGCCCCCGGCTCAAAAAGGTTGCCTACCCCTGGTCTAGAAAAACTACCCATAGTTCATGATTAGGCCTAATATTGCAACTACCTTGTGGCCCAAAGCTTATAACTACTTCCCTCTGCCAGCTTTAATTAGTACTCTTAAAAAGGAGGAGGAAAACTAGTGCCTCCATGGCCCTTGATCACAACATGTCTGTCATTTTTAACAGTAGGTCTGATATTACTGTATTGATGGGGTTTCTGTGAACCAACCGATCTTCGCTGTCCTTTTCTGATGCAAGATTCTAATGTTGGGAAGAATGTATAGGACAGGGTTTTATGTGCATATGTGCCTTCAACTTGCCTGTCGACTTAGGGTGACCCCATGAATTTCCTAGGATTTTCTTAGGCAAGGAATACTCAGAAGTGGAGTATCATTGCCTTCCTCTGAAATATAGCCTACAGCGTCTTGGCGGTCCCTCATTCACGGTCAAGCCGCCCTCAGAAACACAGTCAACTACACAGTGCCCTTATCTTGGCATGTAAAATACCATTGCCACCTCTTAAATGTTATTAGCATACTCATAGGAAAGTATAAACTATAATTTAATTTATAGTTTAATTTAATGAAGACCAGCTTCAGCTGTTAGATTCCTACTGGAAGAAACTTCTATAAGGCCACATGATTGCTACCTCTGCCAGTAATTTAGGTTCTTAAAATTGTAGAAGTATGGAAGTTAGAAGAAGGGGCATTGGATGTCCTGAAACTCTTGTCCATTTATATGCTAGTGAGACTTTTCTTGCCAGTCATGAATAAAGATGTTAAGAAGTAGCTTGGCTTGTTCCTGGCTCATATTTAGCATTGCAGAAAAGAAATGAAAAGAAACTCCTTCGTATTCTGAGCAATCAGATATAGAAAGAAGCGGACAAAAGGGAACCAGAATAGGTTTATAGACTTCTATAGGCTAAATCAGGGGTAGGCAACCTTTCCCCTTTAAGGGCCGAGGGACTTCAGCTCCCAGAAGCCTCAGCCATGTTGGCCAATAGTCCCATGTTGGCCAATAGCTCCTGGGATTCTGGGAGCTGAAGTCCCTCGGCCCTTAAAGGGGAAAGGTTGCCTACCCCTGGGCTAAATATAACCATTCCTTGCCAATGCGCACTTCATCAAGACAATACAGATGAGGATTCTCTCCAGTTAGTTAGCTGATTGTCCATGGATAATTAATGACAGGAAATTAATGAACTTGCCCTTCACTTCTGACATCTTAGCACTGAATTACTTGACACACGTCTAGTCAGAAACATTGCTGGTGAAGCCTGACCTTGGTTTTTGTCTGTAAAGTTCACTTATTGAAAAGCTTCCCTCCCCTATTCTTGTCTGTCTACTTTGGCTTGGGATTTTGAACCCTAGGCTGAAGAGCAATTCATTTTCTTTCACAGATGGAGTTAGCCGTGGCTCCCCTCTGCCGGCGAGTGTCTGACCTGGGCAAGTCCTACAGACTCTTAAGATCATTCAGGTAAGTGAGGTTCAGAATATTTCTAAACTGCAGGCAGCGTGATTTCCATTTTTTCATTAAACGAAGTTGCCGACTTCTCATTTGCATGGGAATTTAATTAAAACCTTCTGGCAGCATCACTTGTAAATTACCAACAAATTGGTGTGTGTTTTTCCCCCCATTAACATTTTATTCAGTGCGACTGTGACTTGGAGAATTTTGTCATCCAAATGTCAGCTAAATTGTACCTCTGCTTTTGTTTTCAATCTCAGTTCTTGCAATAATGAGATGTGTAGTCACACTGGGGGCTTTCCCCCTGAAAACAGAATTTAAGATGCAGTGTTGGGAAACTGTTTAATTAAAATAATAGGCTGTTAGTACAAACAATCTCCTACGAAATTTAGTAATAGAGTAGCATGAAGATTATAAAGTAAAGCAGCAAGCAACCACAAAAAGAAGGAACAGATTTTGTTTTTCAGGGGCAGTGCTTACGATTGACACAGCATGAGCAAAAGTGGGCCTGCTCTTGGCTTCTGCTGCTCTCTGGTCTGGATTTTCAAGGGTTCCAGTTTAGATCTATTGAGTAACCTATCAAGTTATGATAAGTCACACTCTTATGGAAGAACAATATCTCCTCCCAACAAAAATTTGTAGTCAGTAAGAAGAGGAGATAGATTCAGTGCCCCCTTGTGATTTTCTCTGTGCCTTTACATTTTGCTGTACTAAGGAATGGTGGGGTGGCCACGTTTGCAATGTACAATTCTCTGTTTGAAGGGATGTCTAATCCAAGTCCAGTTTAAAGACAAAGAAACATAAACATGGACAAAGGGGGTGAGGTTGCTTATTAAGAGTTATTGCCTGGTCAGCAGACAGAGCAGGCACAATTGTGGACAGTCTTCTCCACTATGTATGGCATTTCTGTTAAAATTACAGTGATTATTTCTAACTTTGCATATATACATAGACAAATATCAGAGCTAGGGAAAGCCCTCCCTCCCAGACACAGACAATTAGGCTTTGGCTGGTTAACCAAAAACCTTTATTGCTGCAGTCTTCAGAGACAGATGTTGCTAGTAAGACGTCTGGGTTAGGACTGAGGATATCAGGACAGTCAAAGCATAATAAAGACATTTGAAAATTTATGACTCCACCTCACCTACTTGGCCTGCTTCCACACCATTCCCATAACAACCTCTAAATGTCCTCCATCTGTCTTCCCCCCCCCCCAGGGAAACCCTCCTACATATTTCTTAGACTGACCTCATCTTTCTAGGCTTTACAAAGCAGTTTAACCCCTGCATCCCATCCTAGCCCAACCACCATACCAAACACGTGCAATGAAATAATACATTTTACTACACATCTACTGCACAGTCAGTGCACCAAAGCAAATTGAACATGGCAGAATCATTAGAGTCTGACAGCTGTCTTGAGTCTCATGCCAAAAGAAGAGGATATAAATAGAATAAAAATTAAAATAAATAAATTTGGCATTTATTTTGGCAATATAAATTTGGCAAGTTTATGCATTTGTGTCCCTTTTTGGTGTAATATGCAAGCAGTTACTTTATTTAATTTCTGAGGGGGAAAGTAAAGTGCTAAATATGGAGATCTCATTGTTGTCTGGGCATTTTTCGGTGGAAATTCCCTTGAGAGAGACCTAAAGAGGAACAACTGTCCATCTACTATGACCAACATTTTGCTCATATATTGTAATGCACACATAATATTCTTCTCTTTTAACTGTATCATACAGTTTGTGCTTTCTTCTCCACGCAGACCAATGCTGTTCCAAACTAGTGAGCATATTGCCAATAGCCCAGCCGTGGGGGATGTTATTCCATTCAGTACCGTTATTCAGTTCTTATTTACAAGGGCACCGCCTGAGTTAAAATCTCCATTCCAGGTAAATGAGGTTATGCCATCTTTTCATGTTAAACCCTCCATCAAGACCAAAAAGCCATTTATCTCTAATTGCTATAACAAATGCTATTCAAGATGCAGCTTGCCTGGTTTGATTGTATAAGATCATAGCAGAAGATTGAAGATATTTTATATTCTTCATAACATCTGGCAGTAGAGCAGAAGTAATATTTTTAAACAAAAGTGGTATAGAAGCTGCCCTTCTCCTTTTTTATGCATTTCCCCATTATTCACTTCTACGTTAGTGCTAATTGTAAGTCAAAATGCAACAGGGGGAAAAAAAGAATAACATTCAGAAGTAATGGAAATGGTGTAGCTACATAATTGTTGCTTAGATTTAAAGCAGTGATTCAGAATCCTTGGCCCTCTGAATAATTTTGGACTGTAGCTCCCAGAAGCCTGGCCAATGGCAAGGATTTGAGGGAGCTGCAATTCAAAACAGCGGGAGACTAAAAAATCACCACCTTGATCTAGATTTGGGATTACCAAATGCTTCTAGGTAGTGGACTGCAGTAATCACAGAGCAAAACAAAACAGAGTTTAGCCCATTTATAAGCAAAAACCAGTTGAGCCCAGTTAGCTGGCTGTTCTGCACTTTCCCAGAACAATTGCAAGAGCCAAAAATAAAATAAATAAAATAAAATAAAGCTCCATGTTCTTAAGCACCATACTCTGGATTGCTACAAGCAACATACTGTTAGGCATTTTCTCAAGATTTTCGTGAACTCCATCAATCTGCTTTTATTACCATGTATGAAACTCCTGTACCAATCAATTATTGGCACTAAATTTTGTTTAGTACATGAAAATGCGAGGGATGTGAGTACATGAACTACTTCTGGAAATAAACTCTGTTTTTTTGTGTTTATTGCCATGAAAGAGAGCTGAATGGACCATTGCACGTTATTCCCGGTGGCTTGATGACCATCCATCAGAGAAGGACAGGCTCATTTTAATACGGTAAGAAGCTTTTTACTTTAAAAGGTAGTTCAGTAATGTATCAGTTTTACAACTTGGAAACCATGATCTTTCCTATCCCACCACTGGCCCCCAGATCAAAAAGTTTGGGGACCCCTGGTTTAGCTGTTTTCTGCACTCCTACTCTGAAATAAATTTATATTATTTATTTTGTGGTTGGCTACAGATTCAACTAGTTGTATTTTGTGCTGATGCCCTGTGTCAAACTGCCTCTATGAAATTTCTTTTAATAAAGCAATACCTGTCGGACTATACTCCTATGAAGGTGCAGTTAAATATTCTGCTGAAATCAGGTGACTCCTTTCCAGGTTAAGTATGTTTTAAGTTCAAATTTTTTCTTTCTTTGGTGGAGGAAAAAATCAAAAATGGAAAAAAGGATGTTTTGTGAGCAATTTGTGAGATCGACTCGAGGGCAATTAACAACAATAAAAACAAAAATTGAGTTTTATTTTAGCATGAGCTATCATGGATATAAAGCCATTTCTTCAGTTACAATACAGAGTGTTATTAAAGCCTCAGGTTATAAAGTATATTTATTCAGTTGTGGGAGTGGGATAGAAAGTAATAGGGTCTACAGAGATACAAATCATGTCCCTTACCCTAAATTTTCAAAGGGCTGGGTGAGGGGATACAAGCCTTTCATATCTTTACAGTGGTCATTTTCCACACTTTAAATTGTTTTAGATTATATAAATGAATTTTATTCTACACTGTCGTGAGAACTTTGAATATAGCATGAGGCAATTTTTTAAATAAAAGTACAGAGCATGTTTTAATAAAAATAAAGAAATGATGTTTTTTGGTTAGCTGTATTTTAGTAAACAGGATGGGTGACAACTGTTCAGAGAAGTGTTGGTAGAAACAGAAACAAAGAAGTAATTAATTGAGTGTTGTAATCTTCAGAATGTGTAATTTGTTTTGTTGCTGCCATTGGTTGATGAAATACTTTCAATAGAAACTGTGCTACATTACAGTACTCTCTGTTTTGTAATCATGCAATGAGGAAATATACCCTTGCCTTTTTCTCCTTGGAAAGGTGCATTTGCTGCAGCTTCAGATTCCAATGACCTTCTGTCCTTTTTGAGATCAGTTGCTTAAATAATGCTTTACAGTGCTGTAGCAAAAAAGGCTAACATCTGCTTAGATTTGATTTTTAAACTTTTACATTTTTTGTCATTTTAAAGCAGAGATAGGCATAGTGTGGGCTTATCTCAGGTGGAGTGGTGGTGAGTGTTTGACCAGACTTCTGAGAGACCAGGTTTTGAATCCCTGCTCAGCCATGGAGAACAATGGGGTGACTTTGAGCAAGTGACACTTTCTCAGAAGAAGGCTCTGGCAAACCTTCTCTGAACAAATCTAGCCAAGAAGACCCTGTGATGGGTTCACCTTAGGGGTTCCATAATTCAGAAATTACTTGAAATGACACAACAACAACAACAACAAAAACAGATACACCAAAGTTCCCAGGAATGATTTATTTTAATCCATGCAATTTTTCAGCTTAAAATGTCCCCAAATAATGCAAAACCACCTGAAAATGTGTTGGAATTGCATGAGTTTGCCCCAGGACTCTTCCACTTCCAGAAAAAAAGAATTCCAGATGAAAACAGACACTGGCAGAGATGTCATAGCACTTCCAGTTTGACAGCAGCAAGCCTTTGCAACCCAGCAAAGTGTCCCCAGTCTCCTGCACTTTTTAAAAAAAGTTTTGTCAGCCTCACTGACACTGTAATAATGTGTGCATAATGTATTAGGGAAGGGGCTGGGACTAAGTGGCAGAATACATGCTTTACGTGCCATAGTCCCCAGGTACAATCCCATTAAAGTGCTTCTGCCTGAGCTTCTGCCTGAGGCCCTGAAGAGTAGCTCCTACTCAAAGTAATGGGCTCAGTGTGGATATCTCACTCCCTTATTTCATGGTTGTTGTTTTCTCTTTCAAATCTCTTTAGTGCAACTGAAATCTACAAACCTAGGCCTAAATCTGGACCAGGAAGCTGAATTAAGAGACTTTTCATCTTGTTTTGGTTCTGGGCAGCCCTTGAAAAAGTTAAATTTGGGGGATAAGGCTCCCATAATTCACCCATGTTAGTAAAAGGCCATCTTTTCCAAGCTCAGGTCTTGTGGCATATTTAGATGCAAAGTGATTTACAGGCCTTATTCAGTGCTGAGCTGGACTGGACTTGAGTTTACCTGTCAAAAGTATCCATGTTTTTGTCACTGGGCAATGGTCAAATGACAAGGTAGTCCTGAAAGTTTTTCTGTTTTTCGCCCCATAAATATACACCCCAGGACACAAGATACTGTTTGAGGGAGTGTGCAAATCCCCCCAAATCTTGCGTCCTCCCCTCCAACAAAGTATTGGGGAAGACTTGCAGTCTATGAACTATCCCCACAGGGCACTTCGAAGGGCAGTATTTACCCTCAGAGTTGGTTAGAACCATAGGATGGTTGTCAAGAGAGGGCTTAAGTTTAACTTCTTCGCTGCTCATTTTCCATCCTGCCAATGACCTTGCAAAGCCAGATTATTTAGTGTTCACTCTCCATTAAACTGGAAATGAATTGCATGGTGCAAACCTGGGAGCTGAAAGCAAAACCATGTCTCTTCGATTGACTGAATTGCAAGTGTAATGTCAGTCTTCTTTTAGTTTCCCACCACAGCTATATCAGAACTTTTCTATTAAGACAATACAATTGTCTGGGTTGGGGAGGAGTGTCCTCTCCTACAAAGTCTCTCACCTAATTTCAAATTTCAGCTCTGACTCTTGTGATTTGGGATATGCCTGAAATCTTTGACTCTGATCTCTGTTGTACTGATAGAGGCCCTCTTTCAGCCTCAGCCTATGGGCCAGACCTATTTGCCAAGAGGGATAGATTTGGTTCAAGGGCCCAAGATGCCCTATGCCTGCCCTATTATGTTGTCTCCTCTTAAAGATCACTCCCATTGCTCCTTGCATCTGGAACTGGCAAGCGTCATTCGTGTCATTAAAATAAGAATCCACTAAACGTCCTGTTCCCACAAACACAGATCAGTTTCAGGCCTAATTCTTAAAAGTATATTCCTCTTTTGATGGAATTCGAACGCAGTATGGGCAGTGCAGTTTGAGAGTTCAGAGCACTGGAAGTTCAACAGTAAGCTCAATGCACTTGCCGATTATACAACATTGTTCCAAAGGGCTTGTTCCATCCTCTTGAATAAGATGCTTTTGCTAAGTCGAGCAGAAGTAATGTCAGCCAACGATATTTAAAAATGACTCAACAAAACATTTTCTGGTAAGAAAGTGGGATATTCAAACAAAGCAACCCATCCAAGCAGCCCTATATCACCTCTTGTTCATAAAATGTATAATTATTTTCTTGCTAGCAAGCCATTATGATTGATTTGTCAGAATAGGCTCTAATGCAGTTTGAAATTGCCTCTCCTAATGTACTGCACTTGCCAGCTTCGAACTGGGTTCTTGGCTCTTCCATTGCTGGTTTTCCCCATATAATTATTTCTTTCAGCATTTGGATTAAGTGAATGGAGGCTCAAAAGGCTGTATTTTACATACAGTATAACTGTGTGTTTAGTTTTTATGACTTTCTCTCTCTTTCTCTTCTGGAGTTTGACCTCTCTTTAAAAAAATAATAATAATCCTATTTCAGTTCCATGCCAGCTAAATTGATCTGTTAATCCTTTGCTGTGGGAGCAAAGATCAGAAGGTTACAATCGTCTTTGGACAGTTATATAATGCATCAGAAGTTCAAGTGCCTCCATTTGCACTCTGTGTAACTTCCAAAACAAGGAGCAGCACATTAAATAGATGAGTTTACCCTTCACACAGGTGCACAGCTTTCGCATCTGGTCATGGGGAGACATGGCATTTTTTGTGGCATTGTGCAAAAAGTGTGATCGGAGGTATTAATACTTCCTTCCTCCCCCCCCCCCCCCACTTCTCCTAGACAGCATACCTAATGATGAGACATGCTGGGAGTTGCAGTTCAGCAATCTCTGGACAGCTGCATGCATCCCATCCCTCATGTAGAAAGAAGCTTTTTCTAACTGAGTATACACAAGTATGGGAAAATGCTGTAATGTACCTAAGTATCATTTCAGTCTGTGAAAGTCTGGAAGTCTGATCTCACTGCTTGAGATCAGTAATGTCTGAGAGCATTTAGTGGGGCTAAGAAGCTGAAGCTTAATCCAGACAAGATGGGAATGCTCCAAGTCAAGTGTAGTACTGTAATGATTTGGTGTTAAAGAGTATCAACCTGTATTGAACAGGATTGCCCTTGCCTTCAGTATTTGAGTTCTCTTTGGGTGAGTTCCTGCACTCAGCATTGATCCTGGCCTCTCAGCTGTGAGAAAAGGGGATTTTGCTTAACATCGCTCCTGCCCCAACTGCAACGATTTCTGGTAGGGATGGATCTGACTACGATCATATATATCTGAATTACATCTAGACTGAACCACTATAATGTAATCCGTGTGAGTTTGCCTTAGAAGATCATCCAAAAAACTAGCAGGTAAATAAAAAACAGCTTCAAAGGATCTGATCTGACCAACACCATTTAAGGGGAAGCTTCTTTTTCCGTTGCTATTTCAGTTTTCTGGCCTCTGGTCCATTCCTGTGCAGTTCAAGGTGCTGATTCTATCTAAAGCTCTAGACTGTTTTAGGATATCTCAAGGACTATCTTCTCTCTTATGATCCTTTTTGTCTAGTGGAGTCCTTCTTTTGATCTCATCTTTTTATTTAGTTGATTGGAATGTGCAGAAAGATATTGCTGGCAGCATTCAGAAAGTGGAACTCCCTGCCCCAAGATAATTGCTTTAGCTTTTTATCTTAATTTTGCTGCTATCTGAAGACCTATTTTTGACTGGTCTGCTGCTTGAGCCTGAATTTACTATATGCTCTCTTAATGTTCAAGTATGTGTATTTGTGTGTCCTCAAGTTGTCTCGACATATAACGTATAAATTTCATAAGGTTTTCTTAGGCAAGGAGTCCTCAGAAGTGGTTTTGCCAGTTCCTTCCTCTGAAATAGAGCCTACAGCACTTGGTTTTTTTTGGCGGTCTCTTTCCAAGTACTAACCAGGACTGATCCTGCTTAGTTTCCAAGATCAGACAGGATCTGGTGCCTGCAGAGTACTTGAGGCAGATTTTACAAGTGGGACCTGTAAGATTATGTTGCAGTAAATCTTTGCCTTCTAACAGGAGGCTTGTTCAGGGTTCCAGTGATCCATGTCCTTTTCCAGGACACCATCCACTCTTAAGGGATCAGTCAAGTAATTCTGATTCCTGGAAGACTTGGGCTGCATCTGCACTGCAGAAATAATGCACTTTGACACCACTTTAACTGCCATGATTCAATCTATGGAATCCTGAGCTATATAGTTTGGTGGGACACCAGAGCTCTCTTGGCAGGAAAGGCTTAATGTCTCACAAAACTACCAATCCATAGCATTGAGCCATGGCAGTTATAGCGGTGGGTCTTGGTCATCATTGTTTATTTATGTATGTGTGTGTGTGTTTTAAGTGTACACACTTCTGTAGTTCTGCACACCCAGGAAATCTCCCAAATTTGTAGCAACAAATATATTTGTGTTGTCTTTTCACTTGCAAAATGATAGGCATTGAAACACCCAAGTTTGCCATTAGTTTCTACAACCAGTGGCTTAGCAATTAAGATGCCAATTCTGATGACTGCAAGGTCGGCAGGTTGGCAGTTCAAGACCCAAGACCCAAGTTGCATGATGGAGTGAGGTCAGGTCACTAGTCCCAGCTTCTACTGACCTACATGTAAAAGTGCATGTAGATAATAAATAGGTACTACTTTAGTTGGAAGGTAACAGAGTTTGGTGCAGTCATGCTGGCCCCATGACCATGGAGTAGTCTTTGGCAATGCTGGTTCCCTCGGCTTAATAATGGAGATGAGCACCCCTCCCTACAGTCAGATACAACTTGACAACCTTGTCAAAGGGGAAACCTTTACCTTTACTGATGACAATTTTATGGTGGGTTGAACTTCTTTATGAGCAGGTTAATTTCTTGTCTTCCTTTGTTCTTCATGTTCCTTCCCCAAAATGGACTCCTGTGTCTCAGCTGCTGCGAACCAGTCTGCCTGGCTGCTCATTCCTCAGACCCTCACCCCCAACCCAAACTTAGTATTCTGTAAAATTGCAGGTTGTCAGGCATGGTTTCAGAAAAGGGGAGTCAGCATTTTATTATGTTTAAATTTACAAAAATATGCCACTGCATACCTAGCGAGTCCATCAAGTGTGCAAAAACAACTGTGTTTTGAGGTAGCCCTTCTTAATTTTCAAACTGATTGACAGCTAAATACACGAGTTAACTGTTAGAGGGGCCATTTAGTACCTGCAAAGAAAAAGTTACAGCATGTTTCTACTCCTGTGCTCCTTTTTCTTTTCCCCAGACACCTGGAACAAGAGTTCTGAACTGCTGTTCAAGAGAGCGTTTCAATAGAAAAATGCTATATAGTACAAGAGGGCTGCCAGCTTCAGATCTGGGGAACACACTGTTCTAAAGAGATGAAAGTAGTGTTACCTCTGTTCTCTTCCTCCTTGAAATGATCTCATAAATCAAAGGTGGGGATTGTGTGGCCCTCCAGAGTTTGCTGAACTACAGGTGCTATAAGCAGTATTGCCGGTGATGAGGAATCCTGGGGACAATACTAATGCATCTTAAGTCTTTGAGGTGCCACAGAATGCTGTTCCTTGAAAACAAACAATATCACAAACTTTTAAAAAATGATTAAAAGGTAGTGTTTTGCTTTAAAAATCGTATAGAAGGGGCCCTTGGTATCCACAGTGATTTGGTCCCAGGGTCCCCCATGGAAACCAAATCAGTAGCATAAAAATAGTGTCCCTTCTATGAAATGGCAAAATCAAAGTTTGCTTTTTGGTATTTATGTATTTTTAAATTATTTTCAAGCTGTGGGTGTTTGAATCTGTGGATGAAGAATCTGTGGATATGGAAGGACGACTGTAAATGCTCATGATTGTCATTTGTGGCATTTCATTTTTACCACGAGTCTCATTCCACTTCTCTGTTTTATGAAACAGAAGTGACAGCTGAAGATCTTGAAAAATGAATTTATGCTTTCAATTTCAGTTACATACATCCTTTTCCTTTCTTTTCCCATTTCTTCCTATCCTACTAATATGTGTGCTCTGGAGCAACGGTGTCACTATGGAGGTGCAGTGGGTGCAGACTGCACCGGGTGAACTTGGTGGGCCCTCCTTCCCCTTTGATGCAGAAGGGCTGAATGTGCACCCTTCCCAGGTGACAGACACCCTCTGCACTGGATGACACCTGAGCTAGTGACATCCCTGCTCTAGTCTCCATAAGTGGGTTTTTTTACTACATCAAGAATGTAATTCTGCATATCTCTACTTGGAAGTTAGGCCCACTGAGCTGGGATCTGTTGTCCATCTGTTTCAATACTAGCCACCCGAGTGGTGCTTTTCCAGGGTATCGAATATGATTGCCAGCATTTTCTGTCCCAAAATCTAGGATGTGAAGCTATTTAGAAAGATTAAATAAATGGAAATAATAAATTCTGTGCATCCTTAATTCAAATTACTGACTGAAATGGGATACTTATTCTGAAGAATACTTCCATGCTGTGCTTGAAAAAAGACAGGCATAATTAGGCTATATATCAGGTAATGCTGTAAAGTATTTCTTTTTAAATGAAAAGTGGAGCTTTGGTATTGAACACACTCTTAAAAATATGCTGAATAATCCAAACCTATCAAGCATCCCATAATCAATATGATGGCATCATAACAGCAGATTCAGTCCACTTTGGCTACCAATTTGACATACCGGTAATAGTGGGCAAACAAATTCCTCTTGATGTGGGGGTGGACGGGTAAAAACAATGCATCCCATTGCCCAAGAAGGTAATTCTTATTGGACTGTGCTGGTAGCTTCACAGTCTACTAGCACTGTATGGCAGGATTTATGTCTTGTTTCCCCGTCTTATCATACAAAAATCTACCTGGTTATTGAGACAGAATGTGAGTGGGGATGCATAGTCAGATGTATTTCTATCCAGTGTGCTATATTTGTCAACTCTGTGACTAAGAGCCCTGTGTAAGTGTTTGCTCACATGTGAGGGCTAAACAGGGAAGATGTAGGCACACGTGCAAGGCTCTCTCTCTCCGCGACTATCATCAGAGAGCCCTGTAAGTTTATATCTGAAGGGGATTGGTAAGCATAGCCTTTCCATATGTTGGAAGTCTGTGAAGACAAGAATATCAGCTGCAGCTGAGCAAGTGCCCACATTCTCACATTAGTTATGGCTGGCATTCTGCATTGCAGATGCAAATTCATAACCTAAAGTTACAGACCCATAAACACTCCATTTTCAGATATACTTTGTATTCATGATTGTGGCACTATGGACATAATCATAAATGCCTCCAACCACCAAAAACTCCAGGGATCTTCTCCAAGCGACAGACATCTGTAGCAATTTGAATGGGGCACTTCAGGAAGATGTGGCTGGTCCCTCACTCCTTCAACACATGGCATGGCATGACATAGCCAACCTCCATCAGTCAGAGCTCCCTGGAGTTTAAGGTTGGTGATGGGAGTCAATTACTTGTCATTTATGTAGCTACAAATGCAATGCAGGATCTCTGCCTACATTTATAACCCATTGTTTCCCACTGAGTTCAAGGTGGTTGATGTAGCTCCCTTCCTCCTCACTTGCAACCTCTGAGGTAAGTCTGATGCAGTGACTAACTAAGGTCACCTAGTGAGATAAGTGACCCATTTCCTAAGCCCCAGTCGAATGATATAACTCCTACACTACATTGGTTAACTATATAATAACAATTCTAGCCCTCACATGTTGCAAGTGAATACCTACAGAAGGCTTATGAGCAATAGAGCACTGAATCTTCCCTTCTCAGAAAAATTTCAAACTTTTTTGGTCTGGTAAAATGACAAGTTGGCTTTTCTGCAACCAGTTACAATAAAAATTACCCTATCCTGTTCAGCATTACCTGCAAATAGTCTCCAGTTTCAAAACTTAACTGTGGCTCAACCAGCATTGGTATTCAGGGGAACTGAAGAGCATATATAAACACTACTGTTGGATGCTTTTGTTCTTGCAAATGAGGCCATGGCTGAGTTCTTAGCAGTAAATGAATGGGCACTTAAGTTGTTCCCTATTAAAAGCTCATTTCACAATAGGTACTATACAAATGATTGATATTTAAATGTTTCTTTCCTTAAACAGAGGTGCACTGGAAGCATATGTTCAGTCGGTAAGAAGTAGAGAAGGAAAGGAATTTGCGCCAGTCTATCCCATAATGATACAATTGCTGCAGAAAGCCCTATCTACTCTTCAGTAAAATGTTTTTTGGAAGACCCTGGGAATCCAATGATAACAGTCAAATAGCACTGGTAGGGTAATACTTCAGAATCAATATGAACACGCTTGCCTTGTTTCTCTCAGACATCTACCATGAGCTTTAAAAAAGAATCAAAAATGCTACATTCTTCTACTTTTCTGGTATAAAAACCTTTGTGATCTTCTCATGTTATCTTTTGATTTTGGAAACCAGGTGGCATTTTTATGACGAGTTTTTGTTATCTGCATTTGTTTAAAAAAAGGATCTTAACAGGATTTCCATGTGAATAAGACTGAAATCTACAACCTATGTTTATGTGATTGTTCATTTGCTTTTCAGCAAGAATCCTACAACTTTAAACTAACTTATTTTATCTTTCATATGATTTCAATCTGCATATAATAAAGAATTATATCAATTGTTTTGATTCTGAACTCATTCATGTTGTATTATAATTGGATATCTACCTAAGAAAACTGTACTTCTTGCTTTTCTATTGTTCCTTCAGTTAAGCAATCACAGAGATAATTATATTTAGTATTTTATGTTTGTAAAATATACAATATGTTTTACAAATTTATTTGAAATAATACATGAATATAATGTGCAAAATCATAGGAGCAACATTATGTAGACAGACATGTCAGGTGCTGAAATTTATGTTGTGATTCTTAAACAGAAACACACTCTTTACTTAGTAACATTAAAAGCTATGTTGTAAATGTTCACAGCAAAAGTAGCCATAAATCTTAACATATCTGCTGTAGTTTTAGGAAGATGGAGGGGGAAAAGTAAAGTGCAAATGTTGCACCTACAGTAAGTGCAAAGTTTGTCCCCACCATAAAAGATGTCTTATGGCAAAATAAAATATTTAAAATATGCAGCATAGGAGACAGAAAACAAACATTTAAAAATAAAATGGTGACACCACAAAAGCACCATTCTTTTGGGATAATGCAATGCTACTAATGAATTTATTGCTGGGCTGCGATGTACAGCCCAGGGAGTTCTACAAGCCTTTTTTATTTCTACTGGGAAGAACTCACACCTCAAGTAAGTTATAAATGGGGTATCTTCCCAGACAACAGTCTTGCTACATAGAGTATACACTATGCTATCTGCTTTGACACACATTCTGGTAACTTGTTGGCACTGGGCAGACTTGGGCCGAAATCCAATAAGAACACTGGCAGAGTGGAAGGCTCCACTACCATGCCTTTGCCGTTGTCTTGGGGTGGGATGCTCTCTCATCCCTGGGTGGGTAACAATGGCTAGGAAGTTTGGAAAAGCTCCAACCACCAACTGCTGATAGGGATTCACTTGGGCTTGTTCCAGCCTAGAAAATGGAGCAGCCTCCATCCCCAGCAGATGAAACAAGGGCAGCCTGAGAAGGCCTCTCAGCTGGCACTCCACCTGTTCAGTAGATGGCAGGAGTGGAGGGGTGTCTGTGAAGCTGCATGGCAGCTGTTGCACTGAAGAGGCGGTACACAAGGCAGTAAAAGATACTACTGCTTTGGCAACATCCAAAAATCCCCGCATAAGTTGGTGTCATTAGAGGTGATGCCAGTGCATATCCCAAAAAGGATTCTAACCCAGAAGTTCATATATATATATATTGTGTCAGAAAACCTCAGCTCCCAGATTTGTAGTTAATTGCATATTTGTGCAATACATATTAATCAGCAATAAGAATCAATGTATAAACAGATGTTACATGTTTTAAAATTCCCCTTTTTTGTGCACTTTTTAAAAAATAAACATTTATACAAAGCTCCTCTTCTTCCTACTATTCTTTAGCACCACAGGATATCCATTTTCAAGCCTATTACACCTGATAGACATATAGTTTGGAAGAAAATAAGGCAATTTGGTTTTAAAATGTTGATAGTTTTTAGCTTACTTAATGCTCTACTGTAATAAGCAAATCTTCGTTCCTAATTACTCAATGCTGCCAACATTTTATGGTCACACCTTCACAACAGATCATAAAACAGTGATCAAGTCTTCCACCACCACGTATTCGTAGAATTCCAATTTACTATTACTGTGAACCCTGGAAATAAAAAGAAGATATTCAGATGACAGCACAGACTGACAGTGAAAGATATACCATACTCAGTTTGTACATCTGTTTCAGTACTTCCTCAAAATTTGGTCAAAACTATTTTGGATCCAAAAGTTCCCTTTTTCTAATATGAGTCTATAGTCTCCATAGAATTTCCCAATGTTCCCTCACTACTAGTTAGAAGAGATGCATTCTTGTTTTCTAAAGTTATTTCAAAGTATGGCCAGAATAAGCTTAATGGTCTACAGCAAGCTATAAGCTCATGGCAAAGGTGACTTGCAACTAACATTTTTAACTAGTTTATGGCGCCATCTATTGCTGAGAAATATTCTCCTGAGTGAAGTATTCCACTATATGAAGATGTGTTTTCTCTGGCGAGCTCCAGCTTCCACAGCATAAAGATGTAGTGATGGCATCAGGGGATTCTAAGAGTATTGGTGAAATGGGGACCACACACTGTCATATGACTGTCATTGTCAAAATACTGATCTCAAGTCACTTTCTGAACTATTGTAAGATCAGAAAATACAAGACCTATGAAACTAATTCACAGATGGATAGTTTTCATGACAATTCAGGACAGGGGTAGGCAACCTAAGGCCCGGATGCGGCCCCCTGAGGCCTTTGGACCGGCCCCAGGCCAGTCCTGCCGCCACCCCCCGCCATGATGATATTATTGTTATTACTTGTTCTTGGGGTTTTCTTGGCAAAATCTCCACAGGGGTTTTGCCGTGGCTTTTCTGGGGCAGAGAGAGTGTGCATGCATATTTTTTTAAAAAAATTTAAATTTATTAAATTTATTTATTTATTTATTTTTGGTGCTTCGGCCCCCCAATTGTCTGAGGAACAGCAACCCGGCCCCCGGCTCAAAAAGGTTGCCTACCCCTGATTCAGGATATGACATAGCTAATTATAGCTGTAGTGACAATGCTCTTGCCCCTCTTTCTGTTGTCAACCACAGCAATAGAGAATGGGAACAGGATTTGGACCACCGCAGCTGGAAAGCACAACATCTAGTATCCCATACCTATCTTTTATGTGGCACTGCTGTATAATAAATCCATGACAAAAGTGACTTGGAAGGTAGTTGCAATGCCTGCCTGAGAAAATAGTGAAGTCTGCTTCAAGGTCTGGCCAGGGACCGGCAACCTACGGCCCACGGGCCGCACCAGGCCTGCGAACCCCCACCGACTGGCCCCTGCTGACCCCTGCCGCATGCTCCCACTGCCACACCATCATGCGTGTTGTGGCCACCATTTTGTTTGCCAAAATGGTGGCCGCGAGGGGGGGGCTTCCAAAATGGCATCCGCATCGTGCATGGATTTCAAAAATAAATGTAGGGGTCTGTCTCCTTAGTAAGTTGTTCCCCTTTGGCAGGAAATATTCTACTACTTTAAGATTTGTTATAAATAAAATATCAAGAACAGGGGAAAACATACTGAATTTGTCCGTTTCCGTTTCCAGCAGTCAGGATTTAAACGTTTTTGTTCTTCAGCCAAAGCCTTGGCTTCTAATGTGTATATCCGTCTTTCTTCATTTTTCATTTTCTTCCACCTGTCACCAAGTATCACGCTTATGGCTCTGCAGAAAAAAATGTTTAGAAAGCATTCAGTGAAATAATCCAATAGAATGCTAACTTATCTGAGCATCTGTTTCTTTTCTGATGACAATAACATTGGCCCAAAAATAGATGCACAAAACCATTAACATGGTTCCAGCTACAGCCACTTTCAAAGTTAGGCAAATGTCTTCAATGCTACCACTGATCAGAGTAGCAGTTAAGTGACTGAAAAATACTTAATAATCAAACAGTAGATGTCAAAGTATTGCATAGCATTTTAAAGTATTCTTAACAAAACCAGAAAATTATTCTTCTGGAACTGTGGATAATCAAGCACTCACTTTATTACTGTACCTTAATACCTGTCTTCTGCCATGGTAAATTAAATATAAATACCCATTATGACCGCAGCGTGAAAGGCATCATAAAAAATCCAGAGGTCGGCTAAGGGCCGATACAGACCAGCACTTTAGGCTGGCCTGGGGCAGAGTTGGAGCAGGGTGACCACATGCCAGCTGCCCTGACTCTGCGCAACCAGCCGCACACTGTGCAGCGTCAAGGTGTCCTGTTGGAGCAGCATGCGCACACACTGCACCAAAGGGACGCAAAAGAGCTGCCACAGCGGCTCTAAGGGCAGCTTTTTGCCGCCTCAAAAAGGAGCAGCATTTGCCCACTCTTTTGGGGGCAGCAAAAAGGAGGATCAGGGCTGAGGCGTGTGGTAGCTGCAGCTCCAATCTGGCGCTCCCAGGGACAGCACAAAGCCACCCCTTACAGGCTGTCTGCATCGGCCCTAAGTTGTGGATTTAGGAAGTATAAGCAGGCAGGTATACACTTCATGTCAGACACCTAAAGGGATGCCTATATATACATTACATGATATACATAAAGTTTATATGTATAACAGCAGACTCCAAGGTAACAAGCCAGTGAAAAACAAACTCACTTAAAATGAAATAACTGAGACTTGTCCCCTTTGTTGGCACATTGCTTCACTAACAAATGCCCCTCTAAATAAGAGAAAAAATGTTGAATGTGGAAAACATCTTCAACAATGTTTGACTAGTTGGTAAAGGTTTCCCCTTTGACAAGTTTATCTAGTTGTGACCAACTGTAGGGGGTGGTGCTCATCTCCATTACTAAGCCAAGGGAGCCAGCATTGTCGAAGACGGCTTTTATAGTCATGTGGCCAGCATGACTGCATGGAATGCTGTTACCTTCTCACCAAAGTAGTACAATTTATCTAGTAAAGGTATTCCCTGTTGACAAGGTTGTCAAGTCGTGTCCAACTGTAGGGGGTGGTGCGCATCTCCATTACTAAGCCGAAGAGCCAGCGTTGTCAGATACTACTCTGTGGGACATGTAGGCAGATGACTGCACAGAATGCCGTTTCTCTTCCCACTGAAGTACCTATTTATTTACTTGCACTTTTACACATTTTCAAACTATCTGTCAGTGCCTTTAACTATTAGGCCCAATAAATATGATTACTGGCACTTAAAGCATATGTCATCCCATTTCATTAGTCAATGTACAAAACACAAAAGTAGAATCTAATGTTTTTAGAAATGGCATTATGTACTGATCTGGTTCAGAAAAAATGTTCCCTATCCAATCAACCATAATTTGTTGAAACAAACAATGAGCACTACCTCCTGCCTCCTTCGGGGGTGGGGGGGCTTCCTGGTCTGTTAAAGCTAATTTCCTAAAACATTCAAGCCAGGAACTACTGTTACCTGTTATCTTTTCCTGGGTACATTTGAGTGTATTCAACTCTGTACTTTTTGGCAAAAAGCATAAAGGCATTCATTGGTCTTTTGCATTTGTTGGGCGAAGTGGCAGTCACAGTACTTGCAGTCCCTGAGCTGTGGCTTTTGCCAGCTTTACTATACAAAGAATTGGATGGAATCTGTGATGGCTGAGGAGGCCCACAATTTGTACTGCACTCTGATCTTTCAAAGTCTTGGCTTCCTGATCCTCCTCCTGATAAAGAAGCACGACGCTGACGAGCCATACTGCTTAACACATAGACTGCAGAGGAATCCATTGGTGTAAAATCGTAACTGAAATGGATAAATAATTTTAGAATATAAGTGATCTTTGATTTTCAAGTCAGGATTTAATCTTAAATTCTACTCAACAATATTTCCAGTCTTTGTCATCTTAATAGCATTCCATATATTAATCAGAGTTAAATTTATTGTCCATCCAAACAACAATCTTAGTTTAAGCCTAGATTTCTGCCAATACTTGATCTGGCTTCATTGTAAAATAACCGCAAAACCCAATGTATTTTCCTTATATTTTTCATCCCCCCAGTAATATGCTCTGAGTGGCTCTGTATATATCATATTTCCCATGATATGTCATATAGAGATAAATAAAGAAAGTCAATAGTATCCAACTCCTGGCTGTAAAGCAAAGTTTCCTTCATGATAAAAGATAATTATCACAAAAACATTTAATGAACCTAAGAGTTAAAGTTGTATCACTGTAACATCCTGAACACTCCCCCTGCAGTGATCTTGTCTAATACCAGAAGCTGAGCAGTGTGAGGCCTTATTATTATTATTATTATTATTATTATTATTATTATTATTATTATTACTACTTAGAAAAGAGATCACCAAAGCACCCTGGGAACTTCCAGGCAAGAATTCCGCAGTAGGAGCCAATGAATAGTGGTGGTGGAATATCTTTGTTTGTAACTCTGCTAAGTGCAGTAACACAAGTGGTTTTTTTGTTGTTGTTGTGTGTGTCAACTCTTGATCAATATTTACAGACTTCTGAACATGTGTGTAGTCAACACATGCTCAGAACAATTCCCAGTTCTCTCATTACTTGAGAGCAGTACACTTGCTTAAAAATGTTAAGACACCTTAGGCTGGAAGAAAAATAATGCAAGACATTGCCCTCTGTTGCTGCTAGATGCCCAGGGTCAACCTCTCTGCATGGTGACCCTGTGGATGAGACATCTCCAAGTCTCCTGGTCCTTCACTGCTCTGCTTAGGTCTTGTAACTTTAGGCCCATGACCTCCCTGAGTGAGTCTAGCCATATGGCATACGGTCATCCTCTCTTTCTGCTGACCTCTACCTTTCCTAGCATTATTGTCTTCTAATGAGTCGTACTTTCTCATGATGTGGTCAAAGTACAACAGTCTCTCCAAGGAGAGTTCAGACTTGATCTGTTCAAGGACTCATTTGTTTATCTTTTTGGCTGTCCATGGTATTAGCACTTTTCTTCTCCAGCACCACATCTGAAATGAATTATTTTATTTTAATCCACTTTCTTCACTGTCCAGCTCTCACATCCATATATGGTGATTTTGGGGGGAGGTTTTTCAATGGATTGGACGAGTCTAACTTTAGTGCCCAGTTGTGTATCTTTACTTTATTGCCATCTGACTGCTACCTTTTATGGACATTTTTACTACCATCACCCCAACCTGCATAAAGAGACACTCAAGCTCCTGCTACTCCAAAATCAATGGTCATGCAAAATTTGTCAATGAATTTCCCAGCACATTTGAATGCATGCACAAAAGAACTAATAACTAATGCCAGGCTGCTCCTCTAACTGTCCTTGAGAGCAGAGTAGCCACAATAATTTTAAGTTTTAAAAAATCAGTGTAGGTGAGCTATGCCTGAAGAGAGAAGAAAGAGAGAACAAAATATACATTCTTTTTGTCTCAAAGAATTAGAGATCATCAGATAAAGGTATGGACTTCCTCCCCTGTACTATCTCAGGAGTTTATTGCTGGTGTTATACGGAATTTGCTTGCAAAGGTGTTTTATTTTGCTTTGCTCTACTTCAGTCCCTATCTTGCAATTCTCAGTCACTTCTTGTTTCCCTTTCACTTTGTCCCAAAGTTCTGGGAATGGAAAGTGCTGCACTACTTCCATGCCAGTGATCTCATTTTATCTTACCTCCATAACCAGAACATTGTTTAAATCATTAGTTGGCAAAGTTACAAATCTCCCAGCTGAGCCTAGAGACATGTCCATGTGAAGTTCTCTCTCAACACAATCACTGGGAGGAGAGTAGCATAAAACCACTTCCCAATGTTCTTCAGGAACTTACCCCTCTAATACTGGGCAGCATCTCTGGAGAAAGGAGGAGACTATGGCCTCACCACCATCTCCCAACAATTTTGCTTAAATCCCCTAAATTCCTGGGGTGGGAATGAAATTAAAACTTTTCTTAGAAATGTTAAAGAGTGTGGGGGTGTCTTTCACTTTTTAAAGTCTTGTTCTTTACAGCTGTTCTGATGGCAGGGTTAAGAAGAGGGTGGCGGTGGTAACATTATATTCAGAAATGATGCAAAGGAAGAATCCATTGTCTTTCCCTCTTTACTTCATTCTCTCCCGCCACCCCAGCTTTCCTTAGTCTTCAGCCACAGAAAGGAATCTGCATGGAGCTCAGTTTAGATAAGATCTAAAGGGGCAGAACTATATTTCCAATCAAAAACATACACTGGCCATGTTCCTGGTAAAGTTTTCACCTGTCCTGCAATTAGCTAGCTGGCTGATTTTGAATATGATCTGGTTGCAGATGCTAATAAAATAGCTTACCTATTGGTCCTTTTAAAAAACAAAACAAAACCAGAACATCGCTTTTTTTGTTTTCACATCTGGATACCTCTCACCCACTCTTATCTATTGTTCTGTTGTGTTGTAATGTTATATTGGTTTAAAGACTTTGTATTTGCAAAGCAAAGCAAAGCAGCTTCATTTACATACGGCTTCATATCGCGCTATGGGTTGTCTAAGCAGTTTACAACTGTAAACTCATTGCCCCCAACAGTTGGGTACTCATTTTAGCAACCTCGGAAGGATGCAGGCCTGAGTCTAGCCTGAGCCCTGGCTAGTATTGAACTCGCAACCTTGTGGTTTATGAGTGAGTGGCTGCAGTACAGGCATTTAACCACTGCGCCACCAGGGCTCCTTTTTTTTTTTTTTTTTTCTGCAACTGGTTTGCACTTGAGGACTTTTTTTAGTGATAGGATTAAGGCTGTGATGTATTATGAGAATTCAAAATTATTAGAGTTTTTTATATTGCATTAATTGCAATGCTGTGAGAATTTATAATTCATCTGAATCTAGCAAAATGAGCTTGTAGCTATTAGGAAGTATATAAAAAGCAAAGAGTAAAACAGCAATCATTTGGAAGCACAGTGTAAATGTGAAAAATTAAAACATTTATCTTTTAATATCTTCACTTCAACTTAGATGTATATTATAGGATAGTATTAAACTTTCAAGAAAAATTTTATTTCACATACATCCATATATTTCACAAAACACAGCTATGATATCAAACACTGTGAACTCTAATTTTATACTATATCATCTTATATATGAAAAGGGTTTTTTATGCCCAAGTGCATATTATACTCCTAAGTGCATAATAACCACAATATCAATAACTGCTAAGACATAAAAAGTCTTTTTGCAAATCTAATCTGCTCTTTCATAACTCAAGTCACAAATTCACATCAACTGATAACATCAGCAAATAACAGGCTGCTAATAATCTAAAGTTTGCAAAGTAGCTGTCTATCAATTCAGTGAAATATTATTGTTTTGATTACTTTGGGGGCTAACTTGTAATATTTTAACCTGCTGAAGTGAATGGCAATTTAAAACATGAGAGAATAAATGGGTATAAATGCCAAAGAATGCTAATCAGAACGGAATTAGAAATTTCTCCAAGAAATTATAAAATTATTCCCACTATTTCCATTGTTCAGGAATGAGTGCTGTTACGTACAGAGCCAACATGGGACCACCTATGCACAGGCTTAGTTGAACCCCAAGTTTTGAAAATTACAATTCTGTTTTATTCTTAAAAGCAACTTTATTGCTGCCCTCCATCATACTCTATTAAACAAAAATATTTAATAGAGCCCATTTCTTGTTCACTATTGATGAAAACTGATATAATACTAGCAATGATTTTTGATTTGTACACATATACTTCTGTGACTCCACTGTTAGCTCTCTAATTTTAATAAATTACAAATATTAAGGAATTCTCTGGATATCTTTAATCTTAAAGTTATCAACAACAAAAGGAAAGCAAGCTGAGCAAGGGAAGCCAGCCCACTGTTAGGGCTTCTAAGGTTTTTTTTCATTTTAATGGTTTTTATGTGTAATAAAACCATGTTTTGCTGCTTTGTGGTTAAAGTGCTGAGAGTTGGAAGATGAAAATTCGTATCTTCCCACATAGTCTTAGGCATAGACTTCACTGGGTCATCTTGTACCAGGTTTTCTCTCACACCCCAGTATACCTCACAGAGCTCTTGTGAGAATAAAGTGCAGTCATCTAATGTAAACAAAAAGGACAATTTTACATCAGCACAGCTATTAAAAAATCCCTTCTCCAATGTAAATGTGACTGAATCGGATGGTTTTAGCAAAAGGTCAGGTGAACAGAGGAAGGCTGGCTTTCTTTTGGTTAGATGCAACTAGAGAAGACCAAGTCAATTAATTACTGAATGGTGAATTAACACACAAGTAAATCACACAGGTTCAATGAGATTAACAATGGGGTTTAAACTGACATGTGTTAACCCTTTCTACAAACATTCCTACTTCTGTGCTTAAGACCTTAATACACCAGGTATAATTGGCCCAGAAGTGCTGGCTTGCTGCCACTGCTGCTTTATTGTTATGTGCCTTCAAGTCATTTTTGACCTGTCGGGGTGGTTTTCCTTGACAGAATTAGTCCAGAGAGGTTTTTTGCTTGCCTTCCTCTGAGCCTGGGAGGGTGTGACTTGCTCCAGGTCACCCAGTGGGTTTCCATGGCCGAGCAGGGATTCGAACCCTGGTCTGGTCTGCCAGTGTCCTAGTCCAACACTCAAAGCACTACACCATGTTGGCTCTTGCTGTAGCTCCTACTAGATGCTGTGCAATTCCTTTGCTAACTCCGACAACACGGAGACATTCAGAAGCATGCTACACAACTCTGCTTCAGCTTATTTACATGACAAATGCCTGTGTTCTCTGGTTGCTTTGGAAACAGGAGTTGGATGGGAAGTTGCCCCTAGGCTTAGCCTTCACTGACCACCCCCTCCATCCAAACAACTCCATCAGCCACAAGCCATCGCTGCCTTTAATTAACTTTCAAAATAATTCTTACAGTTAGAATAATTTTTAAATGGTTTACATTTTTTCTAATCTGGAACTGTCATCACCTGCTTCTACTATCTGCTCAAAAGACGCATTTTACAAAGCAAATCAGAGGTCCAGAGAAAAAATATGACTGCCTCTGTGTTTTACTAACAACCTGGAAACTCAGTTAAGAAGGGACCAAGAGGTTGCTAGGTAAGCATAAAAGCATAACCATTTTTTTTTCTGTTCACCTTAAGAGTTACCTTTTGAATGTATCAAAAACGCCTGAATCATCAAAATTAATTGCATCTGGGTGTCCAGGAGGTAGACATATATCTCCAATATGCATTTCACAACATGGAATACCATGCTGAACCACAGTCAGGCTTGGATGAAAAGATGACCAACCTGAATGGAAAGATAATTAATTTTAGGTTAATTTTCAGAAGATATTTTTAAATGCTAGCATAATTTTCTACATTTAGTTACATACTTTCAGAGAATAATAGGCATAAGCAGTTTACTAAAACTGGATTTTACATGGATTTCAGCAGAAATCCAGAGTATAGCACTATCCTATACAGTTTAACTAAAAAACCCTTCTGCATTCAATGGTACTTTTGTCCTGCTAACTGTGTTCAGGAAGGCTACTTAGCATTTATTATTATTAGTTGTTAGCACTTAACTAGACAAATTACAAGGAGAAATAAAACCTACAAGAAGACAGAAGAGACCACATATTGAGAAAGGGAAGGAAGATTTTAAAGTCAGCCATTTCCTTTAACGAGGCACAAAACTGTTCACATTGTTTTTATGATTTCTCACTTTAACATCCTAACATCCACTGGACAATGCAACAGAACACTATTTTTCAGCAGAGCCACATAACGAAAATACTGCATAGTAAGGAACCCATGGCTTTGCCTACATCCAAGTATCCCAAATATTGACCTAAACTTACTACAGAGCTACTTCAATACATTTGTTTCAGTGGGACTTCAGTAAAATTACAGTTAGTTGGTTCAGAGGCATATATGGAAAAGTCTTCCTACAACCTCTATTGTTTCACTTGTGCAAATTCCACATCTTTATGAGCAGCACAATTTTAAAGGCTTAAGACTTTGAATATCCAGGTAATGAAAGGTTTTAAATATTACCAGCTCAATCGGGGGTTCACTATGCCAATAAATAAGGAATCTAGATGGCATACACCAAACATACCTTATTTTCCTGCGTATAAGACTACTTTTTTACCTGCAA
>CM034708.1:128625994-128641088 GCA_020142125.1 Phrynosoma platyrhinos | reverse complement strand
AAATTTCGTAGGATGAAGCATTCGTAAGTAGAGGTTCCACTGTATACCTATACTCTAGCATCCCAGGCAAAACACATTTAGGGGAGTACACATTTCACATTGGCTTCTTTTCTTTTTCTACCTTTTAAAACAATTATCAGAAACAAATTGTCTTACACAATTCTCATTTTCTATTCTATTTTTAAAAATTGTACAGAGAACAAGTATCTCACATTTATCTAGCACAGGAGTAGGCAACCTTTTTGAGACGGGGGCTGGTCCCCTGAAGTCGTCCCTTCCGGCGGGCCGAGGGAGGGGGGGGAATGGTGGTGCGCACACTCACACGTGCGCGCACATCCCCCGCCACCACACGCGACCCCCCCGCGCACACTGCCACTGCCTCTACGCATGTCGCGGCTGCCATTTTGTTCTCCAAAATGGTGGCCGCGACACGTTTGCGCATGCGCAGGAGTACTGCGCATGCGCAAAGGAGTCGCAGCCGCTATTTTGGAGAACAAAATGGCAGCTGCCACTCACGACTGCCATTTTGTTTTCCAAAATGGCAGCCGCGACTCATTTGTGCATGCGCAGTATTCCTGTGCAAGCGCAAATGCGTCGTGGCCGCCATTTTGGAAGTCAAAATGGCGGTCGCGGCGCACACGGCTGCGCGGTGGCCAAAATGTACAGTGGCAGTGGTGCGCGGCAGCGGTGGCACCGGCAGGGGTCCGCCTGGGCCAGAACCGGCCCGCGGGCCGTAGGTTGCCAGCCCCTGATCTAGCATACCGGAACCTGTCATATATTCTTGTAATACAACAGAAGGAATCCTATGCTTTCGTTTTCAACAAGCACTACCATTCACCATTAGCTTTTCTTATCAAACCCCAGCAGGAAGAGTGAGATACAGGCTAGGCAGCTGTGACAGAGTGATTTTCATGTTTTGAAAAAGGCTTCACAGCATACCTAGCAAGCAGCAAGAGGAGCCATGTCAACTGCTGCTTCTCGGCCAACTGGGATTTATATCTGGAGTATTCCCCCTTGAAAATATAGTCACCCCCTCCAAGTCCATGGACTTGAAATCTGCAGACTTAGAAATCTGTGGAGGGGTGACCACCATTAGCATGAATATACGTGAGCCTCGTAACTCGCGGGGGTGTGTGTCCAGAACAGATCCCCCACGAGTTATGAGAGACGACTGTGAATGTAGCCCATTAGGCCATCATTTCAAGAAAGAAAAAACTGGAGATGAAACTCAAGTAGCTGCCATGCCCAATCTCCTAGGTGGGACTGCAACGTTATGAAGACATACTAGAGCAGGGGTGGGGAAAGTGCAGCCCCAAAACCCCAGAAGAACTGGAAGTAGACTTGGAAGGCAATTCTCAACTGAAAATATAGCTCTGTAGCCTGATATGGGGAATGAAAATTACTTATCCTCCTCTGCAACTTATTTCTACTTGAGAAAGATGGCTACAGGAAGGACAGGTTGCATACCTGTAAGTAGTTCTTGAGTGGTCATCAATGAACTTGCACAAATAAGTTATTCTGTAGCTGCATAGTGCTTGTTTTGGAACCTTCTCGAGCATTCCAAAACGTTTTGGTGGTAGTACCACCCATCTCCGGCTTCCCACCAAAACCACCAGTTCCACCAGATGTCAATGCAGCAATTCAAGGGACCAGCAAGACACAATGAGGCGAGGCGCCTCCTTGTGACTTCCCCTGACACATCCTTAAATAATACTCTATGAATAAGGCATTTTCTTCTGATGCAAAGAGATCCAGCTCAGTGGTACCCTGGGGACAGAAGATGGGTTTCACTAGATTGGGATGGAGCCTCTATTCATGGATGGAATTTGATTATCTGTTGAGGGGTGTCCGCTAGGATATTTTCCACTCTGGGAGAGTGAACAGCCATATATGATATGTCCCTTTTAATACACCAGTTCCAAAACCAGATCATGAGATGAAGAAGAGTTCGGGATTGAGCGCCATCTTCCTTGTTCAGGTAGTACATGACCAACGTGTTGTCTGTCAACACGTGTATTACCTTGCTCCTTCACAAGTGAAACTCCTTCTCTACTGCTAAAAGTTTCAGAACACTGATGTGAAGGGTATTCTCCTCTGCTGACCATACAGACTTTGTATTATGTAGTCATTTAAGTATGCTCCCCCTCCTGTCATCGATGCACATATCAGGTTGATCAACCTGATATGTGCATCGATGACAGGAGGGCATGTCGCTCAGAATTTTGGATGGATCTAGCCACCAAAGGAAGGAATATTGAACAGACCTTGGAATGATGAGCCACTTCTTTGGAGAATCTCAAAGTGGGTCAAATGCAGAGATGAACCAGGCCTGAAGAGGGTGTATCTGGAGCAGAGCATTCTGGGTCACAAATGTGGTTGATGCTAGGTAACCCAACGTCATTTGTAGTAGTTGAGCCCTAAGACGTCTGTGTCAAAGACAACTTTGAACAGATCTGCAAAGGTTGTCCAAACAGGAGGAAGGATGGTGGCTTGGGGTGTGGAGTCCAAGGTCATGGCTGTGCATCTTATTCATTGCATGGGCTGAAGATGGGATTTCTCTTTGCTGAGACAAAGGCATCATAAGTCCTGTAAAAGATCCTGGACCATCTTGATGTCTAGGAACAGTTGTCTTCTGGAAGATGCAATGATTCAACCAGTCATCTATGTAAGGATATAGGATGACACCTTGCTGCCAAAGAAGGTGACCACTATTACCATCATCTTCATGAAGACATGGGAACTGTTCTGAGGCCAAAGGCAGCACCCAAAACTTGTAAGTCTTCTCTCCTACTGCAAAGCAGAAACATCAGTGAGAGGTCTGAATTGATACATTCGACCCTTCATATCCATGGTGGTTTTATTCCAGACACACACATACATCATGGATGCAAAAAACTGCAGACCCTCAAGTTCCATGGTTTTTAATGGTGGTGCATCATGTGCAAGGCCACACTATAGCAGCTGCATGCACACAGCACTATTAAGGACAATGGGGCGGGGCTCTCCATGGATGCTCAAATCTGCAGATGGCAAGCCCATGGTTGGGACAAGCAGACTGTATATGAAAGTATGCATTAAAGTCCTGGGTCGTATACCGGTCATCCTCCTGCTTTAAGGGAAGGATGGAGTTGAGTCTTACCATCCTGAGGTGGTGGGGATGGACATAGTAATTCATGCCCCTCAACTCCAGAACAGGTCTCAGGCCTCTGTCCTTCTTGTTACTAGTAAAGTACCAGGAGAGGAATCCTTGATGAATCTGGTGGCAGGGGACAGGTTCAATAACCCTTTTTGGAAGTGGAGTGGTGGAGTCTTGAAGTAATCTGGTGAATGAAAGGATGGTTCAGAGAATGCCTGTGGGTGGATAATCTTCAAATTCAATACCATAACCTCGCCTTACAATGTCAAGCACTCATGAATCCACGGTGATAGCAACCTATGCATGCTGGTTAGGATTTCACCATTCTCAGCATTTGATCAAGAAACACTTTCACATTGTCAGTTGAGGAGGAAGGGTCCGTAGTGACCAAAGTAATTGGTGGTGTTTTGCTCGTAGCGCCAATCACGGAATCAGAATCCAAGCCAGAGACAGACATAGTTCTTGTTAGAGTCTGCACAGTCTAATCTACTGCTGATATTTTTTCAGAAACTGAGACAGTGTAAATTGAAGGATGAGCCTTTATCTATGTTCTTGTTCAAAGCCTCTTGGGTAGATACAGTTCAAGACAAGGTTGGTTCTTGGTGAACAGCACAGGTAGCTGCATGGGAGACATGTTCGGATTCCCTTGTATCCTGCTGGACCAAAGCATGGACTGCTGTTTCGCTCCCTATGATCAGAGCAGTATTGTCTGTCTTGAGCAATGTTCTAGATCAGGGGTAGGCAACCTTTCCCCTTTAAGGGCCGAGGGACTTCAGCTCCCAGAATCCCAGGAGCTATTGGCCAACATGGGACTATTGGCCAACATGGCTGAGGCTTCTGGGAGCTGAAGTCCCTCGGCCCTTAAAGGGGAAAGGTTGCCTACTCCTGTTCTAGATAAATCCCGTCCCTATACTAACAAGTATATTGCCATGCACAACTATCACAGGTCAGTGAAGTCCAGAAGCTCAAGTAGGAAGAGTTGGAAGAGGATGACCAGGAATGTCTGGTCCTGCCATGATACTTATGGCCATGACCACCGCTATGATGCAAACACTGATACCTTCAGTGTCAATAATACCTTTAATATGAAGAGGATGTATCTGAGCCGGATCTTGACAATGAATGGGAACAGGATTGGTGTTGACATTGATGACAAGACAAAGGCTAAGCCAGTAAGGGTTTTGAGGTTACAGCTGCTGAACTGATGAGGGTAAGACCATCACACATATAACTGGCAGCAACACCAGAATCTTTCCTTCAGAAACCAACTTGTCCGTATGGTGGTCTTTGATAGTCACTGTCATGATGATCGTAGTGTGTTGTTTCAGAGTCTCTGGAAGTGGAGAGACCTCTGACGCAACTTCTCGTAGGGGTGTGGAAGCCTTGGTTGCAGTATGAGAAGAGGTTAGAGATTGAGAAGCATGCTCCTTCTCCTTCTTTTTGCATCTTTACTTTAAGGAACCATCCTGGAATAAGAGGCCTGTGTGCATACTGCTCTTTCGTCTGTATCTTTACAAAATTTCTTCAATGAGGATGAGATAATTCTGCCAGAGATCATTCGGTCTTGTGTTTAGTGGGACTGGTAACCACCAGAACTGAAGCCAATTTCGCCTCCATTCCTCTCAACACTGATTGTCAAGGTTGAGGTTCAAGGTCTGTTCATACAAGACAGCCTTTAGACAGCACTCTCTGTTACATCTCACTTGTGATCTCAAAGCACAGCAATGAGCACAGGAAGCATGGGATTCATCCAAGAATTAGAGGCATTTCAATGTCCATCACATCCTGAGCTTTTGATACTGCAAACAACACACTTCTTGAAAGATGCCAGTGAAAACCAATCAACCAGAGGGCCAGCAGACCTCCAAAGCCAACACTAATAAAGTCTGAATCAATGATCAACGAACATGAACACTGTTCCTCTCAAAGCAGCTGCAGTGGTAGATGACAAAGAACTGGCAGTTCCAGCAGGAAGCCCCTTATATTGGGCAGCCGGAAGTGAGCAGGGCTACTACCAAAACGCTTTAGAAGGTTCCAAAAGAGGCACTGTACAAGTTCAGGATGTGAAACACAAAGAAAAACTAAATTTCCTACTATAATTAACAAAGCTTTCATTTTCCCACTTTAACATAGGTCCTAAGAATACAAATACTTTTTCTTGTGACAACTATATTCTAATTATGTTTAAAATATTTTCATGTTTGCAGTGATGGATTGGGAAAAATTAGATTACTCTAGCTGCAGAGGAATTATAATCTTATTGCTATGGAATAAATTTTGCAAATGTCATTATCCTACTTTCTCTGACAGTTTAGGAACCAAGTTATAGTAGAATTATTTGGACAATAACTTTTTGTCAAAGTATTATGGCTAACTCAGCCATAGCTACAAATCTAGACCTGCCATGCAACAGTTTTCTTTCCTTTGTAATAAAACATAAACATTTTAATTCTTGGGACAGATTCAAAGCTTGAGAAATATATCCATTTATTAATCTAAACACTACATATATGGTACAAGTGCTATAGAAGAGTGCAAGGGCTCTTTTTAATTATTAACACTTTCAAGGTGGAGCAAAGCCTGGAATAACAGTCTGAGAAAATCCAGGAATCTGTTAGTCAGTATGAAGGGGTATGATCAAAGCAACATAAAATTAATAATTTCATGACAGCAATTGTTCAACTGTTCATATGATTTTGTTTTATATGAGATCCATACTAAAACCCTTCATTATTTGGGGGATATGTTAATAGCAGCTGTCACAAATATCATCTTTAATTCTCAGAGAAGCATTGTAGTCACTTATTTAAGACTTGAAATGTAATCAGATTAAAAATGATTCTAAGCAATAATGGCAGGACTCTAAGACACAGTCATAGTCATTGTTTTATTAAACATCTAGTACAGATAGGAAGACATACAATAGATAATTCTATGTCAGAAATAATGAGCTGGATCCAGAGAGCTCCTTCTATTCATAAAATGTACCTTCCTACTAGAAAAATGCGATTTTTTAATAATCCCACTCTTCCCCCTGCAACCTCAACCATAATATTCTGGATGGTGCAGAATCTTTTCTCTAACACACTAGCTCTAAAACCACCCATACCATTAAAAGAACTGAAAAAGAATGCCTTGTCTCCTATAATGTGTCCTCTGCCAGTGGCCGAAGGGGAGTCAAATAACTTAAAAGGGTTGGAGAAGCCTTATGGTAATTTATGCCAGCAATAGAATAATGTTTTTACATTACCGGAATTCACCCAAGAAAACATGTTGCAGTTTTTTCAGCACACATTACAATGGCAAGCATGGTGTTTACAGTAACAAAGATTCCTACCTTTATTTTTAACGTAGAATGGGTGGTCTAGTTTACATTCTACAGTAAGCAAGCCATCTCCTTCTGTGCCAGGATCAAATGTCAACTTTAGTACGGACTCGCCAAATGAAATAGCTTCTTCATGTAATATCAACTTCAAGCCATCAGAACCATATTCCTGTATAACAGGTGAGATTTAATTATTGAAAGAACAAGTGAACTTGAAGAAACTACAACTACTCTTATTCTATGTAATTTATTTTGGAAATAACTAGTGGTTATTTCAGGTCTTAATCACTGTGATCAAAACAAGGATAGGCAATATTTTTGGCTGAGGGGCCATATGCAAGGTCAGATACGAGACTATGCATTTGTGCTTGCACATACACACAGATGTACATACATATACATACACATGCCATCTCCAGGCACAATGACAGTGAGGTTAAATCGTACCACTCTGACTGCTGAGACCTAGAGAAGAGATCCCAACACTGCCGACATTGGGGGTGGGGAAGGGATTTGATGCTAATAAAAGTTGTGAAAGAGCAGTCTTGGTGAGATGGAGGGTTCACCTTTCCCTGATAATCTCTGTGACTGCTGTTTTCCTGCTGTTATAAGCACGACTGTCTGAAGATTGGTGCTATGCAAGAGAGGGTGAAAGTTTAGGCATACACACACCTCAGTGATTATGACCAACATAACTGTTTCCCTACTACCAGTAGTAGTAGCAGCAAGGAAGCAGAAATCTTGACAATAGTGGATTCAGTGAAAGACTCTCTCACTTCCCAATACCCCCACTGAATTTTGTCCCTGTACTGGTAACAGTAGAGCTGAAAGACCAGTCTTTTCCCTGGTGATCAACAAATGGCAGGGTTCGTTAGCAGCATGGAGACCAGCTAAGGGCCACATCCACATACAACTCAATCGTGGCCACTTTTTATTTCAAATATTCTTCATTTGCTTTTAGTAACCAGTTTTACTTGTTCCACGTAACATTGGTCACAAGGGCAGGAATTGCTATAAACTATGTTGACTACCTATGAAGCACTACAGAATAGAACCTCCTCTTTGGAAGTAAAGACATATAATTTACCATCTGTATGCTTGTCTACATGTAAGTTACATTTCCTCCTCAGTGAGAAACAAGGCAGCAAATAATACCTTCCCTTTAACAGTGGGACATTTCTCAGTTAGAGAAATATAACAGAGTACTGTACTGACTGCATCTAAAAGCTACCTGCTTCCTTAAAGTATGTGATGACGTATTTGTTGGTGCACAACAATTGACAAAGTATAACTGTTATGGTGTTAGTTATAAAAATGTGTGAAAAGCACAAAAATTACTTTCGAAAGTTGCATTAATTTATATGGTCACAATCTAAAATATGGCCTAGACCATTAACACAATCAAGACTTTATACCCATTCAAAACTCACTCACCATGGCTTCTAATTATTTAAACTTACTTTGCAACAATTCATTGAATCATCTGCTTTATTTTTATAGCCCGTGGACCTAGCAAAATCTTCAACATCCTTCCATTCTTGATTGCCCCCTTTGTGAAAGCATAAACGTGTTCCTAATTTAAAAAAAAGAAAAAGCAATTTAGTGTAATCAAAGATACACATCTGATTTTAAACCCAGTAATGTAATGTATTACATTTTACCTTTAAGGAAACAGTGCCAAGCAGTTGGAGGCCAAGAGTGGCACCAACCTAAATCATCATCATCCGACAGTGACGACATACAGAAAATGCCAGATTCCGATTCACTGTTTGTCTGTTGAAAAAACATAACCATATCAAACATTCTCACTGAATACTTCTAAGTCAGGTCATACTAATATTATACACTAATTTTTAAAGAGCCCACCCTCAATTTCTTTTTACTAAACCATTCCACATCTTTTCCCAAGTATATTTAAATTTTGCTGATGCTCCTTAGATTTCTGCCCAAGAAACAATCTTTCACAAATCAGCCAATCATCCTACATTCAGACACAGAAAGCTGCTGGTACTGTTTTCTTTTCTTCATTCACAATTCAACTCTACCTGGCTGTATTTTGTCTCTCCAATGGCACATTTTAACTATTAAGAAAACATACAAACTTCACCCAGCATTTCTTTAAGTATAACATGAATTTACATTAAAAAGGAAACAAAAGATTCCAAGGAAAGCTCAAGCTTTCCCCCCCCAAGTCCTCACATGGCCTGTTTTGACAATAATGAATGGAACTTCCTTCCATGTATTTTCTTCTCTGTGTTTTCTTTTATTTTAATCTACTTGTCCTTAACTCAAGAAAACACACAGAACAATGTAAAATGTGGTATTTTCCTTATTCTGTACCTCTCTTTAGCTGTATCAGCTCTTCACAGTATGTACAAAATCACCCGAAATGCTACCAGTATTAAATGAATAAGATTATAAAGCTATTTCAGTCTCTAAAATAATTTTCTCTGATATATAGCTAGTTTAATATAGATATAACAGGCATAACTTACCCTTTCATGTCTGACTGATGATTCATCAATATTATGCCTGGGGAAACCAGAATCACTCTGAGAGGATTCTGGTGGAGGGCGTGCATAGGAATGTAAACTTTTGCTTGTAGCTATCACGTGAACAGGAGATGACCTAAGCAAGATTTTTAAAAAATACATGAACAGATGTTGGTTAAGAATGGAAAGAGGGGAAGGCATCAAAGATCCACTAAGAATAATTTATTGAGAATTTTCTAACAGTGAACAAGATTCCTTTAATTTTTCATTGAACAAACCACAATTAACTGCTGATTCAGTTTCTTCCTTCTTTTCATTTACAGAAAGATGGAGAGGGAAAAGGCTAACCCACCAAATATTCCTACTAATGTCACACAACTACCTTTACTCTAGGAATTCAGTTATCATGTTATATAAATTAGAAGTCTTAACCCCCCCCCCAAAAAAAGCTCATTGCCTTTCTGCAGAAAAGACACCATACGTTGGCCTATAACAGAAATACTGAAATACAGCCTATAACTGTGCTGAAACAAAGTCCATTGAAATGCATTTATAGAATTAGTGAAATGGCAGAATCCAGCAGTTTTCTGTTGCTCAAGCAATTACACGTGTATTTGGTCTCTTGATCTACTGCTTGCACAATGGAAAAATCAAGCACAAGTATGCTAGTACAATTATGCTAGCAAAGGCATTACAGGCGATCTAGGCTATTCATGTACCCCAGCTTCCAAGATAATACCAACAGGTCAACCCAAGCAGACCCCTCTTTGAATGAGCACACCGAGAGCCGACTGGACAATCTTCTCTAACACTTCTTATACAGTATGTACATTTCTTTATCCATGTCTGTATATTTTCCAACAGAAACATAGTGACTGACATGATCTGCATTCTTATGAATGGTAATATGCTTTCTTTCTGTAATGGTTTCGTGACTAATTTAAGAACTTCACAGTGCAAATGTCATAACTTCAGGCAGCTGATAACAAAGCACATGGGATTAACAAAAACAGTCCTCAATCAATATGCTGATGCTATGTTTCTTGAGGCATGAGAGGAGGGGGATTATAACTTCAACAATATAGCAGACCTTCTAAGGTCCCTTCTTCTTCGTGGTCTCTGCGAATCATACAAATGGGTTTTATCTGCGCATGCGCAGCTAGTTCGGAACCTTCTAGAATCACTAGGCAGAAGTTGGATTGCAACTTTTTGGCGGTAGCTCTGCCCACCTCTATATAGGCCCCACGTTCCCGTTTGCTCCTCAGTTCCTTTCATCCTCCGCTTTTGCAGCTAGCAAGGAACCTCGCTACTAGGTACTTTAACGGTTTTTGACCACATTTATTGGACTTGACTATTCTTCTGGATTGCAAATTTATTCTGTTCATTGGACTATTCACCGCTACAATCGATTTGACTTACACTGTTAACGGCTTTGACTTTGTTTCACGTTTTGGATTCGACGACCATGGCGTCTTTCAAACATTGCATCTCTTGCAATTCTAAATTCCCGACTTCGGACCAACATGAGGAATGCGTCTTTTGCCTTGGAGACACCCACAATCCAAAAACCTGTAAGCTGTGCAGGAAAATGACCCCTCAAGCCCTAAAGAATAGAATGGTCAGGCTGAGGGCGGCTTTGTGGGAAAAGGCCTTACAAGCTGAGGAACCAACTACGGCCTTGGCCTCGGTAGCCATTTCCAAACCTTCCTTGGACCCCCCTCGACAAAGGGGAAGATCCAGGGAGAGATCCAAGAGGTCATCCGAACACATGGAGAGCGTAAGTCCTAGCGACGTGGAAAGGGGTGGAAAGAGGTCTTCCAAGCACAAACACTTGGAGACCATCGTGGAGGCTCCTTTATACAGCAGGAAAGCCTGTTTGGCATCCCCCCACCACTCCACTGACGGAGAACAGCCGATGCTTTCTAGGAGCAAGTCTAGATCCGGGGAAAATCTTAAAACCCCGTTGTTAACACGCTCCGCGCCTCCACCAACGACTATCTCAGTACCAACCTCCACGGGCCCGTCTATGTCGAAACCGACCACTCCGATGGTGTGTGTCGACACAGAGTCTGAGGCAGATATACGACAGCCTCTGACCACAACGCCGCATATGGCCATACCTCCCACCGTCTCCCTGTCTCCAACCCGCAATATCGGGTCCAAGGGTGATCCATCTCCTACATCTGTTTCGGGGCACAGCCTGCAGTCGAACCAGTTTCGGACTCGTGGATTTCCAGGTTCCCACAACTGGTCTATAATGAAGCTTCCAACAGCTACCTGCTCCCTGTCCAGCCCGAGCAGTTGCGTCTCATGGAAGAACAGAGGCGTCAATTCCAGTAACTTCCTGCTATGCAGCAGCCTCTTCCTGTGTCAGCTCAGAGACTTTATCCTCTTCCTGCTACACAGCAGCCCCTTCCTTCTCCGGTACCGTCGTCTCACTGTCTTCCTGTGAGGTACGCTCCAAATAAAAAGACAAAGCTTTACAAACGTCCAATGTGTGCAGTCTTTGTTCGACCTCAGTGGTCGGATTTGGGGCCAGGGTGGGTAGCACAATGTCTTGGTTGATATGGAAGGCGGACACCACCTTCGGTAAAAAGGTGATGTTGGTATGGAGGACCACCTTGTCTTTATGAAACCGAAGATAAGGTTGGTCCATCCTTAAGGCACATAGCTCACCGGCCCGGCGAGCTGAAGTTAAAGCTACAAGGAACGCTGTTTTCCAAGTCAAGAGTCTAATGTCTGTAGTAGCCATGGGTTCGAAAGGTTTTGTAGATAGGTAAGACAATACCAAGTCCAGGCTCCAGGCCGGTGTCTGAGGCTGGTGGATGTAAATTATTAAGCCCTTTAAGAAATCTCTTCTCTAAGGGGTCAGAGAAAAAAGATGGTCTGCCCTCCAGCTGGTAGGGGAGCAGATAGCTGAGAGGTAGCACTTGATAGAAGCAAGGCAAAGTCCTGATTCGGAAAGGGAAAGAAGAAACTCGAGTACTGTTGGTAACGAGACTCGGAATGGAGGAATCCCTCTGGATGAGAGGAAGTCCATGAACTTCTTCCACTTGCAGGAGTAAGACCTTCTAGTAGAGGGCTTCTGGGCTGCTTCAATTACTGTCTGTAGATGAGGTGGAAGTGAGCTTAAGGTCGAATTCTCCATGCTACCAGAGGTAGAGAGTCCAGGTCTGGGTGAAGCACTCTGCCCTTGTGCATTGTGAGGAGGTCTGGGTGATACTCCAGGCGACAGTAGGTTTCTTGAGAAAAATGCAGAAGTGGAGCAAACCATGGTTGTCTCAGCCACCACGGAGTGATCAAGATGGCATCTGACTTGTCCGTTCGCATCTTGGTGAGCACTATGGTTATGAGCGGAAACGGAGGAAACACATAAAATTTCCTCCTGCACCACACGAACTGGAAGGCATCACCTCGAGAAGCTCAGGTTGGTATCCTCAAACAAAACTCTGTGCAGTGAGTGTTGTCCTCTGTGGCAAACAGGTCAATGTCCCTGGTCCCCCAGAGGGAAAAAAGCCGGGAGACTGTCTCGGGATGGAGACGCCATGGATTGGAGGACCTGCTGAGGCTGTTGGCCAGTTCGTTCTCCTGTCTGGGGAGGTGAATGGACTGGAGGAGGATGTTGTGGTCGATGCGCTAATCCCAGATGCGAAGCGTGATGCTGAGTAAGGTCGAGGATTTGGTTCTGCCTTGCTTGTTCAGGTAATACATGACGGTGGTGTTGTCTGTCATGAGCCCAACCACTTTGTCTGAAAAGTCCATTTGGAAAGCTCTGAGCGTTTTCTCCACAGCAAGCATCTCCAGGGCGTTGATATGCAGAGTCTTCTCATCTGGGGACTACACTCCCCTTACAGTTAGTCGTCGGGAGTGACCTCCCCAACCTTCCCTTGATGCACCCATGGTCAGCGTGACTTCTGGCTGAGGAGGTAGAAATGGTATCCCTGAGCAAACATTGTCGGGATGGAGCCACCAATGGAGAGACGCCGTGACGTGAGGTGGAATAGTGAGCCTCTTTGAGGGGGAGTCAGAAGTGGCATTGAACGAGGATAGGAACCAGGACTGAATGGGTCTGAGGCGCAGCCTCGCCCACGGTGTCACAAAGGTTGTTGAGGCCAGATGTCCCATTGCTGTCTGTACAAAGTGAGCCTGGATCCTGCTGTGCTTGAGGCAAGCCCTGATGGAAGCGGTAAGGGCTGCAAATCTGTCCTCCGGAAGGAAAGCTTTTTCCAGCTCTGAGTCCAAAATTGCTCCGATGAACCTGACTTTCTTGGCAGGTGTGAGGCTGGACTTCTGTTCGTTGACTTTGAGTCCCAACGAGTGGAGCAGACTGAGGGCAAACTGGATGTCGTCCAACAATTTTTCTCGGGATGGTGCTGTGAAAAGCCAGTTGTCGAGGTATGGGAAGACCGTTATTCCCTTGCGGTGCAGGAAGGCGGTGACCAGGGCCATGCATTTGGTGAAGACTCTTGGTGCCGAGGAGAGTCCGAACGGAAGGACTTTGTATTGATAGTAGCTGGTGCCCACTGCGAAAGCCAGGAATCTGCGATGATCTTCTCGGATGCTGATATAAAAATAAGCGTCATTGAGATCGATGGTGGCGAACCAATGGTCTTTCTGAAAAAGAGGCAAAATGGAAGAAAGAGTCGTCATGCGGAAGCGTCTGTACTCAAATGAAGGAGTTCAGTGCTCTCAAGTCCAAGATGGGCCTGAGGCCTGAGTCTTTTTTGGGTACAATAAAGTAGCGGGAAAAGAAGCAGTGTTGAGCCCGAGAAGTGTTCTATTGTTCCTTTACTTTCAAGGCGCGTACTTCGTCGAGTAAGGTGTCAAAGGGGGTCGTGATGACAATAGCTCCAGTTGGTGGGAGCTCTTTGAATTCAAGGGCATAGCCCCTCCTGACAATGTCAAGTACCCAAGAATCGGAAGTGATGTTGGCCCAGGTGTTAAGAAAGGGCCTTAGTCTGTCATCAAAGGTGTCGACGGAGTACATGGCAACACATCGTTTTCTTCTGGTTTCGAAGGGCTTCCTTCGGAACGCCTGCCTCTGTTGTTGTTGGTGGCGGCCAGAAGAAGAGGATGAACGTGGAGTTTGCCTCCTCCGTGATTGTTTTTGAATTTGGGAAGCATCTTGTTGGAAGGGACGCTGGGCCGAAGGGTACCAGGGTCTTGGCTGGTAATATCTGAATCTCCTCCTGGAGGACTGGGACGGTTGGATGCCATGCTTGCGCGCAGCAGTTTTCATTTTATACTTAAGATTTAAGTTTCTTGTCTGTGTCCTTATGGAAGAGACTGGATTGGTCAAAGGGCAAGGCCTCAATGGTTGCTTTGGCCTGGGTTGTTAAACCGGCTGCTCGCAACCATGCATGCCAACGGAGTGAGATCGCATTAAGTAGTGTCTTTGAGGAGCAGTCTGTAAGATTCCGGGCAGTCACAAACTGCTGAGCACCAACTGCATGTGCCTCTTGCTGAAGGGCAAGGGCATAAGGCTTATGTTCGTCTGGATGTTCAAGGATTGGTCCAAGCTTTTCCATAAGATGCTGGGTGTAGGCACCCAAACAACCCACGTAGTTGGCCACTTTGAGACCTAGAACAGAAGTGGAATAGGATTTCTTAGCCAAGAAATCTTTTTTCCCTCCTTATCTGCTGGAGAGGTGGAGGACTTTGATGTGGAGAAATATTGTACACCTTCTACGATGTCTGAATTTTGATGAGGATGGTCTGTCATCCATGCAGGCTTAGGGTTGGCGATTCGGTACATATTGTCCATGCACCTCGAAGTGTGTGAGGTAGATGTTGGTACCTCCCAAGATCTTTTCAAGATTTTAGCCAGAGACGGCATGTAGGGGATAGCCGGCCTGTCAATCACTCTGCTTTGGACCTGTTTTTCCAGTCGGTCAGAGGCCTCTTCCTCTTCGGGTTCGGTGACCTTCAGGTCAAGAGCATGAGCCATGCGAAGAATTTGGTCTGTGAAGGCGTGAGCATCATCAGGAGGAGAAGCCGACTGGGTATTCAAGGGTGGTCTGGTTTGGGTGGGAGACCAGTCCAAGTCCTGATCGGATTCAACTACTGGATCCAGGGAGATGGAACGGTACGATGGGGTGGAGTCAGGAGACGAGGGGCGACGTGGATTTTTATGCTCACCTC
>CM034708.1:128588612-128601538 GCA_020142125.1 Phrynosoma platyrhinos | reverse complement strand
TTGATAATGTATTGTGTGTACCTAAATTGCAAAACTGTTTAGTTAGCGTGCCTGCTTTGACCACTGATGGGTATGCATTGAATTTTAAGGGGGATGAGTGTGTAATTACCATGAATGATCAGATTTGTTCAAAAGCATTGAAAAAAAACAAACTGTATTACACAGTGGATACAGCAGAGTGTGCAGTAGTCAACAATATGCCTTTGCATTTGGACTGTGCACATTACTACCATCGGGTTTGGGTCACCAGGTGTTTTTCTCTGCGAAGTGAATAAAGCTTCTGAAGATTTTGTCTGCGCACTCAATTGCTTGACACTTCAGACATTGTTGGACTTGAAGTCTCAGCAACCTTGCTCTATAGCTAATAGCAAAGAATGCTGGGAGTTACAGTGCAACAATATCTGGATGTCTGCATGATCCCCACCAGCTGACGCCACATGACAGGAGTAAAAACTGAGGAATCTCTGTGCATGTTCAAAAGCATTTTATGTACTGAGACTTTTCGATCTAACTTGGTTTCCCAAAGCTTTCAGGATTAGCAGTAACAAAGATGCTAATTAAAATGTTGTAACTGATATTGCTTTCTCTAATGAGTCTATCAGAGTATTATAGGGTTGTTGTTTTTTACTAAAAGGAATAACATCTAATTTGTAAATTCACACTCTTACATTTCAATCACTTCAGTTTAAACATTTCATCTTTGAATACAATTACATTTAACATCTTTGAATGTAGGTATATACTCAGCATAAAAATATGATTATTTTGGTTATAATTTTTTAAAAAAGACATATTCAAACAAATCATTTTAGCTGTAGACCCACAGTTTGGAGAAAACATCTCTCGTTCCTTACAATGATTCCAAATATAAATTTGTCAAGTTCTCATTGATTCATAAGGTTTACTCTAGGTGGGACTAACATTTGAATTTAGTAACAGAAATGCAGTTTCACCAACCCTAGCTGCCACTGCCAAAGGTGAAGAGTGCTGGGAGCTGCACTTCAACATCTGAAGGGCCACACAATTCCCACCTCTGATTTACACTGTAAATATTAAAATCCTACATCAACACAATACCATTTTCAACCACATACTGAGAGCAGTTAAAATACATCTGAATTCACCATATTGTCAATATAAATTTTAAACTCAGTGCTACGAATGAAACTAAATTTGGCTTTAAAATTTCAGAGAACATATAGCACAGAAAACATATTCCTACTTACTGAAGTGGTGCTATTCTCTGCACTAGGAAAGAAAACAACACACACACACACACAAACAAAAATTACTTTCCATTACCTAAGCACTTAACTGTGCCAAGTGCAAATGCTGAGGCAGCTCGAGGTTTGTTAGTTACAAGAGCAAGTTCACCAAAATATTGCCCTCTAGTGTACCGGGCAATTTCAACTGCTTCATTTTCATCTACATCCTGTTTACCCTAAAAGAAAGTGGAGAAAAATAAAACACCCAGGTATATACCAAACAAAGGCTTAAAGCCACACTAATATTCAATATATAGTGATAAACACGCAACTTGAATCACAATTTGTGTTGCCCCTATTTACAACATTTCAAATCTACAATATATCTCCATGAATGGATGGATGGAGAGACAGACAGACAGAATATGCCTTCCCCACAATGCATAGCTCTCCCAATGCATCTGTATGCTGGGCAGAGAGTGAGAGGAATGATGTCAGACAAAAAGTCTGGTTGGAGTTCTGGGACAAAGTTTTGAGCAGAAGGAAAAGCTGACTGGACTAGTATCTTTTACCTTCCTAGGTTGGAGGACAGGAGAGGAGCAGAAAGCAACTGCAGTCTTGGCAGTGTTGGATTGAAGGGGTTTCCTTTGTCTCCTTAGAAGCAGAGGCATAAGGGGGAGGAAGAAACTGGAATCTTGCATTGTTGGAAGAGGTTTCCTTTGCCTACTTAGAACGGGAGTATAAGGAGGAGTTTTGGTGTGGCTGGAAGTGGTTTTTTATTGTCTGCTTTGCTGGGAACAAGCAACTGATTTTTATCATTGGGAAGGGATGAGGTTCTCTAGCCTGGAAAAGGTACACTCTGATATTTTATGCTTTAAACCTCTTGGAAACTGCTGGTGGACTGTGTATAAACACTAGCTTTGTGGCTACTTCAGCTCCCTCAGATCCATCTCCCTGATTTCCAAGTTTATGGAAGTGCCCTTTTACATCAACTGCAGTTTACACTGTCCAAGAACACAACCCCAATGTAAATTGAGACTCACCTGTATCCTCTTTATTGAAAAACATCAAAATTTCGCTTGTTATATTAATATATTTTGTACCTTTCTCTTCATGGTAATTTTCACTTCTCCAGATTCAATGATAAAGAAACAGTCAGCCATATCTCCCTTTTTTTTAAAAAAAAAATAGCAGAAACATAAATTAATATAGTTGTTATATGTTAATTTTGTAAAAAGACACATAGGCAAATCTTTTTAAAACCTAGATTTGTAAGAAATTATACTTTTTTCATAAATTGAGGAGCTTCCATATCTTTACTATCAAAAGAGAAGTAATTAACTGCTCTCTCAGACTGTTCCCATGCAACATTTTGTGCACATAATATGTAAATTGGTTGGTATTTCCTTCAGGCAATCTTGAAATATTAACTTGGGAAAAAGCAGAAATTGGAAGTAACCAAAGTCCAAAGTGTGAGGTGAAAATAGTAGCTTGCCAAAGTTTCAGTTGTCTAAAATTAATCTGGAAGGTTTCTAGTCAAAGTGTTCTGTCTGAGAATTGGTGGAAATAAACTATGTATTAAAATTCTCTCAGGTGCCATAAAAAAATTAAACAGGCACAGGATGAAAAGCAGCAGTGCCTTGTCTACAGATTTGTTTGCTAATTCTTTTCAAGGGCTACGCCAAGAAAAAAAAAAAGATAGTTTACTTTGTCCATCCTGTTCAGAACAAAGACAGACGACTTTTCAAAGGGCAACAGCATTGACATGGAGCACCTGTAGTATATAGAGACAGTAGCATGGGTCATACAGAATCTTAAAACTGTGAATGAGGAACATGCAGCCCTCCAGATGTCACTGGCTGCAATTCCCATCAGTCCTAGACAGTATATCCAATGGCCCATGGGAACTGTGATCTACCACTGAAAGGCCACATGTTCCCCCTGGATTTAACTATGGTTGTTGAGTCACAATTTGGTTATCCTGGTTTGTTAAAATAAAAATAGAAGAAACCATAGTTCAGGTATCATGAAGAACTATGGTTATATGAATAACAAACAAACAGGTTTATATCTGTGTCACTGCAGAAAGAAAATGGAGAGAGTATGCAAATCTGACATTCAGCACTATCATTCCCCTAACAATAAACCTTAAACCCACCCTAGTGAATAATGCTTCAAACATTATAGCAGAGCCCCATAATATAGGAGATTATTACATGGGGGATGGGACATCCTTGCTCCGTCCCTCTCCTGTCCTTCCTGCATGATCACACAGAGATAGATTATCATACGACCCATCCAGGGCTAACCCTACTTAGCTTCCAAGATCCGGTGGGGTCTGGTGCCTTTCAGGTATTTACACTGTTAGTGATTGTTGAATTCTTGACATTTGCATTATTTTGTATTAACCTCCCAGAATTTCACTTTTCATTGCAAGCTGCAATGCAAATAGAACACATACCATATATCAGGGGCAGGCAACCTTTTCCCTTTAAGGGCCGAGGGACTTCAGCTCCCAGAAGCCTTAGCCATGTTGGCCAATAGTCCCATGTTGGCCAATAGCTCCTGGGATTCTGGGAGCTGAAGTCCCTCGGCCCTTAAAGGGGAAAGGTTGCTTACCCCTGCCATATATACTGAACTATAAATCGAGTTCATGTATAAGTTGAGGATAGGTTTTGCGGACAAAATTATGGATTTTGATATGACCTGTGGATAAGTTGAGGGTAAAACCTAGGGGCATGTAACAAAGGATCTAAAGGATGAAGCAAAGGAAAACAATGCCAAAGAACTTACAAAATTGCACCAGGCATTACTGTTTGTGCTCACACTAAAGCAGGGGTAGGCAACCTTTCCTCTTTAAGGGCTGAGGGACTTCAGCTCCCAGAAGCCTCAGCCATGTTGGCCAATAGTCCCATGTTAGCCAATAGCTCCTGGGATTCTGGGAGCTGAAGTCCCTTGGCCCTTAAAGGGGAAAGGTTGCCAACCCCTGCACTAAAGGCTGGATTGATAAGGGGAGAAGGAGGATCAGTGCTTCCAGGGACTTTTATCACACAGCGAAAAAAGATGGGAGCACAGCGCTATGCTCCCGTCAATATCGGGCAATAATGCCAAGATTTTCACACAACATCACGTGATGTTGCCATTATCACATGATTATCCCATGAATAAAGAGGCATAATTGTGCAGCTTTTTATTCATGGGATTTTCCCATGAATAAAAAGTGGCACAATTATGTCTCTTTATTCATGGGATAACTGCCCAATAATGGTGATTCACGTGATGTTGTATGAAAATCTCCGCGTTATTGCCCGATATTGACAGGAGCATAGCACTATGCTCCTGTCTTTTTTCACCGTGTGATAAAGTCCCAGGACAGATAACATCCTTGCCTTTCACCAAGAGTTGGTTCCTTTTTGTGCTAAAGTATAGTACTGACATTGACCCATGGATAAGCTGACTCAAGTTTTTGGGTCAATTTTTTGACTAAAATTTTTAGATTTATACATGAGCATATACAGTAGTCATTTTTCTACTCCATTTCTTAGTCTTAGGACATAGGTAGGAACTGTGCAGCCCTCTAGGTGTTGTTAAGATACAATTTGCCAGCATTCCTCATGAACTTTCCAGCTAGTCTATGGCTGCTGGGAGCTGCAGTCCAGCAACATCTAGAGAACTGCATGATCCCCACACCGGTCTCAGGAACAGTGACTTTTTCCTACAAGTTGCTTGTGTATAAATTCAGAACAACAGAGTAATTTACAAGTACACAATAACTAACTAAACCAAACATATAAAGTATACCTGAGCAATGATTTGTTCTCCATCTTTGTATATTTTGGTGCCTATCACATCTACCACTTTCAGCCGTTCAGAAAGCTTGAACAAAAGGGAAGACAAATTATGCTAACATACATGCATCCCCTCCAAAATTTCACATTTAATTACAGACACACGCGCTTATATCACTACTGTTTTCCTGCTGCTTGTGGACTGTCCATCTTTTGTTATGACACATTGCTGGAGCATTTTGCTCAACTGCTCTATGTGAATTCTGGGGTGCCCCGTACAACATCCACAGCTATTTTGTACAAGCAAGGCCATGCAGGGGGACTTGCCAGACTATTACTCCCTCTTAGGAGCGAGTCTAAATGATTTATTCCAAAGTGTACATGCAGATACCGTAGTTTTTAATTGTTTTAATGAATTATTTTACATCTATATCATCTTGAAGTGCTGTGAAATAGGGAATGATATTTTAATAAATCAAATAAACAAAAATGAAAATTGTAATTTAAGAAGAATCTGGAATCTGGAATGCCCTTCCCCAGGAGGCTAGGCTGGCCCCCTCCCTGCTGGCCTTTCACCGGCAAGTAAAAACATTTTTATGCCGGCAGGCTTTCTGTATATAATGCATAGCAGGGCGGTTTTATGGAGTAGCTGGGTTTTTAGTTTGTTTTTAACTTGTGTAAATTTTATGTGATTTTATATTGGACATAGACATTTTAATTGTTTTGAATTTTATTGCAATTTTAAAGGTTTTATCTGTGAGCCACCTTGGGTCCCTCCAGGGAGAAAGGCAGGATATAAATGAAATAAATAAATAAGGACAGAATCTTAAATATCACCATTGTCCTTGGTAAATGATCACTGGGGTATCAGAAATGAACATGGTACTAAGAAAAACCTATGAAGTCAGAATAACATTATAGCTAGTAAATCTACAAAGGAAATATAGCACTTCGTTGCCATTTTTAAAATCATATTTTATATATAATTGCACCAAACAATGTTTGCAGAAAGCATATTTCTGCACTTAAAGCAGAGATAGGCAAACTTGAAACCCTCCAAATGTTGATGGAAAGCATCTCTCATCACCCTTCACCACTGGCTATGTTGGCTTGAGCTAAGGGTAAATGCAGTCCCATAACACATCAAAGGTCTCAACTTTCCCACCCCTGAGCTAAAGGGGAAAAAAAGCATTGGAATTAAAATTCCTGAAACAACAATAATAAGTCAGCTTACTTCTAAAGATTTAAGGAAGGGTAGTGACTCAATAAAATTTTCATACATTCTTCTCTTTTTGGCATTATTTTTTACAATGATTCTTCGAAATGTTACTCTGTCCTGTAAAAGAAAAAATGAAACAGCATCACCATTTCAAGTGTATAATGCAAATGGTCATGTGCACAGCAGTTTGCTGGATGGAACATTTTGAGTGTTTTACACTAGCCTGGGTCCAAACATATGTCAATTGGATCCCTCTGCTTCTATAAAGATCATCAATCTACCTTCCCTCCTGAAGCACCCAGTCCATCCCTCCTCTCAAAAAACCAGTTCTGGGGGGGACACTATAAAAACCCTAGGGTACAGTTCACCTTGTATTAGATACTGCAGTACACTTTTAGGTACTGGCCATTACTGATAATGAATTCCAGTCACAATAAATATAGATTATTCATACTAATATTAGTCAACTTGATTTTTAAATCTGTAAATTACTTGCTTCAAATTTAAAATAATACAAAAACCTACTAATTAGAACTATTATAGTCCATCCTTATGAATGTTTGCTTAAAAACAGTAAGTCCTATGTGTTTGGCAAGGACTTTCCCAGGAAAGTATGTGTAAGATTTTAGCCTCAATTGATTAGCTGGTTAGAAAATGTAATTAAAAACATTAAATTGATTTAGGCCTGGAAAGGACAGGCACAAAAGAGCAACCCGAATCCATTCTGGCTGGAAGTGAGTTGGAATCCCACTGTCCTCCTGGACCATTCCCACAGGGACTGACTGGCACTGCCAGGAATCAAATTATCTCGGGTTCTTTTTGCTCTGGTCCTAAGGACCGGAGCACGGTTTTGGTGTGGTTTCTGGCCACTTTGGAGATGTGCATCATTTAATCGACATGCCTCCAAAACAGCTGGAAGCCGCTTCATTTGGCCTGTCTGTTTCACTCCTTAAAGGTTTGGCCCAATCAACTGAGCAACATCTCTCAAAAATTCAAAGATATAACCGTATTAGTCTGTATAATCAGTATGTAGAGAGATCTTGTACCACCTTTGAGACTAACTGAAAGAAATTGGCAGCATGAGCTTTCGTAGACTTGTCTACATCCTCAGTTGCATTTGGTGGAGTGGAGGCCAGACACAGACATACATACGTGAGGATGTCAATTCAAATTATAAATTCTTTGTGTATGGAAATGAAGTGGCAGATCCAGTTTTAACTATGGTTGTTAGTACACAAAGACATAGGAAATTAGTCTTTGTGCATGGAGCTGAAGTGGCAGATGCAGTTTTGTAATGGGACTAGCCTGTGGTGAAAGGATAGATGAATGTAGGGTACCCCTATGAGGATGGGGTCAGTTAGTGTTGAAGTGTGTGTAGTGAGTAAGAAACCCAGTGTCTTTGTTCGATCCATTGCTTGAGGGACTGTAATTTGTGGATAAATTCCAATTCTGCTTTTTCTCTTTCCAATCTACCTTTGCAATTCTTCTGTTCAAGAACCACTGTTCTTAAGTCTCAGATGGAATGCCCAGGGAGATTGAAATGTTCTGCCACTGGTTTTTTGTGTATTCCCATTCCTAATGTCTGATTTATGTCCATTTATTCTCTGGCACAGGGACTGGCCTGTTTGCCCAATGTAAAGTGCTGAATGGCATTGCTGACACAGTATACCATAGATCACATTGGAGAATGAGCATGTGAAGGCCCCCCTAATATTGTGGCTGATACCATTAGGTCTTGTGATGACATTTCCTGGATAAATGTACGGGCAGAGTTGGCATTTTGGTTTGTGGCAAGGCTTAGTACCTGTGTCCCCATCTGTATTGTGTGTTGTCCTGTAGGTGAGTACCTGTTTGAGGTTTGGAAGCTGTCTGTAGACGAGTAAAGGTCTGCCACCAAGAGCCCTTGAAAGAATGGCATTATTGTCCAGAATGGATTGTAGTTCCTTGATGATGCACCAGAGTGGTCCAGGTTGGGAGCTGTATGTGACCACTAGTGGGGTTCTCTCATTTTCTTTCTTCAATTTATTCTGTAATAGATCAGTCCTGGGTACACGTTTTGCCTTGTTTATTTGTTTTTTCACTTCATGTGGCGGGTACTATAATTTGAGGAATGCTTGTTGTAATTTCTTTCTTTCAGTTAGTCTCAAAGGTGCTACAAGAGCTCTCTATATACTGATCTCTCAAAAATATTTGTATTTATTTCACATATGGAAAAATAACTCATAAAAGCATAACCAACTACAACACAGAGGTATCATCTAAAAACAAACAAAAATATTTGTAGAATTTTTGTTTTTTCTCATACAACAGTTTATGTTTTAAATAATGCATTAATCAATCACGAAAAACTCAACTTAGTAATCCTTAATTAAAAGATCTAATTATAATGAGGAAAACAGCAAAAACAAAAACACAACCCACCACTCTGATTTTAAAAGAAACTGAAGTAACTGTGCTCTGTAACACAACTGTTCTCCATGTTAGACCTTCATATTTTTGTAAAATCTATTGTTACTTTATCTTTACATGTCAAGAGTGGGCTGGCTCTGAAGGTAAGACACTTACCAAACCCCACACAGCACCAGGAGAGGTAGCAATGATTGTAGCTGCTCTGGGTGTATTGTACATTAATGCCAATTCCCCAAAGCTCCCACGGTTATCATAGGTGCCAACACACCTTCCAACACCATCACATCTCACATAGATATCATATGTCCCTCTGTAAGACATACAAAGTGCATAGACTAGATATGCCATCATTTAAAATATACAGTATCTGTAAAGTTAAAATTAAACTATTTTAATACAACTTTCATGAAAAATGTATCCCAGATAAGCAGAATTAAGAGAAAAGAAAACAAACACATCCTAAACTGGCATCCATGTTGGCCTAATTTTGTGCCACATTAAAACTGTTAGGGCTCAGCAATCACAGATTCCTCTTGGCCCAAGACATTTTATTTACTGTAAACTGTTTAAAGTTGTCAAAATCACTTTTCAATTGTTTTTGTGAAGTTTCCTTGATGGTAGCCCATTCCTTATAAGCTTTTAAAACCAAGATGGTTCCAAGAATAATCATTTAGTCTGAAATGTGTGACTCTGCAAACCTTACAATAATTAAAAGGCTGCAAAATCAGTTTATAATCTTGAGATATTAATTAGAATATTAATTATAACTCAGATAATGCAAAATCAAATACATGTTAGAATATTTAATTGTTGCTGTGGAATAAGTCAAAAAAGCAAAAAATAGCTACCTAAGATGGGGAACAGTTAGTGTCAACATCAGTTAATTTCTGGTTACAGAAATGTTCAAATTTAACACTGTGGTATGGTTTTTAGTCCAGGTACTGAAACCATTAGAAAAAGCTTCTTTAAAATTTTTTGAATAAATATGTGATATAGCAAACTGATAAACCACATATTTCCTCAACAATCACTCTGTGGCATCTAGCAAGTGCAAAATGTCATCATCAACATGAAAAATCTGCAATTTCCTATAAAAACAAAACACCAGAAGGCTTTCTATCCATTTCTGTTTTGAACAGATGGGAGTCAGTGGTTCAAAAGACCATGTTGGGATATGCCAACACAAGGCATGTATATGTGAGGCTGAAGCACTAAAGCATTTGTCTTTGAATGTCAGATTCACTCTGACATGAGGTAGCACTATTTGACATCAGTATTAAAGAAAACAAAGCATTGGACAAGGGAACAAGGAAAAAAATCAGTATGTTACTCAAAGGGTTACAATTTTTACAGCTAAGGTCACTAACAGCAAGTTAGATGCCAACAGCAAGATGCTATTGGAGTGGATTTTGAGAGAAACTGATTGCAGATGGTACTGAAGACCAACCTAAAATGACTTTGAATATGCTAACACTAAAAATGCTTGCATATCCGTTATTTGTGCATCCTAGTGATAGGGAAATTCTTTGAAAAGAACCAGCTGGCAATGAGAAGATTACATTGCACATCTTGTTTCCTACAGCACCGAGAAATTGGTGAATGGGTTATGTAGCAAGGACTAGGGAAGGGTTGTTTATCTTACAGGAATCTCTATATGACCAACTGATACCTAAAAGTTTTGGCTTCCATCAAATTTGTTAGCTTTTTCCAGCACATGCACTTAGGAACAGTGATTTGGAAACCTTGGCAAAATACCGTATTTTCCGGCGTATAAGACGACCTTTTAACCTGCAAAATCTGTGGCTAAAGTGGGGGGGGGTCGTCTTATACTCCGGGTATAAGGATAATGAAGATAGAGGTGCTAAAACTCTATATTTTGACTGGGAAAATGGGGGGTCGTCTTATACGCGGGTCGTCTTATACGCCGGAAAATACGGGTATTTTGAAATGTGCATGCTTTTAGATCAGGGCTCCCATTCTGTTTGGATTGTGATTGTAAGGGTGGGAGACACAAATGCACCTCCCCTCCCCCTAAAGTTGGATCCTCGATTCACATGGTCTTTTAATTTCTTCTAGTGTTACTGGGGGGGAAAGTCCCTTTCAGTGCCACCAATGTATATGTGCATTTCCTAGATCTGTATTATTCCTAAATCCATATCACTGCAGTTTTATGTGGGTAAAGTTCAAATATTCAAAATGTATATAAGATAAATCTTTACTTTCAAGTATTTAACTTATATTTTAAAATGGTCTTGATACATTCAATTAACCAATTGAAATAAAATATGAATAAAGTGTTCCAAAATCTACAGGTGTAGGTAGAATACAAATAAGTGATATGAAAACATATTATTTAGTTTATATTTAATGGAGCATTTGGAGTATTAAACCACCTAAGCTTGCTATCGAGTGTGCATACTTTGAGACTAGTATACATACAATACATCTATGGAAACAATTTAATTATAATTAATTAATTATGCAGAGAAAGGTAGAGCAGTGCAGTGTGACTAGCAAGTTTGACTGTAATTATTTTTGAAGTACCTAAGTGCACTTAATTTGCTGAATTGAATTATCTATTTTCCAATGGATTTGTGTCCTGTACAGATATTTATACTACAAATAATGTAGATTCTGTTCTATGTCATGTTGCAATCTCAGGCCCTCTTTGCAGCATTATTACTATATGCAAATAACTTACCGGTCAATTACGTAGAAGTTGTCACCATCATCACCTTGATCAATAACATGCTCTCCTCCTTCAATCAGTTTTTCGAACATGGCATCTAATACCTGAGACATCTGTTCCTGTTAAATCAAAAATATATAAGCAGAGGAGCTAATGTTGAAATGCTATTCTCAAATGCAAGCTACTTTCAATTATTAACATGACTGGGGTGGGGTGGGGTGGGGGTAACCAGCTATGTAGAATGTTTCAATAGCAATAACCATGACTAAGTTTAATTTTTAATTGTGGCTTGAAGCTTGTTGACCAGCCTTATCTAAAGCTAAAATTCATCAACACAGTGCAGACCAAGGGCCAAGATTCAATGGTGCAGTGACACTAAAACCTTGCTTCAAAGGGTTTTTGAGCCCACCAGAGTATGTTTTTAGGATGCATGGGTGGGGGGAAGGCAGCAGAGGAGAGGGACTGAAGATGTAGGGAAAGAAGCCAGATCCAACAAAAGAAGTGCTGACAAAAGGGTCAGGGGAGGAAATGTAGAAAGGGCATGCAGCCTGTTTATGATCTTTCATCTATGATTAAGAACCTGGCAGTATTATCCCTGTATTTGTGCCCAATCTTTGGATTACATTACAGCAGTCTATACTTGAAACATTGTTTTCCACATGCATTTACCTATAAGAATATGTCTTTATCCATATGGGAGTAAAAGGCAAACAAATGTAAGGATAACTTAATATACTTTTTCTTTTTAACATATCTGGGAGCCCTCTGGCATATATACCATAATTCCATCTCTTAAAATAAAAGTAAAATTCAAGAAGACAACAAAACCAGTCATCATACCAAAATACGATTTAAACAACATTTCCACAGAATTCATTGATAATATATGGAACAGATTTGCAATACTAAGTATAATAGATCGTGAACTGGAAGAGCTTTGGTCTGAAGCCAGGGACATAATAAAAGAAAGATGCATAAAGACACTTCCAACAGACAAAAGGAAAGTGAAGAAACCATGAATGACTAATAAAATGCTACAAGCAATAATTGAAAGGAGAGAAACAAAACAAAAAGGAGATAGGAATAAACTTATTATTTTTATTATTTTGTATTATTATTATTATTATTATTATTATTTAAGAAACATGAACGCAACAGTACAATGACTAGTGTGCAAAGATAAGGAAAATTACTACAACAACAAATGTAGAGAAATAGAAGATAACAACAAAAAGGAAAGAACGAGAGACCTATTTCACAAGATTCAAGAAATCAAGAGAAAGTTCAAACCAAGGGCCGGAACGCTCTACAAAACAAACAAACAAAACAAAACAAAAAAAAACATAATTCAAGACCAGGAAGGAATACCGAAAAATGCAGTACACTTAAAAACTATACAAAAAAAGATGGCAAAATGAAGGACATATGGAGAGAAGAGCCATATGAAGATGAAACCCAATTCTAAAAACTGACTTGGAAGCTGAATTAAAAGAAATGGCAAAAAACAAGACTCCAGGAACATATAATATACCAATAGAACTGTTGCAATCTACATTGACAGAATCAAGTATAGTGCTAACCAACATATGTCAACAGATATGGAAAACAAAACAATG
>CM034708.1:128564933-128584103 GCA_020142125.1 Phrynosoma platyrhinos | reverse complement strand
AATAGAGCTGCAGTGGAAATAATACTGCAGCATTATCCTGGAAACCATTATCAGCTAAATACCTTACAACTTTCCATCAGAATCCATTATAACCTTTAGATAGGTGACCTATTTTAATAGCCAATGATTCTGCCTCCAGTTCCTTATAACTAAAAATGAAACCAGATGAAAAATGATCTTGAGTCAATATTAAATGGCTGCTTTCTGGACCAAGGGTTTAATGCAGCATGTAGATTGCATACGTACAACTGCCTTGGGGGAAGATTTGGATACTCCCAGGAATTTTGTTCAAAATGTATGGTGTTATTGAGTCCAACAATGCCATATCTGAGTGGACCCAATGTGCTGCCTAATAAGTGGGGCAATAGCTTGGCCTTGTAGCACTCAAGGAGGGGAATCACAAATCTACCACCAGACCCTGCCACACAAAACAGCATTAGATGTTATATTGGTTAATGATATGGCTTTTAAGTGTGTGGACCAAGACAGCCATCCAGCCTCTGTTTAAAATCCTCCAAAGAAGGAGACTCCACCACACCTCGAGGCAGCATATTTCACTGTTGAACAGCTCTTCCTATCAGGAAGTTCTTCCTAATATTTAGGTGGAATTTCTTCTTCTATAGTTTGAATCCTACATTCTGCATGATGGGGTGAGCTCCTGTCACTAGTCCCAGCTTCTGCCAACCTAGCAGTTTGAAAGCATGCAAATGCAAGTAGATAAATAGGTATTACTTTGGTGGGGAAGTAAACAGTATTCTGTGCAATCATGCTGGCCACATGATCACACAGTAGTCTCTGACAACGCTGGCTCTTTGGCTTAGTAACGGAGATGAGCACCGCCCCCTATGGTCAGACATGACTTGACAACCTTGTTAATGGGGAATACCTTTACTTAGTTTGAATTCACTGCTCTGTGTCCTAGTGGAGCAGCAGAAAACAAGGTTGCTTCATCCTCAACATGATATCCTTTCAAATGTTTAAGCATAGCTATCATGTCACCTCTTAACCTTATCTTATCTAGTTCTAGCTCTAGCTAAACATATCTAGTTCTCTAAGCTGCTTCAAATAGGGCATGGTTTCCAGACTTTTCACCATTTTGGTTACCCTTCTCTGGAAACATTCCAGTTTGTCAATATCCTTCTTGAATTGTGATGTCCAGACTAGAGACACAGGTGAGATCTGTCCAAAACAGAATAGAGTAGAACTATGCCAAATATTTGTTGGGGTACGCAGACAGCGGGATCTAGCATACACACATGCAGAGTAGATGCAGGTAGGCAGGAACGCCCAGAAGCTGGTCTTCTGTGAAGAATCTGCTCCAGACGGCTCAAGAAAAATCCTCCCACATGCAGGAGGCTGCTTTCGGCTTGCTGAATGAAGGGAGGCTTCTCTCAGAGAGGGCTTTAATCTTTGTTGCAAATATTTACAAAGCTACACACTCACAGCTATACAGAGTAACAAAGTGCTTCGCCAACAAACAACCACAACTAACCAACAATGGGGATTCTGACTCTCTCCCATATATAGGTGGTCCTCTTAAGAACACGTGACAGCCATGCACTAATGAAACCTGGTTGGTTTCATCCCCAGTGCCTGTTGCTTCAGGACTGTTGCATCAGGCCTCCCATGATACATACCTGGCTGGTCTCACCTACTGTGCATGTTACATCAGACTTCCCATGATGCACAGCTCACCAAATGCTGACTCATGCACCAGCCACTTGAACTGTAATAACTCTGTTACTATTGCTCCAGTTCCTTTCAGTGGCCACATCCATGTCATTTTCTAGACCAGGGTGCCACATGGTCTTGACAACACTTTCCAAACACCATGACTTTGGTTTTGGAATAGTTAACGTCTAGAAATTCTTTCTCACCATGTTCACCTAAAGCTTTCAGAAGCCTACTCAACCCCAACTGCGTACAAAACCATTCCTTGACTTTGTTAAACCTCGTATCTCAGTCATCCCTTGTTTCCTCATGTTTTACCACTATTTTTGTAATCTGTCTTTCTTTATTCCACATCCTGGCTCCCAGTCTCTGTCAAATATGCAGAGAACTTCAAATTATGTTGCTTTTACAATAGCAAAATTTATTTAGTATGCCATGAAAGTGAGGTGGGAATCCTTGCCAAATTTCTGATTTTAAGAAAAATCTGCCTGATATTGGGCCTTTGCAGACTGCCAGAAATAGTGCACATTAAATTGAGGCACTGCCCTGGCTCAGTGCTAGGGAATCATGGGAACTGTAATTTATTGTGGCACCAGAGCTCTCTAACAGAGAAGGCTCAATGTCTCAGAAAAAAAATACAATTCCCATGACTCCCTAGCACTGCGCCAGGGCAGTGCCTCAATTTAATGTGCACTATTTCTGGCAGTCTGCAAAGGCCCATTGTCTGCTTCTAGATTTTTCATTTATAATGTATATTAGTTGTTAAATGTTCTTAGGACTTTATCACACGGGGAAAATCTATAGTTTATCCCATACAAATAGTCTTACTAAGGAGATTATCAGATAAGAGGAGGGGAGCCGGGAGTAAAAGGCATACACCCAGTAAAGTTGTGCGATCAAGCTTAAAGCAAAACAGCTTCATTTATATACCCTTCATATCGCACTATGGAATGTCTAAGTAGTTTACAACTGTAAGCTCATTGCCCCCCAACAGTTGGGTACTCATTTTAGCGACCTCGGAAGGATGCAGGCCTGAGTCACATTTTACACAGAAAAATGTGTAAGATTTTCTGACAACATCACATTCATCCAGGACTTGTCCCATGAAGATCCAGGAATGCTCCAGCAACATGTCATTCACAGGGAAGTCTCGGGAATGATTTGTTGCTGAAGCATTCCTAGATCTTCATGGGCTACGTCCTGGATAAGCACAATGTCATCTGAAAATCTTTGGTGTGATTGCACAACTTTGCCGGAAATATGCCTTTTTCTTCCCCAATTTTCCCCATCTGATAATCTCCTGAGGAATTAAATTGCAATTGTATTGTTTAGTATAACTGGCAGAGGTTTTGTAATTTTAATATTCATTGGTTTTTAGACTTCCTGTATTATTATTTTGATTAATAATCTCATTTGTTAATGTTTATTTTCACTGTATATTGAGGCTATGCTTTTGTCATGGCTGCAATAGCCTGGTTGGCTCATGCATAATAAATTTCAAAACACACACACACACTACAGGACTGACTTCTCCACCGAGTATTCTTTTAGAATTCCATGTCTCAGTTCATAGCAAATTTTCCCCTCTACTTCAGGTCACCAGCTGCTGCATAACCTCCATACTTTCTGTGATAGCTTTTCATTTAACACTCCTACATTGCCAGCACAAATCCTTTAGATAAATCCAATTGCTAGTTCCAAACAGAGCAAACATATTGAATCAATGTGATTTACATAAATGTTGAATTGTTGTTGTGTGCCTTTCAGTTATTTTTGACTAATGACAACCCTAATGCAAAGCAATCATGGGGTTTTCTTATTCAGAAGGGGTTTGCCTTTGTCCTTCTTTGAGGCTGAGAATGTGTGACTTACTCAAGGTTGCCCATAGGGTTTCTATGGCCAAGTGGGTATTTGAACCTTGGTCTCCTGGAGTCCTAATCCAACACTCAAACCCTACATGCCTTGAGCCCCAATCTAGGAGAAAAGCAGATATACATTAAAGAAATAAATACACCACACTGGTTCTCAATGGTGAATTACCATTCAGAAATTGTTTCAATGGGTCTTGATTAGTTGGGACTAGCTTTTGGACTGAGTACCTCCTGATCCAGATAGCCCATATGAGGTTCTTATAGCAGCCAAACTGTTTCTTTTCTTCAGAAGTTGCTATAGAAGATCTGCATTCCATAGTCTCCCTGTTTCATGATCACAGCACGTACATTATGTTAATATTCTCAAGACCTTGCATCAGTGTAATAGGCACCAGAGATTTTGTCATCTTTGCCTCAAAATCCCTTAGCACATTTCAGTACAAATGATGCTTTATTCTCATCTTATGCAAATAGACCACACACTGAAGCAAAATGGTTCTTACTAATCTGGAAGTCACCGTTTGCTTGCTTTCTAAGAAAGATCTTATTTTAAAAGATTGTTTTCTTGTTTGAGAAAAATTATTGTGTAATCTGAAAGTACAAGAAGGTAATTACATTTAGAATTTTGTAGTGTTTAAATAGAATTCAGCTTCACACAACCATGTTTACAGAAGCTTCATAGTACTGTCTGAAAAAAATCTCTTTCTCCCACTCTCCCTCCCTCCCACTGTCTTCCACACACAGAAAAACACACTGGCTGGCATCCTGCTAGGGACATACTCATATATAAATGTCCCTGCATGTATATCCTTTTTTGAGCACTGCAGGGGTTGGTATTCTTTTCCTCCTCCCAAAGCCCTTCACCCAGCTTACTGAACAGCTTCTGAAACATAGCTATTTTGTGCTTTGTGGGATTGCATAAGCAATCTGGATGCATCTACATAACCAGATGTGAACTGAGGACATGATATTCTTCAGGATCCTCCAAAAGTCTCAGTACTGTTGTCATCATTGCACATCTGGCTACAGGGACATAGCCAGATGCTTCTGTGTTCCTGTCCATTCCCCAAGAAGCATGGTATTACCATGAGGGGCACTTCAGAGGCTGTTCAGTAAGTTGGGTTGGTACATGGCTCAGCCTAGCATAGCCAGCTTTGTTAGGCTTAATGCCTAGTGTGGTGTAGTTGTTTGAGTTAGACTACAACTCTGAAGACCAGTGTCTGAATCCCCACTCAGCCACTTTAACCCTGGGCAAGTCACATCCTCTGAGCCTCAGATGAAGGGAAAGGCAAACCCTCTCTGAACAAATCTTGCCAAGAAAACCCCAAGAAAGGTTTGCCTTAGGGTCACCATAAATCAGAAATTATTCAAGGCACACAACAAGCCTAGGTCTGCATGTAGACCTATTATGTTATGTTGAGCATACAGGATTGTGGCTACTTTATGTAAAACTTTCCAAGCAAAAAGAAATAATGTTATGCTGCTGTGAAACAGAAGTACTGCAAAGTAATGTTTCTAAATTCATCTCACATAATGATGATACAGCTCCGAGGTCAGGACAGTAAGAGAAATTAAGGATAACATCACTTTCCACAGATTGTTATACCAATGTATTCTGTGCCAAATTTCCATAGCAAACAGAGATGTGATGATGAGAAAGAGCCAGCAGCCATACACAAGGTCAGCACTTGTTGAACACATTCAGCTTTGATATAAAAGTGATATTCCATCTTTAAGGGATAGAATACTGGGACTAATAGTGGGAGACAGGTGGGGTAGAAATTAAATACAGTGTGACCCCCATATTTGTGGGAGGAATATTTCAGGACTTATCATAGAAATGCAAGAGCACAGATAATAGCAAACTCTATTAGAATGACAGATTTCCAGCAGAAGCTGACCATAGAGTTGTGCTGGAGGACCTAGAAATTCCTAGGTACTCCAACACTGGAAGCATACCACTGAATCATGCTGGAAGACCTAGAAAATGCCTAAAGAAAACATTTTTTCAGATGTGGGTAAGTGGAACCATGGGTACCTGCTGATATGGGGGTCATACTCTGGGTGTGTGCATGCGTGTGCGTGACCACCCACACACAGAGGGCAAAAATACTGGCAACTCTAGACCAACAGTGGCAGAGTTGGGTTGAAGGAAGGAGAGTTGGCTCCTTCTGCCCATGGCTGAAAGAATTTAAAAGTGGGGTGACCTATCTTCTGGGGGGGGGGGGGGGGGGAACAGCAGCCTATCTTTTTATCCCTGTGTTATTTTTAGTTCTCCTCCACACCTTGAACATTTTTAAAAGCTGTTTAGCCAATAGTTATAACAGAGATGCATGCCACACAAAGCTGTGTCCATAAGACACAAAATGCTAAAGGTGTGCCAAGGTCAACCCAACAGTTGCATGCTGAACCTTGTATTTGCTTTCCATTAATTACAAAATGTAAATGTTGTACAAACAAAATTCATTATATTAAGTGATCATAGTGATCATAAGCAAAACCTTTGGCACATGCAACAAGGTTCTGAATACCAGACTACACTTCTCTCCTTCCATTTTTATTTCTGAGGGGCTTTGGGACATCCTTCCTTTCCCTTGTACCTTCCAACTGTTTTGAACTGTAACTATTATGGTATTTCACCCTGGGCATTTTAGCTGGGGCTGACAGGAGTTGTAGCTCAGGACATTTGGAGGGAACCAAGCTGGGGAAGACTAGAACAATACCCTAGAACACCATTTTTATTGCATATACCTTTAAGAGCTTGTACATGGATCCTTGTTCAAAAAGCAGCAGCTGTGGCAATAAAAAGGAAGACTATAGCTAGCCTGTCCTGCTTTACTTTTTGAATCAAGGAGCATGTAAAGCTTTTTTACAATGGGCCACGTCACCCAATATTGTCAAGCTCAACGTAGTCTGTGCCAGGGGTGGGGAAAGCACAGTACCCATAAGTGTTTTATATGACTCCCCCAAAACTGTACACCCATTCTTGGATGGAGGGTAAATATTTTTACTCAGTATAATTTTGGCCCTTGAGCTGTTTTAGGCCCAAAGGACACCCTTTTTATCTAAAACTCGAAGTGATTTCTGGTATACCTTCTGGTCTGAAATAAGCCTAAGAGATATAGGATACCATGGCAAATATAGCATAACATGGCATAAGTTTCCCTGTGACTCCTATATGAAGTAAGAGTTATTTTGAGCTTTTAAAAAATCCTAAATGGGATTAGGGTGCGCATGAGTGAGATGAAAGGCTCCCAAACCATTGTTCTCCAAATGACTGAGTGCAGCTCTCTATGGTTTCAAATGGTAACTGATGTAAACTAACACATAACTACTTAATATATCTTTAAATAAGCCTTTGAAAGCCAAAAAGATAACAATCCAAACTGCTTCAGTTAGGTAAGGTTGGCATTGTTTGATATACAAATCAAACCACTTTTTTGTTACACTGATAGAGACTTGAGCATCTGTAACATTTTCTTGTTAACAAGCAAAATCCCAGAATGATGCTTAATATCTGAACTTCACATGAAGAAGAATCTTTCATTCCTTTCCTCCTATCATGGAGAGGGAGGGGGGAACCTCTTACCGGATCTAGGTTTTTAAACAGGAGAATGTCTTTGCAAGCTTCTTGCAGTCTGTTTCTTTGATCATCTGTTTTGGGGTGAATAATCTGGAAGAAACCATTTGAATTTATATTCTCTTTCTTCACAGACTTAAGAAAAATTATCACAGAAGGGGTCATAACCCAAAAACTATTTAAATTAATATTTCTGAGGCTATTAAATATTGTTAGGATAACAACTGATGATTTCAGATTTTTAAATCTCATATTAAAAAGAAACAGTACATGAATGAAAAAAGGAAACTCTTATAACAATTCTATATAAGGGAAATTACAATAAAAGTAACCGGAGGGGAAAGACTGTTTTTAATACACATTTTACTACATTTTGCAAAAGCATTCAGTATATATTATACAGCATATATAAACAAGTACTGAATATTATTATAAATGATATTCTCCCTATCTTAAATTTGTCTTCCAAGAATATTTTTTAAAAGCTAATTTCTTTATCAAGTATACATACCCTTGATTCGGCATCATCCTCTTCTTCATCAGGATTATAAGCTTCAGCACACACTAAAAGCAACAACAAAAATGATGTGATTTTTAACAATGTGCTTTCAACATTCCTCTTAGATCAATATTTACTTTGTTGTATACTATAATGCTATTGTCCAAATCCCAGAATAAAAAGCAACTTATACATAAAGGGAATAATAAATAAAAGGGGAAAAACAGTCTGCAGAAATTAAAAAACAACAACCAAAAACCTTATGTTAATACAAATCTTTTCATTGGGCCAAGCATATCCAGCTCCTTAAGTCCGTTGCTACATGATGTCTTCTTGATATATCTTCTTACTGTTTTATGTTGCTACCAGTTTTATTTTGCTTTTATATATTGCCTTGTATTTATCTTATACTGTTGGTTTTATCTTGGTTTTAATATGGTTTTTTAAATCCTAAAATACCATTTTGCATTTACTGTCATCCCTCCAAACATATCCATGGATTATTTTTTTATCCATGGATTCAACCATCCACAGCTTGAAATTCTAAAAGCAAACCTTGATTTTGCCATTTTATATAAGGGACACCATTTTAGTATGTCATTGTATTTAGTGACTTGAGCATCCACAGATTTTGGTATCCATGACAGGTCCTGGAACCAAACTCCAGATGATACCAAGGGTCCACTGTAGTTTGCCAAGCAATGTTTTGTCTGCCAACTGACTGACTCACAGACAGAAACACAAAGGTAAAAGGGCTCCTCAACTCTTCTAACCCTCCACCAACCTTCTTACCCCTCACCAGTGTGAAGAGCAACTGTGAAACTTCATAACCATTCGCCTGTGACTTAGTTTGTGGGTTAGACTGAGCAGCTAAGCTGCAGCAGAAGAGGGTTCTACTAAGCTCTTATTTATGTGGACTGCCACAAGTGAAAGGAGTAGTGCAGTCCTAAGGAGGTGTGCCAAAATTCCCACTTTACAAAATGGTAATGCAAACAATCCCATGTGGGAGTGCTGGTTATTAACAAGTGATACATTTCGGGCCTTGTCTACATGGGTGTTTTACCCTGAGTTCTCCCTGAGCTCACTGCATTCTGCTTACATGACGCAGGACCAAAAACCCCAAAGTGAGTCTGGACTGTCTTCATGACACCTGTACCCAATACAGGGCTTCCTCCCTCTAGTCCCCTAGGATCAGATGATATTCCAATTGAACTGCTACAATTCACATAGACAGAGTCACTTCCAGTGTTAACTAATATATGTCAACAAATATGGAAAACAAAATGGTAGCCAATAGACTGGAAAAGATAAATATATACCCCCATCCACAAAAAGAAGACTGCAGAAACTATAGGACCATGGCATTATATTTCCCAGGCAAGCAAAATTATGGTCAAAATTCTACAACATAAATGCTAATCATACATGGAGAGAGAAATCCCAGGGGTCTAAGTGGGGTTCAGGAAAGGAAGAGGCACTATGAACCACATTGCAAACATATAATGGCTAATAGAGCGCACCAAGGAATTCCAGGAAAAAACTTGCATGTGTTTTATAGACTATAGCAAAGCATTTGACGGTAAAGATCACAAAAAACTATGGATGGCTCTTAAAGTCATGGGAGTGCCAACACATCTGATAGTCCTCAAAAATCTGTATGTAGGACTAAAGGCTAGTGTTAGAACAGAAAATGAAGAAACAGAATGGTTCCCAATTGGCAAAGGGGGCAGGCAAGGCTGCATTCTATCACCTTATTAGTTCAACTTATACACACAGAATATCATAAAAAGAACAGTTTTAGATTCAGAAAAAAGAAGTGCAGATAGGATGAAGGAACATCAACAATCTAAGATATGTGGACAGCACCATACTACTAACAGAAAATATCACAGACTTGGAACAATGATTAAGAAAGGTCAAAGAAGAAAATGCAAAGGCAGGCTTATTGATGAACATAAAGAAAATAAAAATAATAACCATGGAGGATCTACATTCAACCTAGACAACAAGCAAATCAAAATAGAAAAAGAATTCCCGTACCTTGGAATAAACATTGATCAGAACAGACACTGCAGTCAAGAAATCAGAAGACGACCAGAAATGGAAGGACAGCTATGAAAGAACTAGACAAGATCCTAAAGAGTAAAGATATACAACTGAGCACTGAAGTTAGAATTGCACAAACAATTGTATTCCTCATCACCATGTACAGATGAGACAGATAGACAGGGAAGAAAGTGGATAAGAAGAAAATCAACTCAGATGTGGTGATGGAGGAGAGTGCGAAGGATACCGTGGACAGCCAGAAAGACAAATAAATTTGTCCTTGAACAGATCAAGCCCAAAATCTCCCTGGAAGCCAAGATGGTTGCAATGAGGCTGTCGCACTTTGGCCACATCATGAGAAATCATGACTCATGCTAGGAAAGGTAGAAGGTAATAGAAAGGGAGGAAGACCACATACTAGATTGATAGACTCAATTAGGGAAGTCACAAGTCTGAATTTATAGGACCTAAGCAGAGAAGTGGAGGACAGAGGACTTGGAGATGTCTCATCCACAAGGTCACCATGAGTCAGGGATGACTTCAGGGCAGTTAATAACAACAACAAATACTGCTGAGGCAAACCCTGCCAAGAAAAACCTATGATAGGTTCACCTTAGGGTTGTCATAAGTTGGAAATGACGTGAAGGCACAGAACAATGTTTCTCTAGTTTGTAATTCACATGGAAAACACACATTCTTCAAGTTGAAGTTTTAGGTGGATGGGAAGATGACCATTCAGAAGCCCTCTGCTCAGTTTATGGTATATCACCTTCATTGTTAGTTGCTAAGATTCTGATAAAGTTTGAACAGAACTTTAAATGGGGGGGGGGGGGGAGACAACAGAACCTTAAATTTCTCATCACCACCTTCATTTCCTTTTCAGAGATAAGAAGCAAGCTAAAACTTGTGAATAGAATGTGTCCTCAGGTCTTGTGCTGAACTTTTAAAAGGATTAGGTAGAAAAGATTTATGAATGCCTGTGAGCTAAACTAGAAGATACACACCAATGCAACAGTCAGTACACCTTTAATTCACCCCATACTATGGGAAAGGAACAGATGGTTGCTATCATCATTATATGAACTTTCGCTTTATATACACAAAGACAAAAGTAGTTTCGTCAGAGCCTTGAAGGCTGCCAGGAAATGATATGGAACCCTGAGTGGAAGCTGGAGAACTATTACTTAAAATTACCTATACCTATACCTGTTCTCCTCCCCCTAATGGAAATCTATTTTACCACCCCAGCCAGACATCCCACAAGAGCATTTTCAGTCTGATCAATACAGAGCCTGGACAGAAAATATGGCCCAGTCTGAAGCATCCTCATCTAAAAAGATATCATCAGGTTTAAGCACTATCTCAGAATTCCTTGTGATACCTTCATAGGAATTCTCCTATTCTGGGGTCCAGCCTACATTTCTAGGGACAGTTTATCCTTCTGTTCTTGAACCAACTGGTTGCTTTGTTTACCCAGGCAGACCTGTAGTGCAGTGCATATCCAGATATTTTTACTGAAAATTTATATACATCCACAACCCATCCTCATGAGTCTTTCTAGTCCTCTCTTTCTCCTATTATGGTGCCCGGCATACATTTCTAGGGCCATTTCATCTTTCTCTGTTCTTGAACCAATTGGTTGCTTTGTTTACCCAGGCAGACCTGTTGTACACTGCATATCCAGATATTTTTACTGAAGATTTATGTACATCCACAACCCATCCAGAACACTTACCGCCCCAGATGCCTCCATTTTCATTCATGCCCTTCCCAAAATGGTGATTGGAAGTGATGTAATATCACTTCCAGTCACCATTTTAGGAAACACAGGTACAAAAACAGAAGAATTTGGGCACACTTTTTAAGAGGCAATGTGTTCTGCAAGGGCTGTGCATGATAAATTGCATATATTCTAAAGAGAAGAATTGTTTGGGGAGCATTTTCTCTTCAGCCAAAATTGTTTCAAACTATATTGATAATTTGGCTAAAACTCTTTGATCTTTCAACCCTTACTCACCTAAGGATCCTCCTTCCAGATGTTTGTGAATACAGTAGTGCTACTAAAACAGAATTAGTGACACAGATCTAAAGTTAGCATTCCCCTCTTAGATACAGAGTTAACAGCATTCACAAGCAACACATTCCAAACAAAGGGGGAAATGATATGACAGTCATGAAGGCTGATTAAAATGTCTCCAGATGTAACCAACATTGTTGCCTAAATTATAATTGTTAAAATAAAATGTTCTAAAACACTACTTTTCAGAAACGATATACACTAATAGCAAAGTCAACCTTCTGTGTATATATACTTATAGTATGTAGCAAACTTGGCACTATCCAAGAGACATATTAGGAAGCTTACAGAAAATTCCAAGGTTTGTCGAATTTTTTTAAAAGCTTTAGAAAATAATGTTCTGTATGTGCTTTTGTACAGAACATGCAAAAACAGTTCATTGAGGCCTGAAAATGCTAAATGTATTCAATGGCTGTAGAAGGACAAAGAAAACTGAGTGGAAAGGAAACAGAATGGAGTATTTTTCAAAAAGGTATTCTAATGGCTCGGCATTGTGAAGAAAAACACTCTACATTTATTTAGATCTGTTTATTAGTTACTTTTATATTCCACTTATCATTTGATGAACTCATGGTGCTATACATGGCTCTCTTCCTTTCCATGTCACTCTCACAACAACCTTGTAAGGCAGGTCAGGCTGAGCATGGAAACTGTGACAGGCCCACATTAACCAGTGAACTTCATAGTTCAGTGGGGATGTGAACTTGGATCTTCCAAATCCCAGGCCATCATTCTAACCACAATACCACTACAGTTCTCACTACAATATCCTCTTTCAGGTCCCACTAATACTAATATCACATATTATGTCTGGGAGATTATTCATGAAAATGCCCATTTTGAGCAGGGGGCTAAAGTTAACTTGAGTTGCCAACTCCACCCTAATAATTCAATGACAAAGTATTTACATTAATGCTTCCACATCTAAGATCAACCTTTGGTATCATCTGGAAGTTGGCATGCCCTTCAAGTCTACCTGATAAAAGCATTTTCGTACATACCTCTACACCAATATAAATTGACATACAAAAGATCACTTTTCTTGGTTTATGCTTTTTTGAAGAATAGTTACACACAAAAAGACATTCTTACATTCACCTCCAAATATTGTATCATTATCATTAGATGCAGATACCATCCCTCAGACATGTTAAATTGGTTCAAGTCATTTACTCTGAAGTAGGCTGCAAAACTGATCTTTATACATTTAAATTTTAAATAAGAAGGCATAGTAGTTTTCCAAGAAAGACTCCAGTTTCTAAAAGGAGTAATCACTTCCCATCAACAAGAGTCATGTGATTATATCTGGAAAGGAGGAGTGTATGCCATCAGCTTTATCAAATATTTAGATATACAGACAGCACTTTGTATCCATGGGGGATCTGTTCCCGACTGTGGCGCACACTACTGCCACTTTTCTCCTTTTACACTTTAATTCTAGCTGGCAGTCCTGTGGGAACTTTTTTATCCCCACCCTTGCCACCTAATGAAGTGTAAGGGACCCACACTGTCTTTTGTATGATATCCCCCTCCAAATCCTCCAAATATTAGTAGCGTGTTTTGTGACTAAAACATAGGCCAAGTGATGTTGGAATAAGAAGAAAAGTTTATTTTAAATCAGCATGTAATAAATGTAACTTGCTTCAGAACTTGCTACTATAGTCATTCTTGGTTACAAAATTATAACGTTTGTTTTCTCAGCCACACGGGCTAACAATATCTATCTGGAGAGAACACCACAGCAACTCTCTTCTTTAGAGCTCTGTGAGTGTTCAGAGTCTCTCTTTTCTAGACTCTACCTACCCAAATACAGTTCTCTCAGGAACATCCTAAAACACAGCTCTCTCTCTGTGGTTTAACTCTCTCAACACTCTGCTCCTCTCAACACTCACTCTAACTAGCCACCAACTGTCAGCCTGGGCTTTTTAAATGCTCCCAGCTGGAATCCCATTGGCTGGCTCTCAGCTGCCTCCTGATTGGCCAGCTGGACATTCGATTCACCACACCGACCCCCCCCATGGATAAGAAAAAACCATGGGACCTCAAATCCCATTGTCCCCAATGGCAATACAATATGTGTGCGGACACACTATACCATCACTGAGAACAACGGTGCTTACAGTCCGTGTACGCTCAAATCCTCAGATGGCAAGCCTGAGGATGGCGACAGCCCATTGTACAGTTCATTTAGATGAGAGGGGTTGCAGGGGCATCACTAGGAGGGTGTGGGGGTGCAAGCCACAACGAGTGACAGCCTAAGGGTACGGTGACATCACTGCTTACCAAATGTCTGCCTTTTGGCAGGCATGGACTGTGGCATTCACCCGTGTCCCTTTAAAATCCTGGAGCTTAACAGAAAAGAAGGTATGAGTGGGGCAAGGTTCAGTGGGTGGAAAAAGGAAAGGCCTGAGTTTTTTAAAAATTACTTTTTAGTTTGCTTTTTAATTAACATCTTATAAAATGTTCACTTTAACCACATGATACTATGTAAAGGTAAATACATTTAGGCTGTGCTTATGATATTGTAATTTAAAGGTATAATTTTAATTGTACTAATTTTTATGGCACAACTATTGCCATTACATTCAGCGATATACAGGAATTATGATTTACAAGTAGCAGTAATACAAAAAAAAAATATTGAGGATTCTGTATGGTGTGGGATGGGTAAAGATCAATGGATGTGTGACATCATGAGTTACTGCACCAGTTGACACCAACCCTAGTGACATCACTTGGCCTTTGTCTAATTAACAGCACTGATAGACTAGCCAAAAACAGCTGACGCCACATGGGAACTACAGGCCTGCCCTAAGCCAAAATCTTGCAAGATGTGGTTATAGTGTTCTGTAAGACTCGGGCCAAGATCTCCCAGCTAAGAGCTCATGAAGGTTGGTACTGCCTCAGTCAAAAACCAGACATCTTTCCATAGGTTCTCTTGTCCACACAACCTCTCCCCTCTGCAGAAGTGTAGTGTGGTTTTAAAAAAAAACATAAAGTTGCACATCCTTAATATAAACATTCCAGTCTCACTTTCTACAGCTGTTTCCTATCTGTGTGTAAGATCCTGAATATAAGACACTATCCAGCACCTTACAGAATGTATTTTTAAAAAGCTTCCTGGGGTTGATATATAACACCTGGAATTTCTTCCTCCCTTTTCCAAACTCCATTATACTGTCATGTCAGATACCAAAACAAGGCATAAAATTTGTCACCATCCCAGATCCATGAGGGAAAGGAGGAGCAAAAAGGGGTCAGGTTTCTCCCAAGAAAATAATGACTAGGCCCATATTGGGTGAAATTATTTTCTAATTTTGAAAGAGGAAGACATAGGGCATGTCTTCACATCTACCTTTTCTTTTCTTTTCCCTTCATCTTATATTGCTAGAAACAGATTCCATCACGAAGTATATCTACGGCAAGTCAGAATGGCAATGGTACTTTAAAGTGGGTCATTCATACAATTAAAGAAATTAGTCTGTTAACTGGAGGGATTTCAATGAGTTGATTAAATCTGGACAATTTGCATACTAATGCATATTCTAAGTACTTACAATAACAGTAATTTCAGTGTTTCAAAAATACACTGCAGCTTGATATATCTGGAGCACCTTTTAATCAAAATATTTTAAGTGATTAACTAAAAAAACCAAGCAAACATTGCAGTTCCAATCATCATGTGTTGTTTTTTTCTTACTAATTATTTGCTTACTTTAAAAACTGTATCAAATTTCATGTTCTTTGGTAAACTATGTCTATATCCTTATCCAAAACTATCATCCTTTGGTTACCTCTGGTATCTGGCCCCTGACTACATGGATCATAACTTTAAAGTTCAGCCAATATAGAAACTATTTCTTCTTCAATCTGGATTTCTCATGAGACATAATACTACTCATTTCAACTCCTTGAGTACAGTGGGCCCTTGGTATCCGTGGATTTGGTATACATGATTTGAGCAACCATGGATTTTATTATTATTATTATTATTATTATTATTATTATTATTATTATTATTATTATTATTTATACCCTGCCCCTGTGTTAACAATTGGGGCGGCTAACAACAGTTAAAATTCCATACAGTATGTATAATACACAGCCCAAATCCCACCCACCCCTTAAAAAATATTAAACTGACAATATATTAAAACATCATAATTAAAAGAATATAAAATAATTTAAATCCAAATTGACAATAAACTAAAAACAAGCCAATACGGATTACAACAAGCAGAGAAGCGGCTACGTCCAGGAGGAAGAGTGCAGAATGGGGGAGCTCCTGAGGCCGGGAAATCTAATCAGGAAAGGCCTGCCGGATGAGATTCGTCTTAACAGCTTTTTTTAAAGCTGCTCAAGGTCTCAATTTGATGGATCTCATCCGGCAGGCCATTCCATAGTCTGGGAACAGATGCCGAGAAGGCCCTCTGGGTGGTTGCAGACAGCCTAATTTTTATAGGCTGCAGTAGATTCCTCCCAGAGGACCGGAGTGCGCGGGTTGGATTATATGGGAGGAGGCAGTCCTGAAGATAGGTTGGACCCAAGCCATTTAGGGTTTTAAAGGTCATAACCAACACCTTATACTGGGGCCAGAAACAAATAGGCAGCCAGTGGAGAGACTTTAGTACAGGTGTTATCTGGTCTCTCCTTGATGTTCCCAAGACCACTCTGGCTGCCATATTTTGTACTAACTGAAGTTTCTGGACCAAGCATGAGGGTAGCCCCATGTAAAGCACATTACAGTAATCCAGATGAGAGGTTACCAGTGCATGCACCACAGTCTCAAGGTCCTTTGCTTTCAGGAAAGGGTGCAGCTGGCGTATCAGCCAAAGATGATAACAGGCGCTCTTAACTGTCACATTTACCTGATTTGTCATCAGGAGCAACAAATCTAAGACCCCCAGACTGCGAACACAGTCCTTCACAGAGAGTGTGACCCTGTCCAGGACTGGTGGTTGCAACCCAATTCCCAGTTTCGGGGTCGCTACTGTGAGCACCTCCGTTTTGTCTGGATTTAATCTTAATCTGTTTTTCCTCATCCAGCCCATTACTGCCTTAAGACAGCCATTGAGAGGAGAGATGCCATCGGAATTCGAAGCCGACGATCGAGACATGGAGAAATAGATCTGGGCGTCGCCAGCATACTGACAACACCCAGCCCCATATCTCCGAATGATCTCACCCAGCGGCTTCATATAGATGTTAAACAGCATCGGGGACAGGATGGCACCTTGAGGGATGCCACACGTAAGATCCTTTTTTGCCAAACAACTGTCCCCGAGCAGCACCATCTGGGACCTTCATTCTTCAAATGAAGAAACAGTTGTCTTGCTGCTTCAGCTGCAATGACTGTGTTCTTTCCTTCCAAAGGCAGAGGTGGTGGGTGGCATGCTCTCAGCAAGAAGAATGTGCACCTGGTGATTGGGGCTTCCCCCCTTGACTATGGAAGTCAATCCCAGGAAGGAGTTAGCGGGGGGGGGGAAGAATCAGCGCCAAGCGTCTGGCTCTCAGGGCTCGCTGCTGCTGTTCCCCCCATTCCTTGGTTGATGGATGTCAGTCCTAGGATGATTCTGGCTAATACTGTAGTTTCTGTGCCAAAGGTTCCAAAAAACTCCATCCAAAGCTATACTGCCAGCAACAGGCTAAAGCTTCAGGAAGGTGGGAGGCAGCAGTGGCAAGCCTCAAGCGCCAGACGAGTGATACTTCTGCCTCCCCTGTCATTCCTTTCCTAGGATTTTTATCACCCGGGGGTGGGAAGTGGCATGCCCTAAGCACAAGGAGCACACCAGCCGCTGTTTCTGCTTTTTGAAGAAAAGAGCAGAATTGCAGAAGCCAAAGCAGGAAGAATGTTTGCCATGAGCCTAAGTCTTGCCGCCATAGCCTCTACTACTGCTGCCCTGAGACTGCTTCTTGGCCTGGCTGCAACAACAATAGCAGTAACGCCACTAATGGCAGTTGCTCCTCTGCCCTCGGCTGTCCATTTCAAAGGCTGCTGGAGCCCAAGGAGGAGGAGGAAGAAGGAGGAGGAGGAACTCCCTCCCATTGCTGCCAGTATCTCATTATGGAGAGCCGGGCACCTTCCCTTATTTCCAGCTGCCTAGAGTTGGACGGCTGGCCCCGGAGCCCCCCACAGCCATAGGCCCCTTGCTTTCAGGCAGAACCTCGCCTTCCTCCTTCTCCACTGGCTCTCTCCCTCTGTCATGGCTATGAGGTATTGGGGCTGCTGCTGGAGGGCCAGCCCTTGTGGCAGTCGACAAGGCGTGCCCCTCCCAGCCTCCTCCTCCTTGTCCTCCTCCTCCTCCTCCTCGGCAAGGGCCTACAAGCACAGAAAGAGCCCCAGAAGATAGATCCTGCCCTGGCCCCAATAGCCTTGGCCATGGGAGCCTCCTCCTCTTCTCCCTCACTGCCTTTCTCTTCCTCACTCCTCCTCCTCTTCTCTCACCTGGCCTTCCTCTCTTCCTTCTCCTCCCACCTTGCAATGCGCCCCCCCTTCCTCCTCCTCCTCCTGGCTCTTTCCTGCTTACAGTTGTAAACCGCTTAAGGACTGCATAGCGTGGTATGAAGCGATATATAAATGAAGCGGCTATTGCTACTCTGTTGGGTTTAACTGGATACAGGCCCATAGATGTTGTTCTTCATTTTTTAATGTTAACCCATCTTTTCTTCTGGAAACCGAAGATGGAAACTTATCTGCATTCATAGCATTACCAACCCATGTTTCTAATCTACCACTTGGAATCTACATATTCATCCCCTTTGTAATCAGTATTCCCAGACATTACAATTAATTAATTAATTTTCTCTGCTAGTTCTCATATACAGGAACAAGCATCTAATTCACCCCTGTGACTGTTCTGAAGGTTGGGTCTCTGTTTTCCAGACCTCCTTCACCATCTTCCAAATGCCAATGTTACTTAAAAAACTTCCAACTAGACAGAAGACAAGGAGGAAAACTGGAGTCTAGGCAAGCTCAAAAAGATTTTGTAAAAAGGCCATCTTTGTCAGAGGTTTTGTTAAGTGAAGCATGCCTACCAAGGCTTAGGCAATTAAAAATAAATAAATAAGACAAAAAAAAACCCAATGTTTTTAATATTAACTATTGTTATTAATCTCTGTTATTAATCCAGTGACTGTTGTTATTATACATATAATCTGAAACATTTCAAGTTATTATATTTAGGTCATTTTACAGGTATTATTAGGTCATTTGCTTAGCAAGAATGTCAGTATTATTAGGATAAGGTTATTATAGGAATTTATATAGGATTGTATATTAGTTAAGAACATTATGATCATGATTACTTAATAAGTAGAGATTTTACTTCAGATTTGTATGAATATATTGATTGTTAATTTTAAAAAAGACTCAAAAAGACAACAAAGTTGGTACCTGGCAAGCTTGCCTGGGGTGTGCATTCCATAA
>CM034708.1:128517280-128532046 GCA_020142125.1 Phrynosoma platyrhinos | reverse complement strand
ATTATCTGTTAATTTCTCCATGAGCCATTGATCCCAAACTCTTTTCCATCAGCTGTCTAGAGATACAAAACCTGTTTTCCAGTTATTAGCCACTTCTAATCGGGCTGCTCTAAACAAACAAACAAACAAAAATCAACTTTCTATTTTTTCTCAGGCAATTCCTTTAATGAAAAAACGTATTAATACTTCATGGGTAAAAATGGAACTTAATGTAGATTTACACACTTCCCACAGTAATTTTTTTTAAAAAGTAACAGGTAAGGAGATTAAAAAACTAAACAATCCTTGGTTTAAAACTACTATTGAGATCTGGCAAAAATGGAAAGATATTCTCTCTCCAGATCTGTCAGTTAATTGTCCATTTTTATATCATCCCAATTTTTTTCATGCAGATAAATTCTGGCAATATAAAGGCTGGGAAGAAAAAGGAATTTACCAAATTAAAGACCTTTTTAAGAATAACAAACTCAAATCAATGGAAGATTTAGCATTAACTCTTGACCCATTACCGATTTTGTGGTATCAATTTAGGCAAATAAAAATCTTCATCTCTAGCTTATTCAAGAAAGGGGAAAGATTGAGATCTATGACTCCCTTTGAAATTTTATGCAATGATCCTGTTGGAAATAGTAAGGGTTCAATCTCCCACATATTATCATCTTATCTTGACGAATTCATATCAAGATACCATGTGTATCAAAACATTGTGGGAAAGTGATCTGAATATATCAATTCCAGAATCAGACTGGCGTGCTATTTGGTCATCTTCTGTGTTGAAGTCAAGATCAGCTCTAACCAGACAGAACTTTCTAAAGCTAGTACATAAATGGTATTTGACCCCTATTAGAAAATCTCAGATGATAAAATCCATATCACCTCTATGTTGGAGAGGATAAGTCTTAGGGACTTATACCCATATGTGGTTAGACTGATCCAAAATTAACCACTTCTGGCATGAAGTGATCAATCAAATTGCTGCAATTACAAAACAAAAAATAATTTTTTGCCCAGCTCTTTGACAGCAAATTCAAAGGTAAGATTTGCAGAATTCAGGATTTGGAGGTTCCAGTCTCTCTATAAACTGATGCCAATCTCCTTCCACTTTAGCTGCCATGGTTCCATCCTATGGAATCCTGGGCTTTAAAGTTTAAGAAGGGACACTTTGAAATCTCTGTCAGAAAGCTCCTCCAGGGCCTCAACAAACTACAATTCCCATGACTGCATATGAAGGGACCACAGCAGTGGAATCATAGCACTATATTTGTGTAGTGAGAAAAATCTCAATTCCGTGCTTCTTGATCAGGCTTCCACAACATATGGCCCGAGGGCCACATGCAGCCCACCAAATGATTTCCAGCGGCCCACAAGGAGGTGGGACAGCTTCCTGTGGGATGCACAATAACTGATTGGTAATGAGCAGCCAACTTTTTCTGCAGCTTGGCCTTACTCCCAAGGACAAGGCTGAACTGCGGGCTCACTCACAAGCCTCCTCCAGAGCCTGGCCTTATTTCCAATGAGAGGCCGGGCTGTGGAGGAGAAGGAAGGGGGAATACTCTCCCAAGCCCCCTCTGCTGCAGCCCAGCCTTGCTTCCAAGCTCTCCTTCATCATCCTTCCAATGCCAATGCTGCTAACAAAACTTCCAGCTAAATGGAGGATGAGGAGGGAGAAAAATAACTAGACAAGCATTAAAAAAAACCTTGTAAAAGGAACTTTGCTGTCAGAGGCCTTATAGTTTAAAAATTCCCCAATTTATAAAGCCATTTGTAGTGGTCTACTTTAATTTCCTGCACTACTATGTGCCCATGTGAAGGAGAAGTGGGCATATTTTAATTCACCGGTCCTTTTATTGTGATGTTTGTGGCATTTTAATCACTCTGATTCTCCAAAAGGTTCCTAGTAAATCATAGGAATGCTATTTTTTTTCTTTCTTTCCGATCAAAATTCCCAGGTTAAAGATAATGTCCAGATTCTGTGCAACCACTTGTGCCTGCTACAGACACTTGATAACTAGGTAACGATCAACCCCAACCAATGAACGCATGGAAGATATTTTGAAAACATCAGTTTCAAACATGATTCCAGAGTACGATACACTAATTGCTGACAAGAAGTGTAATACATCTGATTAACTAAATGTTATAAACAGTAAGAAAACCTTAAAACAGGGGTAGGCAACCTTTTTGGGCCGGGGGCTGGGTTGCTGTCCCTCAGACAGTTGGGGGGCCAAAGCACCAAAAATAAATAAAAATAAAAATATTTTTTTTAAAAAAATTAAAAAATATTAAAAAAAATATCCATGCACACTCTCTCAGCCCCAGAAAAGCCATGGCAAAACCCCCGTGGAGGTTTTGCCAAGAAAACCCCAAGAACAAGTAATAAAACAATAATCAATATCATCATGGTGGGTGGTAGCAGCAGGGGGCGGCGGTGGCAGCAGGACCGACCTGGGGCCAGTCCAAAGGCCTCGGGAGGCCGCATCCAGCCCCCGGGCCTTAGGTTGCCTACCCCTGCCTTAAAACTTGTACCACTTAGCAAAGTAATTTTTAAACATTAATGTCATTTCATGATAAGTAAAAATCTTAAAGTGTAATTAACTGATGCTAATTGAAATGTCCATTGTATATAACAGGGGTAGGCAACCTTTTTGAGCCAGGGGCCGGGTTGCTGTCCCTCAGACAATTGGGGGGCCGAAGCATGAAAAATAAATAAATAAATAAATAAATATAAATTTTAAAAAATATGCATGCACACACTCTCAGCCCCAGAAAAGCCATGGCAAAACCCCTGTGGAGATTTTGCCAAGAAAACCCCAAGAGCAAGTAATAACAACAATAATCAATATCATTATGGCGGGCGGCGACAGGGGGCAGCAAGGGGTGGTGGTGGCAGCGGCGGCATTGGGCCGGTCCAAAGACCTCGGGGGGCCACATCCGGCCCCCGGGCCTTAGGTTGCCTACCCCTGGTATATAATATGGTTTATTTGCAAAATAGTTTAATCATTAATTATCCCTTTACTTGAAAAGTGAGCTGCTAAAAACCTATCTGTGGCCCAAAGAACATTAGCCTATTTTAATTTTGGCCCTTCCCTACTTCCAAGTTGTGCAGGTCTATTCTAGATGGTAGTTTGAACTGCTTTACTTAGAGCCTATAAACACAAGAATATGAACTCTGCAGGGCAAAGTTTCTAAATCATCTATCAGGGATGTGACCAGATGACCAGATGGGCTGCAAACCATGGCCAAGCCTGTGATATCCTTTCCTTGGTTCTGACCTGGGTCAGTCCTTGGACCAGAACAGTGATGGGCAGGTGTTTACACATCTACCTACCACCATGCCAAGGCCCCACTGTCACTGTATGCCCTTTACCTGCTGCCACCACCACATCTTCTCTGAAGGCTGCCGTCATGGCCCATAAGCACAGAAACGGGGCACCTAGCTACACCCATATGGCCAGGCACCCCCTTCCAAAATCGGAGGCCACAGTGGGGGGCTTCAAACAAGATGCAGCAATGGCAGCAGATAAGGGGTACACAGGCATCCAGTCTGCCAACTCTTGCCACAGAGTTTCATGGAAACTCCATGGCAAACAACCAGTCTTTTTGGACTGCAGTAAGGCCTCCTTTGGCTGAGATTGGTCCAGGACAGCCGAACTAGCATCCAGACTGGCCAATCCCAATCCAGGACTAATGGCCTGCATTGTCCAGATAGGACAACATGAGGCCAGGAGGAATACTGACCTTTTGGACCGTGAATACAGGCCCCAGGCTCCTAAGGATGTATTCACACTGCAGAATTAAAGCAGTTTACACCACTTCCTGTGGAATCCTGGGGTTTGTAGTTTGGTGAGGTATTCAGCTTAGTCAGTCAGAAAGCTCTGCTGCCTCATCAAACTACCAGGGCTGGGGAGTAGTGGTGATTTTGGGGTTACTCCTTATCCTATTCCAGAGTAAAAAATAATTCTTAATGTTACTCCTACTCCTGTAAAAACCTCTTACTCCTTTACTCCTTTCTCCGTACTCCTGTAAAAACCTCTTACTCCTTTACTCCTTACTCCTACTCCCCACAGGGCTGGGGAGTAGTGGTGATTTTGGAGCTACTCCTTGTCCTACTCCAGAGTAAGATATATTTTCTTAATGTTACTCCTACTCTTACTCCCCAGCCCTGCAAATTACAGATCCCAGGATTTTGTAGAATAGTAATGACAGCTAAATTAACTACTTTAATTCTACAATGTGGATACACTGCAAATGCTACTGAAAACATGTCAACAATGAAAATCACCCTAAGCAAATGTACTCTACATTTTCCTCAAAGTGCATACCATATTTCTAATTCATAAAAAGCAAACATGTTCTACTGTCCACATACTAAACATTTATAAATCCCACTGATTTTAATGGGGAAAATGATTGATTTTCTCTATGTTTATCAGATTAAAAATGTCGCTAGTCATACCTAAAAGATTGTTACAGGATGTCAGGCATTCTGAAGATGTCCACAGCTTTCCATTTACATTGTCATGGTATAATTTGGGTTAAAATTTAACAGTAGGAAGAAAATTAAAATAAATGATCATTTTTAAAAAAATCTTTATTCCAAGTCTGAGAAACAGGCCAGTGCTACTGTGACATGCACAATATGAAATGTTAGATTTAGTCTTTCCTTACATGTTTTATTGTTTGAACTGAAATTCTTTTGAAAATCCTTTGCTTCAAAACCAAACAATGTAAAAGAGCCACATGGTGCACAGACTTTGACAATTTCAAGTAGCAAACCAATCATGTTACATTCATTCAAACACAGTAATAGAACCTTATACTGTTAAAATGTACTTGCATTTCCATTAAGAACAGGTAATTGCTATATCATTACCATTCTGACCAAGCTTTGAAAAAATCTTTCCAGACGCACAGAAAATGCAAGAACAGTGACTGAGCTCAAGTGCTAAAATCTAAACTAAATCTAAATTCTAAAAATTAGTTCAATTATAGCATTGTCTAATGTTCTAATTACTATTCTCATATACTTTTTGTACTACTGTCTGACTTCACTTTTAATATACTAAACATAATAATTTTATGTCAAACAAAATTATGTAACTATATCATATTATGTATATTGTGCGTTTTACAGTTTGCAATCTGTAAAGGATGCCACTATCTTTTTTTTAAACATCCAAACCTTTTTACACACATACACAAATCAGGAAAAAACAGGGTTTTTCCATGGCTTTAAAATTTTCACAAATTTTACATGCCAAGAAAAATCCCTTGTCCGAAACAACTATCAGCCAGTGTTGACAAGGTCCAACTCGATAAGAGGTAGTTTGTTCTATTCCTATAAATTCAACAAGTAAGAATGTCAGGAGAAGCGGACATACGAAAAGCCACACACTTGATTTTCTGCCCATCACACAGCTGTAAAAGGCAAAGCCAAAGAAGAACAGTGGTAGGATAGTGTCCTAACCAATTTTGAAAGAGAGACAGACATACAAATGATGCCATTGTTAAATGAATGAACTTGGTAGGACTTTCAGGTTCATTAACTCCCTCTTTTCACTTAGTTGTCTTCCTCTCATGTATGTCAGTTCATTTTTCCTTTCTAGATTTGAATCAAACCACTCTGCCCTCCTTTCATTCATACACACAGCCTATGTCTTCAAGTGCTTTGCTAACCTGAAATGGGACCCCTTGCCCATTCCAATGTGTTCACACCCCAAGAATGTAGGGTTTTTTCCTTTGTTTTTAAAAAGACCACAAAAGACTAGAGAGTGGATCCAGTCTTAGCAGAACTGAACCAGTGAAATGGAGAATATTTAACTTAGGCTGTATCCGCACTGCAGAAATAATGCAGTTTGACACTGCTTTAACTGCCATGGCTCAATGCTATGGAATTTTGGGAACTGTAGTTTTGTGAGGCATTTAGACTTCTCTGTCAGAGAGCTCTGGTGCCACAATAAACTACAATTCCCAGAATTCCATAGGATGGAGCTGTGACAATTAAAGCAGTGTCAAACTGCATTATTTCTGCAGTGTTGACACAGCCTTAGTCATCAATATTTAAATCCCATTAATTTCAGTACTCTAAAAATGACTAAAGTCTTGATCCAGTTCTATAGTCTTAATCTAATTCCAACTGCAGGCAGCAAGTCCTGGTAATAACCTGTAGCCCTGCAAAAGAATATATATTCTTATTCAAATATACAGTCTGTCCTTCCAGTACTGTTTGGAAGGGCACTGATGTGGATAGCAATGTACATCCCAGTTGCACCTCTGGCACATGTATGGAAGCGTGCACATGGATCTCTCTTTGTACATCTCTTCTGCTACACGGGCACAGGCAATCATTCAAGATAAAATAATAATAATGTATAGCTGTATTAAACTATTTAATTTTGGTACCATTTTTGAAACTAAAGATTTTTTTTCTTCTTCAGAAAATGTACACAGCTTACAATTTTGCTTTAATTTTTTTCACCTCTCAGCAGCAAACTTTGTGTGCACCTCATCTAAATGTTTAAGGAATGGGTGGAAGGGTGGAACCCACTTTGAGACCTTTTGAAATACAGTATCAAGAATAAAGTACTCATATTGTATAGTATTTACTGAATAAAGCACAGAATTCCACAATTTTTAAAAACCAGTAGGAGAGATAGAACATATCAAAAATTTGTAAGATCCAGATTTGGGAACTTTTAGTATGTATAAACACAAAATGTTACAAAATGACATAATTCAAAATTATTTTTAATTAAGCACATTTTTTAAAATAAGGCACAAATGGTCTGAACAAAATGACTTTATAGCATTAGTGCATGAGCAAAGTAAATATATATCAGGTAACCATAGCTGTATGTGACCTATTTGTATTACTTCATTATGATGTAAAAAAACCCAAGTCTTCCTCTTATACACAGATATTAGTACACTATTTCAATACTTCACAGCATAATCCTCAATGCAGACACAAGTTGGCCAAATTCAGAAAGATTTATTAACAGATAAGTATATGCAGAACTGAAGCTTAACTCTTATACAAATCAAGGTGGCATCCAGTTTCTATAATAAATCCCTTTAAGAAAATTAAGAAATTGAAGATAGTTTAATTTGAACCCCTAAGATTCTTAACCATTAATTTGTTTTATATTAGAAATGCTGGTAACATTGTACATCTACTGAAAAAAGCAAATGATTTGAACTAATTAATGATTTTTAGTGTAAGAGTTTTGAAACACACAAAGACATTGTTTACAATAGCTGTTCTTTAAAATTAGGTCACATAAAATATTAATTCAGTACCACCCACTTGCAGTTCTTAGAAAGCGCCCTCATACCCACCAACAAAAAGAAATTAACATATAAATACGGTACAGTAAAATCCAGCTTTGCAAATACAGTATGGTAGGTCTTCACTTACCAACAGTTAAATCAACTGACTTCTTAAGGTTACTGTAAGACCCAAGTTTGACAGCCATAATGTTAAGGATCAAAGATTTCTAATCTCTTTCCATTCTCTCTATCTCTCTCAGCTTGCAAGCACACTTCTACTTTCAGGGTTGTGTATTGTCTGTCTGACCTCTCCCACCCCCTGAGAAATGATATAACTGGCTTCAGGAGAGTTCCAAGCCGCTCTGCATAATCACACTAACCAATCAAAACCTATCCATACAACTCTGAGCTTTTACATTCATATTGAACCAATAATCCTAGACAGAGGGTACACCTTACTAGAAAAACAGGGCAGTCACTGTTTATTTCTTTGTTCACACACTGATTTTATTCCTAATGCTCTAAGGCTAATTTAACACAAGCTTGTCATTAGCCACTGGCCTGGTTGGCTAAAATCAATATTGCCCTCAAAACAAATCCCAGATCTTCCTTCTGCTTTCCCAGACCTACTGGCTCTTTAAGGTTAGGTGGGACACAAGATGTCAAGTCTGCAGCCACAACAGTGCATCCCTCCCAATGTTTGTGTCACTTTGGATGTTATCTTTCAGTACCCCCACTATCTTTCCATTTGCTGGGAAGATCTCCCAAATAGAGCAGGGACAAGCGCTCCCTTAGTGCTATCTATGATTGGTGGTATTTCTCAAAAGATGTCCACGTACTCAAACCAAAGAAGGTTTATAATTCAGGGACATAGCCATGCTAGGTCCAAAACACACTGTAGAAATAATCCAGTTTGAGACCGCTTTAACTGCCCTGGCTCAGTGCTAGGGAATCCTAGGAATTATAATTTATTGTGACACCAGAGCTCTGGCTAAATGTCTCACAAAACTACCGTTCCCAGAATTCCCTAGCATTGGGCCAGGGCAGTTAAAGTGTTCTCAGACTGGATTATTTCTGTAGTGTGGAATATCAGTATGCAAAGGGATCTTGTAGCACCTTTGAGACTTAGGGCTTCTACAGACCAGCACAAAGGGCCAGCATTGGGGTGGAGTGGGGGCATGGCAACTGCACGCCGCACACGCCGATTCCGTCCCAATTCTGGCGTCACGCCACCTGCCCAGACAGCAGGCAAATCCCAGATGGCGGGCAGCATCATGCCATTTCTGCAGTGAGGCATTTAGACACATTGCGCCAAAGAAATGGCAAAAAGCCACTGCCACTGTGGCAAGGGCGGCTTTTTGCCGCTCCCTTTTGGACCAGCAAATCGCTGGATTGGGGCCATGGCATGCGGATGCTGCAGCCCCTATCTAGCACTGAAAGGGACGGTGGGAAGCCGCGCTTTTGGGACCATCTGTTGAGCCCCCCAACTGATGTAAAGAAGTTGTACCATGAGCTTTCATAGACTCGGTCTACTTCATTAGATGCATGGATCCCTTTGCACTAAGAAGGTTTAATCTGTCATGTTCATTTATAGAAAGAGAGAAGAGAAATCTATGTACAGTTAATTTTACATGCTGAGTAAATATCTTTAGATATTTTTTTCCGTTAAAATTAAAGGAATAAAAATGGTTGGGGATGGATAAATAATGTAATCTTATAAATACCTATTGATAAATAAATCATAATGAAGTTAGCAAAACTTGCTTCTGAATATACTGTATCTACTCAACTATAAACTTACTTCATGTATAAGTTGAGGGCAGGTTTTGTGACCCAAGTTATGGATTTTGATATGACCCATGCATAAGTCGAGGATTAAATTTAGAGGCATGTAACAAAGGCTCTAAAGGATGAAGCAAAGGCAAATGATGCCAAAGAACTTACAGAATTCCAAGGCTGGATGGATGACAGAGTAAGGGGATGTCAGTGCTTCCAGAACAGATTGCACTCTTGTCTTTCACCAGGGGATAGTCCCCTTTTAAAGTATAGTACTTACATTGGCTCGTGCATAAGTTGACTCAGGTTTTTTGGGTCAATTTTCTGACTAAAATTTCTAGACTTATAGATTAATATATACAGTACATGCTTAGTCCTGCACTGTAACAGTAGACAGAACCTAGTATCCCAGTGGGTACAGAAGCCTTTACCTGAACATACATTTTATCACAATACATGTAAGCATTTTTAGATATCAATTAGAATATTGTCAAATACTGTTAATACATTAAGATACATATTAGCAAATATATTAAGATATGACAACTCATTAGCACACTGGTCATTTTATTTAGAGATATTTAAATTAAAGTTAACTGAAAACTGTTGAAATGCTACTTTTATATCTGAAGAATATATGTAAGCGTCCCTCCTAGGGACAGACAACTGGAAAAAATTTATTACAAAGCTGACTTTTGTTTTGACCTGGACTATAGAATTGGAATTGTGAAGTCAGAAGCAATTTGCGGTGGTGCTAGAGTCAGAGTTGGAGTTGGCAGAAATGTACTGATTCTGGCTCCAGCAACAAAATAAAAAACATGATATTAAATGTCCAGTTTGTTGCATACTTACTTTCATACATTCAGTTTTCTTATTCAGATATTTTAATCAACTAAATATATTTTATGTTCTATCAATCTAAGTAGCCTGATGATTCATGTGATGATGAAATGCCTTATGCTACCATGTTACTACAGTAAATATGTTGTTTTTAATTTAGTGGGGCCCCCGGATCATCAAGCTCCAGATCCATAAATTTAACTTCCTGTGGATCATGAAGACTCATATTATTAAGTGCTGGCAACATGAACACAGACACGCTGAAGCATGTGCATTCATGTCACCAACATTTAATATGGAGCGTGATCATCCACATTTTTTCGGAATCATGCAGGGGGCCAGGATCAAACCCAACAAATCTGAATCTGTATGCTACCTGCTATTTATGAAGGAATTTGAGTCCAAATTGCAGGTCTGGCATACTGACTTCACAGCTCTTTTACTTTTTTTTATGTGCACTCATTACAATTATCAAATTTGACCTATCTGTTATGAAACAATCCACTATCATGCATCTGCAGCACTAGGCTCTTTATCTTTATAAGTGCTGTATTACAGTAATTTCTTACTATCAGGAAGCCACATTGTGGGCCACACCAATTCAGATGGATCCATAGTTTTAAACACTCTTCTACTTAGATGAAAGCTTTCTCCAAACAGTAAGCTAGCATATAAGGGAGAAAGGTTTAGAATAATTCGCTCCTGGATATTGTCATTTATTACCTTCATGATTTATTTATTTTTACAGTGAAATGAGGTATTCTTAAAAGATTCCTTCACCCGCAGCCTTCAGGAGTACACACCAGAATCCTGCCACCTTATTCTATGGAAAGTGCAGAATGTCCCTTAAACTCTTTCTAACCATGCATCCCATTGAAGGGGTAGGATTCTGAGTTGGTAGAGGAGCTGGTGTCACTTCTGGTAGCAGGTGGGGAATGCCCTTTCTTCTAATGTTCCTCTTTATCAGAAAAATAACTGCATTTTTTGTTTTTAAAAAATAGTCAAACAGTTCTAACCCATCCTGATAAACTATCATACTAGTCCACCATTTTCAGGAAACAGTGGTGTTTTTGTACTGAACGAGAACCCTCCAAAAAAGTTCAATCTCCCCTACTGTGTGTAAAGTGGTACACTCTCCACTGTTGCCCCATTTTCCTTCATAGATTAATCAGGCTTTAGTCATGTATGTTTTAAGGAGTGCAAAATGTATGGTGAGTCATGGGAAGCTACAGAGAATCCAATCAGCCCACTCTTGTACTCGTCAGTTCGTATCAAGTTTCTAAGAAGTGTTACCCTGTTACCTCAGATTCTCAGAGCTGCCTCACACATCTTTTTAGGTATATAACAGAAGATTTTTTTTACATCGTCAGTTAAAATATAAAGTGAAATGCAATAAGACTGCATATGATACGGACCAACTAGTCACACAAGCAAGGTTGGCCTCAGCTCCCTCTTAGGCACATGAGTGGGGGAGTGCAAACCTCAGTTTGTTGTTGTTGTGTGCCTTCAAGTCATTTCCGGCTTATGGCAACCCCAAGGTGATCCTATCATGGGGTTTTCTTGGCAAGGTTTCTCAGAGGCGATTTGCCATTGCCTTCCATGCTGGGAATTAAACCCTGGTTTCCTGGCACACTACACACATTTCAACAATACCTAACCCCCATCCTCATGATGTTGCCCTCTCTGTTTCCCACACTACATTCCAATACTAATTCATATGGTTATCTATCTCCTTGGCTGTAGGCAACAGCTTTCTTGCTGCCTTTGTCCTCCAACAACTTTCCTTAAAACTGTACTTGCCACCTCATCTCTCTATACCCACAAGCTTCTGAATTTGAATTGACATTCTCACACACAAATGACTTATATAGGTCTGTTTCTGGATTCTTCACTCCAAAACATGCTCAAGTGTACGAAAGCTCATGCTACCAGCTTCTTTTTTTCAGTTAGTGTCAAAGGTGCTACAAGATCCCTTTGCATACTGTCTCTAGAGTTGCAGTCCAACACTCAAACCACTACACCATGCAAAATACAAATCTGTAGCAGTTGATTTCCATAATAAACACCAGGCTCAGCATCAACTCTCCATGATGGGAAACATGTTGACCATCATAGTTCCTATGACCACAATGGAACAGGAGATCATGGCTCTAGGGTAAATCTTATCAAGCTAAACATTTCTGTATAAATAACAAAAGTAACAAACAGGCCAAATATTGTTGGATTATGTGACAACCAGCTAAAACATCACCACCAGCAGCTCTTCAGCCGATACCTTCCTCTCCCAGCCAATTCAGACCTTTTTTTTATTACTATTATTGTCAGCACACTCTCTACCTTTGCTTGCTCAATTCCATTTGAAGCCCAAGCCACCCCTCAGGAAATGTCAATTTTCAGTGACACAGCTCTTGATGAATGTTTTGCAACAGGTCAGCCAATATTTGTTGCTAAGAAATTTGCTAACAGGTACAAAACTATTTTTTTTCTCCAAGAACAAAGCAACAACAACAACTTAAAATTAAAGCTGACCACCACCATCACCACCATAGGAAACATTCTCTCCTGGAAAAATTACTTGCCTGTTTGACTTGCCAACTTGGTCCTAACTGTACTTACTCAAAATGGACAGAAAGATATTTATTAGATTTATATCCCACCTTTCTCCCAAAATGGGATTCAAGTCTAGGGATTCCCTGGACTTTTTGGTATACTTTTACCATTCCAAACCTGAGAAATATCAAGGCTAATGAGACAAGGAGGGAGGGAGGGATACTGGGATTTGTATCTTCCTACAGAACACTGCCATTAATTTGAAATCTTGACTTGTTCCCAAATTTGTAGAAGTTACCTGAATGGTAACTGTCAACATTAGAAGTGGGCAACTGTGGCCTTCCAGTGGGTTTCTTTTATTGCATCTAACATCAACCATCACCATTGGCTCTGCTGGCAGGGACAAAAAAAAAAAAACATCAAGAGGGACATAGCTGCATAGCTGCTTACTCTTGGGAGGGTTTTTACGGTACACAATTATCCTGGGATTTGCAGTTTAGGGAGACATATTTACAATATTCAGCCAGAGCTCCCTCACCAAACCACAAACTCCAAGTTTCCATTGGATAGAACAATTGAAGTGCAATAATAGCACTATAATTATGCAGTGTGAATGGCCCTCTGGTCACAGTGAAGGGATTTTGAATGTGCTTAGGGAAGCCCATTATCACTTCAAGCATGTCAAAGGTTTAAGAAGTAGTTTTAACCTTTTTATGCCTAAAAACTGAGGAAAGTATAACACAGTGTCCCTTAATTTAATAAACAGAATCAACTTGGCAGATCTGGCCAGTGGCATCACTAGGATTGGTGTCATCCAGTGTGGGTGCCAGCAAGAAAGCTGTTGCCTACAGCTAAGGAGAGTAGATAACCATATCAATGAGTACTGGAATATAGTGTGGGAAACAGCGAGAGATGTGAGGAATGGGTCTATAGCAATCTCATGTGGATGGGGGTTAGGTAGTGTTGAAATGTGCGTAGTGTGCCAGGAGACCAGGGTTCAATTCCCAGCTTGGCCATGAAACCCACTGGGTGACCTTGGGCAAGTTACATGCTCTCAGCCTCGGGGGAAAGCAATGGCAACCTCCCTCTGAGAAATCTCGCCAGGGGGTGGTCGGCGGCAATGGTGGCCTTCCCTGCCATCCTTCCCACTGCCTTGCTCTGCTGCCCCCCCCCCCCACACATACACACACTGGCTGTCCACCACCCAGCCAGACCCAGAAAGGGTTGTCAGCTGGTGGCTGCAGTCAACCCTGCCCTTCCTGCCCTCCCCTCTCACTGCTTTCTTGGCAAGGCTCCTGGGGGCAGGCGGGCGGGCAAGCAAGCGAGGCAGTGGGGGGGAGGGGATGGAAGGGACATGGGTTCACCCCTCCTTCTACACTGCCTTGGCTCCCTCAGCAGAGAGAGCCATGGCAGCAGAGAAGCCAGGAGGACCATGTGCTCACCTCTCCTTCTCCACTGCTTTGGTTCCTCAGCACAGAGAGCCAGGGCAATCAAGAAGAAGGGGTGGCCACCATCAGCAGCATTGGACACTACCATCTTGCAGCAGGAGGTGATCCCAACTGGGTGTCACTCCTCCTCTGAGGTGTCACCCAGTATGTTCTGCGCACACACACACACACACACACACACACTAATGGTGCCTCTGGCCACTTGCTTTGCTACTGGTGATTCCTATAAACCAGGGGTAGGCAACCTTTCCCCTTTAAGGGCCAAGGGACTTCAGCTCCCAGAATCCCAGAAGCTATTGGCTAACATGGGACTATTGGCCAACATGGCTGAGGCTTCTGGGAGCTGAAGTCCCTCGGCCCTTAAAGGGGAAAGGTTGCCTACCCCTGCTATAAACCCTCTTTCCTGCATGAGAAGATATGGTTGGTGGTTGGCCAGCCAACATTTTATACCACTCCAACCTTCTCTCCCTATAGGATAAAGGAAACTTTCATCACTGTAAGTATAGCTCAGTAACAAGCCTTCTGAGCAACATAACATACCTTTTAACCCTGGAAGTGAGGGAAGAACAAAGATGTGAACTCTTCTTTGAAGAAAACCTACTAAAGTTCAGTAGGGAAAGGAATTACATCCCATTTGGACTACTGCAATGCGCTCTGCGTGGGGCTGCCTTTGGAAACTGTCCAGAAACTTCAGTGGGTTCAAAACGCTGCAGCCAGAATACTGACCAGGTCAGTTATAAAGAGCATATACTACCTTGTTAAAACAGCTCCACTACCTACCTGTTCATTTCCAGGCACAATTCAAAGTGCTGGCCATGACCTATAAAGCCCTACACAGCTTGGGTTCAGACTATTTGAGAGATTATGGGCCTTTGCAGACGGG
>CM034708.1:128466389-128476411 GCA_020142125.1 Phrynosoma platyrhinos | reverse complement strand
CCTCGGGGGACCGCATCCGGCCCCCGGGCCTTAGGTTGCCTACTCCTGATTCATGCTCTGACCAGTTCAAACAAAAATACAAAAAGATTTCCAAACTTAAATCAGGAACTTGCTTAAATATGAAGTGGTACATGTCCATCAAGCAAACTGCCAGTACAATCCTCCTTCTTCTCATTCTCTTTACCAGCAGAAAAGAAAAATGACAATGGAACTAGAACCCTTTCCATTCCATCCACAGCTGATGTTATCATCTGTTCTCTCTAGCAAGAGAAATATTTCCAGCAGTCTAATCCTGGGTTATATCTGTGATTCCACACTTTCTAAAACACATTGGATAGCAGTGTTTATATCCCTGTCCTGGTTCTTACATACTGTCACATTCCAGTTGGATGAGCTGGTAGTTTATTCAGTATTTCAATGTATAAACTTTTCTCTACTCACTTGTAAGTTATCACCTGTGTATACAAAGCGTTTGGGATCCTGCATGTCAAGTATCATTAATCCTGCAGTACTTCATACATTTTCAATGGAGAAATGTGTTCTGCAGGCTTCAGATAATGGAGTCACAGTTTCATTTATGTACTGAAGGGACATATATTTTCTTATCTTTCAAGTACCTTCCCCTCCTTCACCAAGTAAGAACTTTGCTTTCAAATGTTCACAAGCAAGAAAATTATACAGATTATTACTACTTATTAATATAAAATAATGTTTGCTAATTTCCCACATTAAGATTCTATTACAAAATAACATATAAACATTATTTCCTAAAAGCTCCATATATGTACTTCTGCAAAGTATTTGACTTTATTTCAAGTAAAAGGAGATTACAAGCACAATTATGAAATCTAGATTGTAATTAGCCACCTGTCTAGTAGTGAATAGGAGCTGCCTATAGATGTTGAAGTAGAAACAGCAATAATGATACAGAGAGTGGATCAGATGAGTGGGTAAAATATATGAAGTGAAGTATTATCACAAATATTGGCTCCAAAATTGTTTCTGAGACCACTTTAAAGTGCCAGCTACATTTACAGCCCTAAATGCCATGTCCAGGTATCTGAAGGACTGCCTACTTCTATATAGGTCCTGTCACACTACACAACCATAGTGCTATGATTCCACTTTAACTGCCATGGTTCCATTTTTATTTTACCTGTTCATTGTTTTATTTGCTGCTGTTTTAACTTTTGTTGTTTAATACTATTTGAAGGTGTGGGTGGGTCTTGGAATTGTATATTTTGGTGTTTTATTGTTGTAAGCCACCCCGATTATTATTATTATTATTATTCTAAGAAATAATGAGATTTGCAGTTTAGGGAAGAGTATTTAGCATTATCTGCCAGAGAGTTTTAGTGCCTCACCAAACTACACACCCCAAGATTCCACAGGATGTTACCATAGCAGTGTACTATAAATGCGCAGAGTGAAATGTCTGCCCACATATGGGTCTATCCACTTATTATGAGAAGCATCCAACCTCTGGAACTCCCCACATTATGAACTCAGTCTGATCTATTCTATCCTTCTCTCTTTTTTTTCTGAGTACACAATCATTCTGCTCCATCTGCTTTTGCTAACAACAGATATGCTTCCTAATCTCATTATACTTTCTTATACTACTGATTTGATTGTTGAATTGTTATATTGATTCTGTTTTTCACATTTTAATTTGTTTACTGGTTCCATCCAAGGAGCATTCCCTGTGGCACTGATCTGTCAGAGCTCCTCTTCTCTCCTCCTCCCTTCTTTGGGTAGGATGGAGGAAATATTTGGAAAAATTATATCAAAAGGAATACTCTTGCTAAATTACAGAAGCTTTAAATATCATTTTTGAAAACTGGACCAAAAATACAACCCAAAGCAATCAGACATCACTTCCCTTTTCTGTTTCCTGAGTTCTCTGACTTGTTTTGAGCCAATTTTTGCAGTAAGTGAAGGACAGGGAGGTTGAGGGTTTTTTTAAAGGCAAGTTGCTGCATTTTTTCACTTTTTTTTTTTTTGCCCATTTGGGGCATTTTTAATTGGAGCTTAGGGAAGCACAAAAAAGGGTTGGAATAGTAATGCAGCATATATAGAGCATGTAGGCACAAAGAGTACTGGATTAAATTGTTCTGCCACTCTGGGCATGGCGACAATCTGGTGGTAACCTTAGACTACAATTTTAGGGTTGCTTCATACATGTATGCTCACTGAATGTGAGCTGCAACTTGAGGTAGCAATTTGCATGTATGGATGACCAATCAGATAAGAATGTCTCTATCTCCTGTTGGTACCTCAAAGATAATAGTATCAGCTGATACATCCAGCTGCTAGACATCAAGTGTTGTTGAATACTCTTAAGACAGATGTGTGTATGTGTTTCGGCTCATTGCTTATTAATGGGTTTTGTTGATATGTTTACCACAAAATTATTATATACAGTTTTTGGAATCTGAAAACAAACTAACAATGTTTCTAACATCAGAATGCTCCTATAATCAGACAGATATACCAAACGCCATACATTGAGGAATGTACATCTATCTTACCTGAACTAGTTGTAAGAGATAATGAAGAACATCATCATCATCTAAACTTTCTAGTTTTTGTACTGCCATGGCTCTCACATTTTCATCTGAGAAGTTACAGTCTAAGAGTTGCATTGGTAATCCAACATCCAAAGTGCTGTAGTCCCAAGCATCTCTTTTAGCTAATAATTGGTATGTTTCTGCTACTATTTCTTGTTGTCCCCATTTCACTGAGCTAAGAAGCTTAGGATATGCCTTTGGATGCTTTATGCTTTCATATCTGAAATGCCACAATAATTCTTTGTCTTCAGGAGTAAGTGGATTAAGCAAGTCGGTGGCTATGATCTCTTCAAGCTGTTTACGCAGTTGGTTTGGCATTTCAGCTCTGGCCCTGTCTCCTTGTGGATCAGCTGCTATCTTGTGTTTAGGTAAGGCAATTGGGTGGCAGTATTTGTCCAGAACAATTGAGATAGCCATTGAATTCTCTTTATCTGGATTGGTGGCTGAGGTAAGTTTATCAGCATTTATACATCCCTGCTCTTCCCCTTTGCCTGAAATTTTCCACATGTGGAGCACATAATCACCAGTCCGAAGCAGTGAGCGGTGATCTATCAGCAAAATATTTACGTAATAGAGAAGCTGGGTTTTGCATTTAGAATCAGGACTGGGGGAATCATGTGGCTGGAGGTTAGCCTTAGTGGACGATGCTGGTGCTTTGCCACAATATACCTGCAGAGTGAGTAACGCACCTTTAGGTAAATCTTTAATCTTGATATCAAATTCAAGCCAAACATTCCACAAGACTTCTTCATTAAATGGCTTAGCACTAGTTCTTTTCTGTGAAAGGAGCTGCTGCCCATGTTGAATATTAGCCTCAACAAATACAGTAAGGTCTGTGTTTCTTGGTAGCACAGGGATATCAATGCCAATTATCTTGACCCGGAATTTCCTGTTGCAGTCCCATAATGATATAGTGAACACTCTCTCATGATCTTTGCCATCTATTGTCAACTGCTCATGAAATCCTGAAACTCCAGTGCAGTCGTCTACCAAAGGCCATTCCTCTTTCTGCACTTCATCCTGGTTTGGGTCGGGTGGATCATCCAAAACAAGATGAATTTCCTCTCCATTTTTAAGGCACTGTCTTATCCAGTGGAAATTTCTAATAGGTGTCTCTCCCACAATATATTCATCTCTGCCACTTACCCTAAGGACAAAGTCTAGCTCACTGTGATCTTCAGGAATATTCATCAAAGACTTCTTTTTTGCCATTTTTGTGAAAAAGCTCTGAAGGATGGTATCTGGAGTGTCATCAATGGCCACTTTAATCTTCTGACTAGTTGTTCCTCTATGGATATTTATGAAAATAATATTATTGACAATTCTACTAAGCATATACTCTGGGAGTGGTTTGGATGTAGTCCAAGGGTGCAATGAATATAATTTTGGATCTCTGCAAGATACTTCAATTGTTCGTGGAGTGACTAATCTACGGCGAGCAAATTCCAGTTCATCATCATGCACATTACTTATATCAGTGACATCATAGCCAATCAAGTAATTGAGTTGCTTTTGAAACTCCTGAACTTCCTTTGTGGGTTTTTGCTTTTGGACCACATGAATTTTCCCAACCTTCTTTTGTAAGACTTTCCAATATAATATGCAGTCTAGTGTCTGTATTATTTGATGTTTGTCATAAATTTCATACCACTGGCCCTTCTTTTGGTAGTGAAGAACAAATTGATCCGGAGTGAATTTATGATAGTAATCCGAATTCTGATTCCGCTCTATTGCTCGCATCCAAACTTGTGCTTTCATCTGCTCTACTGTACAGTTGCTGGCTATATCTATTAACATGTTGCTTGTGGGTAGAACAAATTCAATGGTTATTAATTCTGTTGCAGACAAACTGCTTGATGTACAATGTGGCTTCATCCTCCTTCTCCTCCGTTTGTTGTCATCTCTCAAAACAACAGGTTGTTCACTGTTCTCCAGCTCCATGCCAGAGGGTATCTAGGAAAATATAGGAAAGGATTATGTAATTTTCTGTGCCCCAGTGTATTTCTGCTGAATTTTCATTAAATGCAATCATCAAAATAATTTTCACATATTGGTAGGCAACATGAACCAGCAAAAGTTAAAGCCTTTTAATTCCCTTCGATTTTTTCCCTTTAATGCTAATTGGATTTAAAGCAGCTTAGCCTAAATCCAATTGTTAACTTCAACTTGAATAAATCATTGAATCAATGGGAACCTAGTAATTCAACACTTACATAACTATCACCAATTTAGTGTTGGGACTAACAATATGATTTAGACTTTTAACCTTGGGGAATAGTGGGCAAATCCAGCCATAGTTTCTGAAATACACTATATATTCAAAAGAATTTATATTGATCATTTTGGGGAGGCAACAGTCTGTAAATAAAACATGGGAAAGTTTTATTGTTTAGAGAACACAACATTATGCTGATCTATGCAACTTTGTAAATTCAAACTTCAAATTAAAGAGAATCCGGGCTTGTCTACACTGGCTACTTAATCAGAGGCCAGTCTGGAACATTATGCTTCAGACTGACTCTGGATTGACAGTGATGGTGACTACACACACTGGGTTGAATCCAATGCGATGGTGCATCATTGTCCACATGGGCCAGTCAGCTGACACCACATCAGTTCCACTGGCCCATCCCGTTTTTGGCTGGCACTGCTGCCACTTCTTCACAGGCAGGAGCTCCATATATATCTTGCCCAGAGTGCCACTGCTCCTCCTGTGGTCAGAATGAGATACATGCGGAATCAATAAGAAGGGAGCAGAGCAACCCCCTCTCCCCCCGGACTGCATGGCTGGATGGGAGATAGTGGCATCCAGCCATGCAATCTAGGAGAGGAGGTTGCTCTACCCCATCCTCACTGATCCCATGGACACCCTGTTCTCACTTCAACAGAAGCACCGGTACACCAGCCAAACATTCACAGGGAGTTAGTTGCTCAGCTGGTGAGGAAACAGCAGCTCCAAAGGGTAAGGGGGATGGTGCAACTCTTGGCATGTAGATAACTAGATCAGCTGACTGGATCTAATCTAGCTGTCCATACTGCCAAAAGAACTGGAGGCACTCCAAGGTTTCCTAGAAATCCCAGGGGTTTCTCCGATTTTGCTTACTTCAGAGCAAGGCCTGTCTACACCAGTGAAAAATGCTGCACTCAGCCCAAAGCAGGTGCTGGCAATCTTCATGATGTACAGCTACATCCAGGTAGGAGCCATGATTTTTGGCCCTTTGTTTACTTCAGAGCAAAGGCAGGTTAAAGGCCAAAAACCATGGATCCTTCCTGAAAGTAGCTGTACATCCCTTCTGAAAGATTTTCTCAGAAAGTCAGAAGCATAAAGTGAGAAATGTACTGTATTTTCCGCGTATAAGACGACCAGGCGTATAAGACGACCCCCCATTTTTCCAGTCAAAATATAGAGTTTTAGCTCCTCTATCCTCCTTATCCTTATACCCAGCGTATAAGACGACCCCCCCACTTTAACCACAGATTTTGCAGGTTAAAAAGTAGTCTTATACGCAGGAAAATAAGGCAATATGAATTATCACCGTAATGTTACACCATAAAATTAAACAACTACAATGTTTAAATATGTCATACTGATTATTCTCAGTGCATTTTTAAAAATGTTCCAAATTGTACATTTTAAACTGGTGATAGTTTCATTCCACGTTAAATGTTGCTATTTTGTATATTTTAATTATATTGCACTTGTTTTAATTTGTAAGACATGCCGAGACTCAGTTTTAGATAAATGTTGAGGTATAAATGAAAAATATGCAAGTTAGAACATATGCATGTAATTAATGTTGTTGTTGTTCTTGTGTGCCTTCAAGTCATTTCCAATTCATGGCAACCCTATCATGGGGTTTTCTTAGCAAGTTTCTTCAAAGGGAGTTTGCCATTGCCATCCTTTGTGGCTGAGAGTGTTACTTGCCCAGGGTCACCCAGTGGGTTTCTTGGCTTTGTGAGGATCCGAACCCTGGTTTCCAGAGTCATAGTCCAATGCTCAAACCACAACAACACACTAACATACCAAAAATTAATGATTAGCTATATTTTTTCCTATACTTCGAATAATAAGAATTATGTATTTTTAAAACAGTATCACAACCAGGAGCAGACAGCTGAAAAGACACTGCAGAAAAATTTGTACTGCAAACAAAGCAATTTTTAAAAATTAGCATAATTCAAATTTGCTTTGATGAATCAAACCTAAAATCCATCTAGTCCAGCCTAGTAGATGCTTATAAGCAAAGAAGGAAGGATTTCTCTCAGTTTACCCCCAGAAAACGCTATCTTCATCTTATCTTGCTGATGACAAAAATATGTTAGATTGTTTTCTCTCAGTTTCAATTCTACATCAGATGAAATAAACATTAACAGACACAGATGAATTCTAGTTCCTTAACTGATAGGAATTTTGTTATTTAACAGAAACATTTGTCAAAAGAAACATTACATATACAAATCTACATGATGACAACCCCTTTCCTATTTTGTTCCCAGAAAACTTTAGAACAAGGAATGAATAGTAAAAGCAAACACTATGATTTCATGAATCATTAAACTACAATTTTTAGTTTTCTAACAGCCAAATAAAAGAAAACAAAAAGGTGTGATATTTAACAAAATATTACCTGGTTGCAAAGCAGAAACTGAGCAGCTGGAGAAGACTCATTTGTATAGTTTTTTAAGCCTACCTAAAACAACAACTACTCACAACAAGAAAAGTTACTCATGTAAGCTGTTCTGCTTTTCTTGTTTGCTCTCATAAGCAGATGCAAAGGAAATGCTCTAGTAACCAGGAAGGAAATTTTAACCTACTTGGTTATAAACATGATTGTGTGTTTTTTTTAAAAAAAACAAGTCAATGCTTTTCCTGTTAGAGCAATCAAATACTTACTGTAATGGTAACAGAAAAAGAGGAACATCTTTTTGAAACATGGGGTGGGGCACATGATAAAAGTTGCCCATGGAAAAAATCGGGAAATAATTCATTAAGTATGGGGGGGAAATTGTATAAATTGCATCATATTTGGCATTTACTTACTATTATCAATTCAGTGGGAGGCTTGGAGCAAGGAGTGCACCACTCCAGGGAGGAACACAATCCAGAGTAGGTACAGCCTTCCTTCCTCTACCAGCCAAGATCCACTTGAGCTGAATGCCATTTTCCAAATGATCTTCATTGATCCATATTAGATTTATGAGACTGAATGCACTTTGTCCCATCATCACAACAATTCATGAAGATGGGTACTCTGTCGCACTAACAGTGTGGTTTTTGGAAACTGCCAGGTATACTGTTCTATTCCTCTACTTCCAACAGTTGGAAAGATTTCTGTATACTCTTATATAGAATCAATTTTTTATTGATACCAGAAGATAAAGTCTAGAAGGGCAGAAGACTGATCTCAAGAAGTCTGAGGAATCTGTTGAGATCAACCAGTAAATGGGTGAGAAAATTACAGAGTATGAAGTTTAAGCAATACATTCATTCTTCATTTAAGTAAACTGAGGGGCATGACTTAAATGGAATCCAGGTTTCTTTTTGCTATATGGTGTAACTAATGGAACATGTGGGAAGATAAAACATTAAGAATACTGAAATGGACCAAATATCTGAGGACTACTCTTCTGGGAAAAGAAAAAGGATGGAAGATCTGTAATAATTCAAGTTCAAACTATACATCTTTCGACTGAATATTCTGCAGCCTTTGAATACAAATCATGTGTTTTCCAGGCACAGAATTGTTCAGGTACAGGCATCTGGATTAGACAGCTACTCAGCCACAATCCATGTGTTCAGGGCACCCAACCCCCAGTCCAGATGGAATCCTGGAAGACTCTATGGAGCCAGTGAGGCAGACAAATATATCAAAAATAATAAGCATTTTGTTTCTAACATAATATATATCTAGAACACTCTTATAGCCTTTTCTGTAAAACACAGCATATAAAATACAGGAAAGGAAGTGATCAAGGACTAAGAGGTAAGTAATTAAAAACTTCCCAACATACTGTTATTTTAAACACTTCTATCCAAACATTGTCATTTTGATCTCTGTAATTTACCAATATTGCTCAACAGTGCCATTGTGTGTGAAACAAACATCACCTTCTCTAAACAAAAATCTTTGCTGTTAAGAACTAAGTCATACCTTGCACTCAGTTCAGTTCAAAGGGAGAAACAACCTGATTTCTCAAGCAACAAGTAGCCAAGGATATGACTCTCAACCTCATTTCCTCCAAGGTGAGGGAGCCAATAGGGACAGAAGGAAAAAATGAAGTGGGGTGGAATCAGAGCTTGGAAATGTTATTTTTTCGGATTACAACTGACAGAATTCCACCAGCCAGCGTGGCTACTGTGTCATATTGAAGCACTGCGTTGTTGACAAGGACTGTAGGGTGCTCAACCTTTACCTGAGTGCTACAGGTGTCCTAGGTCTTTTTGATAGCCATGCTGGCTGGTGGATTCTAGAAGATTTAGTCCAAAAAAGCAATGTTTTCAAGGTCTGGACCAAACAGATGGAGTGATGGAAGGAGAAGGGAAATAATCAATTCAGACATTAGATAAAGCAATTCTTCTCTTCCCTAGCAGCTTGCTAGACAAGGAAGAAGGCCTGGGGACATGCAGTTGGGGGCAAAGAGAAGAAGTGAGGGTGGTGAAAGACTGGGAAAAGAGGTAGGTCCACTGAAGACTGGCTCTGGTCCCATGCACAGCCAGGATGCGTGCACACACTCTCATATACACCCACATTCACAGCAGATTACCATTTTGGTAAGATGGTCTCAGACTAAAAGAACTTTCCCTGTTTATAGCTTGTATACCTTATTTTGTAGTGGTCAAAAGTTTCAGGTGAACTTTGAAGCTAATAGGCTCCAAATGGAGAAGTGGAGCAATATTTATGACAAAAATCATTCCCCATCTTCACAGAATTCCATTCTTGAAGTAAACATCCACAAGAGCAACTCTGTAAGAGAACAAAACACAGTAAGAATAAAAACACAGCAGCCAAATCTTTTCATCCAGCCCACTGAACAAGCTCGCAGTAAAAATGAGGGTTTTCAACCATGTTTGCCACCTTGTTATAGATTGAGCTAGCAACCACATCTGTAAATCAGTCACACCACACTTTCCACTTTTCAGCAAGCATGACCTGTTTCTGCACCTCAGAGAACACAAGCATTTTGCATTAAATAAAACAATTATGTGCTTAAAGACTGTGACTAAAATGTCTGAAGAAGTCAGAGCTAGTGCCTGTTCTACACAGCCTTTGCAATGTTATATATTGCAAATGCCAAGACTACAACCAAACCCTATGCCCCAAAACCAAGGCCAAAAAATTAGCTCCAACCTACCACTGAGGTAAACCCAACTTGGACAACTGTTGTCATTGTTGTGTGCCTGCAAGTTGCTTCTGAATTATGGCAACACTAAGGCAACCCTATCATTGGGTT
>CM034708.1:128436394-128446571 GCA_020142125.1 Phrynosoma platyrhinos | reverse complement strand
GATCTCTTTGCACCTAAAGCAGTAAGCCAATCTCTCTATGCCTACTTTACTGTTGTGTTCCCAGCAAATCTTCTTATCCATCTCAGAGTATACCAAGCCAATTGTTAAAACCATCAACCAGTCTGGAATTCCATTGTTGATTTCTGGAACAAGTCATTTAGCCTTTGTTACCTTGCCAGATAGCCCTTTGCCGCAGGCTAATTTTAATGTATAAATATGGTTTCAAAACCTAACTGCTGTGCACACAGGCCAGCCTGCATACACACTCACACTTTGTGTATGTTCTATGTCACCTTCAGACCTCCCTGTCTTAGCCACTCCAGCTTTCCACAATCTTCTCTTTAGACAGGTAATTATAATCCCACTGCAACACCTAGAACTTTGCAATCCCCCTTTCCATTTTCAGTTAACTCTGTATGCTGTATGTGTTTGAATTGCTATTTTGTGTGTGTGATTGCACCCTGCATATTTTCTGAATAAAATTGCCTTTATTCACCCAGAACCTGGACCCATCCCAGTTAGTACTTGTATATACTAATGTTCATGGTCCAAGGGTTACCCAAGTCTTTCACAAAGCTAATTTTCCCCAACATTTGAAGTATTGCTGACAGCTGGTAGAACCCCCAGTCCCCCCACCTGTTCTTTGGGCAACGTCCAACAATATGCCTCACTCCTGCTTTAGAAGTTAAGCGATTTGTCCAACTATAATGGAGTTTGCCAAGAGTCAGTATGGTATGGTTTGAACACTGGCATATGATTCTGGAGGCCAGGGTTCAAATACCCATTCAGCCATGGAAACCCACTGTGTGACCTTGGACAACTCATACTCTCTGGGCCTCAGAGGAGGGCAAAAGCCAATCCTCTCTGAACAAATCTTGCCAAGAAAATCCTGTGATAGGATTGCCTTAGGATTGTCATAAGTCAGAAATGACTTGAAGGCACACAACAACAAATGGAACCTGTGCTGTGTCACATCCTTGCTCCACATCCATTTGAGCCTTGTTTATGCCTAGTAAGGAGACATTTCAGCAGTATGCTGAAAAATTATTGTAGTTCCTGGGAACTGGTAGCATAGTAAGTGTGTTAATCTTAAGGTGCCACAAAACTTAATTGTATTTATTTATTTGTGTATTTGTTTGTTTCATTTCTATGCTGCCTTTCTCCCAGGAAGGGACTCAGGGTGGTGTACCAGATAAAAATATCTCAAAAACTTCACAATAAAAATGTAAAAACAGCTAAAATGATTTAATTAAAACAATATAAAGTTAACACTAAAAAATACAAAAGTTAAAAACATAACACACACCCCCCATATAAGCCATCCTGTTGTGATTTTTAAAAAGCTTGCTTGAATAAAAATGTTTTTACTTGCCAGCGAAAGGCAAGGTGGGAAGGGGGCCAGCCTGGCCTCCCGCAGAACAGCGTTCCAGAGGTTGGGAGCAGCCATCGAGAAGGCTTTCTTTCATGTCCTCACCAAGCGGGGCTGCGATGGCGGCGGGAACAAGAGAAAGCCTTCTCCTGAAGATCTTAGGGCTCTGGTAGGTTCATACGGGGAGATATGGTTTCTCAAATAGTCTGGACCTAAGCCATTTTTGCTGAACATACCACTGTGGCTGCCTTTATGAACAGTGGTGCATGGTAAATTGCTAGAGTTGAAAAGCCCCTATAATATTTGCAAATAACAAATGGGAAAAAGTCAGACAGAAAGACAAAGTGCAGGTTCTGTACTGCAGTTATTGTCTATGTAAAAATGTTTGGTGTTAGATCTTCTCAGTGGCCAGTTGATTTCATTAGTATTGCTCTGTTTTCAATTATCCTTTCAAACTGTACTTCTGTTTTCCAAATTTAATATTCTGTGTTCATGAGGGAGGGGAAAAGAATCCACAAGGTGACCTGGTCCATGCAGAAATTAATTATATAAATAAACTATTACGATCGTTGCTGACTTCCAGTTCCATATAATCTTCTATTTTCTGTGCTCAAGAGACTGTCCCTCAGTAAAAGCTGTGCAGACAGGAATCAGATCAGTTGTCAAACTAACTTCTGTTGGATGAAAAAGTCTCCCCTCTTTTTTTTTCTTATCAAACTGTAGAGAACAGACATTTCTAACTCTGCCTGATATCTCATACTTTGCTATGAAAATACATAGTGTTGGGTTGCTTTTCAGGTCACTGGATCAATGGAGGATTCTGACTAGCTGAGTGTTATATGCAAAACATGCGGTTTAGTAATACATATATTTGACAGGTCTGTCCTACTTGCCACTGACTATAACAGTCCTGAGCACACATTTGAGAGTAACTGGATTCACTAATTGATAGAAAGCTATTGACTGCTACAATCCTAGGCACACATTTGGAAGTAACTGGGCTCAGTAAACCTAATGTAATAGTAAAGATCATACTACTGGCAGTCATAGCTAGTAGGAGTGCATTTCAGAGACATTTAAATGAATTTCTCTTCTAGTTTTATTGGTTTGAGTAAACATATTCTATTCTGCTTGGGGGAAAACTCAACATCAGACAGTGACATCTGCTGGACAGGTAAAAAATAATTTGATAGTTTTTCTAAACCTTCTTAAATAAGAGTTTATATGGTTTGAGACCTGACAGACTGTAAAAGATGTGTGGGCACAACACATCTTTAAGGAGCATCCAATGAAATCTATAATTACCATCAAATTCCTATCTTTTGTTAATTTCAGACTCTGTGAGTGCTACAGAGGTCAACTATTTGGAAGCAAGGTTTTTTTAAGGACGCACCTTAATAATATCACTGAAATTTTATCACAAAGTTTAAAAATAAACTCTCAATGGTTTAAGTAAATATATATTTTTAAAAAATAATAATATCTATAATAAAAGTGTTGAAGTGTGGAGTGTATCTGTGCAGCCCTACCATTCAATTCCCCCTCCTCACTGACTTTTACATACACACACACACACACACCAATTAGACAGCATTTTAGGGCCAATGAGCACACTTAGTCCACATGGGCCATTTTGGGATCCCCCATCCTTTGAATATTTTCCCACTAAACTTTTTTTTTATGCCTTCCTCTTATGTGGGTTGTTAAATCTGGCTGTGAAAAGAAAGATGCCTACAATTTGAACAATGTCAGTAGAGGGAATTATACATGAATACTAAGAATGTATTAGAATACAGTTCGTTTGTAGCCTGCGTCTTTAATTTGTTGTATGCCGCCCCAGTTGCCTAGCAGAGGGGCGGGTTAAAAATAAATTTTATTATTATTATTATTTATTAATAGAGTGACATTATTACTTCCCTCTAGACACTATACTTCTGTTGATACAGCCTAGAATCGCATTAGCCCTTTTAGCTGCCACATCACACTATTAACTCATGTTCAACTTCTCATCTACTAGGATTCCTAGATCCCTTTCACACGCAGTCGTGTTAAGCCAGGTGTTCCCCATCCTATCTCTATGCCTTTTTCTGCCTAAGTGCAGTACCTTACATTTCTCCCTGTTGGAGTTCATTTTGTTAGTTTTGACCCAGCTTTCTTATCGATTACGATCATTTTGAATTTGGGGTATTAGTTACTCTTCCTAATTTGGTGTTATCTGCAAATTTGATAAGCATGACCTCTATTCTTTCATCCAAGTCATTGATAAAGGTGTTGAATAGCACTGAGCCCAGGGCAGAACCCTGTGGTCACTTCTCTCCTTGTTGTGGCTGGATCCATATTACCAAAAATCTGTACTCACCTTGATTCCGGTGTTGTTGGAACACACGATGCACAACAAACACACAGTGTTTTCAAAGTGAAAACACTTCCTTTAGGCTTTAATGCAATTTAGAAAAACTCACTTTTTACTCGGCATTTTTAGGGAAAACTGGCTTTTTCATATGTGTGTCTTGCACCCAAATCAGGATCAGAGTGGAATTGGGGAGATGATTGAGGGTGGAACAGGTAGGTGGAAGATTACCTAGGTGCTGCAAATGTGGTCTTGTCAATTTTAATTTTGTTTACTTTCATTTCCAACCGGGGGATGTGTGCTACATTTGTTTGAATGCTTATTTTTTAATTAAATTTTATTACATAGTCGGATGTGGAGGAGGGAGTTTATGTGCCAGTCAGTCAGAAGAGTCTCCCCTCTGGACCTCGCCTCACTAGAAAAAGATTTCAAACCCGTGTGGACCAATGATGGTAGCTTTGCAAATGTGTCATCTGACTCCTCTAGGAACACAAATCACCACCCTGACCAATAAGAACTGGTTTTGAACCCCTCAGAATCATGTGGTCTAATTGTGGTAGATCTTTTTGGGATGCTCCAATTGGACCCATTGGGGTCATGTGATCCCTCTAGGAACATGTCTCACCACCCTTGACCAATATGAACCAACTTTGGACCCCTGAGAATCACAAGGTTCAAACTGGCCAGCCAATAGGAAGCCTCTGATGGGGGTTTGAGGCTTCCCCGTTTTCTCCATAGAACATTTCTGGGCATGCAAAAGCGGCTGCTTCTCTCTCTAGAACTGCTCTTTCTGCAGGTTGCCTTCCTATCAACTGGTTCACAGCACATGACTCTAGCCTCCTACGTTTCATGCACAAGTGTCCACATCGGTGTCCTTCTCTTCACAGTCACCACAGTGTTAATCACAACCCAACACGAGCTTCTTGTGTTTCTGCCATTAGTCTCTGCAATGGGACTTTTAGTCTTGAAAGTTTTGACTAGACACCCCATTTCTTTCCATGGAAGGACTCTGAAGGTGCAACCCCTGCTGATCATCACCAGGAAGATCCAGTGGCCCCTCTCCTCCTGCCTGCTCACCTCTTTTGGACAGGTACAAAATCTTGATCGTCACCCATCTGCAGGTGTGTGCTTGGAGAAAGTTTATTGGGGGAAGACAAGCCAGGCCCCAGTCGCCCAGCCTCTCTAGGCCACTCTAGCTGAGGAAGCGAAGTAGGCTTGCAAGGGTGCAGTCACACTGCACAAATAAAGCAGCTTAGCACCACATCCCATTCAAAAGCCATTGATCACTTTTTGACAGGAGTGACATCCACCTATTGATAATGCCACAGACACTACTTAAGACCCCATTCTGTAGCAAGCGAGGGGAGTTGGTGAGGACCTTCCTGAATAAAAAAAGAGGGAATGATAACAGAGAAGGAACTAGCCTAGCCCCCCACTCTTTGGGAGCAACCCCTGAGAAACCCCTTCCCATCAAGTCTGTCCTTTCAGAAGGGGGCAAGGCCAGAACGGGCTTCTTTCCCCCTTGCCCCACCTCAAAGTCCAGGTAGGTTCAGAGAGGAGATGACAGTCCTTCACAAAGACCCAGAACGTCAAGATTTCCAGCTGTCTCTTTCCCTCAACTTGGGCAGCATGGAATAAGAGGACAAGATGTCTCCTGTTCATTGAGTTAACTAATGTCACAGCTAAATAAATAAATGTAATATAATGGCAATAGATACTCAATAGCAAGTTGAGCCAGTCTGATGTAGTGGTTTAGGCTTTGGACTACAACTCTGGAGAGCAGGGTTTAAATCCCTGCTCAGTCATGGAAACCTAACTGGGTAAACTTGGGCAAGTGACACTCTCTCAGCCTCAGAGGAAGCCTACTCCCCCTTGGGAGCAACCCCTGAGAAGCCCCTTCTGATCAGGTCTGCCCCTTCAGAAGGGGGCAAGGCCAGAACAAAAAGAAGCTCTGATACTCTTCCTCAATGCAGAAAATGAGCACCATCACATGTGCATATAGACAGCAAGGCACAAGTATGGAAATGCAGGAAACAAAACCCCCAAAATTATGACAAACATGGCAGGTCACCAATAATGCAATAGGTGTAATTACAACATGCACAAACCAGACAGTCCAACAGGGGGGCATGGGGAGAAGGGAGGAAAGAGGGCTTGTATAAGGGGCCTCCATGAGTGTGCTTTGCCAGAGTGTCACTGGGTGCACCAATGCACTGAACAGCTGGTGTATTGCATGTGCAACTGTGTGATTGCTCACACAAGTGTCCAATGGCAGCTGGGTGGGAGGAGGGAGGTAATTGGCAGTCACAGGCAATGTGTTCATGTGACGGTGCACATGCATGGTGGGGAGGCGGGGGGGGGGGGGGGGGGGGGGGGGGGGGGAATAACCTAGCGGTGTGGCTTGATGCTGCATGATGTGGACGGCCTGTGGGTGTCCAGCCTGCTTTTGGAGCTGGTCTTGTGGAAATTGGGGCTTCCACCTACTTTCATAAAAAACAGTATCAGACCATTTTTTCCTGCCCATCTGCTCAGCCCACGAGAAAGCCAATGTAATTCTCAGCTAAATCAATAGGAGTATAATGTTCAGATGGAGGGGAGTAATAGTGCCACTCTATTCTGCTTTGGTCAGACCTCACCGGGAAAACTGTGTCCATTTCTGGTCACCACAATTCAAGAACGATGTTGATAAGCTGCAGTGTGTCCACAGGAGGGCCACTAAAATGGTGAAGGGTCTGGAAACCAAGCCCTATGAGGAACGACTTAGGGAGGTGGGGATGTTTAGCCTGGAGAAGAGAAGGTTAAGAGGTGACAAGATAACCATGTTTAAATATTTGATGTCATATTGAGGATGGAGCAAGCTTGTTTTCTGCTGCTCCAGAAAATAAGACCTGGAGCAATGGATTCAAACCATAGGAAAAGAGATTCCACCTAAACATTAGGAAGAATGTCCTGACCATAAGAGCTATTCAACAGTCTCCTTCCTTGCTGGAGTCTCCTTCTTTGGAGGTTTTTAAGCAAAGGCTGAATGTGTTTTGATAGTAAATTCCTGCATGGCAGAAGAGGCCTGGACTGGATGGCTCTTGGGATCTATTCCACCTCTATGATTCTATGAAAATTGAAAAAAGGATGGGATTTTTTTTTTTAGTGTATTGATTTCAACATGATTCAGTATTGATATTAGTTTCCATTTTCTGATTTATTTCATGTATTTGGTATCCCAGGTTCTCTCCTGAAGGAGTGCATGGAATGCAAATTCTCCAAGTCAAGCTCATGAAGGAGCTCCAGATACCTTGCATCCATCCTGGTGGCTTCTATTTTGCTCAGTTTTGGGACTCAGAAACTATCAGGACTTCCAGTAGATGAACTTAATTGACCCAGTCTGTCTAATAAAGACTGTGGAAACATTCTTGGCTGCTTGTCAAGATTCCATTTTTGTTTGCTAGATAGTTGTTCTGCATCCCTTGCAATCCTTAGAAGCCCTTGGATTACCTAGAAAGTTTTCTAGTCCTGCCAGAGTTGTGTCAAGAAATGCCTGGCATGCATTCTTGCTCCTCTTTCTCTCTGGCTTCTAAAGTGCTTGGCCCACTTCCTCTCCCCACATCAGTGCCTTTCTCTAGTTTCCTCCTTTTCAATTTTGTCCAGGACTCAATCTGCAGCCATGGCAGTCTTTCCAGGTGGCCTTTCTTTTATTGAATGGCAGGGGAAAGCAAAAGGAGTGTTGCCCTGGGTGTTGGATTGTTGGTGGGGCTTGGAAGGCTGTTTGTTTCTCTCTGCAGAGGAGGCCTGTTTGGAGATCTTCAGGAAAAGTCAGAAGCATGCTTGCTATACATAACCCTCTCCTGGCCAAGCTCACGAGCTCATAAGGACCTGACTCATGTTCCCTGTTGTCTAAATGCTAGTCCTAGCCAAATGATAATCTTCTTAAATGCTAAAAAGAAAGACCCTGGGGGCAGAAGCTCAAGCCATGGCATCCCTGCCTGGGGTGTCACCTGGTGCAGGGAGGTGGGGCTTCCGGGCAGGACTTCTGGCAGGACTTCTGGGAGTGGGGTCATGTGAAGATGGGCACGTGGGGTGTGGAAATGGCTGCCCACCACCCACATGGGCCGGAGACACCCCCCCAGGACCATGGAAATGACCAAGCAGCTGGGGAAACAGCCACCTGCATGAGGCAGAGACCCCTCCCCTGAGTCATGGAGACCCCCCACAAGGCCAGCAGAAATGGCCGAGCAGTTGAGGAAACAGTTGTCCACCACCCACACGGGCCGAAGATCCCTCCCCCAAGGCATGGAGACCCCCCAAGGGCCGTGGAAAGAGGAAATCAGTCATGCAGCCGGGTAAAACGCAGCTGGAGCAGCACCCACATGGGCCCAAGGAGTGCCTGTGGAGGGCTGGGGGCCAACCGGTTGTCACCCCCCTTCTGGGGTGTCACCCGGTGTGATCTGCACCCCACGCACCCCCTATTTATACTACTGAGCTCAAGCAGTTGGAAAGAGCATGCTATTTTTTTGCTTGCAACTCCTTTCTCATGAGGCTTTTAGGTCTGTTCTAAGTAGCTGGCTCCCCATAGAATCCTAGCCTCATAGACCAGTATGCAAAGAGATCTTCCACCCCTTTTGAAACTAACTGTAAGAGAGAAGATGGTAGCCTGAGTTTTCATAGACTTGAGCCTACTTCCTTAGATGACAGCACTCTAGAAATAAACTTTAATAATAATAATAATAATAATAATAATAATAATAATAATAATGCATGGAATAGAGTGGAGAGTCCAGGGACAGACCTCTATAAGTAGTCTGTGTGTGGGACTGTCGATAGAAATGCAAAACTTTGAGGGTGTGGAGATGAGGTGACAAGTTAAGTTTGAACTTTGGTCATTGGCGGACAAAGCAGGGGGGAAAATAGTGCCTAAAGCCAAGGTGAGTAGATAACCGTATGAATGAGTATTGGGACGTAGTGTGGGAACCAAAAAGAAGATGGGTAAACTGACCAAGAGAGCCCCTATGAGGCTTATAATGTGTTATAATGTGTGTAGTGTGTCAGAAAACCATTCTCTCCATTCAACCCACTGCTGATAGACTGTGGTTTGTGGATATAGTCCAATTCTGCTGTTTCTCTTTCTAATCTTCCTTTGTAGTTTTTTGTTGTTGTTCAAGGACTGCTTTTCTGAGGTCCAAGATGCCCAGGAAGACTGAAGTGTTCTCCAGCCTGTTTTTGTGTATTGCCTTCCTAATGTCTGATTTATATCCATTTATCCTCTTTTTGCCCAATGTAGAGTGTTCAAGGGCATTGCTGACATAGTATGGCATAAATCACATTAAAGGATGAACACGTGAATGTCCCTCTAATATTGTGGATGATGTCATTAGCTCCTGTGATGACATTTTCTGAATAGATGTGTGGGCAGAGCTGGCATCTGGATTTGTGGCAAGGCTTTGTACCCGTGTCCACATCTGTGTTGTGTGTTTTCCTATAGGAAACTAATTGAGGTCTGGAGGCTGTCTGGAGGTGAGTAAAGGCCTGCCACCAAGAGTCCTTGTGAGGGCAGCATTATCGTCCAAAATAGGTTGTAGTTTCTATCCCAATTGCTTCAGTAGAGGAACGGGATAGAAATAATAATAATAATAATAATAATAATAATAATAATAATAATAATAATTTATTGTAGTTAATTGATGGTATGTCTGAGTGGTTTCAGTTGGGACCTGTCGCCACTCGGAGGTTCTGTCATTTTCTGCCACTCGGAGGTTTTGTCATTTTCGTGTCGTATGTTGCCACTTGGAGGTTCTGTCATTTTCTGCCCTCAGTTTGTTCTGTAATAGATTAGTCCTGGTACAAGTCTTAGTGGCATCGCTGGGGCTGGTGTCACCTAGAATGGCAACTCATGGTGTGAAACACACACACCCCGACCTCCTCCCATACCACACCATATAGAAGCCCTAGTAATTTATTTTACTATAGTTACTCATAAATCATAATCCCCATATATCACTAAATGTAATGGCAATGTTTATGACATAAACAACTGCCAAAATTAAAATTATACCTTTATTACAATATCATAAATGCAGCGTACATTTATATACATATACATAGTTTCATGTGATTAAAGTGAAAATTTGATAGTAACATACAGCCCAGGGTCATCCTCCACCGGCACACACGTGGCAGCGGCGCTCTGAGCCCAGCGGAGGACCTCCGGAGGACTCAGCCAGCCCTAATTGCCATCACCTGGGTGGCTTGGAGCAGCTGAGGCCGGGTGGAACCAAGGGAGAACGTCAGCGGGTTTAAAACCCCGCCCAGGGTCATCCTCCACCGGCACACACATGGCAGCGCTCTGAGCTTAGCAGAGGGCTCTGGCAGTTGGGAGATTTGGCCAGTCCGTAACATATCTTTTAGGGCGGCCCTTGGGGCTATTTTCTTCCTTCTGCCCTTTATTTATGCAATCGCTGCCTCACATT
>CM034708.1:128402503-128420790 GCA_020142125.1 Phrynosoma platyrhinos | reverse complement strand
CCCCAAATACCTGATAATACAAGAGCCAGTGTGGCGTAGTGGTTTGAGTGTTGGACTGTGACTCTAGAGACCACAGTTTGAATCCCAGCTCAGTCATGTAAACCCACTGGGTGACCTTGGGCAAGTCACACTATCTCATCCTTGTGGGCTGGCAATGGCAAACCCCCTTTGAAGAAATGTACCAAAAAAACCCCACGGTAGGTTCGCCTTCTTAGGGTCTCCATAAGTCAAAAACTACTTGAAGGCACACAATAACTGCCTCCCCACCCCCCATTCCTGGAGCGGGCGATGGTAATAATCATTTATCCACGTTTTGTCCCTTCATTTTAAGCCTCTACAGCCTTTTTTCAAGGCAGGAAGTGATTGGTCCAGTCATTTCCTGTTTTCATTTTAAAGGCTTATATAGGCCAGAGGAAGACCTCTTGCTTGAAAATGTGTTAAAATGGCCACCAGCTTATGGGGTTGGGAATGTTATCTGCTATTTGGGAACAAAAATCCTCCACAAAAGTTGGAGCTACAGAAGCCCTTAAAGGCATCCAAGTAATCCATGGACTCTATCTTGTTTATCCTAGGGTTATAATGTTAGATTAGAATAAACTGAGGAAATGGGGATTCAAAGCCCAACACAACTACCTGGCCAACTGGGCGGTCTTGGTCCTGTTGCTTTCTTAGGTCCAAAATACACTGCAGAAATAATCCAGTCTGAGACCGCTTTAATTGTCCTGGGTCAATGCTAAGGATTTCTGGGAACTGTAGTTTGGTGAACCATTGAGCCTTCTCTGTCAGAGAGCTCTGGGGCCACAATAAACTACAATTCCCAGGATCCCCTAGCACTGGCCAGGGCAGTTAAAGCAGCCTCAAACTGGATTATTTCTGTAGTGTGTTTTGGACCTTAGTCTATTTGGGTTTCCTGTTTGAAAGCTGGCGATGACACCTGTACCTTTAAGGGTTGGATTTAAAAAGGGCATTTCAGCAGGTTTTTAACAAGCAATACTTTAAATTCTGACTTCTATCCAACTATTAAAGGTACAGGAGTCATCTCCAGCTTTCACTCTGGCAACTCCACAGTTTCCTCTACCTCACAGGATTGTTGTGAAGATTAAAATTGGGTGGAGACTTATGTTGTCTTGACCTCTTACAGATCAAGGAAGGAGGTATAAATAAAATAATCACATATGTGGTAGCCCAAGGAGATAGGAAAGGAATGAATGTCTGTAATGCTAAGGGCTTCAAACAGATGGATCTCCCTGCTCCATCCAACTTCTAGATGAGGATGGTCAATGTATGATACTGAACTGCACCTCCCATGTTTTCTTACTGTTGTCCTTGCTGGCTTGCATGTATGGGAGCAGCAGTGTGACAACATTTTGGGGTTATAGGGTGGATGGACTCTTATCAAGGAGATCATGGGCCTGAATTTACAGGATCTAAGTAGAGCAGTGGAGGACAGGGGTCTTGGAAGATATTTCATCCAGAGGGTCGCTATGAGTCTGGTCAACTTGAGGGCAGTTAACAGCAATAAACAACATAGGTTACCCATCCTCATTGAGGGGACTTCATATCTGTTCCCCCCTCCCAAAGCTGCTTTGAGTCCCAATTTTGGGGGGAAAGTGGAATAGAAATAAATACAAGAAGAAAAAGAAGAACAGAGTGCTATCTAAAGAACCTTTCATTTTGATCTTCAAGCTGAGGGTGTTCCTGCTGTTATCTCTAAAAGCAGGGTTGGGCAACTGTTATACTTCCCTCCCACCATCCTCAACAGCATAGCCAATCGTGAAGGATGTTGGGTGTTGCAGTCCAACAGTAGATGGAAGTTCCAGAAGTTGTTCACCCCTGCTCTGACGCTATTGCAATATTAGTACCAAGAGAAGTGATGTTTTTGTTCTGTCATCATTAGAGGAAATGGACTACACTCATCCCTCCACATTTGCTGGGGTTAAGGGCACAGGATGCCTGTGAATGTGGAAAAACCGCAATTAACAAAAACCCTGTGTTTGTACCTGAGAGAACACCTCTCTAGGAATCTCTAGGTCCCCTAAGTGCAACTCAGTGGTCAACATCCGCTAGACATTGACCACAGAATTGCGCTGGAGAAGCTACAAATACCTAGTGGGGTGTTCTCTCTAGGAATCTCTTGGTCCTTCAGTGTGACGTTTGGTTAAAGTTGACCATAGAGTTGCACTGGAGGACCTAGATATTCCTAGAGAGAACATATTAATAAAATCCGTGAATAATCAAAACTGCAAAAGTCAAAGCCACAAATGTGGGTGGACGAGTGTATTTCTGACAATAGCAAGAGCCTGGCAACCTCTTACAGACAAGTCTTTTCACAGCACAAAATTATGGCACTCAGAAACCACTTTCACTGCCATGGCTGCCTCCTATGGAATTCGTAGAATCATAGAGTTGGAAGAGACCACAAGGGCCATCCAGTCCAACCCCATTCTGCCATGCAGAAACTCAAAATCAGAGCATCCCTGACAGATGGCCATCCAGCTTCTGTTTAAAGACCTCCAAAGAAGGAGACTCCAGCACACTATGGTATTTGTACTTCACTCAGGCACAAGAACTGTCTGGCAGAGGCTTCTAAATGCCTCTTCTTAAAAGTACAAATCCCAGGATTCCACAGGATGGCAGTAAAAGTGGAATAAAAGGATGACAGTATAACTCTGTAACGTGAAAGAGGCTACTCTTGCTGTTTTCTGGGTTTCTTTTTAATATCTGGAAAAGTTTATGGATGCTCTTATGGTAAATCAAAAGCAAGCAGCTGTGGTGGATAATGACTCGATTTTGCTCCTACAACTCTCTGCATCACATAAGTTCCCTACCATTTCTGGCCAAATAATCCCTTCCAGAAGTCACTTGAAGTGTTGAACTCCTTGCTCCCTAGCTGATTGGATTAGGCCTTAAACAGAAAATTGGATTAGGCGTTAAACAGAGATCCTGGAGGTTTCTAGGATGCCCTGGGAAATTTTGAATTTCCAAACTTTAGAGTCTGGAGAATGGCTGAGGAGTCTCACAAAAGCTCGTGGTGGTGGGACATAGAGACCACACAGTTCCCATCGTAGTTGAAGCTTCCCCCCAAATCCCACCCCTTGCTCTGTTGCTGCACTGGATCCTTGTAGCATAATTGTAAAAGTTGGGGGAAACACTAAGGCTTGTATCTGCAACCCCTAACACCATAGTTTTAGGGACAGCGTTTGTTTCATAAGTGGATTTTCCTGAATTGATTCTGAGATGTTGGTAAGGAGGAAAGGAATTGCCCCAAATCATCTCACCCCCTGTTCTGCTAGCGGTTCCCAAACTTTAGTTCTCTAGATGTTCTGAACTCCAGCTCCCAGAATTCCTGACTGTTGGTCAATCTGGGTGGGGCTTCTGGGAGTTCAAGTCCAAGATACCTGGAGGCTCATAGTTTGGAAACCACTATGCAGATTCCATTTACCAACAGACTAGCCCCAACTGAAGGGAATTCTTGTGGTTTAGAGAGGGTTGTATATAAATGAGACATCACACTTCCTTTCTAGAATTCAAAATGACACAATCCTTTTGTTCAGCCTCATTGCCCAACATCAGCTGTAGGGTAGTTTTTCTCTCTCGTTGAAAAAAACCTGACAATTTAATATGAAGTCAGGTGATGCAAAGCATTTTTGGGTGGCCTTTCCAGTCCCAAAATATCCATATTATTGACTGATGTTGTGTCACAATGATGTTGCATCAGACTGATGTTGTATCCTCCACCTCCTCCCTCCCTCCCACTTTTGACATTTTATTTTCTAGTGGCCTTATAGAAATAATCTCCTAGAATCATAGCATTGGAAGAGACCACAAAGGCCATCATTCTGTTTTGATGTACTCCAGCAGGACAATGACACTGGTGTGGTGGCTCATATTTGCAACCCCTAACACCACAGACAATGTATTATCCCTTCTTTACCAAATGTCCTTCTGTCTCTTCTCCCAATTTGGCACTATGATTTCTGATACCCTAACATTATCTACTTCCCCACAGGACATTAGCATGGTGACACTCAACATTAAACCTTTATTTGCAGGTCACTGCTTCTTCATCCCTACCATTTTCAGATCTCCACTGGTAAGGCAATGGCACACACAACTCACGGCATCTGATTTATAACTTGCTGCATCTGAGATCTACCCTGCCAGAAGTCATAGACTTAAGAGCAGGAAAAGGAACAGAAAGTACAGTAGAAGAAATGAGTTTTACAAAATGTGAAATAAATGTTGAAAAGGGGGGGGGGCTGTTTTGCAGGATGGAAGTTCAGAATGGTGCTACGAGCACCTCGAAAATATTCAAGTTAAACGCAGCAGTGCATGATAATGACAAAAAATCCATGTTGTGTAGTCTAGGATGTTTTGATTTGAAAAGCTCTGGACCTGTGTTGCATTGAGATGTTAAAATAATAAAAATGGAGATGGTCTTGACAGCAATGCTTCTTCCTACATTACAGGGTTTGGCCATGTTTACTCTCCTCCTTGGTTGATTGGTAACCTTATCCTATCATTGGCAAGAATTAGGTGGAAAAAGGGCAAAGTGAAGGTCTTATGCAGAGCAAGGGGGAGGTAACCAAGCGGGGGAAAATCAAGATTTTATCCGGGGGCAGAGAGACTGCTGAGTGACGTGGTGTAGCAGATCTCTTATCTGCTTGCGGTGTGTGTGTGTGTGTGTGTGTGTGTGTGTGAGTGAGAATTGTGTTCCTGGTGAACTACAGCAGTCCTTTCACACTGGAGAATTACAGCACCATGATTCCACTTTAACCACCATGACAACATCCCATAGAATCCTGGGATCTGCAGTTTAGGGAGGGGAATTCTGGGCCAGAGAGTTCCTCTAGCAGCAATTCCCAAACTTTGGTTCTCCACATATTTTGGACTTCAGCTCCCAGAATTCCTGACTGTTGACTAAGCTGGTTTGGGCTTCTGGGAGGTGAAATCCAAAACATGCGGAGGACCAAAGTTTGGGAATCCCAGCTCTAGTGTCTCGCAAACTACAAACCTGTTTGAACTACAAACTGTGTTTGAACTCATGCATTACAATCACCCTTATGTAGCATTCTCAGATGCACACTTATATAATCCAAAAATAATTTATTAAATAGGAGTTCAACATAAAGTTTCAGATTACTTATGGTAGACACACACACCCCTCGGAGTGTGGTGGAGTCTCCTTCTTTGGAAGTCTTTAAACAGAGGCTGGATAGCTATCTGTTGGGGATGATGTGATTTTGAATTCCTGCATGGCAGAATGGGGTTGGACTGGATGGAGACCTTGTGGTCTCTTCCAACTCTATGATTCTATGACCCCAACTAATTCTTACTCATATTCCTAATTTTGACACTCATACATCTCATTCTCTCTGACTTTTTAAAAATAAGACTTAAGGACAAGCTTTAAAAAGGCAATTGCTCATTTAATTGCATACTCATACTGGAATCACTGAGAAGTGTTTACAAGGACATGGAAAGATACCCCCTGAAAACCACTTTTTTTTTGTATGATGCAGTCAGTTCTACATTTTTGGAAGTTAAATAAGGAAAACTAATTGTATGATATTCAGTTGTGCAGGAAAAATATATATTTTTCTCCCAAAAATTAGAGGTTAAGAATTCTTCACTATTGATTCACTGAGCAATCTTTGTAGCTATCCACATATTGCTGAACATGTGGTGAATCAGTGCCCTCTAACTGAAATAAAACATTTCTTATGATCTTTGAAGAGGAAGTGAAGGGTCCAAGTTGGTGGAATGAAAGAAAAATGAGGCACAGATGAATGCAAACTGAATCGAAGAGGTTTTAAGATGAGATACCATGCTCTGGAACAACCTGACATTTCCTAGGCATGTTGGACTCCCATGTTTGGTTGGTATGAAGTTGCCACTATTTTTGTGTTCGGAGATACTGGGCTGTAAGAGGTTTCACAAAGGTCAATCAGACCCCAAACCCATAACAATATGTTTAAATTCATGCACATATATATGGTAGTCTTTTCCCCTGATGATACATACCTGCTGCCACCTAGAAAACAACACTGCTCTTACATGTATTCTATGTTTTATTGATAAGAATTTCTTCTTATTTATTTGTTAAGCTTTATGTGGATTTGATAGAGAGGCTACATGCAAAAAACTCCAACTTACCCCTCCCATTTTACAGCCAATTACGGGATGCAGTCAGGTATTATCACGGGGAAAATGCTGCCAATGCCGCCACCTGAATGCATCGCGCCTAAAACCCAGCTACAAGCTGCGCTCAGCTGGCCAATTTGCAAAGCTCCTGACTTTGCAAACTGGCCAGCTGAGCACAGCTTGTAGCTTGGTTTTAGGCACAATGCAGTTGGGTGGTAGCATCAGCGGCCTTTCCCTGCAATAATATCCAACTGCATCCCATAATTGGCTGTAAAACGGGAGGGGTAAGTCTAGGTTTTTTTTGCATGTGATAATCTCCTATGATCCATCTGCCTATATGAGCTATTAGTTGCTTTGCACTCAGTCCAGTGATGATTATATCGTGGGTTGTTTTTTTAAAGTTTAAATTTTAGTTTGTTTTCTTGCTGTTGTTTTAACATGATAGATGGAGTCACCTGCTTTATCCTCAGAACCAGAAAGGTGCAGAATGTTCGATGGAGTCACAGTAGCTAGTTCAAAGTTATCCAATGGCATTTTAGATTTCAGCTGTCTAGAATCTATTAAATCTTGATGTGGTTTTGTGGTGGGAAGGCAAAGCGTCATGAAATAGCTGAAGGATAAAACAAAATACGATTTCAAATGTTGGGTCAGCTTGTCCATAGGCATTACGGTACTTATTTTCCTTATTTAATTTTTAAACCCCCTGCTGCAAACTTACATATTGGAAGGGGGAGAGAGAATTCCACTGAAACCATAGATCCCTATGTCCATGTAACAGGTGAGAATGTAGGCATGTGCAACTGGAATGAGGAAAGCTGAAGTGGAAAGAACCAGGATGAAGGATGTGAATTTCCTCATCCTGTGCCCCCTTCTTCCGATAGTAGCCCCTTCTGCCCCCCAATGCTACCCAGAGGGTTGGAAACTGTTGGTTGGTGCAGGGAGAACTGAGAGGTTTCCGGTGAGGAGGAAGAGGTGGGAGAGTCAGATTTCACCAAACACAGTGCACGCATCTATTGTTGCTATGTGCCTTCATGTCATTTCTGATTTATTATAACAACCCTAAGCTGAATCTATAATGGGGTTTAGAATTTGTTTGGAATGGGTTTTCCCTTTCCTTAGAGACTGAGAGAGTGTGACTTTCCAAAGGTCACCCAATAGATTTCCATGGATGAGTTGAGATTTGAACCCTGGACTCCAGAGTCATAGTTCAATACTCAAACTACAACACCACACTGGCTCTACACATGCCTATTTTGTTGCTGTCGTGTGCCTTCAAGTGGTTTTCAACTTATGGTGACCCTAAACTGAACCTATCACAAATTTTCTGGGGTTAAGAGTATGTGACTCACTCAAAGTCATTCAGTGGGTTTCCATGGCTGAGCGGGGAATTGAATGCTGATCTCCAGAGTCATAGTCCAATGCTGAAACTACTACACCATGCTGGGGACACACACTTATACCTGAACCAGGGGTAGGCAACCTTTCCCCTTTAAGGGCCGAGGGACTTCAACTCCCAGAAGCCTTAGCCATGTTGGCCAATAGTCCCATGTTGGCCAATAGCTCCTGGGATTCTGGGAGCTGAAGTCCCTCGGCCCTTAAAGAGGAAAGGTTGCCTACCCCTGCCTGAATCCAATATATTAGGGCTGAGCTGATAGACTAACGATGAAGGATTGTATTTCTTTAAATGGCACAGAACAGGAGCACCTGTGTCTGGGCCACTGAAGGACAGGAGGCAACAATTAAAGGCTTCCCATGTATAATCTGTACCATAACCTGGCTCCTTTGGAAGCTGATAGGTTTCTTATCCCCACTTCTGACATCTAAGCGGGTGCCCTGTGACGCCTATACATGACTCATCTGACTTGCTGAGCACACAAAAATGTGGTTGTTAACTCTTTCTGGAGAAGCTTGAGTTTACTTGCAAGCGTATCAAATATTTCACAGTAGAATCAGTAAATGCATACACTCTAACATTTCACAAAGGAAAACTGGAACATGTGTGGCCAAGCAATATCAGAGTATGGTCAAGGTGGAGAAAGTTATTAATGAAGAACATACAAGCTAAGAGAGGATGCAGCAGCTTGCTTTTGCCTGAGCCTCCTGGGAAGGACACCATCCCACCCCTCCTCTCCTCTCCTCTCCTCTCCTCTCCTCTCCTCTCCCACCTCCTGAAGTAACTGAAGTGAGCTGAAAGCAAAGGAGAGTGGGAGGAGGAGAGATAAACTGGGACATCTTAAAAGCAGCTGAAAAAGTGGGATGACAGAGGATTAATTGGGACTGCCTGTGCCAAACTGGGATAGTTGGAGGGTATCTAAATGTTGCTTGCCAGCTTTCCCCTCTTCCTATTTCTTCCATACTTTCCTGAACTCTATTTGCAACAATTGAAGTACGCTGAGGACACAGTGGGGAAAGTAGGAGGAGGAGGGAGAAACTGGGAAATGTTAAAGCAGCTAAGAAAGTGGGAATGCAGAGGATTAACTGGGACTGTCCCTGCTCAACTGGAACAGCTGAGGACATGATGCTTTTTCACTACCTGTGTTGGTAGTGCTAATGGGAGTTGTATGCTCAAAACATTTGGAAGGTCATGGCTGCCTACCCCTATATAACGTGGCATAAGAAAAGGTGCACAGGCCCCCAACACACATTCCCAGCTTATCATGGATACAGGTACAGAAGGGGAAATAAGGTGGGCAGAATTTTGGGTGGTTTCATTAATTTCATAAAAGAGGTGTACCTGATATCTGCTCCCTTGGGAAATTATCTTGATATTTTGGAGAGGGGGATTGCTTCCCAGTTTGACTTAAAATTCCATCCATATTATTGCTGTACTTTGAAATACAAAACTCGAAAATTGCTCTATTACCATTTTATTTGTTTGTTTGTTTATATTCTGTCTTTCTCCCAGTATGGGACCCAAGGCAGCTTATAAGTTAAACAACATATAGCTAAAACAAGATGTAATACAAACTTTAAAAACAATTACACATACAATCTAATAAAAATATTTAAAACAGTTAAAAACACACTAAAAGTATAGTAAAGGAAAAAAATGCAGCACATCCCATTAAAGGATCCTTCTGCCATCACATGTTAAAAACTGAAGGCCTATTTGAACAAAAATGTCTTTGCCTGTTAGTGAAAAGAGAGCGGTGTGTGTCTACCAAGCCTCCCATAGGAGAGAATTCCATCACCAGGAGTAGAATTCAAAGACATAGACATGTTAGTCTGTAAAATCGGTATGGAAAAAGATTTTGTAGCACCTTTGAAACTAACTAAAAGAAAGAAGTTGGTAGCAAGAGCTTTCGTAAGCTTGAGCCTAGTTCCTTAGATGCATTTGGTGGAGTGGAAAGTCCAAGGATAGGCCTTTATAAATAATTTGTGCATGAGAATGCCAATTCAAATTCAAAATCCTGTGGGTATGGAAATGAGTTTTAATTACAGTCGTTGACAGACAAATCAAATCCCTTTCTGTTTCTCATCTCTTCTCCTTACCTGCAGGCAACAGCTTCCTTTCTGCCTTTGTCCCCCAACAACCATCATTAAAACTGGACTTGCCACCTCATTTCCATACCCACAGGATTTTGAATTTGAATTGCCATTCTCTCACACAAATTACTTATATAGGTCTGTCCCTGGACTTTGCACTCCACCAAATTCATCTAAGGAACTAGGCTCAAGCCTACGAAAGCTCTTGCTTACCAACTTCTTTCTTTTAGTTAGTTTCAAAGGTGCTACAAGACCTCTTTCCGTAACCAGGAGTAGTCACTGAAAAGGCTCTCATCAGAAAGGTTTATCGCACAGCACCTTCAGGAACGGGAACTGAACAGAACGGAACGGCACGGAATGGTGCGAGAACGCAAGTTACCGCACAGGAGAACGCCGCCGGCGTTCTCCTGTGCGGTAACTTGCGTTCTCGCACCATTCCGTGCCGTTCTGTTCAGTTCCCGTTCCTGAAGGTGCCATGCAATAAACTCAAGATAGTCCTATGGGTGTTGTGGAACCGAGAGAAATCTCTTCCACAAAGAGTGCAAGACTCAGGTAGGCTCTTATGGGGAGGTACAGTCTTTTACATAGTCTGGATCTAAGCCATATAGGCAGTACGCAGTATTTATTTTTAGAAGTTAAATCATGTAGAGGAGATAACATGTGCTTGATAGACTGTATGTCTGTGCCAGTAAATATAGCCACACTCTTGGACTTCTTTATCTTTTTTAAAAAATGCTTGGGAAGGAGGGAACCCACCCTTCATTACTGCTCCAGTTCCTATAGTTTGGGTCATAGGGTCTGAGAGTTTTCCAACACCAGTGTCATGAAGATGGATCATACAGGGATACAGCCCTGGGACATTTTCAGAGCAGCAACAAGGTGAGCTTTACCACCAGCAAGGATGGGATGAATAACTCAGGCAGCAGATCTGTCAGAATCCGAATCCCTGCCACAGTATATTGATATATGCTTTGCCTGCTTGTAGTATTTTAACACTGAATTTAATCAAGTACTGGATGATGGGATGTGTTGTCACAAATTATCGATGGTGTCGGCTGTCAACATTCCTTGGGATGGTTACAAGCAGCTGTGTGGGGAGCAGAGATTGTGTTGGGAGTTTCAAGGCCAGTCTCATGAGAATGACTGATATGAGGTTGGAAGGAGTCGAAACTCTAGGAAAGAGGGAATGTGAAAATGTTTAGATCTATGAAGGAATGGGGTGTAAGCCTAGGTCAGGGGTAGGCAACCTAAGGCCTGGGGGCCGGATGCGCCCCCCCCCCGAGGCCTTTGGACCGGCCCCTGGCCAGTCCTGCTGTCACCGCCGCCACCCCCTGCCATGATGATATTGATTATTGTTGTTATTACTTGTTCTTGGGGTTTTCTTGGCAAAATCTCCACAGGGGTTTTGCCATGGCTTTTCTGGGGCTGAGAGAGTGTACATGCATATTTTTTTAAAAAAATTTAAAAGTATTTTTATATTTGTTTGTTTGTTTGTTTTTGGTGCTTCGGCCCCCCCAATGGTCTGAGGGACAGCAACCCAGCCCCCGACTCAAAAAGGTTACCTACCCCTGCCCTAGGTGCTTGAACTATGCTGTGCAATCTCCCTGCATTCCTTCAACAGGGAGACTGGACAATGCATGACCCCAAAGCCTAGTTTTGGTGTGAGCAGATGAGACAATAGCTGGCCCATTGAGCATCAGAACCAGGCTTTACCCCCTCTTACTGCAGATTTTTAGAAGTCTTGGTTTGGTTCAAGTCTTCCCAGAAGATCTGGAGCCCCCCATTCATTCATTCATTCATTCATTCATTCATTCATTCATTCAGTCTATCTATCTATCTATCTATCTATCTATCTATCTATCTATCTATCTATCCAACGTACAAACAAATAAAATGAACAAACACAAAAAACAAAATAAATTTTAAAAACAAAGAAACATATATAGAGATCATTAAAATCGGTTTCACATTCATTACGACTCTTATATCTCCATTACTCTTAACAAATTTAGATTGAACAATTTACCAAATTAATACCAACATCCATACCCCCTACATTACTTCCTCTTCTTTAGTCCTTGGTGTATTTTACAAGCTTTGAGAGTGAGCTATTTCCATAACAAAAGATAAGAATGTTTATCCTACAGTTCTATGTGTAATAATTCATTGCATTTTTCATTGCATTGTCCCTACACTCCAGTGTAAATATGTATAACATTACAATTGTGTTAATACCTCTACAAAGATATATCTTCTAATTTCTCATGTATTTTTAAATTTTATTTTATTTTATTCTTTAATGAAACCCATGATTGCTTTCCCCCCCATTTTTGGGACAGGTAATCTAATAATTTCTTCCAATCATCCAAATATTTATTAGACCATTAGGCTGTAAAGAAGCTGGTTTCTTATTTCACATGTGATGGTCGTGTCCACATATCAAAAAATTCTGGACTAAAATACATATAGTTATCCAAAAAAACCTAAATATACAAAAATATATTTCCATTTGTGCCAGAATTATATCTGCTTAATATAACTTCAGTATTGGAAAAAAAAGTTGAGAATAAATTTTGGAGACTCATGTTATACTTGGTTACAGCTGCTAGGATGGTAATAGCAAAAAAATGGAAACAAGAAGAAGTCCCGACAATAACGGAATGGAAAATAAAAATCGCAGATATGAGAGAGCATGATATCCTATCACATTTAATTAACAACAAACAAGTAAACAAAGTCAAAAAGGAATGGTCTTTAATAGAGAATATTTGGGGAAAACAATGAGGGGTAACATTAATATATATATTACAAGAAGCAAGAGTACAAATAGAGACACTCAGTTAAGAGCAAAACCAACAAGATATGTGGAAAGCGAACAGATTAATTAAAAGCTGAAAGTTTTTTTTTTCTTTATAATTATTATTTTAAAATTAGCAATTTCATTTGTTATGTTTATAATTATTTCGAATATTGGACTTAGTGGGTACTATAATATTAACAAAGTTTTCTTTTCCCATTGACCAGCAAGCAACATTTGGAAGTTACAAATACCATAAGTTCTCTGGTGTTAAATCAGTTAGATTTATTATACTCAATGTATAGGCTCAAATAGAAGATTGTTAAAATATACATGTACATTAGGTCTGGATAATATATTGTAGAACTTATGATTCATTTTTTTATTATTTTAAAATTAAAAATTTAAAAAACAAAACAAAACAAAACAAATATTTATTAAACCATTCTGAAGCCAAGTAGCCAACCACATGCATGTCCCACTGAGCTGCCCAGTGTATCTGCCGCTAAAGCAAAGCAGCTTCATTTATATACCGCTTCATATCGCGCTATGGGATGTCTAAGTGGTTTACAACTGTAAGTTCATTTCCCCCAAACAGTTGGGTACTCATTTTAGCGACCTCGGAAAGATGCAGGCCTGAATCTAGCCTGAGCCCTGGTTGGTATTGAACTCGCAACCTTGTGGTCTATGAGTGAGTGGCTGCAGGACACGCTTTTAACCGCTGCGCCACCACTATTCACTTGCTCTTAGGTCAGAAAAAGGCTCCTGGCCATATGACGGGGGAAAACAGGGGAAAAGGCAGAGAAAGAGAGGTTTTATTATGTTGTTACTATGGTATATCTTTAAGGTTCGTGGATGGGAAAGGTGGCAGGATTTTCAGCTTCATGTACCAAAATAACCTTGATATGGAGGCTTGAAGGGCACATTTGTCCTCTGCTTCAGGTGGCAAAATAATTTGCCCCAACCCACAGCAAGTACACTAATGTTATTTGCAGCAGTGCCTCAGAGGTCATTGTTGGAAGATATTTATGTAATGATCTGACAAGAAGCTCACTTCAGCATGTGAGATGGCACATGTGTCAGGGTAAACCTTGTGAAAGCTACCTTTTAGACTATGGGCTTTATCATAAAAGCTTTGTTCTCGCCATAGTCACACTTGTCAGTGTAAACTGAATTATACCTGTGTAGCCCTGCATCACCACATATCTTCTCAATTGTGTCACTGTCACCATCATGTTTGGTTCTTGACTCCCTCTTAACTCCATCCTTCAGCCCTATGGCCTAATTTATTTTTCACTATATAAACAATTCTGGAGCTCTACTGTTGTTCTTTTTTTAAAGAGAAGAAATAGGAGAAAAAGATAATTGGGCTGTTTGGGAATAGTGAGGGTGGGACAGGGGGAGAGGCGGGGACCCTGATACCACATGACTACTGATAACATGACTACCCTGAGAGTGACATTTCACATCTGGAGACTTGTGGCTCTTGACAGATCATTGATGGGTTTCCCCCATCAATGAAAAGGGACGCCCTAATCATGGTTGGAGGATGCATCAGCTATGGGTCAGAAGCCCAGTCAAAAGCCTGTTGGTCACGAAAAGCTGGAAAGGAAAGCTTCCTCTGAGAACTAGTAACTCTGTTGCAACATTGATAATGAAGGACAGCTCCAGCAGCACCTTCAGTGTAGAGATTACAAGGTGCCATTGGGCACCAAGGAGCCTTTCATGAAATGATTCATTTGATCCTGTCATCACACAGTTTGAGAATTAACAGACTCGGTATTACAATTGGGGATACTGGCCAGCATTCCACACCAACTATGCAGTTTAGTTAAGTAGATGTACTCTTCTGGAAATGTTTTGTATTCATAATCACTACTTAATCACAATTGTGACACTACTGCTATGATGGTAACTCCCCATCCCCACAACCTACTTTACTGGGCATGAGCTCCATGGAGAGAAGGTCCATTTTGCTGGTGATTGGAGCATGGGTGAATTATGTTTCTGGTGGCCATGAAACCCGCTGAGTGACCTTGGGCAAGTCACATACAATCAGCCATGGCAATGACAAACCCCCTGTGAACACATCTTGCCACGTCCATGTCCTGTACTTAACGTTATGTAAAACCTCTCAGTTTGTAATACTGAGATAGAAATAGCATTCTATGTAAAACAGACTGCTACATGAAATGATCTCTAAGCCAAGCCCAGTAAAATGGTTAATAATGTGAGCCTCTCCGATACACTTGATGGAAGAGGATGTTCACATCCTTAATTCTGAATTTAATTCTTTCATCTCTGCTTTGGTACCAAGTATAAAATGATGCATAGCTCTCTCTCTCTTTCTTTCTCTCAGGTACTGCTAAGCAGGGCTCTCCATGAAATTGTTTTCTTTCAATAATACTTACAGAGATCAAAATCATTCTGCTGGCTTTCAACTTTAGTCAGTTGAAAAACCCATTTTCTAAGAACTGTTGCTTCAGACTTCTTAGAAAGGGAAAACTCTTAATGGTGACCAAGAATCACAAAGAACAAGGATGCCAGAGGGAGCGGAAAGCATAGAAAAGGGCCATGAAGAGTGGCAGAAATTTGAAGTGTACAAATATTTGTTTACTGTGGCGTACTCTTTTCAAAAAACATCCAAGTTGAAGAGCACTTGAAAAGGGAGGGCAATGACAATGAAAAGGAGGTGAAAGACTCACATAGGTTCCATCTTGCAATTTATAATCTCTGGATAGGCTGTAGCTTCATTTCCAATGATTAAGGAACATAAATACAGTAAATGGGGTTTTGATGTACAGATGAATTGTGCTTCTATTTTTATATTATTCTATATTATTTCAATTGCACAGGTCAGAATAATATACAGTGCAATACAAATGGTGAAATATGGAAAATGGAAATGTTTCAGCCATTACAATGGGCAATGAGTGTGCGCTCTTTTAATATCCAATTCATTTGTCCCTCCCATTTTCAACCCAGTTTCAGAACAAACCATCACAGGCGCATAGAAGCTTGCCTTCCCTTTTAGTTTCAGAAGAGTAGCTCTTGTTTCCTTTTTCACATGAAGGCTGTGTCTGTGTCCTTTAAACTCACAAGCAATTCAAAAAAGTGACTCATCGGTTGGTATTAAGTAGGTGTGACTGAAAGCATGACAGCACTATGACTCTATCAGTTCCTTCCCCTGGATTGTGCCTAAAGTGCACACAGTCTGAAAAAGCCATTGATATAAGTGAGGAAATAGATTGAGGTAACAGAACCAGCAGGGTATATTGGTCTAAACCAGGGGTAGGCAACCTAAGGCCTCAGGGGGCCGGATGCGGCCCCCCGAGGCCTTTGGACTGGCCCCAGGCCGGTCCTGCCACTGCCCACCCGCCATGATGATATTGATTATTGTTGTTATTACTTGTTCTTGGGGCTTTCTTGGCAAAATCTCCACAGGGGTTTTGCCATGGCTTTTTTGGGGCTGAGAGAGTGTGCACGCATATTTTTTTAATTTTTTATTTTTTAAAAAATATTTATTTATTTATTTATTTATTTATTTATTTTTGGTGCTTCGGCCCCCCAATTGTCTGAGGGACAGCAACCCAGCCCCCGGTTCGGTTGCCTACCCTTGGTCTAAACATTGGATTACAGTTCTGGAGTCCAGGGTTCGAATCCCCGCTCAGCCGTGGAAACCCACAATGTGACCTTGAGCAAGTCATACTCTCTCAGGTCCAAAACACACTGCAGAAATAATCCAGTTTGAGACCTCTTTAATTGCCCTGGCTCAGTACTAGGAAATCCTAGGAACTGTGGTTTATTGTGGCCCCAGAGTTCTCCAAAAGCTAAGGCTAAATGTCTCACAAAATTACAGTTCCCAGAATTCCCTAGCAGTGAGCCAGGCTAGTTAAATCGGTCTCAAACTGGATTATTTCTGTAGTGTGTTTCGGACCTTAGTCTCAGAGGAAAACGAAGGCAAGCACACTCTGAACAAATCTTGCCACGAAAACCCCATTATAGTTTCACCTTAGGGTCACCATAAATCGGAAATGACTTGAAGGCACACAACAACAACAACAACAACAACAACAACTGGATTCCTAGTATCCATGGCTCGATCAGCCAATAAAATGCCTTGCTCATAGTGCAACACTTTTCTCCCATTTTGTTTCTACTAGTTATTGACTAATCTAGTTTTGAGAGAACGCGGGATTCTCTTACTTATGCGTTCTGCCACCTGAAGGATTATGAACCAATTTAAGATCTGTTGACCACAGCAGTGTACAGCTACTGTTGTAGTTTAGGGTTGTGGGGGGGATTTAGAATCCTCAGCCAGAGAGCTCCAGCAAACTACAAATCCCAGGATTTCATAGGATGTTGCCATAACAAAGTGGAATCATAGTGCAGGGAGGTCTGAACTGCCAAAATAATCTGGTTTGACACCACTTTTAACTTCCATGGCTCAATGCTATGGAATCCTGGGATTTGTAGTTAATTGTGGAAGAAGGCTAAAGGTCTCACGAAACTACAATTCCCAGAATTCCCTAGCATTGAGCCAGGGCAGTGTTAGCGGATATGCTCCATTTTTCCTGACATTGTAGAAGCATGTGCAGTTCCCTATGACCCCAGCCTGATCCTTGAGAGATGGCAGCCATAATCCCCCAAATGTAAGGTCATGTAGACACTGCTGAAGTTGCTCAAGACCACTAGAGATTTCCTGAACAGGCAGGCTTGGGAATTGCCCAAGGGAATATCCCATTATACTGGAAAAGATTCACAATGGTTTTATTTGTTTTAGGTCTCACACTTAATGGGACAGTGATCAGATTTGACTGCACCCTTTTCACTAGCTTCCCTTCCTTGATAGTTTTGAAACCAAATGCATTGTTTAGGCAAGGGGTAGGCAACCATTTTGAGCCGGGGCTGGGTTGCTGTCCCTCAGACAATTGGGGGGGCCGAACCACCATAAATAAATAAATAAATAAATAAAAATTTTAAAATTTAAAAAATATGCATGCACACTCTCTCAGCCCCAGAAAAGCCATGGCAAAACCCCTGTGGAGATTTTGCCAAGAAAACCCCAAGAACAAGTAATAACAACAATAATCAATATCATCGTGGCGGGTGGCGGTGGCAGCGGAAGGACTGGCCTGGGGCCGGTCCAAATGCCTCGGAGGAATGCCTCGGAGGGCCGCATCCGGCCCCCGGGCCTTAGGTTGCCTACCCCTAGTTTAGGCTATGCTCATCCTTAGATACACAAAGATAAGCTCGTCAAAGCCTTTGTCCTCCACTGTTAGACTCATACCTAGGGGGGCAGAAATTGCCCTTAAAAACCCCTGGATTTTGGCAGTCCATGTGCTACCTTGGAAGTGCATGCTGAACCTCTGTCATTCTGCGCTCCCATGACCCCTCTCTTCTTGCCGGTCGTGCCCTTCCATTGAATTCATCCGCATCTGCTGCCAGGAGTCCAGAGGAGTCTCTTGGGCATAAGTATATCCCAGGGGTAGGCAACCTAAGGCCCCGGGGCTGGATGCGGCCCCCCGAGGCCTTTGGGCCGGCCCCAGGCCAGTCCTGCCGCCGCCCACCACCACCCGCCATGATGATATTGATTATTGTTGTTATTACTTGTTCTTGCGGTTTTCTTGGCAAAATCTCCACAGGGGTTTTGCCATGGCTTTTCTGGGGCTGAGAGAATGTGCATGCATATTTAAAAAAAAATATTATTATTTATTTATTTATTTATTGTGCTTCGGTCCCCCAATTGTCTGAGGGACAGCAACCCGGCCCCTGGCTCAAAAAGGTTGCCTACCCCTGGTATATCCCTTACACCCTGGTCTCCCTCTCTGCTCTCCCCACTCTCTCCCGCTTATCCTTC
>CM034708.1:128382384-128392738 GCA_020142125.1 Phrynosoma platyrhinos | reverse complement strand
AATGGACTGGATGAGGAAAAATCGACTCAAACTGAATCCAGAGAAAACAGAGGTGCTTACAGTAGGGACCCCTAAACCTGGTATTGGGTTGCAACCTCCAGTCCTGGGTGGGGACACGCTCTCCACTAAGGACTGTGTTCGCAGTTTGGGGGTGCTCCTAGACTCATCTCTTCACATGACTGATCAGGTGAATGCGACAGTCAAGAGCGCCTGTTATCAGCTTTGGCGGATATGCCAACTGCGCCCTTATCTTGAGACAAAGGACCTAGAAACTGTAGTACATGCACTGGTAACCTCATGACTCGATTTCTGCAACGCACTCTACATGGGGCTACCCTTATACCTACAACTGGTACAAAATATGGCAGCCAGGTTAGCTACCAGGAAATCGAGAAGGGAGCATATCACTCCAATCTTGAAATCCCTTCACTGGCTGTGTATCAGTTTCCAAGCACAATATAAGGTGTTGGTAATGACCTATAAAGCCCTTCATGGCCTAGGTCCAACCTATCTAAGGGATCACCTCCTCCCATATAATCCGCCCCGCACCCTTAGATCCTCTGGGAGGGGTTTATTGCAACTAAGAAGATCTAGATCAGGGGTAAGCAACCTTTCCCCTTTAAGGGCCGAGGGACTTCAGCTCCCAGAAGCCTCAGCCATGTTGGGCAATAGTCCCATGTTGGCCAATAGCTCCTGGGATTCTGGGAGCTGAAGTCCCTCAGCCCTTAAAGGGGAAAGGTTGCCTACCCCGATCTAGATTAACAGCAACCTCCCAGAGATCTTTCTCTGTTGCTGCTCCCAGTTTATGGAACGTCCTGCCAGAGGAGATCCTTCAAGCAACTAGCTTGGAGAATTTTTAAAAAGCTGTCAAAACGGATCTCTTCCCGCAGGCCTTCCCTGAATAGAACAGACCGCACCCAACATATGTCTCTCCCTCTTTTTATTGTCTTTTATTATTTTTATGTTCTATGTTTTAGACCTTTTTTAGGGCATTCATTTTATATTACTGGTGTGAACTCGCCAGTTATTTTAAAATAATAATAATAATAATAATATAATAATATAGTTTATTTATATACCATCCCAGTGGCAAGCCAATCTAGGCGGTGAACAACAATAATAAAATACATCTAGTAAAACAATATCAATCCCTCCTCCCCCCCTTAAAAATTAATTAAATCAATTACAAATTAAAACAACTGCAATTGAGCAGTAATTATACAATAAAAACTTAAAAATTCAATTATAAACCAGCACGCAACAATCCCCTGCTGATCAAATTTGAAGGGGATTATAATAAAGTCCGGCTGAAGAGTACCAGGACTAAAAGGGTCCCAAGGCCGGCTATCTAGTCCGGGAAGGCCTGCCGGAAGAGATCCGTCTTGACAGCCTTTTTAAAGCTGCGCAGTGGTGTTAATTGATGGATCTCATCCAGCAGGCCGTTCCAGAGTCTGGGAGCGACGACAGAAAAAGCCCTCTGGGAGGTCGCCGCAAGCCTAGCTTTTTGGGGCTGCAGCAGATTCCTCCCAGAGGACCGGAGGGCGCGGGGAGGATTATATGGGAGGAGGCAGTCTCTGAGATAGTTTGGGCCCAAGCCATTTAGGGCTTTAAAGGTAATAACCAACACCTTGTACTGGGCCCAGAAACCAATAGGCAGCCAGTGGAGGGACCTCAGGACCAGAGTGATGTGATCCCTCCTAGATGACCCTGATAACAACCTGGCCACCATATTCTGCACTAACTGTAGTTTCCGAGTCAAGCACGAGGGTAGCCCCATGCAGAGCGCATTGCAGAAGTCTAGGCTTACTGTTACCATATAAGCTTACTGTTATATGTAATTTTAAGGGGGGTAAGTTGTTTTATTATATTACTGTTTGTTATGGATTTGTTTTATATGCAATTGTTGTGAGCTGCCTTGATTACCCAAAGGCAAAAGGCAGGATATAAAAATAAAGTTTATTATCATTATTATTAGCATCCAGGGAAACTCTGTTCAATTTCCCTTTTATATTTTCTCTTGCAGAGATCAGTAGATAGATCTTCCCCTATTTCTGGTTCAACTGTTTCCTCAGTCAAGGTCTCCACCCTTTTTCCCTTCTCTTTTTTGGAATAAAGGTTGTGCATCTTAGAAAATGTTCATCCAACCTTTAATGGGATAATAAGGAACAAGATGCTTATTTTGCCACAGTTATCCACAAGAAGACAACAAGAAGACAAGCTTGGCTGGAGGAAGCAAAGTTGTCATTGTCCCTCTTCTCTCCCTGCCTGAGGATGATGGGTGTTACTGTTCCCAGTCTGAAAAGAGACAGGAAGCTCTAGATCTCCTCCTGCTGGGGCGTGCATGGGAGGAATCAGTCTCTCCTCTTCTCTCTTCTTACAACATACAGGAAGGTTGACTTGACCCCAGGAGGATGGGTTTTGTATACTGGATGGGGTGAGGAGGAGGTAGGCTGGGTCAAGATCCCCTCTTTGGGATGTCCCGCAGAGGCTTCTGAGGTGAATCCCGGATGATTCTTGATTTTCTGGGCCAGGCATATGGAGGACAAGCAGAGGAGGAGGAAGCCACTGGTCCTAAGACAGGGGGCCGCTGGGTTGACTCAAGAGAGGTGCTTGCCTGTGGTAGTGATGGATCTGGGCTGGCTGCCACTCCTGGACACATCTCTCTCTGTGGGAACAGGCTGGCTTTTGAGATACTCAATAGCGGTTCCCATTCCTCCGTGGTTGTTGGTGATGGTGGTGTGAGATATTGAAATGACCTCCTCTCCTGCCAAGTGGTAACTTGAGAAGGCTTCTGATGTCGAACAAAAGTTATGTTGGTGTCTGGGACAGGGAAGATGACAATGGAGGGAACCACAAAGGCACCTGTCCCTCCTCCTCCTCCTTCGCCACCTCTTTGAGGGGATTTCTTCACCAATCCCTCCAAATCCAGCTTCTGTTTCTGCTTCGTTTTCTCTTCCTTACATGCTTCTTTCTCCCTTCGCTGCTGGATCTCATGCAACTTTCGGTCTTTCCAAAAATCTAGCAGGAGAGATGCCCGACGTGCCTCACAAGCAGCAGCCTCTTTAATTTGCCATTCAGCCCGGTACATCACCTCCTCCATACGCCGTCTCTGGATGGCATCTCGCATTTGCTGGGCCTCCTCTGCTCGCTTTGCACTCATGTCCCAGACGGATCGCCTTGAGCATTCTTTTCCCTTGGTTTTCTTCCCCAAGCCCGAAACTGGCAGCAGTACCGGTGTTCCCGGATTAGAAGCAATCTTTCCCAACACTTTTGGGGTCTCTGAGACAGAAAGGCCCTTCTTCATTTTGATACTATCGGTGCAAAACAAGGGGGGTTGAGGAGGGTAAGGAGGATCCAAAATGGGGGAGAAGAGGTGAAAGAAAGCAAGGAAGGTAACAAGGGACACAAGAAGCAGCAATAGCCAAAAACCAACAAAATCCACTCTCCATCTTGGACAGATCTGCCATGCATTGAAGCCGGGCCCAGCCAGGAAAGCTAGAGGCTTAGGAGGCCATTGTGAGACAGAAGATGAAGCTCAGAGTGTCATTGTGAGTGTCATGAAAGGTTCCCCTGCCCTCTTTGAGCTCCTCTCCTGGTTGAGGGGCTGAGGATTGCCTCTCCTAGCAAGGATTGCGTAGAAGAAGGAACCTCTTGGGCAGGTGTGCTTGTGTCATGGCTACCTGATAAGCCATGCCTGAGGAAATTTCCCCCTTTTACAGAAATCTTGAAAGGGACAGGAGCCCCCTCCAGTTTTCTTTCTGGCAACCCTCCTTCTCAGTTTGGGACCTGTTTGTTCCCAGGGAGCACAAGATAGGCAACTCGCAATGGCTCTAGAGCAGGGGTAGGCAACCTAAGGCCCAGATGTTGCCCCTCAAGGCCTTTGGACCGGCCCCAGGCCGGCCCTGCCGCCGCCGCCTGCCATGATGATATTGATTATTGTTGTTGCTACTTGTTCTTGGGGTTTTCTTGGCAAAATTCACAGGGGCTTTGCCATGGCTTTTCTGGGGCTGAGAGAGTGTGCATGCATATATATATATATATATATATATATATATATATATATATATAATTTTTATTTATTTATTTGTTTATTTTTGGTGCTTCGGCCCCCCAATTGTCTGAGGGACAGAAACCTGGCCCCCGACTCAAAAAGGTTGCCTACCCCTGTTCTAGAGTTCAACAGCCACCTCAGGGTTGCTTGTCTTGTGGGCAGAAGTGTCACTGGGGTGTGTGGGCTGCACCAGGTGAGACCTCAGAAGGGGGGGTGACACTTGGTTGGTCCCCCAACCCCCCGTGGGGCCTTCCCAGGGCCTTGGGCCCACTCTCCAGGCCTTCCCAGGGCCTTGGGCCTGCTTTCCAGGCTTTCCCAGGATCTTGGGACCCCTCTCCGGGCCTTCCCAGGGCCTTGGGCCCGCTGTCATGAGAGTGATTTCCAGCACAGCATGCGCACCGGAATTCCCACTCCAGAAATCCTGCCCCCCAGAAGGCTGCCCCACCACACCAGGTGTCATCAAGTCGGGGGATGCCACTGCTTCTGGGAGACCTTTTGGGTATTTTAGAGGGGACCTCATAACCCAGGAAAGGCTTTTTTAGAGCTATGGGAAAGGAGGGCTGTATATTAATTACAGTTATAAAATAGTAATCAAAATCTTGTGTCTTTCACTCCAATACTGGAATTCAAGGCAGCATACAAAAAATTAAAACACAGTCAACACACTTAAGCAAGTCATAAATCAAAACAGGCAGAAAGATACCATTGAAACACAACTGTCTGACATAAATTCAAGCCAGTTCAAAGGAAAACAATAGGAACATCAAGTGCCAGGCTTCTTGCTGAGGAGAGAGGGGCAGCCACAGCAGCATCCATCATCCTTTTCTGGCAGCCTGGGCCCATTCCCATTCCCCTCAAATGGCTCAGGATTCTGCCATGATATCCCCACTTATTAGTCTCTCATGTTTGTCAGAAAAACACACACCAGTTTTTGCCCCCAATATTAAGGAGGGAGAAGGGGAAGAAGGGTATTTTTTCCTCAGGTCATTGCCTCCTGCATCAATGCGTTCATTTTACTGCTCTGGGCTTCAGTAAATGAACTCTTCAAGCTTCTGGATCTATTTTTGTGGTTTGGTCCCAAAACCTTGGACAGCTGCTTCCAAAATTTGGACTAAAATCCAGAGCTGGTTTGTTGCTCCATTGATTTCCCTCCCATACTTAAAAAAAGCAAGCCATGATTCATTTATGGATTTGTTTTTGTTCATTGACAGGACCGTCCAATAGCTCATGTTTGGAGGAAGGGCTGTAACTGAGTATTAATCAGAGGTTGGGGAAATAACCATTTTGGACTGCATATCCCAGAATGCCCTAGCCAGTGTGGATGCTCCACTTTCAAAAAGCCTAGAGTTTGTTCACTGCTAAAGCCTAGAGTTTGTTCACTGCTCCATGAAGGTGGAAGACAGCAAATGGCACTCCATTGGGGGCAGCAGATTAGCTCCATGTTAGCTTCACACGCAGAGTCACAAAGTCAAGAGCTGTGCAGGGAACTAGGCTTGGGAGGGAAGCCACCAGGGATGTAGCTAGAGGGAGTTGAAAATAGGGCGATTTAATGGGGAACTCCCACAAGAATTCCGGGGTCCCCCATGAAATTTTCTTCAAAAATCTAGGATTGCAGTGCCTGAAAACTTCAGTTGGGCCTTTAGAAACAGAGTTTGGGCATCTGAAGGAAAGGGCAAAAGGCAAAGAGGCCCAGGGAATATTCCTTCAGGGCTTCCTGAAGCAAAGGGAGCAAATAGGAGAGGTCCAGTTGGGACCCATTTTTAATGTCTCCCTCTCTGTAATGGGGAAGCCCTGAAGGAATATTTCATTTAGGAAGGCAGAACTCTTATTTGGAGGTGCAGTGCCTTCATTTTGCCCCCACTCCTCATTTAATCCTGTGGAAAACACTGTTAAGAGTTAGAGGACTGGCTGGAGGCTCAGACTCAGCAAAGGGTCACTCTGTCTTGCCTCCAAAAAAGGTTAAACTTTTTTTAAAATGTGACTGCATTTGGCCTCTTTTACCTAAACAGCATCTAAAAGTTTTCTAAAGGCAACAACACAGATACTTCTTGAGAAATTCAATGTTCTTTGCCAAAGGAAGGGGGCAGATAGCCTCCCACAGGATAGAGATAATCTGGATCTCAAAGGAAGTTTCCTTTTGTGTTGCTAATGAAGTTTAAAATTTATTTCCTGAACTTTACAACTTTTTGTCTCCCAGAGCCCCCATGGCCCAAAGGGAGGAATGGCCTCTGCTTACATAGAGATCTCTCCACACCATCTTAACTGAGAACAATTATAACAACATCTTGACAAGATAATATGATTCCAATGTCATATTTTTCTTTCTTCTGTATGATTTTTAACACCTTTGCCTGATGAAAAAGCTAGTGGAGCCTCCAAAACATGAAACATGTGTTTTGTGCATTTTGGTTGGCCTCATAAAGGTATCACTGTTATGTGGATTTAGGATGTTATTGTACTTTGTTGTATAGCCAACATGGCTACCTCTGGTATGTCTTTTGCCTTATGCATGAGAGATTCTTGAGAGAAGAGATGGGACTCTGGCCCCAGAGGAAAGGCAGAGGGACAACTCTGGTGCCTGTGGAAACTGTGGTCTGGGGTGTCCCAAACCTTAGCATGGCATGCACAGCCCCCATTTGTTGAACATCGAAGGATGGACACCCAACACTATATGGTCCTTGGATTTGGCAGCCACCTCAGGCTCACCTTGTTTTTGCCAAGGTGTAGTTAAAGGACCTCACAAAGCTTGGCATCAGCCATTTTTCTTGAGCATAGACAGGAAAGCAGATTAGAAACACATCAGATCAGAAAAGAATCCAAATCTCTGTGTCGGGATTTCTTTTCTGGTTCCAAAATCTGTGGGTATGGCTAACTCTTGCTTGGAGCCGCCTCAGAGCTAGGTGTCTTCAACATCATGCAGAATTTCTAACACGAGTCAGAATTCTCTATTCTATCCAGAGCAAAAAAAGCAATTTTCTGCTCTTTAATGTTGCTTTTGTTTAGCAAGGGTTTTTTTTTTATGTTTAAGCAAAGGAGCCTCTTACAGGTTGAGTCTTCCTTATCTGAAATGCTTGGGATTTTGGAATACCTGTATTTGCATATACATACATCATGAGCTATCTTGGGGCCTTTGCAGACTGCCAGAAATAGTGCAAATTGAGTCCACTTTAAGGGTTAGGGTTAGTGCTAGGGAATCATGGGATTTTTTTTCCTGAGACATTGAGCCTTCTCTGTCAGAGAACTCTGGTGCCACAATAATAGTTCCCATGATTCCCTAACCCTAACCCTAACCCTTAAAGTGGACTCAATTTGCACTATTTCTAGAAGTCTGCAAAGGCCCTTGGACATGCAACCCAAGTCTAAACACAAAATTCATTTATGTATCATACATACCTTATACAGAGCCTGAAGGTAATTTTATGCAATATTTGAAAGCAAAGTATGTGTTTTAAAGCAAAATATGTATACACTGAATCATCAGAAAGCAAAGGTGTCATTATCTCAGCCATCCATGAAAAAGGTTTTGGGTTTTGGAATATATCAGATTTTGGGATTTCAGATAAGGGAGATTGTACTGGAATGTTTTATTGAGTCTTTAAAACTGTTGTATGTCGTTTGAAATGACTGTGTACTGTTTTATGTGGTGCTTCTAATTACAGTCTTGAGGATGGTGGCTTGCCGTATCTCAACTGCAGAATTCATAACAGGCATAAGAAAGCAACCTGGTCAGCCTTCAGATCCACACTTCTGTCATCCACAGCATCTGCCTTAAGGGCCTTGCTGGGAGGATGTCTACTCAGAAGTAAGTACCATTAAACTCAGTGGTGCTTACTCACAGGTAAAATAATCCTTCCACTCCTCATTTTTGTATATGATTTTATTTATAAAAAACATTTTCTAATTATTATTATAAAATCGGTGTATGGTTGTAGGCATAGCCACTGTACTGTACAAACTTCGTCACAGAGTTTGAATTTGTAAAAATGCAGAGTTTGTGTTGATGAACAGAACATTCAGAGCATTCATTTCTTCTTCATCATGTTGTTCCCACATGTTAATGAATACATTTTGTGTATTTTTGGAAATCTAAGTAAATAGCCACTGTACTGTACTGGATTTGTATTTTACAAAATCATTGATTCAGGAAACATTTGGCTAATCAAAGTAAATAAAATAACATTCCTTCCTTCTTGATTCATCTATCAGGTCATTCTTTTATTCCAATCCTGCTTTTCTCTCACTACAAAGATTCAAAGCAGCTCCCAACACAACTAAAAACACAAAAGTTTATAATATTAAAACACTGTTAATTAGGCCACTATATTCCGACAACATAAACATGTAAATTTGAATGTGCGAGGCAGGATTGTTAACAATGCTTAATTAGAGAAAATTGCTGTGAAAAGCCAGCAGAGGGCAATGTGGGAGTGAGTACATTGATGGTCTCATTTTTTGAAGCAAAGCTGCCATGTGATGGCAGAATTGCCACATGGTTTAATGGCAATTATTTTATAGGTCCAAAAAGAGAAACCATATTCTTTAAGATAACCGATACTGCACCCTGACAAGCCAACACAAAACATATCCTGCTAGGCTCTGCCCACAACTCGTTATATTATCCCTAGTCTGGCTCATTTGCCACTTTCAAGCACAAACAAGATTAAAGTGACCACTGGAGTGGGGTGGAAATAAAACAAGTGGTATGCATTCCCTTCCACTAAATATCTCCATGGAATTATCTCTGTCCTGTCCACCACCATATAACACTTCCTCATAACCATCTTTGTACTTAGGGCTGCATCATCTGGTTTCCGGACCAATTCTCCACAATATGGGACTCCATACCCCCCAACTGTCCCAATTTGGAAGGGACAGTCCAAATTAATCTTTTGTTGGTCTGCTTTTACAGCTGCTTTTAAAATGCCCCCGTTGCTCTCGCCTCTTCCTGCTTTTCCTCTTCATCCCCAGCTCACTTCCACTGGTGGAAACAGAGTTCAAAGTATGCTCACTTAACTCAGCGGAGAGGAAAGGAGAGGAGAGGGCAGAATCTTGCCTTTCCCAGTTGGCCTCTCCTAGCTTGTGTGTTCTTCTTTATTAATACCTTTGGCCATTTCAAGCGCATTCTGATCTTGCTTGGTCACATGTGCCCTGATTTTCATCTGTGAAAAGTTTGAGGGTTTGGGACTCTCTGGGTGTTTTGAACTAGCATGTTCCAGTGTGGCCAAAGGCCTAGGACAATAGGAGTGATTGTTCAAAACATGTGGAGGATGCCTTGTTGAGGAAGACTGCCCTATACCTGCAAAATTATCTTGGACTTCACATATAGGCTGGAATCATCCAAGTGACATGCACACACATTAAATGTGGTTAATGTGTGCCGTTAAGCTTCTGGTGGGTACACATCACTGTTGCTTTCCAGTGGGAAGGAGAAGAAGGAATCAGTATCCACTGATTCTTTATCCAGACCAAGGGTCGGCAACTTTTGTTGCTGGGGGGCCGGGAGGCGGGGGGAATGATCCAGACATTCAACTATCCATGTCTTGAAAATATATTTTTAAAAATATCAATTTCAAAAAACAAGCCTTGATTTTACCATTTTATATAAGGCACACCATCTTATTGGTATGCCATATATAAAATGGCAAAATCAAGGCTAACATTTTGAAATTTATATTTTTAAAAATATTTTTTCAAGTCATGGATGGTTGAATCCCTGGATAAAGAATCAGAAATAGGAACAAACTAAGAATTATGAATGCAACAGTACAACAGCTTGTACAGAAAGATAAAGAAAATTGCTACAATGACCAATGCAGAGAAACAGAAGACAACATCAAAAGGGAAGAACAAGAGATCTATTTCACAAGATCTGGAAAATCAAAGGAAAATTCAAACCAAGGACTGGGATGATCTATGACAGGAGTAGGCAACCTTTCCCCTTTAAGGGCCGAGGGACTTCAGCTCCCAGAATCCCAGGAGCTATTGGCCAACATGGGACTATTGGCCAACATGGCTGAGGCTTCTGGGAGCTGAAGTCCCTCGGCCCTTAAAGGGGAAAGGTTGCCTACCCCTGATCTATGACAATAAAAATAACATAATTCAAGACCAGGAAGGAATAAAAATATGATGGATGCAATACACAGAAGAATTATACAAAAGAGATGACAAAATGAAGGGTACATGGAATAAAGAGCCATATGAAGATGAACCCCAAATTCTAAAAAGCGAGGTGGAAAATGTAATAAGAGGAATAGTAAAAAACAAATCACCAGGAACAGATTATATTCCAATTGAACTGCTGCA
>CM034708.1:128322788-128338647 GCA_020142125.1 Phrynosoma platyrhinos | reverse complement strand
GAAAAACAGATTGAGATTGAATCCAGACAAAATGGAGATACTAACAGTCATGGGCCCGAAACCAGGTCTGAGAATACAACTCCCAGTCCTGGATGGAGTCACACTCTCCTCCAAGGACTGTGTTCACAGTCTGGGGGTACTCCTAGATTCGTTGCTTCACATGACAAATCAAGTGAATGCGACGGTCAGGAGTGCCTGTTATCATCTTCGGCTGATACGCCAGCTGCGCCCTTTCCTGGAAAATAGGGATCTCAAAACTGTGGTACACGGTCTGGTAACCTCACGTCTGGACTTCTGTAACGCACTGTACATGGGGCTACCCTTGTGCTTAACTCAGAAACTTCAATTAGTCCAAAACACGGCAGCCAGGTTGCTTACTGGTACATCTAGGAGAGCACATTACACCAGTGCTGAAATCTCTCCACTGGCTGCCCATTGGTTTCCGAGCACAGTACAAGGTGTTAGTTATGACCTTTAAAGTCCTACATGGCTTGGGTCCAACTTTTCTTTGGGATCGCATCCTTCCCTATGACCCCCCCCTGAGCACTTCAGTCGTCTGGGAGGAACCTGTTACAGCCTACAAAAACCAGGCTGTCGGCGACCTCCCAGAGGACCTTCTCTGCCTCCACTCCCAGATTATGGAATGGCTTGCTGGATGAGATCTGTCTCATTACTACTTTTGACTGCTTTAAAAAAGCAGTAAAGACAGATCTTTTCCAGCAGGCCTTCCCTGAATAACATCCCGGCCCAAAAAGAAAGTATAAGGAGAAGACAATGATTCTGGCTCTTTAACTGCCTCTGCCAAGCTGCTATTTGTATGACTGCACTATACTGTTTTTATCTTGTATTTTAATTTAGTAATAGTTTAATATATTTTTAAGGGGCGGGTGGGTTAGGGAAGGGATTGTTGGATTTGTTTTAACTTGTGATGTTATTTTAATTTGCTGTATGCCGCCCCAATTGTGCTGCAGAGGGACGGGATAAAAATAAAAATAATAGTAATTATTATTATTCTGTCAGGGAGCTCTGGGGCCACAATAAACTATATTTCCCAGGATTCCATAGCACTGACCCAGGGCAGTTAAAGCAGTCTCAAACTGGATTATTTCTCCAGTGTGGTTTGGACCTGTCTTAGCAGGTATAGTAGTCATATTTATTGCTGCATGACCTTCTTTTTCTTTTTAAAAAGATCTAACCACCATTTTGCCAATCATAGGAGGTTTTGAGCAATTTTCTCTTCATTTCCACAGTATTCCAAGGTATCTTGTTTGTACTCAAAAGCTGTTTAAAAAAAAAAAAAAGTCATGAATTTGTCATGTGAACTGTGACATTCATGTGAACTGTGGCAATCAAAATACTAACTCATCCTCCTTTTAATATTGTATTTTTTTAAAAAACCAAACCTCTTGAGCCTTAGTGATAAAAGCGATAGACTCTTGTGCTATGAAAGGTCAGATCCAGTCCCCTAAATCAATTTCTATTTGGACTGAAGCTGCAAGATTGAGAAGATTGGGATATTGGTGGCAGGTGGGGAGGAATGAGGGAGGCACTCTGGGCCCATAGCAGCCTGGAGCTTGGCTGGAGGACTTTCCTCCTTTGGACTCATGGTCAAGCTGCTTTGCTTGGCAGAGACTTGCAAGGAGTCCAGTGTTCTTCCCTGGCCTGCCCACGTTTGCGCCCTTGGCAAATCAGCTAAAATCTTTTTATGGGATTTTAAATGTTGCATATCATGATCATTTTCTTTGAAATTCACCAGCTTTACAATGCATATCAAAAACAATCAACAAGTAATGATATAACCAAGAAAGACAAACATTTGAAAGATAGGCTCCCCTGGTTCCCAGTAATTTCTACTGGTTTCCTCCATTGGCCTGGAAACACTTGCAAATAGATCATAAAGTGCAGCCCTTCTATCAAAAGTTTTTTTTTTTTTTAATGTTGTGACAATATTTGGTTAGGGAAGCAACAAGCAGCATCCAGAAGCAACATTAAATTGTGTGATATGTATTGGCACAAATTTTCAGTCTGGATGAGCTCAAAGTGACATACTTTCCAGCATTAAAAATTGAAGCCTGCATCCAAATTTCCCACCAATTGGACTTTATATCAGTGGACAAGCAGGTCACATTCACTGTATTGGAGATGAAGTGAAAGTCCAGTCTGATCTTTTATAATTCCCTCTCACTCACACATACACCGAAGGTGAGGACTTGATGCTATGGCCAAGTGTGAAGCTGCCTTGGATTATATGTCCATGTCCTGGTTTGCACATCTGCATCAGAAGTTATGTCAACGGTAATAACTAAAATAGCATCAACTGTTTTGAACAGTCTGATTTATTCTGTCATTACATCTACGCATCTGAACGGAGGGCTTTTACTCAACTATGAATTTTGAGCCAAACAAATTATTGTTTGCTTACTTGTGCTGAATAGAAGTTATTTGACGTTCACACACTCAAATGTTTCTCCATTGACTGCAAATGTCTTGGGGAGATTAGAAACTGCACACTTGACTGCTTGTGTGTTTGCAGAGATCTGTTTTAATTAGTCTAAGTGTGTAGAGGCTCTCTGGAGGAGCTGCCAGAAAACAATAAATGTTAATTATTAATCTCAGATGACTTCCTGTTTAGGTAAGTCAGTCTAAACTTACCTAAAAATGTTGAAGGCTTTTATTTTGAATGGAATTAAACAGAATCTGGTAACTGTTGGAAGTCCTGAAGATCCTGAATTTTAATGTACTAAAGCATCTTTCTTTCCTCAGAGGTTTCAGGAATATATCTGAAAATATTCAGGCAGCTGACACAATTAGACAAGGATTAATGCACTGTGCGTGGATCATGTGTCCAGGATCATGAATGCAAAGTGGTGTGGCACATACGGTTCCCATGGCTTGATTTGTTATGTCACTCACACATGTGCATAGTAATGCAGCTGTAAAAAAGGAGCAAAGTGCCATGCCAAAAAATAGTTGATAGTGGCAAAAGCTGACAGCCAGCTATCTGACAGGCACATGGAGATATAGGCAGGCAGCTCATTGGTATGCACTGGAGCTCTTGTCCAGTTAAAGAAATCTTAGACATTAACACTATGTGGGTTAACTGAATCAGTTAATGAATTCAACATTTATTTTCATAAAGAACAATAGATCTGAAAGAAACAAGTTTATCGTCTTTGCTTTTAGACGGTGGCTACTAAGACATAGATTTGTACCTTCTCAGAAGAGGCATTCCCTACTGTGTAAGAGTGAAGGAGGATTGTCTCTTTTTCATAGACAGTATGCAACATCTGCAATCTTTATAACCATTTATTAAGAGTAATTATACTTATTTAAAGTAATTAATTTTAATAACCAGTTGATAAAATGAGGGTGGCTTTTTAGATGATATAAAGTTTTGGAAAAAATTAATTTAATAAATGAATTTAACTGAGTAAAGAACATAGTTCTCAGAGTTAGCTGGTGCCTCTGATATGGTTGGAGCAGTGAGTCTACTCTGTTTTTTCTCCAGATTTTAAAAGAGCGAGGCAAGATGAGGAACCTATTTTGGGGTTCAATGCACCGAATAACTTCTTTAAATTTCTAAAGACTAAAACCAGGAGGAGACACACCACCCAATGACATCAAAACACCAGCCAGCTACAGCTACACAGTCTTTTCAGACTGAAACTAGTACCTGTGAACAACTCTAAAGTTGTTGCTTCAATGCACCGCATGTTCTCATGTTCATTTTCCCCCTATACCGTGTGACAGTTCCAGCTACTAAAGAAATTAGTAAACTTGTTCACTGTAAAAAAATAATATTAAATTCCCATCATGGCTTATATGAGCATAATATGTGTGCCAGTATTCTATAAAATATGCCTATTTTCCTGTAACATTATATATATATTAATATCATTTCTGCTGTGTATTCAGTTAATTTACTAATTACTTCAGTTAATTAAGGAAATTATCCACTTCCCTTAAGCCAAGTCATTTAATTAGCTAGTCTTTAAGTGATGCTGCTCTTTTAAATGTTTTTCAAAAGAAGTCTACGTTTTCTAAAAATAAAAATACTGTTGGGAATATCAAGAAGCAGAACATATATGCCAAGTTCACAGATTGCTTACTTGTTAAATATTTGAGGACATATCTAAACTGTGTCTATTCAGTATATGATAAATCTCTCTCACACTGCACACTACAGAAAGCTCTTTTGTAAAGATGACTCAGTGGTGACTGACAAATAGGTGTTTGAAAACCCATCTATGATTCAAGTATCTTTCTTGTTGTATACATCCACACTCTAGCTTCTCATCAGTGATGCAGATCCATACATCTCTAGTCTTTTTAGACAGAGGTGGCCAAAATAAAAGACATTAGCGATGTGTGGATCTAAATTATTGGTGAGAAAACAGGGTAGGAACAGAAATGAGATCGCTGCCTTGCCTGGTCTTCCTACCTCTGCTTTGGCAGGCCAAAGAAACCATTTGTGCTCCCTTTGGATCAATTTAGTTATGATAGGTGGGCTCTTCTGTTGCCTATTAATGTCCTGCTCATCTTTGTTCTTAGTTTTAAATGTCTGGAATGAAATCTATTAGACCTGTCTACACTCCAAGTATAGGATTCTGAACATAATTCACTTTGCACATCCTTCTTTCCACAGTTCTCTGAACAACAGAGAGGATATTTTCCTCCTTTTGAATAGTGTCCCAGCAGTCAACATCATATATTAGGGCTGGTAGAATGACAGATGAAGAGCAATTTTTCACCTCTGCATAAAGCAGCTCTGCATCTCTCAAGGTTGTCTGAAAAGACAATTTTAAAAGACATTTTAAAAGACAATGCCCTCTGTGTTAATACTTGCTGCACATCTATTTTGTCTTTGTAATATTCATGTCCAGCCCGATGGCATGTGATGTTTGAAGTACTGTACCTAAACTGATTTCATCTTCAGTTTCCTGGACTACTGGCAAAGTCAATGGAATCATCTATGCAGAGGAGACGAACAAACCATTCTCAATTTATACTAACCATTTCTTATGATATGAATTCAGCCAGCTGAACAGCAATTCCAAGGCTGCAGGGCCTATGAGCAGTTTGGTGAGATGTTGTCATCTTAGTGCATACCTCAATTTACAGTGATACACCACAGCTCTTCAAAAAGATAGATCTCAGTTGTGGGATCTGAGTTGATTTTTTTCCCATCAGGCTCGTGCTGGAAAATACACCATGTTTACAGAGAGCATGATACTATACTGAATTTGACTGAGCTGAATCTTATTGAATATCTACAAGCACGAGATACTTGGTATTCTCTGGAATTGTGGGTACGTCATTTTACTACATGACTGTGCTTCGCTGTTTAGATACTCTTCCAGAATCTGCTGATTCCATGTTGCTCAGGACTGTGGCATCACTGAGGTTGGTGTCATCCAGTGCAGGAGGGACTGCCTCCCTGACCACCTGTTTGTCTAGACCAGGAGTAGGCAACCTTTCCCCTTTAAGAGCCGAGGGACTTCAGCTCCCAGAAGCCTCAGCCATGTTGGTCAATAGTCCCATGTTGACCAATAGCTCCTGGGATTCTGGGAGCTGAAGTCCCTTGGCCCTTAAAGGGGAGGTTGCCTACCCCTGATCTAGACTGCTGCTGAGGGGGGACAGTGCTGCAGCCTCCAAGGGCCCATTTATAGTCTGGTGCAGATGCTGGGTGAGCGGGAAAGTGCCCTTTCTGGCTTGCCCAGTAGCTATGCCCGTCCCTCCAGGTGTACCACTCTACCAGGTGACACTCCCACTCTGGAGTGTCACCCACTGTGACCATACACCCAAGTGACACCACTGGTTCAGGAATTTGGCATCACACTATGCAAGGTTCAGGAGCAGAAAAGTGAAAACTTTGGAAATCTACTATATGGGTATGATAGCTGTGAAATTAGAGATGTCTTCAGCATCAGCCTTCTTGGTCTGCAGAACTGTTAAAAATAGTTCAGCCCTTTGTATCTGTGGGGGATCCATTCCAGACCCCGCCTCTGTTGATAAGAAAAAATGTGAGACCTCAAGTCCCATTGTCTCCAATGTGGCACGACACATGCACAGCCAGTGCCATCACTGGAGGGTGTGGACCACACCAGGTGACACTCGTTTCAGTCCAAGGAGCGTGTGTGGGGAAGGTAGGCCTTGCATGCTCTCCTATGCTGCCATCATCCTTGCTCCCACCAGCCTCCAAAAAAGTGCCCCAAGAGCTGCCTGCACCCTGCGGTGAGGGAGGGGGCGCTTTCATCATGCCTGCTGGCCTTCCTGCTGGACTGTTCCTCCACCATCATGGCAGGTGAGCCTTTCTCCTTCCTCCACCTGCTGGCTCTGCTGACAACAGTCCTCCTTGTGTGTCAGCCTGAGGGTGAAAAGCCTCTACTGGGCGTTGTGCAACCTAACCAGGCTGGTCATGCCATTGAGCCTGGTGCTGGAGGTGGGCTGGGCGCTCTGCCAGGCATGAGTCTTGGGCAGAGCACAGTAGAGGCGTGCAATTTCCCAGGGGAGAAAGTGTGGGGATGAAACAGCAGGACTGCCATGGACACACCCTTCCTGCACCAGGTGACACCATTGGGAACAATGGGGCTTGCCATCTGTGGATGATCAAATCTTTGGATGACAAGTCCACAGATGGCACTGTAATTTTCCAGGGTAAAGAGGTTTTCTTAACTGAATATATAAAATTATCTTGAGAAGCTTTCTGCAGCTTTTTTCTATTGGCTTCTAGATATTCTGCATGTATGCCATCTTCAGGTAGAGGTAAATTATTTATTTATTTGGAGTAAAGGCTCTCAGAGCAGCTTACAAATGGTTAATTAGACAGTTCCCTGCCCTCAGGCTTACAATCTAAAAAGAAATTATACAAAAGGAGAAGGGAATGGTGGTGGGGAAGGGGATCAGGTCCAGCAGTTCATCTCTCCCTGTGAGATCTGGAAACTTTTCCCTTGACATGAATGCCTAGTCATAACCAACTGTAAGGGGTGGTGCTCATCTCTGTTACTAAGCTGAAGAGCCAGCGTTGTTGGAAGACTACTCCGATGGTCATGTTGCCAGCACGACTGCACCAAACACTGTTACCTTCCCACTGAAGTGATACCTATTCATCTACTTGCATTTACATGCTTTCCAACTGCTAGGCTGGCAGAAGTTGGGGCTTGTGACAGCAGCTCACCCCTTCATGCAGCACTTGGGCCTCAAACTGCCAACCTTCCAATCTTCTGATTGTCAGAATTAGCATCTTAACCACTACGCCACGGCATCTTTATGCCTCTCTTAATTTTTTTTTCATCTTATTTTCCACTTTTTCCCAAAGAACCAGAGGTGTGATCTCAAATTCTATCAACAGTGTGACTTGTGCCATTGCAGTGGAAAAGAAAAATAGGTGATTTTGCCATTGTTTCTCCATTGTGGTCTGTCAATAGAATCAGAATGCAAAACTTCAAATGATTCTCTTTTGTTTGTTTTGTAATGTTTCTTCTTCTCTAAAACTTCTGCCAATCTCTTATTTCTACATTCTGCATAACTTTCTATTGTTTTTACTCTAGTTTCTTTGCATAATGTGAAGTAGATTTCATCAATTTCTTCTTCAGTTTTCATTTGAGTGGCTTAAATACCATGAAGGCACTAGATCCATTTGATCTTGAAAGCTAAGTAGGACCACTGATTAATACTTGGATGGGAGGCCACCAATTAATACCAGGTGCTGTAGGCTATATTTCAGAGGAAGGAACTGGCAAGACCACATCTGAGTATTCCTTGCCCAAGGAAACCCTGTGAAATTCATGGGGTCAGCATAAGTTGACAAGCTGCCTGAATACACACACATATACTCTATTGAGCTTTTCTCACCATCTTCTTTATTCTCTTATTTTCTTATATCTGAGTTGCTCATTTTTATGATGATGCAGTTGTTGCCTTTTCTTAGTTAATAAGGGTATCAAATAGTCTTTATTAGAATCAAACTCTTCATGCATGTGCAGCTCTGCGGCTGCAATCTTCACTGAACAAAGCTTTTTACTGAAGATATATTTCAGTGTCATGAACCATTTTCTCTTGATGAACTCTTCCTTGGGGTCATATTAATAGAAATCTCAGAATGTAGGAGGCAGTGATCTGAGCCGGTGCATATGATGCAGTTAGGAGTCAGAAACTATTCACTTGATGTCAATCATGACAAAATCAGTTTAGTTCAACATCATGCCATTGGGACTTCTCCATGACCATTTCCACTCCCTCAACTGTGGGAGCATTGTGTTCAGAACACATAATCAGATGCTTGCAGGAAAGATGACAGTTCTGGGGGATGGGTGTCTTTACAAAATGTACCATGTCACTCTTCTGTGCATGTTCTCCTTCCAGCCACTGTACTAAACACTATTTTACTATTATGTGAGTATTTCAAATAAGTACTTTCATTGCCCTTTTGAATTTCTCAGACAATTTATTGGCTTCTTCATCCCAAAGTCACTCACATAATCTCAAACATGTGATATTATGACAACTGCAAAGTAAGGAGTCTAATCTGGGACAAAAATGTCAGTTTTTCACTAGTGGCACAACCTACTTCTTGACAACAAATGCTATGCAGTTGGTAAATGATCTATTATCCTCTCCCTTTCCCCCCCCAAAAATCCGTTCTCTATTCTTACATTGTGCCACTTGCTTGTTTGCCTTCTGAGTTTCATATATGCTGGTGATGTCCACCATCATCTTTATAAGCGTGTTGTTTTAAACATCAATGGCAGTATGGGAGGATAAAGTTATTGTATTGTGTGTTGCCATCAAAAGGTTTAGAATGCCATGGATCCCTTTTGTTGAATGTGTTCTGCACAAACTCACATGTGTCACGCAATCCAGCTTGAAACCCTGCACCCAATCTTCTATGCATCTTTCTTCATTATAATTTTTGTAGGTTATGACATTTTTAGAAATAGAAATATCAAGCAGAGCATACAAGGCACCAGCCCTTGCAGCCTATAGTTACAATACCTTTTTATGATTAAAAAAGTAAAACAAAAGTTTGAATAGTAGTCAAGGGTCCAAAACACACTGCAGAAATAATAAGTTTGAGACCGTTTTAACTGCCCTGGCTCAAAAGCTAGGGAATACTGGGAACTGTAGTTTTGTGAGACATTTAGCTTTCTCTGTCAGACAACTCTAATGCCACAATAAACTACAATTCCCAGAATTCTCTAGCACTGAGTCAGGGCAGTTAAAGTGGTCACAAACTGGATTATTTCTGGTGTTTTGGACCAAGATAACACCATGTTTCTTCAGCAAACCTAAGTATACATAGAAGATGGAGCAAGCTTGTTTTCAAAGTTTAGAATAAAAATTAATAGGTTCAAAGTACAAGAGATTCCACATGATGGACTTCTTGACTGCAAGAGCAGTTTGACAATAGAACAGATTGCCTAAGAGGATGGTGGACTCTCCTTTTTGGAAGCCTTTAAACAGAAATTGGATGGTCGTCTCTCAGGAGTGCTTTAATTGTGAATTCTTGCATGGCAGGGAGCTTGACTAGATGGTCCTTCCAATCCTTTCCAACTATATGATTCTATTAAATGCTTCCTTTGAAAGTATTCAAATGAGTATGCATTTGATACTTCAAATGACAGTATACTCCTCTCCTGTTGTACTTCCTTTTCTCCTCACAAGGGCATTGCAATTTCAATGGCTTCTGTGAGGGGAGGAGCACTTCCTTCCAGGGGAAGCAGCAGATGGAAAACATCATGATGGCAATTCACCTCCCTGTGTCCTTACTTTAGATATATTCATATACTGGTGCCATATCATACAGACACACACATTAAGAATTGGGTTGTCTGCTTTTTGTTGTGTGTGCACTCAGTGGTGGACCATGACTTCTCACCATGTTGGATGTAGCATGGCCCTTTGATATATTGCTATAATCCTGATGGTTGCACAGCAAGCACTACATAAGCCAGTGGTGGGCAATGTGGGGCCTCCCAGATGTTGTGCGACTGTAATTCTCATCAGGCTTCATTACTGCTGATTTTTCTGACTGGCCCAGTCTGCAGTGTCTCTCATGTTCCTTGACTCGTGTTTGTACACTGAGCAGTAGCAGAACACATTATAAACCATCCTGGGCATAAAATGCTGTTTGAAAACACTGAAATTCTGGACCATTCCAACAACTATCAGGTCAGAATGCACAGGGAAGCCATCGAAATCCACAAACACTTGGATAACTTCAACAGGAAAGAAGAAACCCTTAAAGTAAACAAGATTTGGCTACCAGTCCTACAAAATAAGAAAATCAGCACTCAGCAAATGCAAATGGGAAACCAACCAGGGTCAGGGGCTTTCCCAGCAGACAATAGCAGACAATCTCCTTGATTGCATATCCTCACCTGGAAGCCATGCCATTAGCAACAAACAATACCTATTCAACACAGAACAATACACAGTTTACATGGGAATAGCAGACAATCTCCTTGATTGCATACCCTCATACCCTGAAGCCATTCCATTAACAACAGAACAATACCTATTCACACAGAACAATACACAGTTGACATGGAATCACTCTTCCCTATCCAGGGTCTCACAGTATATATAGACCCACTCTCTTCTATTACAGTATTCTCTGAAGATGCCAACCACAGATGCTGGCAAAACGTCAGAAAGAAACTCTTCTAGAACATGGCCACACAGCCCGAAAAAAACCCACAAAAACCTATGGATGCCGGCCATGAAAGCCTATGACTTAACATTACCCATTCAGCCTGGCAGTATCCCAACTGAAGGGTTTCTAAGGCACTGCAAATTGGGGTGGTGGTGGGAAAGAATTTCTCCAGTGCTCTCCCAGCTCCAGGATGCATTGAGGTAAGTAATTAAGCCAGAGCCCCAAGAGATGTCGCCAGATGCCTATTTTCAATGCATTCCATGACTGGGAGAGTGCTGCAGAAATCATTTTCCAGCCTCCTAAGCTCTAGTGCTTCAGAAGCCCTTTCACTGGAGTGCTGCCAGGCTGAAAAGATAGGTTTTTAGGGAATGGCATCATCATATGTAACTACAGTAAAGTGACAGAGATCCATCACTGTGGTTATGTCTAGTAATGTGGCACCTCAGATGTTGCCTATTTTATAGTACAGATTGAGTCTCCCTTATCCAAAATCCTTGGGACCAGAAGTGTTTTGGATTTCAGATTTATTTATTTTTTTTGGATTTTGGAATATTTGCATATCTATAATAAGAGACCTTGGAGATGAGACCCAAGTTTAAACATCAAGTTCAATTATGTTTTGTATATACCTTATACCAGGGGTAGGCAACCTTTCCCCCTTAAGGGCCGAGGGACTTCAGCTCCCAGAAGCCTCAGCCATGTTGGCCAATAGTCCCATGTTGGCCAATAGCTCCTGGGATTCTGGGAGCTGAAGTCCCTCAGCCCTTAAAGGAGAAAGGTTGCCTACCCCTGCCTTATACACATAGCCTGAAAGTAATTTTATACACAACATTTTAAAATAATTTTGTACATGAAACAAAGTTTGTGTACACTGAACCATCAGAAAGCAAAGATGTCACTATCGCAGTCATCCATGTGGAGGATTTTGGAATAGTCTGGATTTCAGAATTCCATATAAGGGAGACCTAACCAGCAGTCGCTCTACATCAGGAGTGGGGAACCTTCAACCTGACAGATGTTTTGGGCTTCGGCTCCTAGAATTTCTAGCCAATATGGCTAGTGCTAAGGGGAGTGCAAAACATTTGGAAGGCCATAGATTTCTCATCTCCTGTTCTATACACTTCTTGACAATGCACTATGCAATTCAGAAGAATGTTCAAATGTCCATTGCATTGGAGCATTGGAGCAGAGGTGTGCAAAAGAGAAGCGAGTTTGAAAGCACACCATGAGTTGTATGCACACATCTCATGCTGGGCAGTGATCTTGCCCAAGAAGTTATATGTGGATCGCTGAAGAGCAAACTGCTATTTATAAAGTTGCAATGCAAGTGTTAAAAAAAGAACACCTCTAGGGATTCTTCACATGGAAGTTTTTCCATTAAATGAAGCACATTTTCAGATTGTCCTTTTAGCCCTGCAGTCTTTGGAGCATTTTGATCTTTTTAGCTTTGATTTCTCTGTAGCCACATCAAACAAATGTATAGAAAGGTTTCTCTCACTATGCCTTTGTGCAAATAGCCACATAAATGTGAAGCATCTCCTCTCTTTAAACCCTCTTGGTGGAAGGAGAGAATTTTTTAAAAGCAGTTATGCTGGGGGGAGAAATTGGTTTTTAATCCAGAAGCAGAAAAGATGGCCACACTTTTAAACTAATATATAGAACATGCCTTTGCATCACCATAAACAAGTCCTATGGCATAGCAATTTGTTTGCATAATCTCTGTATCAGTCTATCCTGATTAGAAATTCTGGATATATTCCGGATATATCATGTGACAAATAACTCAATGGCAATGATACAAAATATAACCAAAGATTTCTCTTAATAGATGAAGAGGAATATTCACATGGCACTGTGATAAAAATATTACAGACTACATACAGGAATGACAACTTGCTATTGCCATTCTTTTAATGGATTATAAGTAATTCAAAATAAATTCTTCCAGTTTAACAAACATGAGTTCTAAAGGGTTTTTGTTGTTGTTGAAAGGCAATCTATAAAACTCCTAGGTACATAAAATAAAGGAAATAAATTTATTTATTCAAAGAGTAATAACCATGTATTAGAAAAATCTTTAACATTTATAGATGTATATGTATTTTCAAACTAATCCCATAACTCAGGTATCAATTCAAGGTCAGCATGCCTGGATTCTGCATGAATTTATGGCTTGCAGTCCAAGATTGCGAAAGCAGACACTTGTCATTCATTGTTCAGAGGTCAAAGGATGATATGGTTTTATTTATGCATGAATGCATACAGCACTATGGTTCCACTTTAACTGCCATGGCAACATCCCGTGGAATCCTGGGATTTTCAGTATAGGGAGTAGCGTTTAGAATTCTCAACCAGGGAAGTCTAGTGCCTCACCGAGCTACAAATCTCAGGATTCCATAGGATGCAGCCTTGTAAGTTAAAGTGGGATCATAGTGCTATAATTGTGCTGTGTGAAAGAGCACTTACAGCTGCCAAACGTAACCAAGAATTCTGTGGGATATAGTCAGTATATTGTATCCCATAACTACGGGCCTTTGCAGACTGCCAGAAATAGTGCAAACTGAGTCCACTTTAAGGGTTAGGGTTAGTGCTAGGGAATCATGGGAATTGTTTTTTCAAAGAGCTCTGGTGCCACAATAAAATGCAGTTCCCATGATTCCCTAACCCTAACCCTTAAAGTGGACTCAATTTGCACTATTTCTAGCAGTCTGCAAAGGCCCTATGTTCTAAGTACTCACCTTATTCTTTTAATTCTTTATATTTGCAATTTAAAAAATTATATTTGCAACAAAATATGTATAAATACATGCACATATACATATTTTAAAATGTATACTTGAGTATTAATATCTTTGCTTCACTTGTCATTCTAAACTGAAATTAATTTAACAGGGAAATGAGTTCTGGTGAGCTCTTTATAATGTCTAAATGTTTCATCCACCAACAGCCTGAGGGTTAAATGTTTGTGGCAGGAACACACCTTTGTGTTGTGAACAGAAGGGTTTCCATGGTACAACTGCCAAAGAGTGTCATATAAGCTTGTAGAAACTGGATTTTTTTCAGAATACAGACTCCCGTGGGACTTGTTTTTGTAACAGTTGTAAAAGTAGAACAAGAATAACAGCTTGCATTATAATTTGACAGCTTATTTGTAATTCTTTTCAACTCACGTGGTAAGGATGGCACAACAGCAAACCTCCCATGGAGTGTGGAAAATAAATACCACCCAGCTAACCTGGGGAAAGGCAAAAAAAGAAGGCAAGCCCACTGATATGTAAACACAGGTTATACTTGACCAACAGGCACATTCAAATCTGTTTGAAATCTAGAGTTTAAAATTAAGTTCATTTATGACTGTGAAAACAACACTATAGATGAAAAATTTTAAGCACAGTTTCCCCTTCTTCAAGGAACACCCATGTGTCTATCACGTCATTTTCAATAGCAAAAAATACATGCTCCTTTAGGTTGCCAAACACTAGTCTCCAGATACCTTTTCTGTTTATTCCACAAACACTAGAGACAGTAACTGTAGCTCTTTAGAGGTTAATTCTGTCTTTTTTGCTGTGTTAAAGCCTCACGCTGGGATGCTTCCCAGGAGTGTGTCATGCACCTGGCAGAGTGGACTTGAACTCACAAAAACATGACTTCATGCTTGAATTGTACAGTGGCAAAAGACTGATCAGAACTCATTAAGGCTGTGGGCGTGTCATTATTGCAATATGTGGGATGGCAGCAGCGTGGTTTGAATTATGAGACCCAGTCTGAGTATACTCAACAGTTAAGGATGGCAGAAAAATTAATAATATGGTTGGCAATTTATTTGGTACTACCTTAGGATTCCTTGCTGAACTTACTCTAAATAATTCTGAGCTTTGTTGTTGTTACTGTGTGCTTTCAAATTATTATTCAACTTATGGCGACCCTATCATAGGGTTTTCTTGGCAAGTTTCTTCAGAGGGGGTTCGTCATTGCCACCCTCTGACTCTGAGAGAGTGTGAATTGCCCAAGGTCACCCGGTGGGTTTCCATGGCTGAGCCAGGAATCGAAACCTGATGTCTATCATGTCTAGATTTCAGATATACATCATTCCTTCCGATTCGTGGAGGATCCATTCCAGACTGCCCCCCCTGCGAATCGGAAAAATTGCAAATATTGGGGGCCTATTGTTTTCAATGGCTATGCGCCCCCATGTGTACCATTTTATCCCTCCCTGCTTGCCAGTCTGCAAAGGACCGAGACCGCAGACTCCAAGTCTACCAATGGGGAGGGACGAGTGTACCCCCAAATTCCATGTCTCACATTAGAAATCTTAAGAATTCTGGGCCTAAGCAGACTGCCAGAAATAGTGCACATTAAATTGAGGCACTGCCCTAGCTCAGTGCTAGGGAATCATGGGAACTGTAATTTATTGTGGCACCAGAGGTCTCTGACAGCGAAGGCTCAATGTCCCAGAAAAAAATACAATTCCCATGATTCCCTAGCACTGAGCCAGGGCAGTGCCTCAATTTAATGTGCACTATTTCTGGCAGTCTGCTTAGGCCTTCTGTCTCAATAGTATGTTGTTATCCAGTAATCCTTTGTCCTGTCCATCTTTCCCACCTCTACTTAAAGAGATAATACAGAAAAATTCTTCGTATGTAATAGATTAATTTGTCGTATTTGCTCTATAAACCCAAATAACTAGAAGTAGGCTTGGAGTAATAAAATCTGATTTCTATTGGTTAACACGTACACAAATTCATAATATAAACTGTCCTTCACCAGACCAGGTACTGAAAAATAAAAACAAAGCTGGATATTATAATAGCTAAGATAGTATGAAATATATATAAAAAACTGTGCTACTGAAATTTACCAAATTAAACATTTAGGATTTTAATACAGGCATACCTGTTAACAAAGCCTCTGACAAGGCTCCTTTTTACAGTCTTTTAATGCCTGCCTGGCCCCTCTTGTCTAGCTGGAGGATATTTAGCAGCATCAGCACTGGGCTCATAGGACCTTATCACACGCGGGCCACAAAGCGATAAGAAACCGAAATAAGAATAAATCCAATACTATACCGAAATGAACCGAAAGAGCCCCCACAATACGTAAATGGCTATCAGAGGCAACTAGCATCATCACGCAATTATCGCGCTTCCATAAAAGTGCATTTGCCGTTCACACACAATTCAGAAAATCCCGGACATGGCCCCGCGC
>CM034708.1:128294515-128318514 GCA_020142125.1 Phrynosoma platyrhinos | reverse complement strand
CTAACATAACTATGTCTTTGAATTCTCTCAAAGGAAGGTAGTGGCAGACCTCCTCTAACCGAATCCTGCCCTCTCTCAGGGGGAAGGCAATGCAGATCTTCTCTTCTGAACAATGCTGACCCGCGATAGTGTCACCATAAGTCTGAAATGGCTTGAAGATACACAATGAGAAGAAGATGAACCTACCCTGGAATTTTCTTGGCAAGGTTTGTTCAGAGGAGGTCTGCCATTGCCTGAGGCTGAGAGAGTGTGGCTTGCCCATGCTCACCCAGTGTGTTTAACTTGGGAGTAAATCTCTTTGTAACCAGTGGGACCTATTTCTGGATGATTCTGTGTCTTCCTGCGTGGCTGGGGGTTGGACTGGATGGCCCTTGGGGTCTCTCCCACCTCTGCGATTCTCTAGCTGCGTTGGGGCTTTGCAAGGGGTCTGACTGCAGAAGGCTGGTCTGAAGACATGGCGACTGTGAGGCTAGTTGAGGCCAATTATCATCTTTTGTCAGTAGGTCGGAGTGTGTGTGGTTTGATATTGATCTGTGATTGAAAAGGCTGGGAGGACCTGGGGCAATGGAGGACAAAGTATTTGATTTGTTCTGGAATTTAACTTGCCTTATCGCATTCAGTTTGGCTTGGCAGAGTGACAGAAACCAAGGGCTTATCAATCATATATGCTGACATAGGTGGGAGGGTGGGGAAGGGATCTTGGAGCTGGTAGATGCCCCCTTTTCGTGTCTTTTCCTCTTGACCTCAAGTTTCCAGCAACAGGAAAAGAGAGGAAAAGGGCAAGATAGAAAGTGAAACTTGTGGCAGGGAGGAGCTGGCTCAGCACTTCAGCTCTCATGCCATTCAGCCTTTCCATCCAGGCGCTCAGGATCTGGCTTCCAGTCAATTTGGGGGTGTTAAAGGAAAGGATGGTGACACACCTGCCTTATTCAGTTACTAAGCTAGTGCAAAATGCTAATTTTAGTTGACCGTGATGGGAAGAGGAGGCTGTTCTGTTAGTGATGAAAGAGATTCCTTTATAGACAAGCGGACTAACATTTATTTACTAACAAGAGCACTGTGTTTGTAACTGGCAGATAACTGCTCAAAGGAAGCATGCTTTTTGCTCTTTATCAACATAACTTTGTGTTGTCTAATCTGTAAAGCTTTTTATTACTCTTAAAGTCATTGGCTGCACTAGTGGCATTTTCTGTTGTTGTTGATGTTCTTTAAATTGAAAAACAAATGTCATCAAAGGCCTTTATTAAAGAAAAAAATTTAACTGACTGTCATGGTATAGAGGAACAAAAAATAGTAATCCAGAAAACATATCCAGGGGCAATCTTGTTGGCCATATAACTCATATGTAATGTTAAGAGAAGGGAGTTAAGCTTCCCATATACATAGGTTTTTTTGTGGGTTTTTTCGGGCTGTGTGGCCATGTTCTAGAAGAGTTTCTTTCTGACGTTTCGCCAGCATCTATGGCTAGCATCTTCAGAGAAAAAGATCTTTTTCTCTGAAGATGCTAGCCATAGATGCTGGCGAAACGTCAGAAAGAAACTCTTCTAGAACATGGCCACACAGCCCGAAAAAACCCACAAAAAACCTATGGATGCCGGCCATGAAAGCCTACGACTTCCCATATACAGTTTTTGATACAGGTTTTGGTTGCACTTTCCTATAACTGTATTCTGGTGTGTAGTGTTCCTTACAAAAACTTGGATTCAGTTTTTAAATTGCTGAATAATAATAATAATTAATAATTAATAATTGCTGTTGGAATTGTCTCCATAGGTTAATTCCCTTACACAATAGATGCTGAAATGCTTGGACCTGGATATGACAGTAGATCTCATGCTAACAGGATAATCAGACAAAGACAGTCATCCGACCCCCTTCAGTTACTGATTATGAAATTGTGCAAATGCCCCACTGTTTTCAGGGGAGCACTCAGGAAAGTTGGCTTAGAAGGAAATTACATACAGAGTCCTTGAGTTAAAGTCTATGCTTGTAACGTGCTCTAGTGGTATAAATGTTGCTGTACCACAGCTGTGTTATAATGCTAGCACCTCCCAGTTATGAAACACTTTCAGTGTAATCCATTCAGGGTTAAACTCTTAAGCCCCATTCATTTCGACAGGGGAAAGTTGAATTGGTCCTCAGCTGTCCCAAACAGAAAGGCTCAGGACTTAAAGAGTGTGACCCCTATACATGGCTACTCAGTAATTTGCCCCACTGAATGCAATAGGACTTATTCTGTGTCACTGAATAGACCATTGTGGTGTTAGCTTTGAGACACAGTCCAGCCCAGAACACTTAACACACTAGAAACAGTAGCTAGCATTTGCAGTTATAGTGGTGATAAGAAATGTTTATAGACCCTGAGCCTGAGCAAAGTTCTTTGATTTTGAAGTTAACATGGAAGGCAGCCTTATGCCAAATTAGACTGTTGCTCCATCCAGATATAATAAGGTCCACCAAAGGCTGCTTTCCACAATCCTTGATCATGCTAACTAGGACTCATGGGGAACTGTAGCTCCAAAATATCTGGAGGGCAATAGATTGCCTATTCCTACAGCAGCCTCCAGGGTTTGAAGTGGGAGTCTTTCCCACCTGTATTAGGTATGTTCTGGATTACCATAAGCCTGTTACCTTTGTGATGAAAATAATGTGCTCTGTCCCTGAACAGAAATTCTGTGTGGACCAAGCTTGCTGCTGTTGTTAAAATGTCATATATCATGTACCTAAGTATAATTGAATTACTTCCATACTGTGATGGAAACATCTTTCTCAGATGATTAAATATACATTCTGAAATAATCCTGTTAGATAAGTAAAATAAGAAACACCACCTTTACCCAAGACAAAGCAATCATTCAACAGTGAATGAAAGCAGGTCAGTGAGAGTTCTGTGGTCTTATAGTAATAAAACTTGGTGCTTTCGAATGTTAAATACATATGAAGTGTTTTATTTTAGCTGTTATTTTTAAAATAACACCATAAAATAAATCAGTATTAATATCTGTCTTACTACAGATGGGGGCATTAAAAGTGTGTGAGGCCACCAGATTCATAGCTGATTCTCTACACTGTTATGTTACGATGATTCGAATGCTGACATAGGAAATTGGAAGGTTCAAACTCTTAAGCTATGGGCAATCTTCCAGATGTGAAACTGGTTTATTAAAAATGAACACTGTTTTATAAGACAGCACCATAAAAAATAACCAGTGGTGGCATTTTATTGTGTAGTCATTACTAAGCTTGTATTTTGAGTTTATCATGAGCTGACCTGTAATATTTAGATCAGGGGTAGGCAACCTTTTTGAGTCGGGGGCCGGGTTGCTGTCCTTCAGACAATTTGGGGGGGGGGGGGAGCACAATAAATAATAAAATAAAATAAAATAATGCATGCACACACTCTCAGCCCCAGAAGAGCCATGGCAAAACCCCTGTGGAGATTTTGCCAAGAAAACCCCAAGAACAAGTAATAACAATAATCAATATTATCATGGCAGGCAGGGGCGGGCGGCGGAGATGGCAGGACCGGCCTGGGGCCGGTCCAAATGCCTCAGGGGGCTGCATCCAGCCCCCCCCCCGGGCCTTAGGTTGCCTACCCCTGATTTAGATAATACTGTCAGTGTTCATGATGCTTTTAGAGACTGTCCCTCCATTGCTGGACAGATGAAAACAGGGATAGACTTGTGTATTTAGTACCCTTACTCTTATTCCAGAAATCATTGTCTGAGTCATCCCTTTCAACAGCCTTATAAAGAAGCCAACATAAATTACTAGCCTCTAACAAAAGTATTACTAGCTCACAAATGTAGGACCTATTGGCCACCGTTGAGGAAAACCTTTCCACTGATTTAAAATGAATTGCTGATCAGGTTATATGTCTGTTGTTCCCACTTGAAACTTGTTCCAAACTGACGGCATTTGGTTCCAATCGGGATGAAACGAGGCAAATGCAAAAGAACCGCTCTTTCCTGACAGTAGTTTTTGGATGGTTCTTTTGAAAAGAAACAATTGACAAGTGTGTTCAGCAAGTGGGAACGAAGGACCTGATCACATGAAGGGGAGGAATTACTATGGCAGAGGGTTGGCACATCCCTCACCAGTTTTTGGGGAAATCTGCCATTTTCTGCCTTCCCCTTTCCCAGGACCCATCCTACATTCCAACCTTCTGTCCATGAGGAATTCCAAAATGCCCTCCATTCTGAGCTTGACTAGGAAGCATGTCTTCCAAGTTCTACAAGGCTGAAAGGGCACCACTTCAACTCCCCATATCCTCTATGTGCCCTGGGATGCATGCAGCCATGGGTGTCATATGGAGGACTCTCCCCTGGGATGCATGCTGCCATGGGTGTCATATGGAGAACTCTCCCCTGGGATGCATGCTGCCATGGGTGTCATATAGAGGACTCTCCCCTGGGATGCATGCTGCCATGGGTGTCATATGGAGGACTCTCCCCTGGGATGTATCAGCCATGGGTGTCATATGGAGGATTCTCCCCTGGGTGAGGTGCTGCCCTCCCAGCCTTGCAAGACTTTGAAGACATGGGGAGTGGAGGTGGTGCCCCCTCTAGCCTTGCAGAACTTGGAGGACATGGGGAGTTGAAGTGGTGCCCTTTCAGCCTTGTAGAACTTGGAGGACATACTTTCTAGTCAAGCTCAGAATGGAGGGCATTTTGGAATTCCTCCTGACCAAAAGGTTGGAATGTAGGATGGGTCTTGGGAAAGGAGAGGGGGGAATGGTGGATTTCCTCAAAAACTAGTGTGGAATGGCATACTAGTGAGGGATAGGATTCTCGACACAGCATCCATGAGTCCTTCCTGTGTTTTCTTGAATGTGTTGCCGTTAAGACACGTAGATGATTGACAGGCATTTTCAAGGGGCACAAACTAGTGGGAACGACAGTCATGCCAAAAAAGAAATGAATAAAGAAAAGACTCACTTCTATAGTGGGAACGATGCATGGACTAGAATCAATTCACAAACCAGGTTAAATGTAAGTGGGAATGAGCCCTCAGTGCAACCAGTAAGATGGGAAGACAGACTTCTAGCTTCTTAGCAGGCTTTGGGGGGGGGGAGGACTTCCAGCATGTAGACTTGTGAAAAAGGGAGTGTGTGAAAGTCTTGGTTGCCTGCGGCTACCAAGTGAGTTCGTAATTATAAGGGTTGCTAAAGGCTGTTCTACCTGCTTGGTGTTGCTGTTTCACCTCCATGGTGTTATCTGGTCCTACGCTGGTTTCTGAAGCAAATGTGCTAGTAAACTGACTTACGTTCATAGGTACAAACTTGGTGTTCAGTCTCACAGTAGATCTGTGGTTTTTTTATATCAGAATAGTTTAGTTTAGTCATAAAGATTAACATCTCCATGAATGATGGGTGAATGGAAAGAAAGCGGTCTATTAGCATATTCTGTCCATAAGTGTACATTTACATTGTAGGCGTTCATGGTGGGGGAAATAACCAAAGAGTGCTGATACAAACTGATCTGATCTGTACATTCAGGACTAATGTATGAATGGAGTTTAGTCATTGTCTAGTTTTTGGTGATATCTGGATTTTTCCGGCAATTCTCAGTTTAATACACACACAAGCTACCAAAATTTGTGCTTTCAGAGAGAATAAACCTTGAAGTCCATTGTGAGGGATAAATACTCTAAATATGTATTTAAATATTTATTTAAATTTAAAATGTCATGCAGCTCTCGTCCCTCCCTTCCCCCCCCCCAAAAAAATACAGATGAATTTAGAAATGGGATCTGGATAAACAAATCTGAAAAAGACAGACCAGAAAGAGACAGATTGATTCATCTCTAATTCACATACATGTCCGTTATTCAAGATGCACTAAGGGACATTACACATTTTTAAAAGGTATTGTAAAATCTTCACAAAAGAAAATTAGGAGCAATCAGTGTAGTGGGACATAGGAGCACTTGGAATATAACTTGGAATAGAGTATGTAGAGTTTTGCTTTGCAGAGTTTATAACTAAATTTTTTAATTCAAGAGAGGCTGGCAAAGATGCATACTTTTGAGGGTACCTTGTAATCTTCACTGCAGGGCATTAGTGAGACAATTTTTTTATCCTACTAACTCCCTTTGCCTATTATTTTTTAGGCTTTGGTGATGGGAAGAATATTTTAATGCACAAGAAACATACAGAACTGATTAAATCCAATGAGCACTGTTACAGTTGGACCTTTATTTCTGAATGTGTATAAGGTCTATTTTTGCTTTTGATGATCCAGCTCATTGGCATATACCATGCATCATACTTATGACTGATATACACAGTGGGTCTTCATTACCCATAGGAGGTTGACTCCAGGACCCCACACACATAGCAAAAAACATGGATGCATGGATGTGAATAAAATGGCATGGTGGCAGCGTGCCCTGGCCACCAGCTGCGCATTACATACAGAGAAGAATCACCTTCCCCCAGTAACTCTCCTGTTCACTTCCACAGCCCTCTTGAGCATTCCCAGAGCAGCAGTGGAGGTGGAAGCAAGCCCTGGTCACCAGGCCAATATTCTTTGGGTTCTTCCAGCTCTGGGGAGCTCACCAGCTGCCCACTTACGGGAGATGTGCTGCTGCTCCTTGTTCATTTGCAAGGTGGAAATGGGTGGTTGGTGGGCTTCCCAGAGGCGGAAGAGCCCAAACAGTGTACACATGGCAGCTGGGACTTGCCACTGCCTCTACTGCTGCCCTAGGACTGGTCAGGCAGGCTGTGGAAATGAGCAAGGAAGTCACTGGGAAAAGACAATTTGGGTTCATTTTTTTCCTCTCCATATTTTTTTTTAATTGAGTCTATGGTAGGTTGAATCTGTGTATCCAGAACCCATGGATATGGCAGGCCCACTGTCTTCTCATTGCTAGGCTGTGTAGTACTAATGCATACTTTTGTCATGGCATGTCAGATTGAATGTGAAATGAATGTAGTGTTCAAATAATTCCCCCCCCCCCCATTTTAAGCTGATTTATTAGATAGTCAATCTTTGAATTGTCAAACTCCTATCTTATTTCTACATGAAAAATACCTAGATAATACAATGGGGATTCTAATCTGTTTCAGAAACATTGGTTACACATTGCCTTGAGAGGCAGTTTTAAATGTTGCAAAGTTTCCAAAAGATTTTGTTTACATGTTCAGTTGTTTTCAGTTCTTAGATGTTGCATGTTATCATACACAGTTCACACTTCAGACTGAATGTTGTGGAAGGGTTTATAGTACCTGTTGTGTTGGATACTTTAAAAAAAGAAAAGAAAACTGAAATCTGAATTGATATCCAAAGCTAACTGCTTTGCATTTATGTTCAATTTTTAAAGCAATTATAGAATGTAGTAAAAAGGAAAGGATAACTAAGATCTTTAGACAAAGATCTTCAGTTTAGGCATTTTCATCAGGGTGAAAATTGGATACGATACTCCAGTGGGTCAGTGTTTCGGGTTTTTTAGGAGTTATAAGATAATAAGTATGATATAAGTTGAAATATGGCATTAAACAAGTGGTAAAGCCTTGATGATGTGGAATTTATAAAACCATGATGGTGAACCTTTGGCATGTGTACCAGAGATGGCACGCGAAGCCATTTCTCCCGGCACGCAGAGGGTGGGGAGGAGGAGGAAGAGGCACACGCCTGTTCCTCCTTCTTCCAGACCCTCCCCAGCCTTCAGTTGCCTCCGGATAGGGAAAAGGAGGAGGAACAGGCGTGCATGCCTGTTCCTCTTCTTCTTCCTCCCGCGAGGTCTTCAGCTGTCTGGAGAGGCAGCTGAAGGCCTGGGAGGGTGGGGGAAAGAAGTCCCACCCCCCGGAAGACAGAAGGCTGGCACCTGGTAACACCCAGTGCTGGAAGGACTTTTAGTTTGGGCACTCAGCCCCTAAAAGGTTCACCATCACTGTTATAAGACATGTAACAAAGCATTTTTACAAATCTTGCCCTGAAAGAGTGTAGTTTGTCCTTCCTGTGTTAGACCCCACTGTTTCTGTATTTGGAATCATTATGCTAATTGCTGGCATTTACTGTGTTAGCATTTGGCTTGAAATTTAGCAATTGATGGTTGCTGTACCTGCTATCACCGGAGATAACTGAACAGAATTAGATCATCTATCCTTACTTTCTCCTTCCTATTTATTTAGCAAATCATATACTTATGCCCTGTGTTTTGGTCTGATCCAGGAATGCAAAGTTAGTACATTTAATTATAGCTTACTTTTGTGCCATTATGTGGATATTTGCACATTGTCACACAAGTTTAGCTCAAAGTTTTGGACTTTTAGACCTAAAAATCTTAATTGAAAATATGTTCACAATTTTTATTCATTTATTTTTTTTTACCCTTACTGAACATTCCCTTGCAGTGTTGGAAATCTAAACACTACAGCATTGTGCTGCTGTATCAGAAACAGAGAGTGAAACTGACCAGTCTAATTCATTGCCCAAGATGAGAGAAAAGCAAAAAATAAAAAGCATAAGTGATGGAAAGGAAATTTTGACTAAAAAATATTTTATTCTACTACTTTAGTTTTTCAGGTAAGGGAAAAGTGAAATACTTTTGTCTTAAATTTCAGTAGAACGTATTTTAAAGTAAGCTGGGAGAATGTTCCCTGGAGAGATGTCATCAAATGAATGTTTTTCTCATCAAATGAATGTTTTGATGACTTGGTATTAAATTTATTTCAGGAGAATATGCTAATACAAATTTACTAGCCTCACTTAATGAAAATTTCCTTGATGAAGGGATCAAGCAAAAATGTTGTTTTATCCCCCCTTTAAAATCTTGTGGGTAATGCTTGCTGTAACTTTAAATGATTTCTAATAGTGTTGTTAATTGATTGGTGCAGCAAACCCCATGCCATTATTATCTACAGCATCATTACTGCAGAAAATGATAATTTTGTTTACCTTGTTGCTGCTGCTTAGTTTGTCTAACATTACCATTTAATATTGACACTAAGCACTTGGATGGGTGAGGTCTAAAAGAGTGTTTTTACAGACAAAGACAATTTTTCTGCATTCCAAGTAAGAAACACATGGGTGTAGTTAGTGAGGGCTCCTGTGAGCATGCATATGACACAAGAAAAATGTGTTCCTTTGCTTTGCTTTCTGTGCTTGAAGGAAACCTTGTTGTATGGCCAACAAGCACCCAGCAGATTCCTGAAACAATACCTTCATCTATAAAGACAGACTCTTGCTACTAGATCTCAGTGAAGCTTCTGAGTATAAATTAACCAAAGCTGTCACATTTCACATTTGTTCAGAATCCTGGTCAGTTTCACTTCTCAGTTATGAAAACATTCTGTAAGTGATGTAAAAGAGGAGCAAAATGGGGAAATAATACATTATCAGAGCAGAAGGACTATAATTCCTTGACAGCAAGAACTGTTTAAAAATTACCTGTACCATATGCTGCAAGGAAAAGGGCTGGATGAATTTCAGGAAAATTCAGGAAAAGTTGAGAAACATTCAGTTGGAAGCTAAAGGATGAAACTGGTCCTTCCTAGAAATTCATGTGACACAATCATAAATTAGTTTGAATAATTTCTTTTTTATATGTGGTGAAATGTTCTCTTACCATTGCCTTTTTTATTATAGGTGACACATTATAAACAGTATCCACCCAACACAAGCAAAGTTTATTCCTACTTTGAATGCCGTGAAAAGAAGACAGAGAACTCCAAATTTAGGAAGGTGAAATATGAGGAAACTGTTTTTTACGGGTTGCAGTACATTCTTAATAAATACTTAAAAGGTATTTCATCCTAGAATTTTAAATATACTTGCACTTACATGATAATTTCTCAGCTTTCTCCCCAAAGTTCTTTGGAATATGAATAGCTCTCAGAATGTCTTAAGGACAAAACAGAAACAATTGATAGTATTTTCTGAAACTATTCTAACTTCAGAATTAATTACTCTCCCATGCCCATGATCTCTATCCAATTATGTTTTGTATAAAAGCTGCTTCAGTCTAGTAGGCAAATTGACTATCTTGCACTGTAATCTGGCAGGGTCTATCCTTAAAGTTTGAGCAGGAGTCTGTTTATCCCTTCTTCTTTTAATGTACAGCTCATACTTTGTATGTTTAAGGCATTGCTATTTTACAGTCTGTCTTCAAATGAATTGTTTGTCACCATTCAGATATTGAGAAACATTTGTGCATGGAAGAAAGATTTGGACTAACCAAGGAGGGCAAAATTATTAGTTTTGCTTTCCACAGGATTTTAAAATGGCAGAACTAGTCATGAATAGAATTTTTTAGAGTATTGCCAAGGATATTAATTCTACTTATTCAAACTAGTTTATATAGTTACATATGCTTAAATAAGTAGCAGAATGAATTCCATGGTAACTCAAGTGACAAAAAGATTATATGGAAGAAAGGCAGTGAATAAGAGTAAAATAATTAAAAATGATTTAGTTATGTTTCCTAACTGATGTTTCCTAACTGATGTGCTGATGTTTGTTAGTTTCAGTTTACTGTGAACAATCTAGCATTTAAGAGGATATGGTGCTATAGCACCTAAACATGGGTAGTGATAGGACCATTAAAAACTTTTCCTGAGTCCCAGTGAATTAGTAATACCTGGCCATTCTGTAATAGTTCTTGGTCAAGGTGCCTCAGTATATGTGGAATCTTAGCTCAATAGTAGACTCTAGCTCAGGGGTAGGCAACCTTTCCCCTTTAAGGGCCGAGGGACTTCAGCTCCCAGAATCCCAGGAGCTATTGGCCAACATGGGACTATTGGCCAACATGGCTGAGGCTTCTGGGAGCTGAAGTCCCTCGGCCCTTAAAGGGGAAAGGTTTCCTACCCCTGCTCTAGCTCATTCCTAAGTGAGGCAGCTGAGTCCATAACTAATCCATTGTCAGGCCTTCTCACTGGGTGGTGACAGTTTTGGTCACTGTAATGAATCATATGTGCCTGGAACTTGGCAGGGAACTGTTTTCCTCTTGATTTTTATGATATTCTTCCTAGCCTTTCATTTTATTATTGATCATGTATCTTTCTAGAGCACCCACATGAAGTGGGATTTTGTGGCACTGTTTTGCAGTGGTTGCAGTCATTCCCAGAATGGTGATTCCAAGAAGTGGTCCTGAGAGACAGTTGCTCAAATCTTGTCTTGTAATTTTCCAGAGACAGGAGTAGATAGCCTGGTGTGCACTAGATGTTTTAGAGTGTTAACATCTAGTTTACATTAAAGTTGTAAAGGACTATTGAAGTTCCAGACATCTGGAGAATAGGCTGCCTACCTTTGGTTTTTATATTTTTCCCATAGGGATACATCTTGTCTCCATTTTATTTTACATCTGCAGGGAACTACTAGGTAATGCTATCAAAGATTATGTAATTGAGTGTCATTGAGATGTTATTGACACAAAACTGTACCTCCTTTCCATCTAACTTCAGTGAAGCTGTTGATGTACTGAGTCAATGTTTAATATTGGTAATAAACTGGATAAAGGCAACAAATTGCATCCTAATCCAAACATGGCAGTGATATCCCTAGTTAGTAGAAGGTCAAATCAGGGAATAGAGATTCAGCCTACCTTGAATTAAAATGCACTGCTTTGAAGACACTTCTGCTTGAAACTGAATGCCAAGAGCATAGTACCTACTTAGTCTGATTGGACAACAGAGGTACCTTGACCAAGAACTATTACAGAACTATTCTTGGTCAATTACACCTTGACCAAGAACTATTCTTAATTTTAAAGTATTTATAGACACTTGTCATATTCATTATATTCAGACAACATACAATGCAACAGTGACTCATGCCTTAATTACATTTCATTTGCATGGAGGTAATGGTGTCCTCGAACAGTATTTAGAAACTTCAGATTTTCATAATTCTGGAGCCTCATGACACTCCCATCCATTTCTATGTACAATTGAAAATCCTGATTATGATTTTAAAAGACCATCATATCTTGAGATCAGCTAACTAAAAGACAGTATTGTCCCGTACAAACCTGCCCAGATTCCCAAGATCTTGAGCTGTCCCAACATCTGAACATCTGTCCCTTGTTTGGTAGCGATTTGATCACCTTCATCATCACTCTCAAGCTCTGGAACTCATTACCAAGGAAGACCAAACTAGTTCTTTCTCTGATTACTGCTGCCAGCAGGCAAAGCCATTTTTATGTAGCCAGGCCTCTGGCTTCATGTGCTGACTATTAATAGCCACTGTAAATGTCGCAATTGTACCATCTGCTGTTTTGTCATTTTTATTGATTTTATTTACCTATATGTTTTTATGTCTTGGTTTTATTTTGTATTTTACTGTTAACTGCCTTGTATCATTTGGAAACAAATAAATCCAACTGTTATGTAGTTGTCAGTCCCCATTGTGCCAAATCAGAGAAAGCTGCTCCCACATAATTATAATAAAAGTTGAACAGTTATAATCTGAATACAAGTTATTCTGTAGAATAGCATTAACTTTTAATAGTATACCAATCCATAGCTCTAGTGTGGATCCCACTAGTTCATCCTACAATCTTTAACAATGATAGATTCCTCTGGGTAACGTGGACTGAAATGATCATTTTGTTGTTGACATGCAGCCTTTCATGTTGATCAGCTGAGCACACAATAACCACATATTAGGAACTGTACTGGAGTAATCTGTTTTCTGTTTGCTATATTTTTTGAGATAATTTAGGATTGGAGCATAGGATTCATTGTGACAGTTGCAGGTTTCACTGAGATTACTGTCAAAATTATCCCCTCAGGTGACTGCCTACAAGTTAGTAGTAATAAGCGTGGTACATTTGCTATTTATTGCTTTACTAAATACCTAAATCATTCTTTGCCCTGATGGAAAAAGATTTATTTAGAATTAATTTCTATTTTAATCGTTGAGATTTGATTTGAATCAGGTAGTGCTGATGATCAGGATGCATGCAGCCAGAGTATATTAATAGGGAAACAATAGGGTATGTTTCCAGTTGCAACCTGAGCTAATAATATTGGCCACACAGTCAGTAATCTTGGCTTAAATTAGTCAATTTCTTCACCCCAATATACCTGTAAAATGATAATCATACCCTCAACCCCAGTTCTGGAAGGCATTCTTACGTTTCACTGCTTGTTTTATATATGTCACCCTGCCAACAACACATTTGGGTTTTGTCATAGGTAAAGTGGTAACCAAAGAGAAAATTCAGGAAGCCAAAGAGGTATACAAGGAACATTTTCAAGATGATGTCTTCAATGAAACTGGATGGAACTACATTCTTGAGGTAAAGAATTTTTAATGAATACTAATGTAGAAGAGTGCCAACTCTGTCTCCCACCCTTTGAATAACTGTAATTGTAATACCAGCCAAAGTTACTGTGCATTAGTTGTGAACTTGCAGTTAACAGGTGCTTTGTTTCTTTAGTTCAGTTTGATAGGTTCAACTGCTGTTGCTGTAATATTTTTAAGCCCACAGAATAAAAACAATTTGGCAGCTAAGAGATATTTTAGCTAATCCCATGAAAAATGTGTTTACCTGGGGAGGGGAACCCATATAGTATAGCAAATGATGACAGATTCCAAAAGAACTTACCGTATTTTCCGGCGTATAAGACGACCCGCGTATAAGATGACCCCCCCATTTTTCCAGTCAAAATATAGAGTTTTAGCACCTCTACCCTCATTATCCTTATATCCAGCGTATAAGACGACCCCCCCCCCACTTTAGCCACAGATTTTGCAGGTAAAAAGTAGCCTTATACGCAGGAAAATAAGGTATATAATCTTTATTTTGTGAGTAAACATCTTTTGGAAATGTATATCTAATAGTATGAAAAAAACAATATCAGAGTTGGATACTATACAAGGGGGTATAGTAAAGTTTTAATTATCACCTTTAATAAAATTTGACAGAAAGTTTATTTTGATTTGTAGTTGTTAACTTATTTCTACATAGTCACCATTTTTTTAGGTTGTGCCAGCAGTGACTAAAGTGTAAAATCCTCATAAGGCGCAATCTGCAGATTTCTACAACATCAGGTATTCGGAGGGTCAAGAAACGCTGGGAAAAATGTGTAAATCTGGATGGTGACTACGTAGAAATAAGTTAACAACTACAAATCAAAACAACCTTTCTGTCAAATTTTTTTAAATGTGGTAATTAAAACTTTATGATACCCCCTCGTAATTATAGAGACCACTAACATATTATAAAAGTAGACATAAGTGGTGTGAGCTTTCCCGTCATCCAGAACTTCTCATCAGGCAAGATACCAAATATTAAGAGAAGAGAAGAAATTAAAAGCTCCAAGGTCCAGTCTGATTTATTGACCATTTCAACCTGTGTCTATTCCTTCATAAGGAAGCTTACTCAACAATCAGACAGCATTGTCTTAAATTCCTGGTGAAATCATTTTGCTCTCAAAGTGGCATTACATCCCCTTCCGCCCCCCTGACACGTATACAAATACACACACTGTGTGAGTTGAACCTTGCTAGTTATGTTAAAACATGTAGTTGAAAGAAGAAGGAAAAAATGAGGATTGAATTGTATATTTGAGTGTATCTGCTGGGCTTTATTTAAAAAAAAATTAAGCCAGACATGTTTAGAGAAATGACTTTGAATAACTTTCACTTAAAGGACTAAACCGTCAAATAAAAATATCCATTGATAAAAACAGCTATTCTTCATCCAGTGAAGCAAATTAAAGTATTTTACTATTTTACAAATGATTATTGTGAATATCTGTTTGTATAACAGAAGTATGAAGGGTGTCTGCCCATAGAAATAAAGGCTGTTCCTGAGGGTGCTGTCATTCCCAGAGGAAATGTGCTCTTCACTGTCGAAAACACTGATCCAGACTGCTATTGGCTTACAAACTGGATTGAGGTAAATAAAATTGTTTTCTGTATGGTTGAGACATTTCTAGCTTTTTCTGTATGATGTATCAGCTTCAAGCTGTTTTTAAACAATGCCATTTTGATATCTGGTATGAACAAATGAGGGAATTGCATAATAGGATGCAAGTAACATCTGTAGTACTGTGTTTGTATCCTTGTGTATACATGCCTTCAACTCATCTGTCAACTTATGATGACCCCATAACGTTCAAAGGGTTTTCTTAGGCTAGGGATACTCAAAGGTGGTTTTGCCAGTTATTTCCTCTGAAAAATAACCTAAGTACTTGGTATTTGTTGGCAGTCTCCCATCTATGTACTAACCAGGGTTGACTCTGCTTAGCTTCCAAGATCAGACAGGATTTAAACTGAATTCATTTTTACAGTGTCAAATTACTTGGCATAATTCTCAGTGCACTAAATGTACAGCACGCTCCAATTTTCTGCTGCGGGGTTTAAGAAATAATAATAATAATATAAGAACAACAACAAACTCCATGCATTTCTCCACATTCTGATAGCCCAATTGATTCATTCAAATCACATTCATTCACACTAGTGAAGCGTGAGAGTACTGATAGTGAAATTGACCAACAGCACAGTGTTATTCACTTGTCCAGAAGATAAATTGTGGCACTGATTGAGTGTTTTGTGACACAGCATTCATCACAAATTTCATCACTCTAGCAGCACATGTGAATAATTATTATTGCGGGAAGTAATGTGATACAGGCTGGTTCAGTGTGTCATGTCTATCATGCACTGATATATGCTTAGTACGAACTTGTCTCATAATTATTGTGAGTGTTGGGGAATAAGAGAGTAGTCTATAAGTCGTGGCATGTCTCTGTAGCATTTCCACGCAAATATCTTGGCTTAACCAAGATATTTAATGCAATGTACTGTATTATGATACAAGTCAACTGATTTCTCCAATTGTCATTAACCCATCCCATTAGTGAGGTATGTCAATAATAGTGCTGTAAAGAAAGATTTCATGTTTTGTATAGATCTGAAAACAAATACAACTGCAAAGGATGTGATGCAGCTGCTGAAAGACTTCTTGGCCAAACATGATTTAGATAAGTCAAAGGTTCTGTGTACACTGATGAGGGATCTGCAATGCTTGGAAATAAATCTAGCATTTCTGCATTGTTAAAAAAGGAAATTCCACACTTGCAAGTTACCCATTATTTTCTTCATCGGCATGCTTTGGCATCAAAAAAATTGCCTCCAAATTTGAAGGAAGTCCTTAATACTTGTGTGAAGATCATCAGCTGGATCAGAGGGCATGCTTTGAACCATCACATCCTCAAATTATTTTGTGAGGATCTCAGAAGTGAGCATTCAGTTTTGCTTTTCCACACAGGTGTTTGTTGGTTGTCATGAGGATAAGCTTTTTTTAAAATATATTTTTATTTGTGAATAAATGACTTGTTAACTTACAATAATAACATTGATGAAAATACATCTATATATTGTAAAAAGAATTAAGAAGAAAAAATAGCATAAAAGATGAGAAAAAAGGGAAAAAGGAGAAGAAAGGAAAGCAAGAAACCTAAAGCAGAATATTACCACTCCAACCACCCACCACCTGTGCTAGACATACATTTTTAATAACATAAAGCTCTTAGACTTCCAACCCATATAATTTACAGTTGATTACATCATTGTTTTCATCACTCTCTGTAACAGCTCCTAACCATTATACTCAGAAATAATACCCTCGTTAACAGATACAAATCAAGTAAATTATAATTACATATTGAATCCTAAAATAGTGACATCCCCTCTCACTTTCTTCATCTACTCAATAAGTTTCCAGGTTTCCACAAATTCTTTTAAATCCCGTCCTCTAATTAGATTGGTCAGTTTTGCTAGTTCCACCAGGTCGATCATTTTATCCATCCATTCTGAAATTTTTGGATTTTCTTCTATTTTCCAATTTCTTGCAAAGACAAGTCTTTCTGCTGTAACCATATAACATATTAATATTTTACATTTTCTTTCAGTCACATTATCATAATCAATCATGTTAAGCAAATATAATTCTGGTCTAAGGGCTATATCTTCCCCAAGATCTTTTGCATAATAAGATTAATTCTAGGAGGATAAGCTTTAACCCAGTTCTTTGAACTGCAAGGAAAAAAAAGTTTTTTCTGGAGGAGCATGAATGTGGTCTTGTTGAGGCACTGGAATCACAGGAATTCACTCAAATGCTGGCTTACTTAGCTGACGTTTTTACTTGTATGAATGACCTCAGTGTTTCACTTCAAAGAAAAGGGATGTGAAAAGTTGAATGTCTTCAAAGAAAGGTTACATCTTTGGCCTTGAAGGATGGAAAGAGGTGGTCTCTTAAATCATCCTTCACTAGAAGAATTGGTTGATGATACTGGATCCATAACGAAGAAACTGGCTCCTTTGGAAATGCTGTCAAACTCATTTGAAGGATATTTTGCTCCTAGAAAACTGAAGATTTCAGAACAATCGATCATAAATCCATATTCCTCCAATTTGGAGAAATTGTCAGTTGATGAAGAGCTGGATATTTGTGAACAAATTGAGCTCTTGAAATGCAATTTGAAAGCAAGACTTTGGAGAAGTTCTGGTGTGCAGCACTGGATATTCTCCCAAAACTTTGGAAAAACATCAAGTGCAGCAACATACTTGTGTGAATCTGGATTCACTTCTCTTTTGTCAATCAAGACAAAATCTATGAATCACATGAATCCATCAGCAGACCTGCAGAATGCAGTCAGCAAGAAAATTCCATGTTGAAACCAAATCATTTCCTAGGTGTGTGGAGCGTATAAAAGGTTGGGAGAAATATGGCCCATGGGTTGCATGTGGCCTGCCAAGACTGTTTTTGTGTTCCCTTGTGGTCCATCAGGTTTTTTTCAAAAAAATGTTTTGTCCCCAAATGTTCTCTAGGGGTATGGGGCAATTTCACCATGTTTTTTTGGTTTGAGGAAGAGGAGGCCCTTTTAGGTTCAGGAGAGGCCTTCTTTCTAACTGGAAGAAGAATTTACCCCAGAGGTAATTTGGGGCAAAACCAATTTTTTTTTCCCAGGGTGGAGGGCTCAAGTTGTGGGCCTCCATGTTTTCCTTGGGAACTAATGTGGCCCCCCTTATCCCTGATGATCCCTTCTTTTGAATATCAGTGATAGTCCTGGGTACAGCCTTGCAGGCTGTGTTGTTTATAGGAACTAGTAATAAGGAAGTGATTTTTGTATTTATTTTAACACTTAGAGTCCATTACATGTATTTTTTAATTTAGGAGTCGCTTGTTTCTGTCCAATAGGGTCTTTTTGCTAATGTTTTATCTTTCTCACCTTCTGTCATCCATCTCCTCCATAACTGACTGAAAGCAGGGACACAGCTAGGACCTAGATCTCCAAAGCTATACTGCCAATTTTCTGTTGTTGCTGTTCCTCCTCCTCTTTATGCCTCACCTTTGCCATAGCCCTCTTACGATGTGTGGTTTTATGCAGTATATGAATTGGTCTGAATATGTTTAAAACGTGTGTGTGTGAGAGAGAAAATGTGTACCTTGTGAGCCTATGCAGTCTCCAGCCCCTGTTTTGTGGTCCCTTGGAGACCCCCACTCTTAAGCAATGAACCTTTTAATAAATTGGCTGGTTTTGCAGAAAAAATACCCAAACCATTAGGATGGTTAAAACAAAAATGTAGCAAAGAGGTTGAAAAGGAACTCTTAGGGCAAGGGGGATAGCCATTAAAATAACAGATATGGTTTTGTGTAAGCAATTGTAAAGTGATGTATTGGGCATGAGGACAAAAACACCAACAGATTAACTTCAGTTAATTGTTGATGGAATCACAACTGGCAGTGACTAACCAAGAAAGGGAGCTTGGTGTTATGGTACATGCCTTGATAAATACATTGACACATTCACTGTAAAAAAGGTAGAATGCATGCTGGAAATAATCAGAAACACAAATGAAAAAGTGCCATAATACATTTGTGAAATTCTGTGGTACAAGCACATTTGGAACATCGGCTGACCTTTGATAACTGCACTTTAGCAAGAATTTCGTAGAGCAGGAAAAGGCTCTGACGCAACAGCCCTCTGAAGCAAGGTTACAATGTTTGGGATTTTTTAGCTAATGAGCAAAGTCAGGTGAGGGCAAGATAGCTAAAGTCATGGACTTCTTTACGTCTCATAGTTAAACTATGTGAAATTGTTGCTACATTTGCTACTACAGTTTGTGGTGACGACCAGCACCTGAATGTTTCAAAAAGGGAATAAGACAAATTTATGTGAGATAAGACTGTTACAATGGATATGTGTTATATGCAGGATCCAAAGCAGAATGTTGCTCTAGAAGATGGGCAAGAGAGTGTTATAATGCTTTCCATATAAGGATCTGGTTGGCCAATATAGAAACCTGATGTTGGAATAGATAGGATTTGGTCTGTTGTTTTTCTGACAAGGATGAACTTATATACATACTTGTATACCACCTGCCATGTCTAATGTCATTGCTGTATTGAAGTTCCCGTGAGCCAGTATGGTGCAATGGCTTGAGTATTAGACTAGGAATCTGGGAGATGAGTTCAGATCCCTATTCAGTCATGGAGAATCCCTAGGTGAATTTGGGCAAATCACACACTCAGCCTTGGAGGGAAGCAATGGCAAAACCTCCACACAAATCTTGCCAGGAAAACCCCATGATAGGCTCACCTTAGGGTCACCATGTCAGAAATGACTTGAAGGCATGCAACAACAATATTTTGAAACCAAGAATGAAGGTTATTTGTTCTTATATTTGGTATATTTTATCTTTTCCTAGACTATTCTTGTACAGTCCTGGTATCCAATTACTGTAGCAACAAACTCCAGAGAACAAAAGAAGATCTTGGCAAAATACCTGTTAGAAACCTCAGGCAGTTTAGAAGGATTAGAGTACAAACTACATGATTTTGGTTACAGAGGAGTCTCTTCACAGGAGGTAATACAAGCTTTTCCTACAGTGTATATGTAGAAAACATTAAATTGGACAACTTTTATCTGTTGTGTCTGGCAGTTTCACTTAAAGTTAATTCTCAGTTTGGATTTGGTAAATCTTGACTTCTGTTGGTAAATCTTGAGTTGGCAACTTGACAGCTGTTGGTTTGGGCAGCTCTCATCATCCCCAGCCAGCACTGCCAGGATTTTCTGGGTGTTGTTTTCCAAAACATCTAGAGAATACCAGCTTGCCTAACTCTGCCATGTACTTTGTTGCTTTTTTTCTTATTGAGTCTTAAAGTGCAGTAAAAGACAGTAAGTATGGCATTCATATCTTATTTATACTATTTTATAGATACTAACTGTAAAACTGGAGAAAGTGCTTAATTTGAAGTTGTTGTATCTTAAAACAGAATGTTCTAGTCATAGCCATTATGGTAATTCATAGTCATGTCTTATTCTCAGACTGCAGGAATAGGAGCCTCTGCCCATTTGGTGAACTTCAAAGGCACTGATACAGTAGCAGGAATTGGTTTAATCAAGAAGTATTATGGAACAAAAGACCCTGTACCAGGCTATTCTGTTCCAGCTGCAGAGCACAGGTATTTTTATTATTCCTTAACACTTTATATGCAGTACTTCTGTTCTTTATTTGTTTACAATCAAATTTAAATTAGCTATAGTACTACCACAAAGGTAAATACCACAACTACCAATGTATTATAATCCCTAGTTATCTCAGAGAGTTTCCTTTTATTGGTTGTGTTATAAACATAATATGTGGTGTGTGTGCTCATGTACACATTCTCTTGGAATTGGTTTTGGATCAAATATGTCTTCAATATAAGCTTTTTTTTTTTAATGAGAAACCTGATTGCACTATAGCAGGAATGGGGAACCTATGGCCCTCCAGGTTGTGACTAACTACCATTCTCATCATGCCTCACCGTCAGCCAAGCTGAAGGAAGTTTTAGCCAGACTCATGAGGGCTTGATTGTAGCTCCTCCCCTTCTGATGATGTATAGCCATAAGGGGAGGAGCTATAACCAAGATGGCATGAGCGTGACTAAAACTTCCTTCAGCTTGGCTGGTGGTGAGGCATGATGGGAATGGTAGTTCGTCAGGACCTGGAGGGTTGTAGGTTACCCTCTCCTGCACTGTACAGATGGGTGGACTGCATGCAGATTTTACCTTCCCAACATTTCCTCTGATGTCCAGTTGGAATCTACCTTTGCATGTTTTCAGGATGAGCATTGTTATGGTATCACATGCCAGTACATCTTCCCCTGCCCAATCTTGGGAATAGCCAAAACTTTCTAATGAGTCAATGAAGATCTTAGACCAGGGGTAGGCAGCCTTTCCCCTTTAAGGACCGAGGGACTTCAGTTCCCAGAAGCCTCAGCCATGTTGGCCAATAGTCCCATGTTGGCCAATAGCTCCTGGGATTCTGGGAGCTGAAGTCCCTTGGCCCTTAAAGGGGAAAGGTTGCCTACCCCTGTCTTAGACCAATGTGGAATGAGAAAGTGTCTCATGTGAGTGAAGGCACAGTGTAAATACAAAAACATACTTGATTGAATCTTCTAGAGATAATGGGTGACAAGAAGTAGCATAAAGATAAGGAATTCTTGTATTTGTGCAGTGTTACGTCTCCTAAAAAAAAACCCACAGTTCTCTCACACAAACACATGCATCACACACATATATATTCTGAGTTAATAAATATTTCCTGTTCTTCCAGTACTATAACAGCTTGGGGGAAAGACCATGAAAGAGATGCTTTTGAACACATTGTGACACAGTTTTCTTCAGTGCCTGTATCTGTGGTCAGTGACAGTTACGACATTTACAATGCGTGTGAAAAAATATGGGGTGAAGATTTAAGGCATTTAATTGAATCAAGAAGTGCAGAAGCTCCACTGATTATTAGGCCAGATTCAGGAAATCCTCTTGACACTGTGTTAAAGGTAACGATTTAAAAATTCTCTTTTAAGATTTTAAAGTTCTTTAATGAAATAATTAAATATAAACTTTAGGTCCAGCAGCTGTGTTAGTGATGCAGACTTCACCACAGTCTGTGCAGCCGCTCCTCTGGACCCAGAAAATGTTCCACAGTAAGTTCGGAAACATTGCTAAATGGGGCAAGCTGTGATAGGGGAGAATCCTTCCTCCTCCCCAATAGGGTGGAGGTGCCTTCTCTTGTGGTTTCTAGGACCAGACATCCCATATCTCTTTGTACCTATGTTCCCATCCCAATATTCTAATTCTCATTTTTGTATTTAACTGCTCTTGATTATTGACCTTTCTGTCCACTGCCGATATTATGACTGATGTAGTGAAATGATAGTGTGTGCTAAGTGGGGCAATATTGATCTGTTATCTTCTGGTATATTTACATAGTGCAGATTTCTTGTAGACTGTAATAGTGTGAAGTATTCTTTTCCCCCCACTAAAATTAGTTTAGAATGGCTGTGTCCAGAATATTCCCTGAAATTTTGGAACTTGTATACTTTCCAGTAATTCAGATCATACAATAGGGAAAAACACTGCTTTGTATATATTTTGCCTCTGCTTTGCCAATAAAAGTTAATGATTTCAGTTTACCAGCACAATGAAGTGCTTGATAAACAATCACAAATGTTTCAGCTACAGTTATCTACAAGAACAAATATGAATCTATCTAGTTTGTTTAAACTGGCTCTGATTCCAGCAGACACATTATATGAGTTACAGCATCTTTATAAAAGTAAATTTGCAAGTTTACTATTTATTTTGAAATATTAATATATTCTGATTTTTTTACATTGCTCAAAGCATTCTCATAAGTTTTTAAAAATGCAATAAAACTGTATGTGGACATAGTAGGAGCTAACTTAGGAACAGCATCAAAGACAAAACATATTCTTCCCCTTGCTTCCAATGTCAGCAGTGAAAGAATTTGATCTTATAGAGGTTTCTGAAGGTCAGATGAACCTCTTGGGGGACCACATTTCAGAAGGAGCTATTATAAACTATAAATAGCTTATGGTCCTATACACAATTTTGAGCAGATTTCCATCTGCTGAGACTCTAGTATTGAAATCTTGATTGACCTTTAATAATGTCTCACCCTGGTCTCTGTTTCTAAACATAGGAAGCTGCTTTACATTGAAGTCACTGTTTCATCCAGTCCAGTACTGTCTGTACCAGGGATGGGGAATCTTAAGACTCTGGGGCAAAGTAACTTTCAACTTGCTCAATACAAACCACCAGCCTTTCTCCATGCCATGCCTCTTTATGAGCCCTGTTCTGGGTTACTGCTGTTGTTTTTGCTATTTGCTCTGTCCCCAGCTACATAGTTGATGGGAAGGAACCCTATGTAGCAGGGGTGGGAATTGTGCAGCCCTTGAAATATTTTTGGACAGCAGCCCGATCTATCATGAACTATAGGGAGAAATGCTAGCCATTTTAGTCTTGGAAATTGTTTCCTTGTTTATTGTATTGCTGTTTTAAATTAGATTTTAATTGATGCCGATTTAATGTATTTTTAACGGGGAGTTATATATCTGTTATAATGTGTGGGTTATTATTTTAAGGTAAGCTGCCTTGATAGCCTTGGCTAAAGGCGGGGTAAAAATAAAATTTTATTATTATTTATTATTAGAGGCAACTCAAGAGCTGCATCCTTCCTATCCATGCTGTACAAAGTGGGGAAAGAAATGTTTGCAAGCAAATGCCTTTGTCCATTAGTTTACAAAAGTAAAAGTCCCACATGTAAACTCAGTTACTTTTACCTGTTGCCTTATCCACTACTCGGTTGCAAAGCCTGCCAGTTTTTGATCAAGGTAATTTTGGCTCAATAAAGAAGAAGTTTCCTATTCCTATTCTACACTTGCTGGCAACAATCTGTGGGCTTGTGGAGGAAGGAAGTTTCCCAAGTCTAATCCTTTCCATGCATGAAGCATGTGTTCCGCCATAACCTACAGCACTTTTTCAAACTTTCCTTCAAAGTGCAGTTTTATACAGTGACCAGATCAGATAACTGTGGTGTTATTTCACTAGTGCAAGGATGAAGAAAGTGTAGACTGATGGCCACATAAAACTTTCTAAGGTCATATTTGTTTTTGCTCCCCCACCCATTAGTGTTAGACCTGGAGTGCATGTGTTTTTAAATTCACTTCTGATTCGTTTCCTGCTTCAT
>CM034708.1:128269869-128289053 GCA_020142125.1 Phrynosoma platyrhinos | reverse complement strand
TTGGGTGCGTCTTATATGCCGGAGTGTCTTATATGGCGAAAAATACAGGTACTTGTTTGGGAGAAAACAGTATGTGTAGCCAGGCTCTTAAATGCAGTGTATTAGGAACTATTCTATGGAGTCAGTACTAGCCAATGCAGATTAGTTTTATATTTTAATACATGAAATATTGTTTTTCTGAAACTGAAAGAAGAAAATTATGTGTGTTTGCAGGATCTCCTTCATACGGTGTTTAAGAATGGAGTAGTAACGAAGTCTTATTCATTTGATGAAGTAAGAAAAAATGCCAGACTGAAGACTAGTGAACTGACAGTGTCATCTCACTAAAGTTTCATTCCGTGTTTGTATATGTGTAACAATTATGTACTGCTAATTGTTTCTTGTAGAGATCTGTGTGTTTGTGTTTGCCACATTATAGCCAAATTATTTGTTGGTTTATGGACATCACTGCCCTTTCTTTTCTTTTTGTCTTTAGAAGAGATTAAATTGAGGAAATAGTTTAAAACAGTTCAGTGTGCTTCTAGGGACCCTTTGCCAGTAGTGATTCAATCTGGTATTGATCTCCTTGTTAATGAGACAGAGCTGAGACTTTTTTTTATATATATATATATATATAGAAAGAGAGAGTAGCATACCACAAAACAGATTTGCATAAAAGTATCATTGCTTTATGTTTATATTTAACTTGTATTTTTGTACAAACAAGATCGTGTAAAATATATTTAAAGTTTCAATAATTCTTTCCAACTTTTCATGATTTTTATGAGCACAGACTTTCAAGGAAATATTTGGGGATGGGAATTCATTGCCTTTGTGTCCATTTATCAGCAAATAAAACATGGCCTTAAGTTTTATTGTGACAACTGTACTATTTGGAAGTTTTAATCAGGATTACTCCCTCACATCCCACAGAAGAACAAACCTCACCGTTCATTGTAGTTATCTGTCATTTGACAAATATCTTGTCGTTGACAGTTGTCTTGTCATTTGATAGTTATCTGTTGTTTGACAGGGAAACTTCTGTTCTTTCTGTAACGGTGAGGTACTATACGAATATATAAATGTATTGGTCTTGCTAGAGAGCAAGAGATATAAATGTAATGGAAAATGGAGAAGGACTTCTAACTGCAGCAAGCATTGCTAAGTGCATCTGTGTATTCCAAGACCAAGACTCCATTCCTGTGCTTGTCCACCTGGGTATAAATCCCATTGCAGTTAATGGAATTTATTTCCAAGCAAACATGCAGGAGATACGGTTGTAAAACTAAAGGATTTCCTTCCACTACAGAGTATATATATGTAAAATATTGACAGGAATGGAAGTGGTATATTAAAGGAAAAACACTTCTGGGCATATTTTTCCATATATTGTGACAAATTTCAGAACAAAAGATCTAACTGATTAGTGCACTTTTTACCTTTTTTGTATTTTGGTCATTGATTTTGCCTTTTTGTCAGATTCAATGTTAAATTGTATAGACCTCTTACCTATTTTTTGTTAAACAACTTTAATAAAACATTATACTAGCCAAACTCCTTTTACATTGATAGCCTCCCCTATAGGGGACACTATGCAGAAGTTAACTATTTTAAAAATTTAAAGAGTAATGAAAGGTACTTTTTCCATGACTGCACTTGATTCACTTTTTACATATGCTTCAAAGTGCTTACAAGGACAAATTGGTTAGTGAATGACTTGACAAGCTGTATCAAGTTCTCAGGTGTACAGGCATATTTCAGGATGGTTGTTAAAAGACAAGAACTTGTCAGCCTTTTTAGAAGAGGTAGTATATTTTGTTTCATTAGCTGTAGGAAGGGATAGGTGGGACTTAAGGTAGGTTAAACCATTATGTGGGAAATGGTTCAGAAGAGATCTACCAAAATGAGTAAACCGAAATAATATGCTTCTAAAAGTGGTTAAAAGCCATATTTTAATGTTCTGCTATGAAACTTATTTAACTGTCCAGATGTGGTATTAAGCCGCTTATTCCCAGTCTTATTTGTTTATTTTGTTTAATGAGGTTTCTGCTGTTTTCATGTGATTATACACAAAATGAATGTACAGTTATCAAAAATACTTATCTAAGTAGTGACGTTTATGCACAGAATCCACATTGTGGTTATCCTTTCTTTGATAACCACAGCAGGCTTATCTTGATCAGAAATGTTTAAAAACTAGTTAAAGTTTAGCAAGGCTGTATCTGTTCCACACAGTGTACTGGGGAGCTTTATAAGTAATACCAGAAAATCTAGTACGTTCTGCCCTTAATTTATATTTCTGTATGTGAAGGCTTTGGAAAAATGCTCTTATGCATCATGAATTCCCTGAATGAATGTTTTGGATACTAGATATTTCTGGGAGGTGAACACAAATTAAAACTCTATGAATTTCTTAGATTGTTAAAGAATGCTGGACTCCTGTTGCCAAGGTTTTAGTCTTTAACGCCTAAACTCAACCAGTTTGGTGTCAAATACAGAGTTGGAACCTTAAATATCCTAATTCTTCCATGTAGAGATAAGCAGTATGATTGCGTTTGCTTTAAACAATTAGAATTGTAGGAATTGATATCTTTAGCTTGCATTTCATAATAGTACAGTACTTATATGTAGAAATGGCAGTTGGGAGGCTTTGTGTTTACTCTAAAAATAATTTATTTGTAAACTATATTTAACATAAGAATTTTTATGAGTATTTTTTTCTCAGAAGAATGGTTATGACATGGATATGAAATCTTTTTATAGCAAGGAATCAATCTTGGAAGATTTGAGATGTATTTATTGTTTGCCAAAAAAAAATATCAAACCGTAAACAGAATTTTCTCTAGTTTTACATTCCTTTTTAACCTACTTAGCTGAGCAAGTATTCTTCATCTAAATCTTATGTTTAAATAGTCATAATGTACTTCGCATCAAAGACTAATGTAATAAACATGGAAATAAAGTTTTAGTTCCCATAGTGAAACTTACAACTATTTCATTTTGTTTGACAAGTAAATGACTTCTAGATACTGTAAAGTCTGGTAGGAGAAGGGGAAGCATTATGCTATAAACCAGGAATTGCAAACCACTGTAAGCTTGAGGACCATTCAGTTCTCTGGACATTAATCCAAAAGCTAAAAGTATGTCATGTTTCCAATATGAATGTCTCTTAGATGGTCTAGCCCTATAAGCAAGTTAGCATCACCTAATAGTAATGATTTCACAGGGGTAGAACGTATGGGTTCAGTTGGTATGAAGTTCCAGAAAGATCTGTTCAAGAAGCAGATTGGTAGAAGTCCTGTGTCTTTCTAAAATTCAGTTGAAATACACTTCAGAAATACACTTCTATAAAGTGATGTGCTTTAGTGTTTTCTTGTTTCATTTCTTCGGTAAAGTCTGGTAAGTCCATGTAGGACCACATAGAATTTCCCTGTGGGTCAGATCCAGCATGTAGTCTGCCATCATGTCTGTACCCTAGTTAACCTTTGATAATGCTCTAATTGAAGCACTTTTCAGGATGAAAAAAACAGTATGAAGTAATATAAATATCTTATTTATGTTAATCTTTTGTATTGCTAGAGTTACTGATAATAAGGACATGGATTGGTGGTAACTGCTTAATCTACTTTTGCTTCTTTGACAAGCACCTTTTGCAAAGGGGTTATAGATGTAGTATGTATGTCCTTTGCATGAATGTTCCAGGTTTGGTCCCTGCTATCTCCTGAGACCTGACATCAGGGGATAGAAAAACCTCTATGCAAGAATTTGGAGAGTCGCTGCCTCCTTTACACTGGACTGGATGAAGTAAAGCCAATTTCATACGTTCATATAGTTATTTAAATGCTGTATATACCTGTGCAGAACAGTATAGTTCTTGTCCTGAGAGATGCACTTAAATTGTGACTCCTGTGAAAGCCTCTGTCCCTCTCACCTTGATGCTAATTCTTGTGCTAATTCTTAAGGTAAGCAGAAAAAAGTGCCAAATGTTTGCTTTGTTTTTCTACAAAAGGTAAATTAAACCCAAGAACCTTCTTTTTTCCAGCACAGATGATGTATACTTTAGACTAGGTACATTAAAGTTCCTCTCAAGTAGTTGACCCAAACCAGTGCTGGAATTTCATGGATAATATTTACTGCAAGCATACAGTCTCATTAAAGGTAGATAAAGGTAGTCCCTTGACACGAATATCTAGTTGTAACCAACTGGGGTGTATGTGCTCATCTCCGTTACTAAGCTGAAGAACCAGCATTGTCCGAGGACTGCTCATGTGGCCAGCATGACTGCACTGAATGCTGTTACCTTCCCACCAAAGTGGTACCTATCTATCTATTTGCATTTGCATGCTTTTGAAGTCGCAGTCTTATTACTGTGCTGTATTAAAAAAAATTGACAGATCAGGCAAGGTTTTAAATGTGTACTGTGTTTGTGTCAAAAAAATAAGTATAATTCTAGTCTCCTCCCTCTCAGCAGCTGAAGCTATATTCACAGAATACGTAATTAGAATTTGGATGGATTGGCAGAAACTAACGGCAAGCCCTGCCCTGGTAGGTCTTGAGCAGGGGTAGGCAACCTAAGGCCGGGGGGGGGGGCGCGCGTGGATGTGGCCCCCCGAGGCCTTTGGACCGGCCCCAGGCCCGCCATGATGATATTGATTATTGTTGCTATTACTTGTTCTTGGGGTTTTCTTGGCAAAATCTCCACAGGGGTTTTGCATGGCTTTTCTGGGGCTGAGAGAGTGTGCATGCATATTTTTTAATATTTATTTATTTATTTATTTATTTATTGTGCTTCAGCCCCCCAATTGTCTGAGGGACAGCAACCCGGCCCCCGGCTCAAGCCTACCCCTGGTCTTGAGAAATCTACAAATATTGTTCACATGCTTCAGTTCAATACTGCAAAGGCTACAGTTTTTCTTTAGAAACAGACTGTAGTCATGTTCATTTCTACCGCTTAGTAAAGAAAACAGATGTACTCATGAGATAATATACATAAATACATTTTCAGCCACTCATTACAGTAAACCTCATAAGAACTTCAATAGTGATTTTATGCAAAGTATTTTGCCAGAAGGCAGGTTCAGACAAAATCCTGCCAAGGTGATTGACACAAAAAGATCTGTTGTTCACTTAGTACATACAAACACATTGCTTGCAACAATTTGTTTACTCTTCTTTATTATACGTAGATGCTGAGCTTTAAATCTGAAAGGGAATTGTATGCAATATGGAAACCTTTAGTAAAGAGAGTTGTTTCTTTTTAAGGGAGCTGAGTTATTAGCAAGATGCTAACAGACATCCTGTTGCTTAACACCTTTCTCCTTTTATGTCAGCTGCAGGGGCTCTGGAGCCATTTTCTAGGTTAACCAAGTGCTTGAGGCACATGGTTTTTTAAAAGTATATATTTTAATTAAGAGAATGTGATGTGTAGTACTTTTATCTGCATCTGTTGTAATTTTTGTAAGCCACTTTGAGTCCCAGGACTAAGGAAAAGATATGGTGAAGCTTAAAAAGCTACTTGTGGTTAAAGTTAAATTAATTAAATGCTTCCCCCTGTAGTTAGTTGCATCATCACTTGGGTTTTGGCTACTTTTAAATATCCTAGGTTCAGGAAGAAAATTGATTTCCACTTTAAAGTATTTACCCCTTCCTTTTGCTGCTTCAAATCATTGTTACATTTTTAACACGGCCACAGCCAATTTCAGATTTTTAGCAGTGGGGGCTTGGAGAAGGTCCAGTTGTAGAAATTAATTTGAATGTTATCAGTTAAATCAGAAATTTTCTAACAAAGGGGCAGTGTATTACATTTTAATAAATTCAAGTTGGAATTTCAGCATTAGCTTATTTTTAGAATTATTAACTAATTTAAAAACTCTGCTATAGAGCCAAGAAATTTTACATTATCCGGCTGGTTCTCCAAAAATCTAGCTGTTTTATATATATTTGAGGGGAGATTGTTGTTTCTTTTTTAATTCTCTCAGGATGTATCACTTCAAAGGTGGTCACAATATTCAAATTATTTTTTCAGGAGTAGAAAAAATTGTATTAAGGGGTTTTGAGGTTAGTAGTTCCAGTTAAGTGACCCACCACACTACCTCTAAACACAATAGGGTTATTGGTCTTATTGAAACCAGACATTTCTTTATATGTACAAAATCTGGGAGACTTCAGAGTTGTAGAAAAATCTGAAATCTATGTGAAGAAGTGGGGGATAAAATTATAATTGGTATTTTTCAGTTTTGTTTTGATCAGACTCGGAGCACAAGCCTTTAATTTAGGGCTGAACAGACTGCCAGAAATAATCCAGCTTGAGACCACTTTAACTGCCCTGGCTCAGAGCTAAGGAATCATGGGAACTGTAGTTTATTGTGGCACCAGAGCTCTCTGACAGAGAAGGCTCAATGTCCTAGAAAAAAAATACAGTTCCCATGACTCCATAGCATTGAGCCAGGACAATTAAAGTGGCCTCAAGCTGGATTATTTCTGGCAGTCTGTTCAGGCCCTTAAATGGCAATCTAAAACATAAATGTAATAATGTTTTCCCCTCTTCTAGCATAAATTTAATTGAATTAGATTTAAGGCTTAGTACTGATTAACTTTTCTCCTACCTTTTTTGTCTAAAAGCGATTTTGTCACCTGTGGCAGTAGATCACTGTAGCAATTTGCTGCCAAAGTTGATGGCAAACAACACAGCAAATAGATTGAACTGAATTTTGGCTGATTTTTTTCTTTCTTTCATGGAGGCAGAGAGGCTATTTGGGCTGCACTTTCCCTATTCCTGCTCTGTGTCATGTGTACAGCTTAGGGTATCTAAGTCTGGCTGGAAGCAACATCTCTGAAGGTAAAGGGAAATTTTTTGAGTAATTATCTCTAATTGGCTTTCTGCTTAAAAAAAGAAGATATCAGCAGGGAAAGAGAAAATGCTCAAATAAAGATCTTTTGAATTTTCTTTCTTTCTTTTTGGGGTTGTTTTTTTGAGGCAACAGATAGGTTAGTTGGTTATCAACCCCAACATAACCACACTTCCCAAATATTTCTGTGCCCCACCCTTTCCAATGAACTTAAGTGCAAGCCCATAACTATTGTTTTGTAACACAATTTCTTCACACTTGTTTACACGGACACAGTTAAGAAATCTGTCCCACAGGTATATACTTGCAGACTGGATGATCATACATGACAAGGTAGAGTAGGAAAGGTGAAAGTAAACAAAAGAACATTTGGAGTGCACATTTGCATTATGGTAAACCCTCAAATGATCCTAAAGTGGACCATATATTTAAATAAATATCACCTCCCTCTCCTATGGACTGCTGTTTTCTTCATAGCAAGTTTCAAGAAGTTTTCCATCCAATCTATTTGCAGTATGATTATGGGCTTTCATTTTTGCAAAAGAAAGTTTGGGTGGTAGGGTTGCTTAGGGTCCTTAGGTTGTGTTGTCTCTTAGTCTTCCATCTCAGTGGCATATGTCTTTAGAGCAGGTTATACTAAGAAACATTCAGTTTTGTTTCTCATACAAAGTCAGTACATCTCACTACTTCCTAGAAGGGAATGATTGCAGAGGAGCACAGAATATGGGTGAATGTTCACATCACCAGCATGAACTGTGGTCTGATCCTGTATGTTTAGTCACTAAAATTTGTCCAAGGTCCAAGAGGCACATAAAGTAATTTTTGTTGGATTAGTTGTAATTGTGTAGGGTTTTTGTATATGCTAGAATGCTATTCCACAGGGAAGCTTCTAATGGCATTTCTATTTCAGTGGCCCACTCGTTCTATATCTCATCTAGATTGGGACCCACCTGGATACCAACAGTAACTGTGTGCTTGTGGAAAAGCCTCCACCATATGTAAGAATTTAAGCTTGAAACTGAATGGTTCTAAAGCATTCAGTTTGTTATGCCAGGATATTCAACCTAGACAACAAGGAAATCAAAATAGTTAAAGAACTCTCATACCTTGGATCAAACATTGATCAGAAAGGTGACAGCAGTCAAGAAACCAGAAGAAGACAAGGAATGGGAAGGGCAGCCATGAAAGAATTAGATCAGAACTTAAAGAGCAAAGATATACAGCTGAGCACTAAAGTCAGAATCATTTAAGCCAGGGGTAGGCAACCTTTTTGAGCTGGGGGCTGGGTTGCTGTCCCTCAGACAATGGGGGGGCCGAAGCACCATAAATAAATAAAATTTTAAAAATTAAAAAATATATGCATGCACACTCTCCCGGCCCCAGAAAAGCCATGGCAAAACCCCGTGGAGATTTTGCCAAGAAAACCCCAAGAACAAGTAATAACAACAATAATATCATCATGGCGGGCGGGGGGCAGCAGTAGGACCGGCCTGGGGCCGATCCAAAGGCCTCCGGAGGCCGCATCTGGCCCCCTGGCCTTAGGTTGCCTACCCCTGATCTTAGCCATGGTGTTCCCCATCACTATGTAGGGATGTGAGAGCTATACAGTGAAAAAAGCAGATAGGAAGAAAATAAACTTATTTGAGATGTGCTAAGGATAGATACCATGGACAGCCAAAAAGACAAATGAGTCCTTCAACTGATCAAGCCTGAAAATATTCCTATAAGCCAGGATGAACAAATTGAGGCTGTCATACTTTGGCCACATCAGGAGAAGACACAACTCCTTGGAAAAGACAATAGAGAGGAAGACTGCACACCAGGTAGCGAGACTCAATTAGGGAGGTCATGGGCCTTAATCTGCAAGATTTAGGAGATTATCAGACAACTGAAAATTGGAGAAGAAAAAGGTATACTCCCGGCAAAGTTGCACTGAAGATTTTCAGACAATGTTGTGCTTATCCAGGACTTAACCCATGAAGATCCATGAATGCTCTAGCAACAAACCATTCACAGGGAAGTCCCAGGAATGGTTTGCTGCTAGCGCATTCCTGGATCTTCATGGGTTAAGTCTTAGATAAGCACAATGTTATCTGAAAATCTTCAGGGCGATAGTGTGACTTTGCCTTTTACTCCCAGCTCTCCCCCCCCCCATCTGATCTTAAACAGAACAGTGGAAGATGGGATCTTAGAGAAGTCTCATCCACAGGGTTGACATGAGTCAAGGTTGACTCGAAGGCAGTTAACTATTACTTACTGGCATAATTATAAGAGTAATTGATACTTCTGTCTCAGATGCTGCCAAGAGCCTCTGGGCAAAATGTAGCCCCTTAAATAGTGTAATGAGTTGCAGTATGGCAAGTAATCAATTTTCAGGAATTCTTATTGTGGCTTATAAGATCCTCAAACAATTTGAAGTATTTTTTCTGATTAAATAAGCTGTGCTAGGGTGTTAATTCCTAGGCTTGAGCAAGTTACTGTTTGGCCTCCATTTTTTACATTGGGGTTTCCCGTGGCATGGCTTCCTTGTGTGTGTGGATAACTAGGGGTCCCCAGCTTTCCTCTATGTACTGTTTGTGGCCCTTGTGGGGTGGGATGAGTATGGGGGGGTTGAAGATAAATTGGAGTCTAAAGCCACACATCTTTCTATAAGTGACATTTTCTGCCTCGAATATCTACCACTGAGAGTTTTCTGTTCCTCGCCTTCCCCTAGTTCAGTATCTTGCCTGTACTGACATTCAATTTGTTATGTTAAGTTTTAAGGTTGGGAGCCCCCCCCCCCTTTAGTGATAGGCAGTTACCGTTTGTTGTATACGACATGTGGTCTTCATCCTCTTTCTACCAAGCTTTCTGTTCAGTACTACTGTTAGGTAGAACATAGGAACATGTTTGGGCTACTAAGTCCAACTATGTCTACTCTTAGACCTCTTCTCCTGGCTTTATCACTTTGCTTAAGCAAGAGCACTTGTTGGCAACATTCTTCCCAATATTTTTAGCAGCTGCTCTATGAGGTCACAATGCTATTTTCAGTTGTTTATGATTGACAGTGTTCTCAGCAGAAGAACGCCAAGTGGGAAAGGCATTTCTTTATAGCACAGATGCTAACTCAGGCACGGCACCCCACAAGTAATGCTCATCTAAATCGTGTCCTGTGTTATTTCATTGACAAACCTTAGCGCCAGTCAACTATAGAAGACACTTCATAGTGTTCCTCTGAGGCAAGTAGAGAGCAGACACTGGCAACAAAATAGATAACAGTAGACAGCAGCCAGCAAATTGATGACTAATTTATGAAGCGTTACACCCTTTCTGCTAAATGGTGGAAATGTAAATAGGTTGGAATTTATACTGTATAAAATTATATATGAGGTTCCTGTGGTGTATATAGATTTAGTCAGGATGGCAGAGTGAAATGCATTGCAGCAGCTGACTGCTCTTCCACATTGCAGAAATAAAGCAGTTTGACACCACTTTAAACTTTCGTGTCTCATCCTGTGGAATCCTGGTCTTGACTAACATGATGGTTCAGAACAGAAAGAGGTACAGAGAACAGTGTGATACCTGCAAAACTGCTTTTCAGAATCCTGCAGTAGAGCAATCGTGTTCGTCTGATCACCAACCTTAATAAGAAAGTAAAGGGATTCCCTATAACTACTGCCCTTCTTTATTCGTTTCAATGCCTATCATTTTGAAAATGTGAATAAAGCATTTTTGAGATTCTAGAGAAAGAAGTAGGATAAATGCTAACATTGATTCTGCATATTAATTTATGGAAGAAAAGTTGTGCCTCTTTAATCACAAAATGTAGCATAAGGAAAATTTTGAAACTTCTGGATATAGTTATCATACTTGGGTACCTGAGATCAAGTGTGAGTCTAACTTCGTGTTTCCTAGGAGGTCAATATGTGTTGGCAGATGGACTTCTGTAGCAACATTTGTTGACTCTGTACTTTGGTATTGTAATACAAAACTCCTTGAGAGCAGTAGAGGTTATCTTGAATATCAAATAGAGCTTTTCCCAGCAGCTGGGGACCTTTTCACTTGACTGGCATAATATACGTTGACCATATTTACAGTACTTTCCAACACTGATTTCTCACTGTTTCAAGTGCTGAACAATTAAAGGAAAAGGAAGTTCCTTACTGTCTAATTAAGAATAAGCAAGATGGAATAGGAGAGAAGAGAAAACTTGGACAATGCAATTATTTTGTTGCTAATGATAGCTCTTCAGAAGCATTCAGATTCTACAAATAGGTTTGATCTTGACAATGTGTCAAGAAAATATTTGAAATTTTGTCTTCATGGTCCAGTGTTCAAGATTTTATGGTATACACACTTGAAAATATATTCACAACTTTAATACAAACTTGAATTGCAACAAGATAACTTCTGGTGTGTAATTCTTACATCAAACAAGAATAGTGCTTCTTTAATAAAGGGGGGGGGAGTGCACAGTACAGCTACATCAGGGGTCAGTAACCTACGGCCCGTGGGCTGGTTCCAGCCCAGGGGCCCCTGCTTACCAGCCCCCGCAGACCCCTGCCACCGCTGTTGTCGGCGCGCAAACACATCACGGGTGCCATTTTGGAGAACAAAATGGCCGTGACATGCACAGAGGCGGCGCCGGCGGCAGTGGCAGAGGCGATGGCGAGGGTCGTGGTGTGCCGCCATTCCCCCCCCGGCCCGCCGGAAGGGACGACTTTGGGGGACCGGCCCCTGGCTCAGAAAGGTTGTCTACCCCTGAGCTACATGCATCCAAAGACTTTCAAATGTCTTCAGCAAGTGTCAGAAAAATACCATTTAGATCAGGAGTGAGAGCCCTGTGGCATTCTAGATATTAATGGACTCTGCTCAAACTTCAATGTACAACGCCTTTTAATAACAGGGGCGAAATATACTTTTCTTTTTCAGTCTAGGCGCATGGTTCACATAGCTCAAGTAATATTAGGACCTGAGGCAGAAAATGCCACCAGTGTATTTTCTGGACAGAAATGGCCACAGTTACCTATTCTGTAGTAAGCGCCACATCAGAGTACTGCAACAGACGAGAGATCTTAAGTTGTGTTTTTATTTAAGCTCCCATCAGTATCTGCCATCTTAGTCATGTTCTGAGGCTATAAGAGACAAGTCTATAGCAGCTGCCAATGTTGCCCAATCCTTTTGTAAATATATTGTTAAGTGGATTTGTATTTTGGGACCATTCACAGTCTGCTGTTAGACCAACATACAGCTGCTAAGGAACCAGTGCCCAAAGTGGAAGAAAAAAGTGAGATGGTTTCTAAGTAATAAGAGAGGAAGAAAATGGGTTGAGAAGGTCAATTATGCTCACTGGAAAAGAAAAGAAACGGTTATAGGTTTGCCTGAGGGAGGGCATCTCACACTACCCCATCTATTGAGTGCTGGGAAGAACACATTTTGCAAATGCATGAATAGATCCACCAAATCCCAGTTCAAAGTGCTGGTGCTTACTTTCAAAATCCTGCATAGCTTTGGTACGTAGGTGTCTGAAGAATCACCTGCTCCATGGAGTGCAGTATATACACTGAGGCCACTTTGTTCAGATACCTCTGCACTCTGAAATGAAGCAGGGCTGGTGTTTTTAGTGTTTTATTGTGGTTTTAGAAGTTGCTCTACCTTCTTTGTAATCCCTGCCTCCCTGGGCGTTTTACATTGAAGAATGAGGCACAAATTCATAACTATAAATACTGTATATCTGAATATGAGTTTCACTATGATTTATACATCTCTTTTCACTGTGATAAATGATGAAATGTATATCAAACCATCCTTTGCTGTTAATTACTTATTGCTGTCCAAGATTTTAACTGGTGAAGCATGTAGCTCACATGAGGATATGTTAAGAGATCAGACTGCAGCTGCTGCTGGAAAAACAACCTTTGTAGTGCCACACCAAAAGCCACCCCCTGCTTAAATCTGAGCATAATGTTGGGATTCACATGCACAATCAGCTGACTGAATTATCTGGCAGAGACTGAAATTTATATTACTTATTGAAAATATATTTACTCTGCCTTTTGACCCATAAAAGTGCATAAAGAAGAGCATAATCCAGCATAAAAGTAATGCCATGAACAATTAAAAACACATACATACTATACTAGTTATTAAAAAACATATCAAAAACAAGCAAAAGAAACAGCAAAATACAACAATCAAAGCCCAGCCATCAACACACCATCCATCAGTGCATCACTAAAACCCTCTGAAACTGAACCATTTCACTTACTATATAAAAGCTATTAGGGTTAGAGGAAGATGTGTGTCCTTAGCAAGGGAGTCCCTTAACTTCCACAACCATAAATGAAAAGGCCCTATTTTGCAGAACCCACCATACCTCTGAATCAGAGCCTCTGAGATTGACTTACATATACAGGAAAGTTTATATGGAAGAAGGTAATCCCAGATGAATCTGGTTCCCAAACTCTTTAAGAACCAAAATGCATACTTTCAGTTATTAACTGGAAGCCCATCTAAAATGGCCCAGAGAGGGCCAACTATATGCAATTGCCTCCTGTGCCTCCTAGAGAATGTTGGGTAGCATTTTGGAGAAAATAAATCTAAATTTTCAGGGGTACTGTAAGGGGTATATCATTCCAAGGTACCAGGGTGTCAGTATATTGCCCTGTCCTCCAACAATTGTCCACACCTGTCTTAAGGACAGGGCCTCAGAAAGCATAATGTGTGTATACATGCGTGCCTTCAAATCTCTTGTCAACTTATGGTGACCCCCATGAATTTCATAGGGTTTTCTTGGCCAAGGAATACTCAGAGGTGGTTTTGCCAGTTCCTTCCACTGAAATATAGCCTATGGCAACTGGTATTCATTGGAGGTTTCCCGTCCAGGGCCAGCCCTGCTTACCTTCCAAAAGCAGATGGGATCTGATCCCACTAGGATGTTTAAATCAATATTACAGAAGTCCAATTTAAGTCCTGAGCTTTGGTCCTTGCCAAGTAAGAATGCCAACTAATTGAGAGAAGGGATGACCGACAGTTGTTCATTTAACAGTAGCTTGATCTGCAGCAGAGTAGCATTAATATCACTATCATTGCTAAGGCAGGCACAATCAAAAGTTGGTGACCCTATCATGAAAGGGAGCATCAGTCATATCCAATACTCTTATAATTCACTCATCAATTGGAATCAACACTTGTGATTTGTAGTTTGATTGTGTAACTTTAAAATGAGTGGACTTCAACTTCCATTTTGAGTTGCCATATGTCATAAAGCCAGACTAGTTACTACCCACTTATTATATCTTTCAAGAATGTTGATTTATTTTCCACAGAGGTTAAGGTTGTAGGTTTAGCATTGTTACAGTCAGTGATTATCTCCTTTCATTTTTGGTTAGGCATATATAACACAAAATCTGACCAAATTATGTCAGTAACACTTCAGAGAAAAGCAATAAATATCATTGCAGGTATTAGAGGAAGAGGAAATTGAGAATTTCTATTATGGGCTCCAGGAAGAAATTGACAACACATCAAAACAGGACTGCATGGTAATCATAGGCGATTGGAATGCCAAGTAGGAGGCAGAGGGGAATCAAAGACAGTAGGGAGATTTTGGGCTTGATTCAAGAAGCAAAGGAGAAGAGTGAGTGATAAAAGTTTTGCAAGGCCAACAATCTATTCATCACAAATATTTTCATACACGGAGATACATGAAGAGGAGAATGTACACATGGACATCACTGGATGGAAAACACAAAAAACAAATAGCTTGCATCATAGAAAACAGAAGATGGAGAAATTCCATTCTTGCAGCAAAAACAATAACAGGTAATGACTATAGCATAGATCATGAACTACTAATATCCAAAGTTAGAATAAAGCTGAAGAAAAATACCAAATCCATCACCTTGCCAAAATATGATCTAAAGAACACCCCAACAGAATTTGAAGAATGTGTGAGGAATAGATTTGCACTACTGGACTGAAAACAAGATAAACTATGGACAGAAGTCAAGGACATAGTAAAAGAGGAATACAGAAAAATGATACCTGTAGCCAAAAAGGAGAAGACACACTGGATCACAGATGAAATGATTCAAGCAGTTAAAGAAAGACAAGAAGCAAGATAAAAGAGGCAGAAACATAGTTAGAACCATAAATGCTATTGTCCAATGAATAGCATGCAAGGATAAAGAGATTTACTACAACAATCAATGCAGAGAAATAGAAGCTGACAACAACAAAAGGAAGGACAAGAGACCTTTTCTACAAGAACCAAGAAATCCAAGAGAAATTTAAACCAATGGTAAGGATTTTCTACAGTAAGAAAAGGAACGTAACACAGAAGAGTGGTACAAAAAGTGTGAAAAGTCAAGTGACACATGAGAAGATTTTTGAAAGCAAAGTGAAAATTGCACTAAAAGCAATTGCAAAGAATAAATCACCAGAAACAAATGACATATACTTAGAACTGCTAAAATCCACAGATTTTACAAAGATTATCACATTCATTTTAAAGCAGCTTATCCCCAAGGGGATACAGTTGTGTTTAGTTTTAATGGCAGGTGTTATTGTGCGCAGCCATAGCTGGGCGTATGCAGCCCGAACCCCAGCCATGCTTATCCGTTGGATTTTCAAAAACAGGAGTTTGCCATTTTTGAAAATCTGTCATACGTTTGCAGTCGCCCGGCCACAACTATGTGCAATAACACCCGCAATTAAAACTAAATGCAACTGTATCTTGTTAGGGATAAGTTACTTTAAAAATAATGCAATAATCTCCAAACTCAAGTATAGTTCTAACCAAATTCTATCAATAAATAAGGAAATAAAACAATTACCCAAAGATTGGAAGCAATCAATAAACATTCTCACCCCCCAAAAAAGGAGGCACAAAACATAGCAGTAATTACAGAACCATTGCACTAATTTTCCCAATCAAGCAAAGTCATGCTCAAAATTCTGCAGCAAAATTCTGCAACTATACATTGAGTGAGAAATCCCTGTAGTGCAAGCTGGATTTGGGAAAGGAAGGGGCACTAGGGATCGCATTGTAAGCATATGTTGGATAACGTAGTGTGCAAGGTAATTCCAGAAGAAAATCTGCATGTGCTTTATTGACTGCAGTAAAGCCTTCTACTCATAGATCACGAAAAGCTTGCTCTTTGAGAAATGGGAGTGCCACAACATTTTATCGCCTTTACTCAGGACAAGAAGCTGCTCTTAGAACAGAATATGGAGAAACAGAATGGTTCCCAATCAGCAAAGGGATAAGACAAGGTTGCATATTATTACCCTATTTATTCAACCTGTATGCAGAAAATATTGTTCACACAGTACGCTTCGAGTCAGGGGCAGAAAAGGTGAAGACTGGGGAAAGAAACATTAACAACCGAAGATATTTTGATGACACAATACTACCAGCAGAAACCAACAAGGACCTGGAACAATTGCTGAAGAAGATTAAGGAAGAACACACCGAGGTAGGCATCAAGAAAACAAAAACAATGACCACAAAAGAGCTACAAAAATTCATCCTAGGAAACAAGAAAATCAAAATAGTCAAAGAAATCCCAGACACTGGATCAAATATAGACTAGAATGGAGACTGCAGTCAAAAATTTAGAAGAAGACTAGGACTGGAAAAGAAGTGGACAAGATCCCAAAGTGCAAAGATGTAACTGAACACTACAGTGAGGATAGTCCAAGCCATTGTATTCCCCATCACAATGTAGAGATGTGAGAGTTGGACAGTGGAGCAAGCCGATAGAAAGAAAGTCAACTCATTTGAAATGTGGTGGTGGAGAAAGTACTGAAGATACTGTGGATAGCCAAGAAGACCAATAAATGGGTTCTAGAACAGATCAAGCCAGGATTTGCCCTGGAAGCCAGATGATTAAACAGAGGCTCTTATTTTGGCCACATCATGAGAAGGAATTAATCATTAGAAAATACAATGATGCTGGGAAAGGTTAAACTTGATCAAAGAAGGCATGGGCCTGAGCCTACAGGACTTCAGGAGGGCAGTCAAGGACAGGGAACCTTAGAGATGTCTCATACATAGGGTCGCCTTGAGTTGAAGTCAACTCGAGGGCAGTTAATGTCAGAATCCAAATACGTGGTTCTGTCATGATATGATGATATTAAGGAATGAAGATATGAGAGCATGGTGATATGGTGAAATAATGCTGTATAGGATGTGGGCTATTGAGAAAAGGATATTAATTATGTTAAATTCAAGCCTGGGAAACTAACAGGAGGGACAGATGACGGCGAAAAGGAGTTGTAGTTTATGACCCCAACGTTCCTGCCATAGATCAGAGCTGTGAAACAGGGATTACTTTCTTCCTGAAGAGAGATTTAAAGATAACACAGGAGGGGAAATTCAAAGACATAGCCGTGGTAATCTGTAGAATCAGTATGTAGAGAGATCTTGTAGCACCTTTGAGACTAAATGAAAGAAAGAAATTGGCAGCATCTATGAAAGCTCATGCTGCCAATTTCTTTCTTTCAATTAGTCTCAAAGGTGCTACAAGATCTATTTACGTACAAGAGGGGAAAGAAAGAAACATGAAGGGTCCTTTGATCTGGATCAAAGAGAAGCAATCGAGGTGGGAAAGGGGGGCTGGAGGATGGGAACTATTTCTGATGGTCCGAGGGAGACTTTCTTTAGTTCTAACACTGTACTCAGGATGGGGAACATTCTCTCTCAATATCCAGAATAAATCTTCAATTTTCTGCTACACTACGATGTTGTCCTGGTTTTTGGGAACTGGGTCTGCCAATCCTGACAGCATTTCCATTTCACAAGGCTCCAGTTCACTTTCTTCACCCTAATCCTCAGCATTAGCTTCAGAACACAGCAGCCTTCTGGAGGGTAAAGTATCATAATCTAATTCCATCCTAGAGTTTTCTGTTTCAGTATTTCAACTAATTTATTTTGCAGCTTGCTCAGTCTATTTATGAAGTAATCCAGAATTATAATCAGAAACATTTTAAAGGAATTGAACATTCTTTCCCCAGTCCCATCAGGAAGTGGCCGTTGCTCAGTAGAAAATTTCCTGTTTTTGCAGTTTGTTTGTGGATGGTTTCAGCACAACACTAGCTTCCAGTGAAACAGGTGGAAGAACAGGGCCCAAAGCATGCTTGCCTCTGGGCTTTTAACCAAATGGAGTAAATGGAGTTAATTTGATTTCCACCTAAGCTTTCAAGGAGGCAGCCAGAACATTATAATCCAATGTTTCAAGTTTCTCCCTTTCCATGTTTTGGAGACAATATTCGAACATTTTTCCTAAAAACCATGCTACAGCCAAATATGCTGATGTTGCCTTAAATCTTCTCTTATTACTAAAACCAAAACCAAAAAAGTCACTTTTGAGCCTCACTTTCTCTAGAAAATATAGTTATACTTCTCCAGAGCTTTAAAAAGGTATTTTGGGGACTACAACTCCCAGAATCCTCCAGCTTGGCCACTTGGTTACTAATTCAGACCCAGAATCCAACTGTACTTGACAAACACCATACCACATGTGCTTTATTTTACCAAGCTTGCAAGCTTCCACACTGCAAGGTGGATGGGGAAAAACTAAATTCCAAAGACATTCTGAATCCATTGTAAAGTTTGTTTAACCTCCTCTGCCAATGGATTTTCATTTTCATTTTCTTAATTTAGGGGGGTTGCAGACTGCCAGAAATAGTGCAAATTGAGTCCACTTTTAGGGTTAGGGTTAGGGTTAGGGTTAGGGAATCATGGGAACTGTATTTTATTGTGGCACCAGAGCTCTCTGACAGAGAAGGCTCAATGTCTCAGAAAAAAAAAAACAATTCCCATGATTCCCTAGCAGTAACCCTAACCCTAAAAATGGACTCAATTTGCACTAATTCTGGCAGTCTGCAACCCCCCTAACTTAAAAAAGTATTTTCTTAAATACTTAAAATACTTGTAAGTAGTATTTGTATTGTAAATTCAAGGTACCAGGTTAGAGTTTAATCATTTAACCTGTTATTGGTCTAATCTGTACAGCAGAAATAATGCAGCTGAGCACCACTTTAACTGCTATGGTACCATCCTATGGAATTCAGGGATTTGTAGTTTGTTGTGGCACCTGAGCTCTCTGACAGAGAAGGCAAGTCATACTCTCTCAAGTTCAGAAGATAGAAATGGCAAACCACCTCTGAAGAAACTTGTCAAGAAAATGATGTGATAAGTTCACCTTAAGGTCACCATAAGTTGGAAAAGACTTGAAGGCACACAACAACAACAAAAACCTACTATTTCCTCCTTTCTATAGTTCCTGTCTCACAAAACTACAAATTCCAGAATACCATAGCGTTGAGCCATGACAATTAAAGTGGTGTCAAACTGCATTATTTCTGCAGTGC
>CM034708.1:128230799-128250207 GCA_020142125.1 Phrynosoma platyrhinos | reverse complement strand
CCAGAGAAGTTACTTGGGGGGCCAGGGAGGGCAGCCATTGTGGGGGCTTCCCTTCCGCCTGCCGTCCCCGGAGCCCTTGTTGTGCGCTCTTCCCTTCCCCTGCTAACCTTTGTTTTCCCTCCGGCAGAAAATGAGCGACTTCCACCTTGACCTTAGCCCACTCAAGGAGCCCCTGGCTTTCCTCAAGGTTATTGAGTGGGTGAGTCTCTAAGGTGGGGATGATGGGGGTTTCTCTCTATGGGGTTATTTTGCAAGAGAGGGAAGGCAAACCCGTGCTAAAGAGCTGGGGGACTGTATTGGACTTTCCCCAAAAGGGCCTTGGTCGGAAGCTGCGGTGGATCCCAAACTTTGGTTCTTCAGGTGTTTTGGACACCCAAGCTGACTGGGGCTTCTGGGAGCTGAAGTCCCAAACGCCTAGGCCAGGGGTAGGCAACCTTTCCCCTTTAAGGGCCGAGGGACTTCAGCTCCCAGAAGCCTCAGCCATGTTGGCCAATAGTCCCATGTTGGCCAATAGCTCCTGGGATTCTGGGAGCTGAAGTCCCTCGGCCCTTAAAGGGGAAAGGTTGCCTACCCGTGGCCTAGGCTGTGTCCACACTGCGGAAATAATCTGGTTTGACAACACTTTAACAGCCATGGGCCAGTGCTAGGGAATTCTGGCAGTTGTCGTTTACTCTGACACCACAGCTCCCTAACAGAAGGCTAAATGTAGCACGAAACTACAATTCTCAGAGTTCCCTAGCATTGACCCCTTGGCTGTTAAAGTGGTGTCAAACTGGATTATTTCTGAAGTGCGATTGCAGCCCTAGAAGACCAAAGTTTGGGACCCACTCACTGCAAGAGCAACCTTTAGGAAAGTACTAGGCCCCTCTCTTTTCTGCTAGAGAAATGGGTTATGTTGTGGCTGTTTTTCTGCAACCACATCTCTCTTGCTCTCTTGTAACTTAAGCACTTTCTCAATGTACAGCTGGGTTTTCTCAAAATGCTTGCTTGAATGTTGGTATTGGGTTTTTTTTTTAAATCTCCTAGAAGTATACCTCTTAATTTTTTTAAAAAAACTCTAAGTGATAGAAAACATTTATTAATTTTGGTTCTGTAGTGTTAACTTCAGTATGTAACATCTGATACAGACCTTGAGAAAATTTTCCAGTCAAACCTTCTTTAAAATTTAAGAATTGACATATCCAAAGATAATATATTTAGACTCCAGTCTAAATAGTTACCTTTAGGATACTTTTAAAGTCGATTGCAATATGATTGATGTATCCCATTCTTAAAAACCAGAGAAAAGTTTGAAAGTGCTATGTGTCCCAAGGCTTGAACATACTGTGAAATTTCTTTGAGAAAAGGGTACAAATATCTAGCATTTTTACCTATATTTTTAAACTAAATTCTACAGCAGAATGCCTGATGTGAGTTGGCAACACACCATTTCCTTGCATGCTATTCAGTTTTTCAGGCAAATTGCAAATGTACATATTAATTGGTATCTTTCTATATAGTTCTTCTCTATGTTTGCATTTGCTGCTTGTGGAAGCTATAAAGGTGCGACTACAATTCTAGTTTCCTGTATAGGACTTGTGAACAGAACAGTAACAGCTACTTTTGCCTATCCTTTCAGGTGAGCTTTTAGTATATTTCTACATAAATCTTACTAGCAGTATGCCATCATTATTAGCTAGTACCCCACTAGCAGTGGCCTGATCAAGCTGTTTTCAGTAATACCAAAAATTATTCTGTATTCCTGTTAGCTGGATAGATTTTCCTAGAGCAGTGAATATATTGCCAATTATAAGCACAAAATATACAAAGATACATTAAAGCTGGAGTTTTATATTTTAAAAATGAAAGTTCATATCCTTCAAAGGCCTAGCAGAATAATTCTAAAATTTAAATTTGGAAGCTAGGAGGTTATCCCCCTGCTTTTAAAATTATAACTAAATGAGATGTTGTAATTCTTTAACTTTTTTTTCAGGCTGAACAAAGTTATATTTAGTTCACCAGATCCTACCCGATGCAATGGCACTTGGACTGACTTCCACCTTGTGGGCAATTTCTCTACCTCTGCACAGTTCTTTGTGGCATGGGGAGTGTTGATATTCTTGTACTGCATGGCTGCCCTTCTGCTGTACCTTGGTTATATGCACATATATCAGAGTGGTGGCATTTTACCAGTTATAGTAAGTTTCTACAATTAACATCAGATCTAAAAGAGAAGAGAGGTGTCATTTGACCAGTCTTAAAGTTCAATCAACAGATACTTAGACCTTTAGTAGTAAACTTCATAAATCAAACTTTTTTAGCTTCTGTGTGCAGATTATATTGATATCATTAAATATATACAGGGATTTCACTAATTTTACATGCTCTAATCCAGGGGTAGGCAACCTAAGGCCCGGGGGCCGGATGCGGCCCCAAGAGGCCTTTGGACCGGCCCCAGGCTAGTCCTGCCGCCACCACTGCCGCCGTCCCCCCGCCTGCCATGATGATATTGATTATTGTTATTACTTGTTCTTGGGGTTTTCTTGGCAAAATCTCCACAGGGGTTTTGCCATGGCTTTTCTGTGGCTGAGAGAGTGTATATTTTTAATTTTTTTTAAAAAAATGTTTTTATTTTTATTTATTTATTTATTATTTTTGGTGCTTTGGCCCCCCAATTGTCTGAGGGACAGCAACCTGGCCCCTGGCTCAAAAAGGTTGCCTACCCCTGCTCTAATCAAAGGAAATATATTCAGAAACTTTCACATCTCCAATTGATTCATTATGAAACTTGAAGTCATTGGTTTTGTTACTCTGATACATGGTAAATTTAAAGCTAAATTTATTCTGAAATGAGAACAATTTTATACTAGTGAAACTTTTGGTGAGATCATTACAGGGATAAATGCTAAGATTTGTATGATGCATCTGCACCAGTGGAGTAAGATTTTGTGCTGTAGTGAATAATGTCAAGAGTTGGGCTAGGGAGACTTGAATTCAGACCTCCACTCAGCCCTGAAATCTTAACTCTCCTGGATGAATTGGAAGCACCCTCTTCCCAGGCCCCACCCCTTCAGGGTGGTTTTGAGGTGAAAATGCAGGTGGAAGAACCTTATATACTGTACTGGATTGAAGGTCAGGAAATAAATATAAGAAATTAGTTACTGTACTTTGTATATGCATCACCTGTTTTGTATGGTATCAGTCCATTGACAGTTCAAAACACAACTTAAAATAACTGGTAGCTAAAAAATCCATAAGAATGTAATCTTCCTTATATAGATGAGTTCATCAGTGTACTAACTATGGTAGTTTGGCAAATACTTGTGATTTATTGTTTATGGTGTTAGATACTTGTAATTTTAGACATATGGAGCCAGCATGGTGTGGTTTGAGCATTGAACTAGTACTCTGGAGACCAGGGTTCAAATCCCTGCTCAACCATGGAAATCCACTGCATGACCTTGGGCAAGTCACAGTCTCAGAGGAAGGCAAAAACAAACCTCTAAACAAATCTTCAGAGATATCCCTGTAATAGTTTCTTATTAGGATTGCCATAAGTAAAAAATGACTTGAAGGCAACAACAACAACAACAAAACAACATTATTTGTAGATTTGTGACATTAAGTAATGTGTGTTCTTAATATAGTGTAAGATTGTTAACAATCTTAAAACAAACATGAAAAGCAAAACAGTGTCCCACAGATTGGAAGCAATCAATATACATTCCCATCCACTAAAAAGAAGATACAAAAGATTGCAGTAATTACTGGACCATTGCACTAATTTCCCATTCAAGCAAAGTCACATTCAAAATTCTACAGCAAAGACTCCTACCGTATCTAAAGAAATCCCAGAGGTACTATCTTGTTTCAGGAAAGGAAGATTAGGGATTACATTGCAAGCAAATGATGGATAATGTAGTGGACCAGGGAATTCCAGAAAATCTGCATGTGCTGTGTTGATTACAGTAAAACTTTTTGACTGTGTAGATAACAAAGATATGGAATGCTCTTAAAGGAATGGAAGTGTCACTACATCTGATTTTCTTGTATTCAGGACAGGGAATCAGCCAGTGCTGCATTCTGTCACCGTATCTATTCAACTTGTATGCAGAAAATATTGTACGCAAAGCAGACTTAGGGGGACTGAAGACAGGCGGCTCTGGGCCGCCCTGGGAAGCAGCAGATCGGGGGCGCAGCAACTCCATGCTGTGGCTTCAATCCTCCCTTTTGCCATCCCGAAAAGAGTGGCAAAAAGGCCACCCTAAGAGCTGGCACGTGGCTCTTTAGTGCCCTTTCCGGTGCACCGTGTTTGAACGCTGCAACAGAAGGGTATCCTGATGCTGCACGTTGTGCATAACAGCATGCGGCGTCAGGACGGCGTTGGCGTGGGGTTGGGGCGGCCAGTGTGTGCCCCACCCCATCTCTGCCTCCATGCCAGCCCTTTGGGCGGGTCTGCACAGGCCCTCAGATTTAGAGGAAGCAGGAGTAAAAATTGGAGGAAGGAATACCAATAACCTAAGACGGGTAGGCAACCTTTCCCCTTTAAAGGCCGAGGGACTTCAGCTCCCAGAATTCCAGGAGCTATTGGCCAACATGGGACTACTGGGAGTTGAAGTCCCTCGGCCTTTAAAGGGGAAAGGTTGCCTACCCCTGACCTAAGATATGCAGATAACACCATACTACTAGCAGAAGACCAAAAAAAAAAAAAAGCTTGGAACAATTGCTAAAGCAAGTCAAAGAAGAAAGTGCTAAGGTAGTCTTAAGTGCAAAGCAATAACACTGAACACTAAAGTTAGGATTGTTCAAACCATGGTATTCCCAATCACCATATATGGATGTGAGACCTAGACAGAAGGAAGCGGATAAAAAGAAAATCAACTCATTTGAGATGTGACACTTGAGAAGAGTGCTGAGGATACTGTGGACAGCCAAGAAGACAAGCAAATGGGTCTTGGAACAGATTAAGTTGAATACCTCCTGGAAGCCAAGATGACTAAATTGAGGCTATCATACTTTGCCCATATCATGAGAAGGCATGACTCATTGGAAAAGGCAATAATGCTAGGAAAGGTAGAAGGCAGTAGAAAGAGAGGAAGACCACATGCCAGACTATTAGACTCAAATCATGGCTCTGAACCTTCAGGAGCTGAGCAAAACAGCTGAAGAAGGGAGTTTTGGAGATGTCTCATCCACAGGGTTACCATGAGTCCAGGATGACTCGAAGGCAGTTAACAACAAGGAGTTTGTTAACTACCACGAGCTCTTAGGAGGAAAGGGAGGGTACAAATCAGTTTGATGATAATACAGTGCTACCAGGATAATTATTTTACAAAAATATTATTCAAGTTTATGGAAGCTGTTCACTTTATTTCTATCTTAGAGACAAATAAAGTTTAGTATTAAATAAAGGTGTAGTAAAACATTCCATGACAAAACAGAAATACTGGAGTAGTCTTCATTTTTGTAGCTTATGTGTCAAATGATAGTAAATTGTCAACTGTTCATTCGTTCTGAAAGCCTTTTATCTTGTGTTGAGCGATTAGTAACTTGACTCTCTCTACAGGATTATATCTTCAGTTTTATTGCTGTCTTTCTGTGGCTGGTTAGTACTGCTGCCTGGGCAAAGGCCCTTGTTGACATCAAAATTTCAACTGGTCCACACATTATGGAAGAAATTGCCGCTTGCAAAGTACCTGGATCCTCCTGTGTATTTGGTTCTGTTAGTTCCATGGGAAGTCTGAATGTCTCTGTGGTATGTATATTAGAACATGAGTGTTGACATGTGTTTTACTATTATGGGTTGAGTTGAGGATCACTTAAGAAGTATAACATAGGGCCAGTCTAGGCATGATTTGGGAGATCTGAGAGTAGCAAAGCAAAGCAGTTTCATTTATATACCGCTTCATACTGCGCTATGGAGTGTCTAAGCCAGGGGTAGGCAATCTTTCCCCTTTAAGGGCCGAGGGACTTCAGCTCCCAGAATCCCAGGAGCTATTGGCCAACATGGCTGAGGCTTCTGGGAGCTGAAGTCCCTCAGCCCTTAAAGGGGAAAGGTTGCCTACCCCTGGTAAGCAGTTTACAACTGTAAGCTCATTGCCCCCCAACAGTTGGGTACTCGTTTTAGTGACCTCAGAAGGATGCAGGCCTGAGTCTAGCCTGAGCCCTGGCTAGTATTGAACTCGCAACCTTGTGGTCTATGAGTGAGTGGCTGCAGTACAGGCATTTAACCACTGCACCACCAGGGCTCCTATAGTAGAATCTCAGTATGCTATTGAATGTGCTCTGTAATGGTTTCTTTAGATACATTGCCCCATAGGACAAACACCAAAAAGACTTTCATCAGGACAAACATCACTTTGGGGTAGGGTTACCTGGGATAGAGTGAAGATGGTCACCCCAAGTTCCCAAATATTTCAGGATGGAGAGACAAGAGTGATATCAATGTTTATTGTGCAAGAGGATGCATAATTGATTTCATAACAAGTTGGAAATCTCTTGAGCAACCTCTTAACCCAGTTCTGCACAGGGACCATACCTTCCAACTATCCCAGTTTGACAGGGAAGGTCCTGGCTAATCATCCGTTGCTCCCCTTTTTCAGCTGCTTTAAAAAATTCCCAGTTTCTCTCTCCAGGGGAGGGAGACTAAAATGGTGAAGGTTCTGGAAACCATGCCCCATGAGGAACGACTTAGGGAACTGTGTATGTTTAGCCTAGAGAAGAGAGTTAAGAAGGGATTGATAGCCCTCTTTCAATATTTGAAGAGATGTCATATTGAGGAGGGTGCTAGCATGTTTTCTGCTGCTCCAGAGAATAGGACTTGGAACAATGGATGCAAACTACAGGAAAAGAGATTCCACCTCAACATTAGGAGGACCTTCCTGACAGTGAGAGCTGTTTGACAGTGGAACACACTCCCTCAGAGTGTGGTAGAGTTTCCTTCTTTGGAGGTCTTTAAACAGAGGCTGGATGGGGATGCTTTAATTTTGATTTTGCATGGCAGGGCATTGGACTGGATGGCCCTTGTGTTCTCCTCCTACTCTATGATTCTATGATCCCTCCTCTCACTTTGCTGTGTTTGTCCTTGGCTTACATAGTTGCTGCAAAGTGAATTCAAAGTGAAAAAGTAGTTTGCGTTCAGTTAACTCAGTGGAGTTAGAGGAAAGGAGGGGGCAGAATCTTTCCCTTCCCTGCTGACTCAGACAAAAGCAAACTGTTGCAGCCTCTCCAGGCTTCTATGTTTTTTCTCATTAATAACTTTTGCCATCTTGACCCTACTCTGGTGTTGTTTGGCCACCATGTGTCCCATTTTCATCTTGTAATGTTGAAGGAGAGCCAGCATAGAATAAGTGGTTTCAGTGTTAGGCTGCAACTCTGGAGACCAAAATTTGATTCCCTGGTAGGCCATGGGAATTTCTGGGTGACCTTGGGCAAGTCACATTCTCTTAGCCACAGAGGAAGGCAGTGGCAAACCTCCTCTGAACAAATCTTGCCAAGAAAACCCCATGATAGGCTCACTTTAGGATTGCCATAAGCCAGAAACAATTTAAAAGCACACAACAACAATAGTGCTGAAGGATATGAGACACTTGCACAAAGATATAATACAACCCAGTTGTACTAGTAGTAATTGTTACTCTGCTAGCATTAAATTAAATTTAGTCATTAATATTAATTCGGAATGGGTCTATAAAGTTATGCGCTGTAAGAAGTGTTGATAATGTGCCACAAGACTCCTTGTTCTTAATATCTATTTGAGTGTGCATCTATTAAAATACATGTTCTGTTTGTCACCTCCTAAATGAAAAATAATGTAAACTGTATAAGAAATGAATCTCTGGTAGGGAAAAGTCTTAGAATATACTGGTTGTTTTTCATTTTGAGATAGCAACACATTAATGCGCACACTGTATTTTTAACTTGCAGGTTTTTGGCTTACTAAATATTATTCTATGGGGAGGAAATACTTGGTTTGTATACAAAGAGACATATTTTCATAAACCAAATGGTAATTCCCCAAACACTGGGCTCTACCCACCTGCATCAGGAATCTAAAGAAATCTAAAGGAATCAAAATCATACCAGAACAGTTTTGTTGTATCCTGTTTCCAAGAAAACCCTGTATTTCAAGTACTTCAGTTGTAACTAATTTTTAAGGATGTAAAACTTCAAAGCACATCTCCTCAATAGGAAAAACTAGGAAACTTAGGAAGGGGAGGCTAATGCTTTGTTAGATAGTCTAATTCAATCAAATTGACGTGGGCTTTGTTAAAATCTAGATTAGAATCTTTTCAGGAAGAGCATTTTATACTGATAGTAAATATGTATGTTTACTTGTGTACGAAATCTTGTAATGGTAACTAGTCCACTTCTGTATATCTATTCAATTTGTAATTTGAGGCATTCAAAATAACACTGTTGTAAATTCTGGTGCTAATGTCATAATGCTTTGTTTAAATAGGTTTGAGTTTCTGATTTCACTGTAATTGTTTAATGTTCTAGAGAAGAAAATAAATCTTGGACACAACTTGAAATTTACATAAGGACTGAGGCAGCTCCTTTGAATATTTGTAGTGGTTACCAATGCCCATTTTAAACCAAAGGATCACCACTGACAACAAGTTTAAAGCTGAAATCTGTAAGCACTTGTCTGAATAGAGTAAAAGCTGAACAATATTAAGTCTAGATGTAAGAACATGGCAGCACGTTTGAGGAATTGACTGTACTTTTGAGGAAGTAACTCTACTTCAGTTAAATTAATAAATGGAGATTTCTAAGAATCTTGCCTGTTGTGCTCAATATACTATAATAGGTGCAACTGCCTTAAGCCACTTTACATTGTCATTAACTTTTACCCAAAGGTTATCAGTTTAATCTTTTGGTATGCCGCTTTATCCCATCTATTACATATTAATCAAAAATTCATCCAGTAAAACTGTCAATTTGACATAAGGGCATGGCAGGAAAAGCCTCCTCAGACCCATATGCCATAGCAGTAGCAAGTAGTGAGTACATTTCTATACCGCTTATCAGTGCACTTAAGAACAATGTGTAAGCGAATTGACCCAACAAGCTGGGTACTCATTTTAGTGACCTCGGAAGGACAATTCTGTACAAAATTGGATGTGATAGGAGAGATGTAGTCAAGCCAAATGTTGGAGTCTCCTCCTATGGAGGCTGGAGGGCCATCCATCGGGGGGTACTTCGATTGTGTATTCCTGCATGGCAGGGGGGTTGGATTGGATGGCCCTTGAGGTCTCTCCCGATTCTGATTGTATGCCAGGCTGAATTGACCCTGAGCTCCTGGCTGGTATTGAACTCACAACTTTATGGTTTATGAGTGAGTGGCTGTAGTACAGGCATTTAACCATTGCGCCACCACGGCTCCTATCCCGTTTCCCATTTGCATATCCCATTCACCAGTGTCTCCTGGCAATGAAGCATTTTAAGAAGGGTTGAAAAGGTGGCAGGCTGCTTTTCCCAGCTTCATTATGCACAGTCACTTCTATGTCCAATCCACAGTATCAGTAGGTTCTTATCCTTCCAGATACAGACTGTGATGGCTACCCATGGAACTGATGTAGACATGTAAATATCTTTTGTCCACATAGTATTAAACTAGCATTTTTTTGGCTGCCGTCATAGGCTTTCATAAATGAATTAAGTACCAGTTAATAATATGATGAATCTGTAATACTGAGCAGCATTCTGGAACCAAACTATATGAGTGGAAGTGGAAAATGCAGCAAAGCTTTACTGTGTAAGGATTAAACAATGTATAGATCAGCTACCTATGTTGGTTATTAGCACAACTCCCAGCCCTTCTATCATAGCTTGTTAAAACTGTACAATTCGGTTGATAGAAGCCTAGAGCCCATTTTTTATTTCAGAATGTATGTATGTTAGTGGCCAGCAATATGTTATCTCAGTGGCCTACAAAACTGAAAATACAATATAGTGGGCCCTTGGTATCTGCTGGGGTTTGGTTGAGGAGCACCCAAGGATACCTAAATCTATGGATGCTCAAGTCCCATTATATACAATGGGGTCCCTTATATAAAATAGCCAAATCAAGGTTTGTTTTTTTGGAATTTGTTAAAAAAAATATTTTCAAGCCATGGATGGTTCATTCTGTATAATGGTACAGCAATTAAAATACAACAAACAGTAACCTTTGCATACAAATGCACAAGGCAGTTCAAAAGAATGATTTCATGATTATGTTCCAAGCTGCTTGATTGCTTTTAACATAACTCTTATATTATTTTTTTAAAAATGTTTTTAGCCACCTTGAGTCCATTATTGAGAGAAAGGCAGGATATAAGTGAATTAAAAAATAAAAAATATACAATGGCTGAATAAGTGACAATATTTCTAAAATTGATTTTTTTAAAAAAATCTCTGCTGGCTTGGAATGCAGATGTCACTTGCAAGCTCCACACTATCTGTGGTGTCATCAATGCCAAGCAGGAATTTACAATGACTTGTTAAGACAGCTGTAGCCTTATTTTTAAAAGATCTCACCCATTTTATATACTATGTTTTAGAAAACATACACTCTGCTACATATCTAGCAGATGTTGGTATTTTTTTCCACAAAAAAACATGGTATCCAAGATTAAATTTACAGTGGGCCTGCCGCATCGGTGGGCTAGTGATCCATGGACTGAAATGTCCACAACTTGCCATGTCTCATATTATTCAAAGGCAGTGCATGCACATGATGGGCACACTGCTGCCCATCGAATAATATAGGGCACGACTGTACACATTTTTCTCCATCCATGAGAGACCCTCCAGAACCAAACACAGATGGATAAGGTCTACTGCGATAGGCAATTAACCTGTTGTTCCTTACTAGCTTTTTTTGGTGATGGATATTGTCAGAATAAACTTAAAAGTCCCATTAAAATTACAAGGACCTGAACGCCTTTGCTGTATAATCATCCATTTTCTTTATATCCTCATGCGCCTTTTTATGTCTATAGTAATATTATCTCTTCTAGCTGCATTGCCCCATTCCCAAAAACAGGGAAATGAAATAATTTTGTCCATTCTGAAAAATAGCCGTGTTATACCACTAGGAGTTGCTGTTGCTGCATTTTTAAATAAATGACAGGCGCAGAGTATCCTACTGATTTCAATCAGTAGGATAGATATGGTTTTCATCTCTACTATACATTGTGTTAAGTAATGTTAATTGTTATATATGTTTGTAATACAAGCTGTATGTTTTATTGCTAATTCTACCCTTTCACATCTTTTTAAAAAATTTAAAACACCAGATTTTCCTTAGCAAATGAAATTTCAACCTGTGTTAGTGTGATACTGGAATGAGTGCTGGTATGGCTACATCTATACTGCAGAAATAATGCAGTTTGATACCATTTTAACTGCCATGGCTCAATGCTATGGAATTCTGTGATTTGTAGTTTTGTGAGATATTTACCCTTCTTTATCAGAGCTCTGGTGTCACAAAAAAAGCTCTACAAATCCCAGGATCCCATAGGATGGAGCCATGGCAGTTAAAGCAGTGTCAAACTGCATTAATTCTACAGTGCAGATGCAGTCGATTTGACTCCAGGCAGTCACTATTTCTTGGTTTAACTTACCATTGCAGAGTTGTTGCAAGGATTAAGTGGGAAAGCCATATAGTACTAGTGATGATAATAATAATAATAATCTTGCCTTCTCCCAAGGCAGGGTACAACATAGATTAAAAACAAAACAATTTTAACACATTAATTTAAAACACATAAACATAGAACATATTAAAATTATCCAACATAAAATTTAAAATTAATATTTTAAAATCAATGGGGTAGGCCTGCCGGAACCCATTTAGAGGAAGGGTCAAATAATACCTCAAGTGGGGAGAGTATTATGTTTGCCAGAAAACCATTGCTTGTTGTTACTCATGGCAAGAGTAGAGCCACTAAATTAATTGGACTTGCCTATATTGTTTTTGTCATTTACCAATTGTTCCAGCAGATCTACTTTAATTGGGACTAACCAACAAGTGTAAGTTAAGTTTTGAAAGTACCACCTTATACAGCTGCATGGCCAGATATTCAAGGACGAGGCAAGGCAATGTTTTCCAAAGTAACTCACAAGAATTGTTACAGTGGTGTCAGTTTAAATAAATGCAGAAAAATAGAGGCAATTTTTAAAAAATCATTTTGCAACTAAGATATGCAGCTGTGTTTTATGGATCTAGTGTAGTGTAGCATGTATTTCAAAGCTGATAAGAAAGATGGAAGTGACAATATGCGTTCCATACTCCTTTCATCAGAAAGCCACCCATGCAGAAACTGTATTTTATTTACTCTAAACCAATGGAAACAATGGCATTTTGGAATTCTGAATGGCAAGCTTATATCATTATATTTCCCAACCTTTCACCACTATAACAACTGCAGAGTTACTGTAAACTCTAGACATGTCGGGGCTGACCATGGGTTATAAATAACTTTTTCTTATCTCTGTTACTATGTGCTTTTCTTGTAAGTGGAAAATAAAATTTGTATGATTTGTTGATATAACTGACTTAATTAAGTCATACATTAACCCCTATGCAATGGTCAATGAGAAAAATGTGTGTCCTAAGCCAGGGAATTTAACAAGCATGGTTCCAAAACCCTGCCTCTTTGCCCACAGGATTGCTTGACATTTACACATCTTGCAGACTGAACTTTTTTCTTCCTGGGCAATGGGCAACTGCAATGTAGTGCTTGTACTTTATAAATCAGAGGTAGTGAACCTTTAGTCCACAATGCCGATAATCCCTTATGGGTGCAATGCTTGCAACCCTCTGAGAACTGAAGTCCAAAACATTTAAAGGGCTTCTAGATCCCCATCCTTGATACAAAGTTCTTGCAGTAACATGGTTACTAGGAATGAGGAATCTTTTGGATTTATTATCTGCCCATGGGGAGGGGGGAGGGAACCATTCCCCACAATTTATGATTTTCAAGCTCAGCAAAAGAAAGGAAGCTAGAAAATGCCTATTGCTCCTGTGGTTATCTCTGTTAGGAAGATTTACTACATGTTTTTGATATTAGACCAATTGTAGACATACATTATTTCAAAACAAGGTAGGTTCATGAATGTTAATTGTTTGCCACAATTAGAAAATATTACCTACAGAATGATACAAAAGGAGATAATTTATCTAAAAAATGAGATAACAAGGTAAAATGCAATCTCACCCATCATGGTCTGATGCAAAGAGGGATATTATCCCTGGATGTGGGCATTTAATTAATCAAACAAAAAGAATAGTGTAAACCTATGCAGGTAACCTCAATAGTAAGTTCTATTGAATTCCTTGGATATTACTCCAAGGAACTGAATTTAGTTTTAAAAAAGAAACAACAAATGCAGAATGTATTTAAGAGAAAAGGTATGTTAATATAAAAATACAAAATGTATATGAAGTGCAGTACATTGTACAATGCTGTTATAGTCATTTCATTGAAGCTGTTACAGATTTTATTTTACATTTCAGAACAAAAGAGCAATCTGAGGAGCTCTTGCAAATAAACCTTATTGTACGTGTTGCATTGTGACTTCACAATTGTTTTTCTATATAAAATACAGTTGGTCCTCTGTTTTCGTTGAGGATCCGTTCCGGAACACCCCCCTGTGAAAATGGAGAGTCACCAATATTCAAGCCCCATAGGCTTCAATAGGCTGTGTGCCCACCAGCATGCATGGGGTGTGTGCTGCAGGCCCCACTGAATTTAAAGGAGATTGTTTCTCTGTGAATATTTAAGTCCACAAGTATGGAGAGGCGACTGTATTTGGAATTGACAATTTGCTGATTTGAAGAAAACACCGATAAAGTAGTGGTTAAGATGCAACTGTGCACCTTGGAATCCAGTTACTGCAAACTTGAGCCTTTCTTGCATTCCCACTGCAGTGTCAAAAGCAACATAACATATATACTTGACTATAAGTCAACCTCATATAAGAGGGCAGGTTTTGGGGCCAGGATTATGGATTTTGATATGACCCGTAGATAAGTCAAGAGTGAAAGCTAGGGGCATGTAACAAAGGATATAAAGTATGAAGCAAAGGAAAGCAATGTCAAAGAATTTACAAAATTTCAGCAAAGCATAACCATTTGTGCTTACGTTAAAGGCAGGTGAGAGAATAGAGGGGGGTTAATGCTTCCAGGACAGATAACCCTCTTGCCTTTCACCAGGGAATGGTTCCTTTTTAAATAAGTGTTAAAAGTATAATATTTACATTGACTCTGGACAAGTCGACTCCCTTTTTTAGGGTCATTTATTTTTACTAAAATTTCTAGACTTAGGAGTTTATACAGTGCTACCATTCACCCTTCATATCCATAGATTCAACCATCCATGGCTTGAATATATATATATATATATATATATATATATATATATATATATATATATATATATATATATATATATATATATATATATATATTCCAAAAAAGCAAATCTTGATTTTGCTATTTTTTTTAATAAGGGACACCATTTTACTACCCCATTGTATATAAAAGGATTTGGGCATCCACAGATTGTGGTATCCATGGAGGGTCCTGGAACCAAACCCCAGCAGATACCAAGGGCCCACTCTATAGCTAAAATGGCCATGGCTTAAAGCAGGGATGGGGTTCTTCCAAAAGTCTGAGGCCATGCATGCCTTCCCTTGCACCATACAGGGTCACACTCATCCCCTGCACCCCTTGATACATCCCTTTGAATTTAAAGGGGATCCTTACATGCTCAAGGGAGTGCAAGGGCAATTCTGCCATTTCCCCCTCAGATTCCCAACTTTTTTAGGCCCAAGGGGTTCTCTTTCAAAAGCAAAAGTCACCAAAAGTTATTTCCAATTTTTGGGGAGGGGGAGGAAATAGTCTTAAAGCATATGGGAGAGGTGGCAAAATTATCCCCTAAACAGCATGAGGAGACCTTTATCAAACAGGGTATGTGGGGGTGCATCCCCACTGGATCCAACCTTCCTATAAAGATGCTAGGTAAACCTATACATCCCTTGTTCTCCCACAAAAAAAGTCATGTCCAGTTTTCTTTCTGCAGCTTGGGACTTGATTTACAGAGTTGTGAATGCCAAAAACTGTTCGGAAAATATGGGCAACATTCATAATTCCATTGTCTTTCTTAAGCCACCAAGGAATGGTTGTACTCTAAATACGGTATTCTAATTAGAACTGTTATGCAGGAAAGGCTGTTAGTAGCATCTGCATTATTTCTTTACTGTTTGAAAGAGCAGCAGAGATGTGTTTTCCAACATACATATTTTAAGACTAATTTTCATATTTGGGATATACTTTAGGAGAGGGACTGGGTGACTTGCTTGTGATAATGGGCGAGGAAGAGCCCTTGCCTGTAGGTTCTTCTTTGGGCTTCTGTAACTTTGAGTTACTCTTTTGTTTTAAAGTCTCAGTCTTTTTCTCTAAGGGCTTTGGTTCTACATGATTTTGTTCTCCCAACTTCCCACTACTGGTATCAGCTTCCTTTTTGTTTAAGTTCCATTGACCGCTATTTGCAGGTTCGGTAGTTATTGTTTTCTGCGCAACTGGTTCCTTCATTTCTGGCTTGGAAGGCACATTGGGATCTTTCCACTTTCGAGCCCCAGACTTTGAATTATATTCATACCATTTGCCAGTTACTGTGAGGAAAAAAACAAATAATTCAGTTGGTCCTTTTCACGGATGAAGGGATAACATTGTTAGTTCATCTAGCAGTGAAGCCTGGGAATAACAATCGGAAATCTCTAGATCATTTAAGGAAAATTGTCAGTCATAAATAAACTTTACTCTCTGGAGTACTGTACCAGCCACAGAACATCTTAGCTGCTCCACCAATAAGTATTTCTCCCACTAAGGTCTGGAACTTTTTACGAATGAAACAATGCTTACATATTTACAAGTGCTTCCAAATTTAGAAGTGGTCACAGACAGCAATGACTGTGGCTCTTTCACACTACATGACTGTGGCTCTTTCACACTACCCAATGATAGCACTATGATTCTGCTTCAATTATCATGATTCCATCCTATGATAAGCATAGGATTTGCAATTTAGGAGGGGAATTTGAAATTCTTAGCCGAAGAGCATTTTTGCCTCACCAAACTACAAGCGTTAGCATTCCACAAGGTTCTGCCATGGCAGTTACAGTGGAATTATAATGCTATAACTGGGTAGCGTGAAAGGATGTAGTACAACATACAAGGCAACTAGTCACTGTAACACCTGCCAGAACAGGAGGATGAAGATTCTTATCCAGATCAAGAAAAGGAAGGGAATGCACATCCACTTTGGTCTTATCTAGGGATACCAGAGATTCCTGTGGATCTCATTGGTTTTGATCTCCAGAACGGGCACAAAAACCAACAATAGTATAACTTATCATCCTAGACAAGCAAATGACAACTTTTCAGATCTGTACATTTTTAGGCATTGAGGAGCAGTGTCCAGTCTGCATTTTTCCATGTGGGGCAGCTATTCATGTCTTTAGTCATTGGGTAAACCATGGGCTAGATTAGGACAAATACAATCCATCACTTTAAGACTCTTGCTATTGCAATAGTTTGGCTTTTCTGTTGTTCAAAGTACAATGCCAATATTTACCTTAGAATGTAAATGTTTCACTGCAATTAAATATAAGGGCTGGCATTCAGTATTGCAGTTACAGACCTGTAACCTACACTTACCGGTCTGTGATTGGTCTGTAGTCAGCAAGACTACACAATCTTACTGTAAAACTATGGAAATGCCACCTCAGTCCCCTTAAGAGCTGGCAACCAGATTAGGTGAAAGGTCCATTAAGTTACTGATCGGGGCATAAGGAAGAGGATGTTTCCACACACCTCTGTCAAAAAGCAAGGCTGTGACAATCAAAAGCAGGTCCCCTTTGCAAATCCTTGTCCCTGGTAGGAGGCTGAATGGACCTCTTTCACCCAGTCTGGCTACTGGTTTATAAGGTGGGCTGGGGGGTGTGGGGGGCAGGAGACTTTACTTTGGTGTACAGACCTAAGAAAGAGCGGATGCAAAATATTGGCAAAATTCTTTAATTTAAAACGAGCCTTTTTCCTACTTATTCTGCCCACCTCATTTAGTATAAATAGTACCTGGGTCTTTTGCTTCTCCATCAAAAACAGGGTTTATGTTGGTCATCTCCTAAGAAGAAAAGTGAAACATTAAATCAACCCCATGAGCTGAAAAAGTGCTAAGGAGCAGAAGGGCTGACCTTTATGAAACAGAACAGATCTCTAGAGCCTACAAGCTGCATTCTAGCAAGCTATATTTAATTAGAAGTGGGACCTGCTTTCAGTGCTGTAGCGCAATACTCAAGAGAGGATTAAACATCTCGCACATCTGGTATTCCGAACCACATCAAATATGCAATCAGGAGAAACTATCAATAACAGAAGAAAGATTTGGGAGTTTCTTGACAAACGTGCTGGTATTTGTTAGAGTTTGTGCATTGTTATAATAAACATTTTCGAGATTTTTCCATCTAAAGCAAACAGCTACCTTTTTTTAACCAGAAGTAAACAGCACAACAGATTTTATGCCTCTGAACTTTCACAGATACATTGGTTAATAGTGATAACGTGTTGCTTTGAAGGGAAGGTCAAGCTACAACACACCAATTTACACTTCCTCTTACATTTGCTCTTATTCTCGGGGGAAATAACAAGTGTTGTAAGTCAGCTTTCCACTTGGGAGAGGGACAACCACCAGCTAATTTTCAGCCACTGGTCAGTTCCTTCAGCTGTTTCCCCCAATCTCTGCTTGGTCAAAGGGAGTAACAAGAAAGTGTTGTTTAGCAATGATGCTTGCACTGTTGAAAATATGCAGGCATACCTCCATGCTCTGTTTCTTTTAAACTTTATTAAAATTAGTTATGGATATATAGAGGAGAAAATAAACCACATAGTAACACACGCACACAAAACAGACTATCAGCTTGGATTTTTTTTAATCTGCTACCAAGGATGACAGACGCTCATTTAATTTTTTATAAAAACAGATGAGAACGTTTACACTCCCACCATGATGCACACTGTTCCTGATCTATGTCAATGTCATGCACACTTATTCTTGAGTTTTAATGAAGGGATCCTATGCTACCCTGTGCACTATTTACCCTAGATTTAGGGATTAAAAAGTAAGAAATGGTACAGTTGAAAGAGGCATTTCTCTATTTCTGATTTTTTTTTTAAAGGACCAGGCATTTAGTGTGATTCAGCATGATACTCTGTACTGTCTTAAGATCTATCCACTGCTATATTTTAATTAACCTTCCCATATGTTTCATTAGAGAATAAAGTTCATAGTTGAAAGCATTACAGCAGCGTGGCAAGTGGCTGTGTTCTTGCTGAGGAAAGGGGAGAAAAGCTGTGACGCAAATGCTTCTACACTCTCTTAACTGCTCTGATGGTTCTATATTTTGAAACTGGATAAAAACATGTAGAATGAAAAGCCTTTCTAACATCAGGAAAAGTTCTACTCTGAGATTAGGAGGAAAGGCAAGATGGAAGAACAAGAGAAATGGCAAGAAACTCACTAGATAACAAGTGGGTAATAATGAATCCAGAGTAAATGCTTGCCATAAAATTATACCAATTTAAGCAATGCTTCCTTTTAAGTTGTATATTTTTGTTTTACTTACCCATACTACTTCTTTCTTAGCTTTCCTCTTTTCTGTAAAGAGAAAAAATACAACATTACAGCTTGCTTTTCCTAATTTCTAACTTGATTTAACCTAGACCTGTAATTATGGTCATCATGCAAACAACAATTTCTAAGGAATTGGAATTACTTAACTATAGTCTAGATGAAATAATTGAGACTTAGAAATGTTTAGCTTTGGCTGAAATATGCCCACTATAACATAACCTGAGTGCTCGAAATCACTTGACATTTAGAAAGACACCAAATAAATGAATGAAAAACAAGTATAAAAGAGCTCCTCATACAATTTATTCTGCTTATGGTGATCTCTCTTGGTTCTAGAGATCAAGAAACATCCCAACCCCTTTGGCTCCGATAACTAGAATTGTGTTTGTTATTGCTATGTTCTATAAAACAATGAGAAGTAGCTGATGAGATTCTTCCTGAAGGAGGATGAGATCCAACAGAGTCAAAAGAAGGTATTTCTCCTGACCCCCAAAACTGGCTCTAGAGGCCATTCTGATATGCCTTCTAAAGTGGCATTCTAATTAAGCTCTTTACCTTTAGAGTACTTAGAAACCTGAGGCAGTGGAGAATCAGGAGCAACTACATTTTGGTCTTTTTGGGCACCATGCAGAGGCCCTTTGTTCTATCAGCCCTCTTTGATTTTCACTTTACATGCTTTATATGCCTTGCAAATTCTGTGCTGTTGAATTTACTGTGAGTGTTCAAGTTTGTTTTAGAATATATGG
>CM034708.1:128228876-128230699 GCA_020142125.1 Phrynosoma platyrhinos | reverse complement strand
AAAAGAGGTTTTCGGGATTTTCCGAAAGTAAAAAGAAGCAGTTTCTGACTACTTCTGTTCAGGTTAACCCAATTTTAATTTGTCTGAAAAACTAATCACTTTTGTGGTTTTTTTCTAGTTTAAAGCCCTGTTTCCGCACGGGATTTCCCCCTTGTGATAAACTCCATAGTAGAAGGAATGAAGTTAGGAGGAAGGAATATCAACAACCTAGGATATTCAGACAACACCATACTACTAGTAGAAAACATCACAGACTTGGAACAATCACTAAAGAAATTCAAAGAAGAAAGTGCAAAGGCAGGCCTAATGTTAAACTTAAAGAAAACAAAACTAATTATCACAGAGGATTTACATAAATTCAACCTAGATAACAAAGAAATCAAAATAGCTAAAGATTTCATACCTTGGATCAAACATTGATCAGAATGGAGAATGCAGTCAAGAAATCAGAATAAAGTTAAGAATGGGAAGGGCAGCTATGAAAGAACTAGACAAAAGCCTAAAGTGTGAAGATACACAGCTGAATATTAAAGTTAGAATCGTTCAAGCCATTGTATTCCCTTTACCAGGTATGGCTGTGGGAGATGGACAATGAAGAAAGCAGACAGGAAGAAAATTAATTCATTTGAGATGTGGTGCTGGAGAAGAGTTCTGAGAATATCATGGATAGCTAAAAAGACAAACAAATGGGTCCTAGAACAGATCAAACCACAACTTTGCCTGGAGGCCAAGATGACTAAATTGAGGCTGTCACACTTCGTCCACATTAGAAAAGACAATGATGCTGGGGAAGATAGCGGGAGGTAGAAAGAGAGGAAGACCACATGCCAGATAGACTGGCTCCATCCCGGAGACCATGGGACTGAGCCTGCAGGACCTGAGAAGGAAGGTAGAGGATAGTGGAGATTGGAGACGTCTCATTCACAGAGTTGCCATGAGTCAAGATCAACTCAAAAGCAGCTAACAAAACACTGTTTTCTTGGCAGATAACCTATTTACTACACAGAAAATCATGCTTTCTGTGCAGAAATTGTCTTCTATTTTGCCCAAAAACCCCCCCCCCATATTTGAGGCACAAAAAAATTCTTCACAAAAATCTCCCCCCTTTTTTGATGGAGAAAACCAAAGGTTCTCTGAAAAACCCACATGGAAGGTGTGCACCAAAAATACTGTTTTCTCACAGAAAATGGTTTCTTGTGAAGAATTTTTTTAAAAAAACAACAAGATGGAACAAAAACCCAAGTTTTCTGCCCATGAAAGGATATTGTCTGCAGACAAAAAAGTAAAAAGTAAAAACTGGAGCATATTTTGTATGAAAAAAAGTTCCAAAAAAGTTTCTCAGCAAAGAATCCTGAATGACAAAGCACCACTTTTTTTCAAGGAAGAGGAAATTGATGAAAATTTTTTACATCCGTATTTTTTTACATCCATACTTTCATTTGTTGAAGAGCCTTCCGATTAACATTTGAGCCAAAGCTTGTCATCACTTTTAAGTCCCTACCTAGGAGTTTATCACACAGGGGAAATCCCGTGCAGAAACAGGATTTAAAAAGTGGGGGAAACCCGCAAAAGCAGGCAGATTTTCACACACATTACTGTTAAGATGGAGTTAACTCGAACGGAAAGTAGTCAGAAATTGCTTCTTTTTACTTTTGGGATTTTCTGAAAGTAAAAAAAAGCAGTTTCTGACTACTTTCCATTCGGGTTAACCCCATTTTAATAGCAACGTTGTCTGAAAATCTGCCTGCTTTTGCGGGTTTTTTCCCCCCAATTTAAAACCCCGTTTCTTCACGGGATTTCCCCTGTGTGATAAACTCCCTAGT
>CM034708.1:128216376-128223876 GCA_020142125.1 Phrynosoma platyrhinos | reverse complement strand
TTCTGTTGTTTATTCTTACCGTACACTATACCAACTCAAAGCATGGAATGAGACATTTTCTAAAAATGCTCATAAATATGAATCAGTCATATCTGTGAAACAGACCTACCTAAAATGTAAGATATGAAATAAAAATAATTAACAAGGCCCTTGGAAGTGAACAAAATAATATCAGAGGAAAATCAGATGTCTGTTCGGTTCTTATTGAAGCAAGTGCTTAGACCTTTCTTTCTCTATATAAGGAGAGTATATAATCTTTGTTTTTCCCTTGCTGTCCTCCTTCACTTAGAAGCTTCTGACATAATGCTACAGCTTCCTAGCACCTCTGGGTTGGATCCTCCTTTGTACTTGCTCCTCATCTGCTGGTGGACATGCAGCCAGTGAGGAAACCGCAGTGTTGAAGAAGTGGTTTTATTCACTGCATGCTCAATTTAAAAAGGCACACCATAGGGCTGTAAAGAGCCAGTGTGGTGTAGTGGTTTGAGTGTGGAACCTGGGCTCTGGGTGACCAGGGTTTGAATCCTCACTTAACCACAGAAACCTACTGAGTGCCCTTAGGCATCACACTCTCTTAACATAGAAGGAATGCAATGGCAAAACCACAACCTCTGAACACATCTTGTCAGGAATCCCCTGTGATAAATTTGCCTTAGGGTCACCATAAGTCATAAACAACTTGAAGGCACACAACAAAAAGGGCTGCTTCCTTGACTTGGCAGCTACCTCAACACTGTTGCAGCCACAGACCTGCACAACCTGAAAGCTGTGATTATCCAGAGTCTCACTTGATCACAAAGGCTTTGAACCCAGGGTTATTGTCTAGCGCAACTGATTACAGTTTACTGTCGTTTCAATTGACTTTTGAATATGGAATGGAGGAGGTCACCATCTTGTCCTTTGCCTCAGACAACAAAACCTTTTGGGTTGTCTCTGACTAAGGTGAAAGTTACAAACATGTATTTCATTACAAATACATGAGGTATACATGTTGTGTGCTGGGCAATTATGTTGCTTCCTATGAGCCAATATAACAGTGGTGCATAGTGTGAAGGGCAAGCGCCTGTGTGGTGTAGTGGTTTGAGTACTGGACTAATACTCTGAGAGATCAGGGTACAAATCCTTGCACTGCCATAAAAACCCTTGGACAAGACAGACACTCTCAAGTGAAGAGGAAGACAATAACTAAACTCATCTGAATAAATCTTGCCAAGAACTGTTTAGTTATGAGGGAGTGTTGTTGGAATGCACATATAATCTAGCCATCATGTCTCTTAAACACCACACACACCTCAATCTGTACTTTAATGTTTACCAGTTTAGCAAACTTACTGTGGTTGGGATTGTGGTAGTCGGGTTTGGAATTACTTTGATGGTTAAGGTTACTGTGCCAGTTTGAATGATGACTGCAGCTCTATTAGAAGCTGATAGTAAATTATCATCTGTTATTAATACTAACAGTCTGTAGTCCCAGACTCTATCCAGGCTTCCCTCATAATCAAATGGCAATGCAAGCATCAGTCGTGAGACGTTGGAGCCGGCGCTCGGTGAGAAGGTGAAATGGTTATTCACGTTACCTAAAAGCAAAGCCAAAGAAAAAGTGGCAAATAAATTGTCGTTGTAGTGTGCCTTCAAAGTTGTGACCCTAAGGGAGCAGATAAGAATACATGTGAAATTATAGGGAGATATTCTAAATACCCTGATCTTGGAAGCTTAGCAGGATCAGCCCTGGTTAGTGCTTAGATGGGAGACTACCAACAAATACCAAGTGCTGTATATTTCAGATAAAGGAACTGGCAAAACCACCTCTCAGGATTCCTTACCAAAGAAAATCCTATGATATTCATGGAGTCGCCATATGTTGACAGAGGGCTTGAAGACTTGTACAGACACATCTACCAACTTAAGAATTGATCTGGGCATGAAACAACCATTTTATATGATAGTCCATCTCCCTGCTCCCTTCAGCCTTTTCTTATATGGCTGAATTGACTACTGAAGCAATACATAAAACGGAACATAAAAGGATATTAAATTATTGACTCAGCAATAGTTTCAAGTGAGCATTTGTGTCCTTTGTGGAAATGTACAATATTATTTGCAAGGGGGTTGTGATGAAATTAAGCATTTCTGAAACAGTGGTGTCACTAGGGTTGGCATCACCCAGTGCGGGTAACTCATGGTGTCACCCCCTCCCATTGATCACCTTCCATACCATACCATAGTAATGCATTTTGTACTAATGTTACTCATAAATCATAATTTCCATATATTACTGAATGAATGGTAATAGTTGTGACATAAACAACTAGCAAAATTAAACTTATACATTTAAATTAAAATATCATATGTGCAGAATAAATGTATTTACATACAAATAGTTTCATGTGATTAAATTGAAAATTTGGTACAATGTGAAGTTGTTAAAGAAATTAAAAATATTTTTATTTTCTTTCCCTAAAAAGTAAAATTTTGAAATTTTAATTTTTTTTTAAAAAAACTGGGGACTCTCTTTTCTCTTCCCACTGAGACTCACCCCACTCACACCATTTCTTCAGCATTTTAAAGAGACACAGGCAAACGCCACTGCCCATTTCTGCCAAAACGCAGATGTTTGAGGAGCAGTTTGTCACACACCCCTTAGGGTGTCACCTGGTGTGGTCTGCACCCCCCAATGTCACCACTATTCTGAAATATGTACAACAAAGTCTGGGGGTGAGCATACTAAAGAGCTTTTGGAGCTGAGACTGACTGACTTACATATTGCTACAGATGGACAGGGCCACTACATAAGCTTCTGAAATAGTACCATTGCAGAATAATTATTCTTACATTCTTTTTGTGGTTTTGTTCAATTTGATAAAGTGGACTTTAAGAAAGCTCAGTTAAATTTCATGTGTTGTTATAAAGAAGACACAGGCAGAGGTCATGTTCTGAATAGAACTATTGTTGTGGCTTAAAAGAGGTGGAAAGCCTCACACCTTGATAGAGAACTTCAGGGGGAAGTTGGCAAGTTGCACTTGCTCAGCCACCGAGGAAGACAATGGCAAACCTCCTCTGAACAAATCTTGCTTACAAAACCATGTAAAAGGGTCACCTTGGGGTGTCCGTAAGTCAGAAACAACTTGAAGGCATACAATAACAAAGTCCAAAATATATGATGGGTTAAATTTTTCACCAGTTGTGTTATAGGGCAAGGGTGATAATGATGCAAAGCCTGTCTTTTCAGGAAGCTTTGCTGCAATTATTGATCATCATGTAAAAGAGCTCTAAAATCTAAAAACATGTTTTGCAAACTACACCTTCAGAATAATATAAACAAAATGTCCGATCAATTAACGGTTAAGAAATAAAGACATAAACCACATGATTCAGTTGAACACTAGATGAACCAATGATTACTTAATTCCAATATATATTCAGCTTTAGTAATGATGACCAACATCCAAGAGCACAGTAAAAATCAAGGGTCCAAAAGCAAACTACCTGAATTAATAGAATAACGGAATGATCTGGGACTTGAGTCCCGATCCACACATGTAATACTGAAATCATTGATGTTGGTTCCAAATGCTAGGTCCACCGGAACCTCCAGCAGATATGAATTCGGTGAACAAATGGGTGGTTCATCATTTGCTTCTAGAACATTCACAGTCACCTGAAAAGAAGAGAATATGTTTCAACAATCTTTCTAGTAATCAAACCAGCCAAACTTTTCTACTCCTTGACACACCTCCATCCATAATTTCTGAGAGTAATAGGTAAGGACAATTAAGGCTTGTTTTACCACTCTTGACTGTGTGTTTGAAAAAATGTCTCAGATATTGTAATTTTTTAAAAAAGAAAATCTACTTTTAAGCAACCTGTAGGGTCTGCCAAAAAACCAAACAAAAAACAAAAACCTGTTTCTTGGCAACTACGTGTGTGTTTTGTGCAAAACTGCTGGGTTTTTTAAACATAGAAAACAACCACGTTGCACAACAAGATTGCCTACTTTTTGTAGAAGATTGCTGGACTTTGCACAACATTTTTATTTTCAATGTAAAAACAACAACAACACCAGCCACTCAGCAACAAAATAAGCCAATGCAGTTCAATAGGCTAGGGTTGAGAACCATGCCCCTCCAGATGTTATTTGACTGTAAGTCCCAGCAGCTTTAGCCAATTATGGGGGATTATGAGAGGTGAAGTACAGTGTCTTGAGGACCAAAGTTGTCCATCTCTGTAGAAGTCCTGCACTTCATGCTATATCAGTGGAGAACCTTGTCCTGGAAGTACTTAAGTTGAAATCTCTTTCTTAGGAACAGATCTTCATAAAGAAAGAATTTGTACTAGTAGGGAAGCACTCTGAAGCTCCTGTCCAGGTTCAGGAACTAATGGCAGACATCATACCTTGAGCAGGCAGAGCATAATGTGCAGTTATGTGCACCTTCCCTACTCTGACTGCTATCAAATCCCGGGAGGGGTCCCTATAGCTTCTGTTTACTGGTGGGGTGGAAAGGGAAGGAGGAGGCAATTCAGGCAATGAAGAATCAACTGGACTCCCTTTGGGAGGGGAAAGAAACAAGAGTGCACTCACAGATAGCTTGCACCCTCCTTTTCTCTCTCCTTGAATCCCAGAACAGCCTCATATTCATAATCTGAAATACCTCTCTCCTTCCTTCCTGGCAGTGGCTCCTCCTGGTGCTTGTCAACTGCTTTGGGGAAGGTTTTGGATGGTGCACAAATGGCTAGAGAATAGCCCCCTGCACTCTGTCCAAAAAGAAAAATATGCGTGCGTAAGTAAGACTCACATAGGTCAGTAATAAATTTTGACCAGTGTTGCCTTATAATGAGTTCCAGGCCATTGGCTTATCTTATCCAGCATTAATAACACTGACTGGCAGCAGCTCTCCAGAATCTCAGATGGGATTTTCCATTCCTTTCAGTGAATTGTCTCTCTTCATGGCATCCGGGAAGTGACCATGCTATAGCATTGAAGAAGCACAGGTACATGGCAAAGAATATCTCTTAGAGCAGGGGTAGGCAATCTTTTTGAGCCAGGGGCCAGGTTGCTGTCCCTCAGACAATTGGGGGGCCGAAGCACCAAAAATAAATAAATAAATAAATAAATACATTTAAAACATTAAATTTTTTTAAAAATATGCATGCACACTCTCTCAGCCCCAGAAAAGCCATGGCAAAACCCCTGTGGAGATTTTGCCAAGAAAACCCCAAGAACAAGTAATAACAACAATAATCAATATCATCATGGCGGGCAGTGGCGGCAGCAGGACCGGCCTGGGGCTGGTCCAAAGGCCTCGGGGGGCCGCATCCGGCCCCCGGGCCTTAGGTTGCCTACCCCTGTCTTAGAGTCTCTGAATTCAGCGAGGTCCATAGAGGATGGTTCTCTTATATCTGCCATCTCTGAGTCCCAAGCTCTGGACCCAACTCCTCCTGGTCTTGAATTATACCAGGATATCTTGGCAGGGAAGGCTCTTCTAAGAGGCCATCTGCCCTTATGGGTCAAAAGGGTTACAATCAGATGGTAAGACTAGATGGCAAGAATTTGAAAACTAACTCTCATAATCCCCATGCACATTCATCCGGCATGCTTGTAATGTCTTGCAAATGATCATATTCACAGAAATGATAGCATTTTACTCACCGATGCTGTAGCAGTTCTGCCCTCATTGTCAGAAGCCTGTACTGTGAAAGTGTAATTCTGTACTATTTCATAATCTAATTTAGCCACAGTTCTCACTCTGCCCTTTGCAGGATCAATCCAAAATACTTCTGAGAGGTCCAGAATTGAGTATGATATTCCAGTGAATGGTAAATCTGGATCTGTAGCATTCACTTGTCCAATTGTGGATCCAGCTGAAATGAAGCAGGGTTTGGAAAAGTTACACATTCAGGAGGCAAGCATTTTTTTAAAGGGCTATCAAGAATGCTTGAACTAGAATCAATAGCAGATCTTCATATAAGCCCTGTTTATATGTTTTTGGAAAAAACAGAATTTGGAAAATGCATCTTTTCCTGAAAATAAAAAGTGGCCGATTTTGTCCACTTTTTGTGCAGGTTAATGTCGGATTAATGCTCAATGCCCCCGATATGTCTGGAAACGATCCTGCTTTTGCAGGATTTGTCCACTTTCTGTGCAGGTTAATTTCGGATTAATACCAAATGCATCTGAAAATGATATCGCTTTTGTGGATTTAAATCCCGTTTCTGCATGGGATTTGGCTGATTCCTTCCCATGTGATAAACTCCTAACTTGAACCCTGCTTTGAAGTAAATATCATGTTGCCCGGGTTCATACATTCAGCTAAGTAAAATATTGAAATGGGAGGATGAAGGAGAGTATTGCATCCAGGATCAATTGACCCTTTGATAGGAATAATTTAGCAATCTTACACTGCAGCTCCTCTTCCGTAAAAGTGGAGAGAATTCACATGAAAATCCGGATTTTCCTGAAAATAAAAAGCGGCCAATTTTGTCCACTTTTTGTGCAGGTTAATGTCGGATTAATGTTCAATGCCCCCAGTGTGTCTGGAAACGATCTGGCTTTAGTGGGATATTCCTGGAATTTAAATCCAGTTTCTGCATGGGATTTGGGCATTTAGTCTCCTGTGTGATAAACTCCTTAGCTATGTTCGGGCTGGCTCTGATTTGGTGTCATGAAATAGCAAATTGTTACTGATTTAGGTCTAGATTCAATTAATTGCTAGTCTCAGCTTGCAAATACCCCTTGAATCAGTGGGCTTTGCATAAGCTCTGACATATCATTCAGCAACAGGTTTGCACTAGTTGGGACTAGCAACTGAATTTAGATCTTTATTTGTTATTGCTATACTTCTAAGAGATTCATGGGATTGTCAGTGTCAGGTGACAAAATAACCTGGCCAGCATGAAGTCGAAGGCTTTCATGGCCGGCATCCATAGTTTTTGTGGGTTTTTCAGGCTGTGTGGCTATGTTTTAGAAGAGTTTCTTTCTGACGTTTTGCCAGCATCTGTGGCTGGCATCTTCAGAGAATACTGGAATGGAAGAGAGTGGGTATATATATACTGTGAGACCCTGGGTAGGGAGGAGTGATTCCCACATTCCCAGCCACAGATGGCGAAACATCAGAAAGAAACTCTTCTAGAACATGCCATGCAGCCCGAAAGCCCCACAAAAAACCTGGCCAGCCTTACCTACTATGTACCTTAACTTGAAGAAAGAGAAATGCCATTTGCTATTCTGCTTCAGGTACAAAGAGTGAGTGTTACTTACCAGCTGTTATTTCCGACACATTAAAAACATACGAGGGCTTACTGAAGACTGGAGCAAACTCATTTACTGGTTCTATTCTGACATAAATGTAGATGTTCTCTGTAAATATGGCAAGAAAGAAAACAATGAAGATGAAATAAATGCACAGACCCTCTTTTAACAAGGCTTATCCTTCCAAAATACTATGAGCTTGGAAAGGTTAGATCAGGGGTAGGCAACCTTTTTGAGCCGGGGGCCAGGTTGCTCTC